>CM038681.1:443566353-444166353 GCA_021605205.1 Aegilops longissima
CGAGTATCATCATGCATGGGAGTCAAGACATTAGATGAAGATCACATCCTGTACGCAGCAATGGATGCCTACCTTTGTTTAAATATCTACAAGGGTTGGATGAAGAAGCAGAGCCCAGTGTCCGGTTCAAGCAAAGAAGCGTCGGCGAAGAGGAAGAGGGACGAGGACGAAGTCGAGGACGTGGACTCGGACTCCGATTAGGTGGCAGTGCCGTCGCTCATGCTGGTTCTACTGCAGTGTCAAGTGGACTAGTTGCTTAGTTTATTTTCAAGGGTGTGTTGTGCGGAGGCGCCAGCAGAACTATGTTTATGTTCTTTCTTGTTATTTGAAATCTTTAGTACGTACAGTAGTACTAGTACTATGTCTTACTACTGTTCTTATTGCAGTTGGTACTACTGCTCGTATCTTCG
Organism: Aegilops longissima; assembly: GCA_021605205.1. Classification (NCBI taxonomy): domain Eukaryota; kingdom Viridiplantae; phylum Streptophyta; class Magnoliopsida; order Poales; family Poaceae; genus Aegilops; species Aegilops longissima. The sequence goes on from CM038681.1 coordinate 443,566,764, forward strand.
TGTTCCTACTATAGTTAATACATTCATACTAGTAGTATAATTTGGGTCAGTCGATTTGTGAAAGAAGTTTGATGGAGTGAAGGAAGAAGACGGCAGGGTGCCCATGATCTATTATGAGTGTTGGGTGTGGAATGCAGTTCGCTGGAAAAAAATGGATCGTGCCCGGGGTTGAACAGATGGCGGGGGTGGGGGGAGCATGGTGGTGGTAGGCGGTTCAGGGGAGGGCGCGGCGGCGGCGGCAGGCGGTTAGGTGTGTGGCGGGCTGAGAAGATGAACCGTGCATCTATTTCGGAGGTTAAAGAAGCCCTTCTAGCCATCCATGTTGCATCAAACAGCTAACAAGAGTCGAGTGACCCAAATTGCTCCTTCAGATTGCAGGATCCACGTGGCATTCAAGGTCTCGAAGGTAGATTCCGCGTCCGCACCCGGTTTGCAAGCTCGACGCGCGCGCGACCGGCTTCCGCCCTGACATCCACCATGCGCGCCTCCTCCGCGCGGGCGGAGACGACAATGACAGGCTAGTTCCTCCTCGCGCGGCGTGCTGGAGCACGCGCTCATCCTCCTCTTCATACGCTGCATGCATAGACGCGGCTCCACCAGCTGTTCGTGTGCTTGGCAGTGCGACGACATCGCGAGGAGGGACTGCATACGACGTGAGCGGGCGAGCCTTCGGCTTGGCGGCGACACGGCGGTGATGGGCGAGAAACTGTTGGCCGGAGCAGGCGGGCGCCGGCATGCGCAACGGTGGCGGCGGCATATTGATGAGTGCGCGTATGGGAGCTTAGTTTAGTTTTATATAGGGTTGGTCAAACTTAAAAGAAAACCGTACTAGTACACGTAAACATTAGACTTAGGCAGCGCTTTCATTAGTTACCACAACCACAATACGGAATCATGTGCAAGCGCGTGAACCACGGCCGCGCAGTCAATCGAACGGTGCGTCACCGTGTCGCGCTCGAAGGACATCCACCGAACCTTTTTGTGTGTGTGAAAACAATCCCCGAATATAACTCAACTTTTTTTTCCGGGAAAAGTTCTTGACGCTACAATATTTCCATATATTTGAATTTAGCTCCAGTTCATGTTTATTTGCATTTGGACGTTTTAGGTGCGCCCTAGTTTTTTTAATACTGATATTGGGGCTGTTTGGTTCCCAGTCACCGTTTGCCAAGCCAAAATTTGGCAGCCACAGTTTAGTTGGCATGTGTTTGGTTTTTGCCACACTTTGGCTTGCCCCACTTTATTGCCCCTATGGCCCACTTGTCATAGAGACAATGTTGCCATACTTGCCTAAGGTTAGTTCTTCAAAATGAGAGCCACAAGTTGGCAAGCCTAAGAGAATCTTGCCATAGTTTTTGAGTGTATGTAATGTGGGACCCTAATGTGGCTTGCCTAAGGTGTGCCTTGAACCAAACACCCACCTAAGTTGGTCAAACTTGCCTAACCTTAGGTGTGGCAACCTTAGGCAAACTTACGGGCTGTTTGGTTTTAGGCCTAGGAATGCCACATTTTGCCACACAATTTTTGCCACACTTGCCTAAGGTTAGTTCTTTAAAATGGCTGTTTGGTTTCTGACTAACTTTTCCAAAGGTTGCCACACCTAAGGTTAGCCAAGTTTGACTAACTTAGGTGAGTGTTTGGTTCAAGCCATACCTTAGGCAAGCCACACTTGAGCCCCACATGGCATACACACAAAAAGTGTGGCAAGATTCCCTTAGGCTTGCCAACTTGTGGCTCTCATTTTAATGAACTAAGCTTAGGCAAGGTTGGCAAAAATGTGTGGAAAAGTGTGGCAATGCTAGGCCTAGAACCAAACATCCCCAGCCACAAGTTGGCAAGCCTAAGGGAATCTTGCCACACTTTGTGAGTGTATGTCATGCGGGGCCCTAGTGTGGCAAAAAGTATATTGCCTAAGGTACTGCTTGGACCAAACACCCTCCTAAATTGGTCAAAGTTTCCAAACCTTAGGTGCGGCAAGATGTGGCAACCATAGTCACAAACCAAACAGCCCCTTAGTCTCAAACCAAACAGCCCCTGTGTGTGTGACCGAGAGAGAACGTGTGTATGTGTCCATATGTGTGTTGTGGCGGAAGGGCAATGTGGAGACAATGTGCGTGTGATAGAGACATAGAGAGGTGTGAATGTGCAAATGATCATGCATGAGTGAGACATAGACAGATGCCGATACGTTGTGTATACATGAGAGAACGGTCTTCTATTTTACTTGTGTGTGTGTGTATGTGTGACAGACACACACACAGAGAGAGAGAGAGAGACGAGAGAGAGAGAGAGAGAGAGAGAGAGAGAGAGAGAGAGAGAGAGAGGAGCATCCATAACACAACAACCATCTCTCTTGATTCGTCCGTCCCTCGCATGATTGCATGTAACACATGCATCAACGCGCACATTTTGACACCCTCACCCGGCCCTTGCCCACCTCAAGGCCCGCACATCGTTCTCTATCTCGCATGCACAATATCTTCGTGAATACCCTGTTTAGCAAGTAGCTCTCCGTCACATACACACACATTTCTCTCCTTAGGTTTGTTTTCTCTCAATATCTGACACACACACACACACACAGAGACAACACACATGACACACACAGCCCCTCCCCGAGCACACAATTCATCCCCATCCAAGGTTATATGGCGACCACTCTCGCTTGTGCTTCTTCGCACCCCAGCATGCACAACACCTCAATCTTCAAAGAGGGCATCGAGGAGATCGAAGACGGCGACCACACTGCGCTAGAGAATGCGGGGCCATTTGGAAGCAGGATGATGTGACGACGGCTGACTGACTCCTCCCTCCACCCTCTCTCTCTCACACAAAATTACCAATCCCTCTCTCCCCCGCACAAATTTATCAATCCCTCAACCCACGAGATCATTCCCCTCTCGTCCATGTTTTTCCAGATCTCTCATCAAACCTGTTGTCTCTTCTCCTTCCACGTGTACAAAATCCGGATGCACACGCATCTCACGTATATTACATGTCTCCATCTTTCTCACAGACCTAACTTCTTCCTTTCTCTTTCTCTCTCTATCTCCCTCTTTCTGTTTCGTCAGGTTTGTCTCCTACTCTCTCGTCCACATACATACAATCTTTCCCGCCCTATCTGCTCCATCTTCGCAAGCTCTCTCTGCACGTTTCATTCACACATTGGGATGTGTTCAAAATGTTGCTTTTATAATGGCTGATGTAGAGTTATTGTTGGTTTTGTTGCATCCTACAAAGTAATAACTATGAAATGCATTTTGATTGTCATTTGACTGGGACTATGCGAGTTTGAGCATGTTGTGAAGTACTATAGACCTCGTATACATCTTGGAATTCGACAATGATTGTAACTATTGAATTGTATAGACCATTACATTCAAGTCAAGAGCCTAATATATTTATTTCACAATTTCAACAAATGATTAATTCACTACATACTAAGAAAACAAATGTGTACACCTCCGCTTTTATTTAAGTCTGCAGATTAGCATTGGTCAAAGTCAAGTTTTGTAAACTCTCAGAAAGTTTGTAACAAAAAATATTAACATATAGAATAACAAATAAATATCATTAGATTCATTATTGAATGTACTTTCACATCATACATATCTGTTATGGTAAATGTTTATATTTTTCTATAAACTTGGTCAAACTTTAGGAAGTTTGACTTCGGTCAAACCTAATATGCAGAGTTTACTAGTACTACTCGTTAGTTTCTTAGCCGAATCACCCAACACGCCACACGGGGAGTTCAGTGTCACAAAATTTTGAGGTCGGCGGGGAAATCTCCCGCGACCCTGATTCGAGAAGTGGGAAGTTACCATCATAGCCTTCGGAACAGGCCTACGGATGATGGTTGGTAGGGGGCTGTTTTCGTAACTTCAGGTTCACCCTACCCAGCCAACCCCACCCCGGCACCCCGAGTAGTACACCTGAATACACCTCATTTTCTATCCCCACCGCAAAATAGACTTCTCCACGGCACCGCAGCCTTTGTGCTCCTCCCCTTCTACATCTGCGCACTCATCCACCGCAGCACATCTGCCTCATCGACGACCTCGTACCCCGCACTAGAGCCGGTCCACCGTCGTCGTCGTACACGGAGCCTCTTCCCCGGCACCGTCTTCCACGGTCTCGGATCTGCTTCCTGGAAGCCGACGCCAAGCGCAGAAGCACCATCGTTGTGGACAATGAACTGACTCCCATTGCCGACCATGACTCACACAGGCTGCCGCGACCATCGTTCTCCTCCTCGATTGGTAATTTGTGTATTGAATCACTTAGCAGTACATGTGCAGTTCCAATTTTGTTCATACCTACCCTTCAAATTTCCTGGGTGCTATTGTTCCCGTAAAAGTAATTGGTTATAGCCTCCATTGTCCAACAGAATATCAGCTTGTAATTGTGCGTCGCTCCTGTATCGCGCTGTGCTTGGGTAGGTATTTCATCTGCAACCAGTAGTGTGGAAAATGATGGATAGTTTTTTAGAACTAGCAAGATGCCCATGAGTTGCACGCATCAAGATGCATTTGTATGAGTAGTTTATCTTGTGGGAGAAAAGGATGAACGAGGGAATGCCTTATTTGCAAATGCGGAGGGGGTGTGGGTATCTTTTTGCAAAATTGCCACAGTTTCCTTCCTATCCGTCGGATATAAATCGGATGGCCTATATTGCAGGATGGCAGAACACCATCATCACAAACTCTGTTTTTTATAGGAGTAGGGAAAAAGTAGAGAAAAAAATAGAGAGTAGAGAAGTAGAGATAAATATAAAATATAAAATAAATATAACAGTAGAGAAGAGAGTAGAGATAGCAGAGACGTCGGGAAAGGAATGCGCGCGCGCGGGAAAAAGCTGCCGGGCATGAGCTAGTTTTGGCGCGCGGCGTCCGGCGCGCTTTATAAAATCCAATGCCCTCCCACCGCTCTGTGCCTTGCCACCGCTCTCTCCCCGCTCTGTGCCTCGCCACCGCTTTCTCCCCGCTCTTTCTTGCCTCGCTGCCGCCGCGTCACCATGCCGCCGCGTCACCGGGAAACTTGGGGATACCGCGGCGTCTCCGCGCGCCCCTCCGGCGGCTTCTCCACCGAGATCCGGTTCCGTGGGATGCGTCTCGGCCTCGGCAATTTCGACACCGCCAACGAGGCCGCCCGCGCATACGATGCGGCGGCGTGGCGCCTCCGGTGGCCTCATAGAACATTGAACCTCCCCAATGTGCCGACGTGGGAGCGGGCACAGGAGCTCGCGCCTCTGCCGCGTCTTATCACCGACGATGATCGTCGAGACAACCGGAGGCGGGAGCACCGTCTCGGCATCACCGAGATGGACGAGGAAGCCATGGTGCTGTGGCGCCAACGCTTCCCGCAGGACATCATCAACGAGCGCGAGTTCTATGAGCAAAGGAGGGCGGAGAGGGATAAGAGGAGGGCAAAGCGAGCCGCCTATCGCGAGGACAAGCGTAGGCGAAAAGCGGACGCTCAATTCAACATGAGGCTAGGAGCAGCGTCGCCCTGGGAATCCGACGACGATCGGTATCTTCACGCCTACAGTCAGACGTCGGAGGAGGACATCACTGAGGAGGAGTCGAACGATGAGGAGTAGTTGAATAATCTAATTTTTTATCTATCTATGCTGAGAACTATATCCTCTACTCTCTATCTCTACTTCTCGATCTCAGCACTGTAAACGCTTTTTTAAAGCGCCGCGCGTTGTGATCCTGTTGGAGATGCTCTAACATGGCAGACAAGTGCTTTAATGTTGTCCACAAGATGCGCGAGTATTACTAGTAGTATATTTTTCTTGCCATGTTGAGATTTTTAACCACGAGTGCGAACATGCAGCGGAGCAATGAAGACCAAACACGGGATATTAGGGAGATTTGAGCATGGCAAGTTAAAGAGGAGCTGCACAGAACCTGTAAAATGAGCTTTGGTAAGTAACACCCTTTTAATTACTTTCGTTTAGCCTCATGTTCTTCGATGTGTATATGTTGTAGTTTCTGTTTCTCTTAAGCATCGTGTTCTTCGATGTGTCATAAGAAGAGTCTTAATCGTCCTAATGCTTTCGTTTTTAGCTTGATGTAGAAAGTGGGTGTTTTCAGCTTGTATTCTATTTTTATATTTTTTCCTTTTGAATTCACTTCTCCCAGTTCTGTTTATCTGGCTTCTACTAAATGGATCTGGGTTGCTTTGAGTAATTATCTAACAAAGAAGTAACTTCATGTCGATGCAGTTCTGCGAGGAGGAAGTATGGTCAACCTCGAGATCATGTTTCGAATGAGGCTGGATTACACACAAGGTGCCGTTCCTAATGATGCCGGATTAGACACAAGGTGCAAATTCCCAGATGATGCTGGATTACACACAAGCCAGGTGGAGTAGTCAGTTGTTCGTGTCCTCGTGGCTCTAGTAAAGGCTGAAAGAAAGCGTGCAGCAGCCCTTGAGAATGTAGCTGAGTTCCTGAAGAAGCGAAAAGGATGATGATGATTTTGAGCGCTTTGCTGAAATGATTAGACCTATCTTCTTGCGTATGCGATTAACTGATATGCTCAAAAATGAATCCTTATGCTAAGTATATGAAAGAAAATTACAAATAAAAGAAATATACCGGAAGCTGAAATTTCCACCATGCTTGCTAATTATAGTTTTATGGGTGGAATACCAAAGAAGTTAGGAGATCCAGGAGTACCCACTATACCATGCTCCATTAAAATAAGTTATGTTAGAACTGCTTTATGTGATCTTGGAGCCGGTGTTAGTGTTATGCCCCTCTCTTTATATCGTAGATTTGATTTGAATAAGCTAATACCTATTGAAATATCTTTGCAAATGGCTGATAAATCGAATGCTATACCTGTCGGTATTTGTGAGGATGTGCCTGTTGTGGTTGCAAATGTTACTCTTTTAACAGACTTTGTTATTCTTGATATTCCCGAGGATGATAGTATGTCTATTATTCTTGGAAGAACCTTTTTGAATACTGCAGGGGCTGTTATTGATTGCAACAAAGGCAATGTCACTTTTCATGTTAATGGTAATGAGCATACGGTACACTTTCCGAGGAAACAACCTCAAGTTCATAGTATAAACTCTATTGGAAAAATTCCATCAATTATTTTTGGAGGTTTTGAATTTCCTCTTCCTACTGTTAAGAAGAAATATGATATTCTTATTATTGGGGATGTGCATATCCCCGTTGAGGTAACATAGTGTTATTTGAAATTTCTCCAGTTCCATCTTATTCGGAATGAGTTTGTTAACAAGACTTGATCAACCTTGTTAGTGGATTCCTTTTGATAAGCATGAGATGGATGAAGTTAGAAAGCACAACCTTCTGTACCCTTCTTTTAATTTCTGTTATTTAGAATAAATAAAGTAAAAATAGTATTTTTCTGTCAGTTTTCTGAATTATCCGTGCAATAGAAAAATACCCCAAAAAATAAAAGTTCTCCCAATGCCCCGAAATTAAAATATGATTTTTTTTCTAGAATATTTGATAATATCTGGCACTGAGAACACAGCAGGGGGAGCAAGCACCTGGCCACGAGGGTCCAGGGCGCACCCACCCCTACAAGGCGTCCCCCTGCCTCATGGGCCCATGGTGGCTCCCCTCCACTTATTCCAGCAACCACACACTCCTTCTTTCTCCCAAAAAAATCACCAACCAGCTCAAGCACGAGTTCTAGCTCATTTTGCTACGATTTTCGATCTCCTTGCTCAAAGCACCTCTCGCAAAACTGCTTTGGGTGATTGTTCCTTGGTATGTGACTCCTCCAATGGTCCAATTAGTTTTTGTTCTAGTGCTTTATTCATTGCAAATTTGTGCTGCCTAGGTGACCCTGTTCTTGAGCTTGCATGTCAACTTTATATGGTCCCAAGTAGTTCTAATGCATGATATAGTCTCTAGGCACTTGTAGAAGTAGTTGCTATCAATGTTGTTGAGTTTGGTTCACTTTTATTTGAAGTTACTAAAATTTTCAGAAATTTTTCAGAGGAAGAAATATGTTTAGGAAAATGTACCAAGGTTACCCTTCAAGGAAGCAAGGACCTAGGCCTGCAAGGCGCGATGCCAACGGTGAACCACCAAGGGAGGCTCAAGTGCGGGCTTGTGAATGGCCTTCAGAGGACTTCATGGATCGAGCAGGAATCAAGGAAGAATTTAACGCATATGTGCGTAACGCTGATCTTGTGAGCTTCGAGGCAGATAAGTGCCATCAGTACCACTATATCACTGATTCCTTTGTGAAGAGGTTTGAATTTCCATCATCACGCAATTCTCAAACTGTCCTGTTTGATCTTTATGAAAATTCTTATACTATGGACTTAAAGGATTTTAATACTTCTTGCAAACGTCCACAATGGGGTAGTCCTAGTGAACCTCGCAAATATGAATTTAGAGATTTTCTTGCTAGTATAATTGTGGGGGAATCTAGAGACATAACACAAGCCACCTTTGGGAACATTCATTTTCCTGCTATACATTATTTTGCTCTCTTCATAGGTAGGTGCATAAATGGTAAGGATGAAGCATGTCATATGTGTGTCCCTGATCTCAGTGTTCTCAGGAGCGCTGTGTTAGGAGATAACCATTATAATTTGGGAGCCATTGTTGCACGTAGGTTGCATAATAATAGAATTAATGGGGATTTCCTTGGCGGAATTTATGCAACCCGTCTAGCTAATTTTCTTGATATACCTATTTGTGATTATGATATGGAATTGCCTCCTTCTTATCTAGATTTTAATGCCATGGTTCACCATCAGTTTGTTGAGAGGAATGAACCGCCTCTCCAGTACCGACTAATCTTTGACAGGCGTCACGCCGTCAATATTTTCCTCCCTGCTCCTACTCTCTTTGATTTTCAGGCAAAAGGGAGATATTTTATAACCCGAGTGGAGGCAAATGAGTACAGGAGGAGGACGAGGGCAGCTCACCTCCAAGCTGCAGCCCACGATGCAATAGCCGCTGCATCTCAGTACAACCCCAGTTACAACTTTGGATATCCGCCAGGCCAGCCGTGGCAATAAACCAACTTAGGCCAAAAGCCTAAGCTTGGGGGAGTACGTATTTATCACCGACATTATATTCATGTTTACACACTCATTGCTAGATGTCGGTGCTCATACTTTTTCACTGTAATATCCATGCTAGTTTATTTTCCTTTTTATGCTTTCTTCTTGTGTGTTTGAAAAACCTTAAGAAAAACTAAAAAATTAGTAGTAGCTTTTAGCTAGTTTACTTTCCGTGTTGTAGTAGTAATAATTAAAAGAAAACCCAAAAATATTTCCTGTTCTTCTTTTGCTTGTTGGGAGCTTTCCCGTGTAAATAGTTTGATTTCTTTTCTTTTCTTTGGGGGTCGATAGGAGAAGACCATAATGAAATTATTAAAGTGGCTCTTATATGCATTATTATTGATTTAACCAAGAGCCCATATTGCCTTGTCTTCTCCTGTTTTATTGAATGCTTGCAGGTTCTAGCTTAGTCCAATGCACGTGCACTATTATTATTATTCACATCGTCCGGTCGTGCAAGTGAAAGGCAATAATGACGATATATGATGGACTGATTGAGATGAGAGAAGCTGGTATGAACTCGATCTCTTTTGGTTTCGTAAATATGATTAGTTCATCGTTCCTGATTCAGCTTATTATGAATAAACATGTTTGCAATGACAATTAGAGATTATAGTTGCTTATGCCATGCTTAATTAGCTAGGAGTTTATAATGGTTTATCTTGTGTGCCAACATGCTATTAAAATGGTTGTGATGTGGTATGATAGGGTGGTATCCTCCATTGAATGATTCAAGTGACTTGACTTGGCACATGTTCACACATGTAGTTGAAACAAATCAACATAGCCTTCACGGTATTTATGTTCATGGTGGATTATATCCTACTCATGCTTGCACTCATTGTTTATTAATTTGAATGCATGTTCATGACTGTTGTCGCTCTCTAGTTGGTCGCTTCCCAGTCTTTTTCTAGCCTTCACCTGTACTAAGCGGGAATGCTGCTTGTGCATCCAATCCCTTAAACCCCAAAGTTATTCCATATGAGTCCACTATACCTTCCTATATATGCGGTATCTACCCGCCTATGCAAGTAAATTTGCATGTGCCAAACTCTAAATGTAACATCCCAAAATTCTAAATTTTGGAATGTTATATTAAATAGATAGTTTTGATTGTTTGTTTGATTGTTGTGTGATTGATTGAGTGAAATTCGAAACTTTTTGAAAGTTAAATGAGAGGGAATAAAAGGACTTTCCCAAACTTTCAACTTTTTTTGCATTTTGATCTCTGTGAATTCAAATTCTTTTCAAATACAAAACCCTCGAGAGAAGATGACATGACATCTTCCATTTAAATAAATGAAAAGGGTTTTCGAAAATATTTGAATTTCATTTGAACATATTTCCCAATTCAGAAACTTCAAGCAACTCAATGATTTTCATGAGAGAAGATAAAATGACTTCTTCAAATTATATGAAATATGAGTTGGGAGTTTAAAAGGATCAAATTCAAAGTCCTTTTGAAATTATTTTCAATTCGAGTTGTTTGGGTCTTATTCAAATTATTTTCTCCAAAAATAAAATATACAGAAATTGGAGAGAAAAAATTGAAATCATTTTGTATTTTTAAATGATTTTTATTGGATTTTAGTAGGGTAGTAGCACTCTTTGAATTATTTGAATTTTCTCTATTTTATTCGACTTCACAAAATTTTCAGCTTGTAGGAAATCTTTTTCTGAAAATTTTGATATATAATATGCCTATGTTATATTTTATTTTATTTGCATTTATTTTATTTCTGCTGTCTGCAATTTTTTTTAAAAAAAACTCCCTTCTGCCGAACTGGGCCGGCCCAGCTCCTCAGCCAGGCCAAGCCCAACTCGCCCGTCGCCCCGTCCTCGAGCGGACTCCGCTCGGGAGTCCGGCCGGCGCAAGGCATCGCCGCCGTCCCCGTGTCCTTCCCGGACACCGCCTCCCCCTCCGCCTTTAAAAGGCGAGGACCCCGGACCCCTCTTCCCCACAAGCCGCGCCGCCTCCTCTCCTCCCCTCACGCCGCATCTCGCCGGAGCCCGCAGCCACCGCCGCCATAGCCAACCGCCGCCGCCGCTGTTCTGCACCACCGCCGCCACGCCTCCACCACCGCGCCGCGCTGGCCAAGACTTTGCCGCCCAAGCTCGCGCCCGGCCTCGCCCAGCGCCCGCCGACCAGCGGAGTTCGCCACCACCTCGACCCGCCGGACGCCCGACCCGGTCCGCCGCTGAAAACCGTTGGGTTTTGTTGAAAATCCGAACCGGTAATAAACCGCTTTGCTTTTTTCTTTTCTTAGGTTTTCTTTTCAAAAACCCTAGATCGGTTTTTTAATAAAGACACGGTTTTGTTTAGATTTACTTATGTAGCGAACGTTCATTAGTTTAGCCTCTGTAGTGGACGAATTCGTCAGTTATGCTTATGTAGCGAACATTCGTTCTATAGAATTTTTATTTTTCTTTTTAATTTCGGCCAGGGACCCATCCGTGAATATTTTTATTTACAGATTATTCCCCGATTTTCAAACCAACGCCCACTTCTTCCTTATGATCCCCTCTATCCAGTTAATCAACTTGAACAAGTTTTGAAAATTTTTAAAATTTGATTTCAAACAGAATTGTATTTGAATCTTCTTTTGATCGTAACTTGAGTTTTGTAGCTCCGTTTGAGTTGGTTCTTTTTGCAAATCGAAGCTCTTGACCTAAACTTTCTGATAAGGCCAAATTCACATAATTTTGGTACTGTTAGAAATTGATTTATGTTGCAAGAGTTATTTGCTTCGTTTTGATGTTTTCCGAATTGTCTTTTCGTTCTTTCCGATCTTTTGAGTGATTGCTTATGTGTGGTTACTATTGATTGCTTCCGATAGATTGACCGGAGTGTGATGAGTAGAACTATCAAGAGTTTTGAGTGCGAACCATCTTCATCAACATTGCAGGCAAGTTCACACTTTGATCATATCCCTTTCATACCCAGTTTTTATGCATTAGTTTCAATCCTCAAACATTGTATGGTTAGGACTTGATAAGATGTGGGTATTGGGAAGTAGTTGATGAGGTAGAAACCTGTCGTCCTGCTTTCAAACCTTGGGAGTTACTTGTATATTATGCTTATACTGCTATGCTATGCTCGTAGACGTGGTTTGGGTGAGTGAATCCATGACAGATGTGAGATTGTTAATTAATGGTTCAACTTAAGGTGGCAACTTTAATACACATCTGGGTGGATTGGTTGTCGGGCACCTTGAGAATCCAGTTTTGTCCTAGGATATCCCGGAGTACCCGTGTGATAATCCTAAGGTCCGCCACCCAGGCTCAAAGGGAACTGAGATATTTCATGCTAGAAACTTCCGTGTGCAGCCACAAGCTATTATGGGCTCTAGCATAGTTGAGTAAGTTGCATGACCTCTTCCAGTGGTAGGCTAGCAGATGTAGAGGGATGTAGGTTGGTACTGTCTACCTGGGGTTAGAGTTAATGCTTCTGAAACACTGTGTCTCGGTCATCCGTTTCTCAAACACCATGTAGTGCGAGAAATCCAACGGAGGAGATCGAGTCTTGTGGGGAAAAGTGCACAAACCTCTGCAGAGTGTACAAAATAATCCTGATTAGCCGTGTCCCCGGTTATGGACATCTTGAGTATCTGGTTCTTGGATTATCATGTTGATCTCAACACTTTATTTAATTAATTCGATTGGGTTAATGATTATTATTTTGGGATTGAGTTGGAGGAACCTTTTCAATATTTATCAACCAACTTTGTAGTTAAATAAAATATATTCCTTTGCAGTAGGGAAAAATTGGCTTTTCGCAAAAACATTATAACTGTAGAGCCTCCACCAGCCATATATGCATGTAGTGATAGCTATGATTCATCATTATCCTATGGTGTGAATTTTCCAGTACATTCAATGTACTGACCCTTTGTGGCTGCAACGTCTCATGTTGTAGGATTTCTTACGACGAGTAAGTGATACGTTAGGGTTACGATTTCTACACTCAACTTTGTCGTTGGTGTTGATGGGAATCCACGACCTTATTGTTACTTCCGCTATTTGGATTGAGGTAGTAGTATTTACGTTACTTTACACATGTGATTTACCTCTGTTATAAATCCTCGAGTACTGTGTGTGTCAGCATACCGATCCAGGGATGACACTTAAGCACAGAGACTTGACCGTCTGAGGTCAGGTCGCTACAAGATGGTATCAGAGCACATGTTGATTGTAGGATGTGACCCTAGAAACTGGCAAGCCCATAGAAAATATTTTTCTCTACAAACTTTCTTTTCAAAAAGATCTTTTACCACTCTTCTCTTCTGAGCTTATCAAAATATTCCCTTTTAGTTAGACCATACCCCTTTCCCCTTTTGACCACACGAAGATTCGACTGATGAGTCCACTCCAAGAAGTACAAGATATCGGACAACTAAGACCACTTCAGAATGAAGAGGATTTTACCGTGCATTATACTAATTGAAACTACATCGGTTGAAGACCCCGAAGACTAGGAGAATTTAAAGGCTCTGAAGAATTTCCAGATTGGTATGGCCTAAGAAGGTTACCCTTATAGAACTTGGCAGACTATGGAAGTTGTCAATACCCGAGATCAAGGTGTATCAGGGAAAGACCGGAACATGGAGCATTAGAACTCAAAGTTTTGTCAAGAAAACCCTAAGGCGGGCGATATCAACTATGGAATGATAGCTCATGGCAATGACAAGGGAAGAAACATGGCTATCCATGATGCTATCGACCGTTTGTGCTATCATCACCGTACTAAGTTAAGCATGCATTTTCTTCGGAAGGATTGGATGGTCGAAGGTTGATGGAGCACCTATCAGCAAGAGAGGAAGTGTTAATCTTAGCTGGTGTATCACCAGGATCTGGAGTATTACTTCAAGAAGTTAAAGAGGGACCTTTATGAAGCCATATTTGACAAGGAAGTATTTCGTGAAGAACTTAGGACCCAAGAGCTGAAGTAGCCAAGCTGGAGGAGCAGAACCTCAAGATACCGGAGATTCATCAGGAACTGAAGGACAGTAGGACCATGGTTCATGTCAAGGATGTTGAAATCCAGAAGTTGGAACGTAACTCCAGAAATATTGAAGGACGTCATGAGAGGATTCGCGTCAACAGAGATGATCCAGCAAAAGAACTTGAGAAGATCAGTGAGTACGTTCGGAAGAAGCCATCGGAGACATGAACAAGACTGGAAGAGTTTGGCGACGTTGAAGATTTATTGACCTTTAGAAGACCAACCCATGTTATACCTACGATAGTTGCGACGTTAGTGAGCTGTCTTTTGTTTTATGTTTTTCCCGACAGCCACAGATAAAATCTGCCTTTTCAAAACTTTTGTTTGTATTGTGTGCATCCCTCTCTATCTCTCTTACCCCACCCCAAACCCTGGACCCAATAGAGGATGAATGGAGATGAAACCATATTTTTTGGACCAATGAGTCAATTGGAGACAGACCGATGGATTCAGAACATGGAGGATCATATGGAGAATAACACTATAACCGGAAAGGATATGACCCAACATGCTCTTCGGTGCTTTGAAAGAGGTGCTGCTACTTGGTGGAGGATGTACCAAACCATCAATGCATGGCAAGAAGTAACCACTTGGGAAGAATTTAAGTTGACTTTGCTAATGTCTCAGTTTGTGTCCCAGAAATTGAAGCCTTCTAGAAAGGATATGAAGAAATCCTGTGCATGCAAGCTTTTTGGAGAACTAGGACACAACCATAAAGAACACAAGGATGAATGCCCTAATTGTGAAGGAAGTCACCCAGCTGAAGAACGCCCAACTAGGCAGATCACTTGTTTCTTGTGTGAAGGGACTACCCACTACCCTACTCAGTGTCACATTTAACCCATGGTACAAAGAACCATCCAGCAGAAGAAAGAATCAATGAAAGGAGCTCTCGTGGAAAATTTAGAAGAATTTGGGATGAAGGAAGAGGTGGAGGACACACCTAAAGAAGACCCGATTAAACCCTGCACCAAGTCATGCTATTCATGTGGTGAAGAAGGACACATCTCCCAGAATTGTATGAATGGGGATCTAGTAGAATTCCCGACGTAGGAAGTAGAGTATGACCCACAAGAAATAGAAGCCCTGATTGGAACAGAAAAGTCCAGGAAGATAAGTGGATTGGATTCCAGGAAGGACATGAGTCATATCACCTGTTTCAGGTGAAAGGAGTCAGGGCACTACCTCAGCAGTTGCCCAAAAAGGAAGCCGAGGACCCAAGGAGGCTATGTAATCGCAGACTAAGGCATAGCCTAGTGGTGGGAAGGGGCTGATGCCTTCCCACCCACCCAGGTTCAAGGCATGGTACTTGCAATTTGGGGTTGTTGCACCAATTATACTGTAGGGGGTTCCCTTACAGTCTTTCTTTCAAAAAAAGGAGGCTATGTAATCACAAGGAAACCACGAGACTTGTCGGAAGTAATATGTTTTCGTTGTAATGAAGCAGGGCACTTTGCTAGGGATTGTCCCAAAGAGAAGGAGGCTTGTGTTAAGTAGTGGAGTTTGCAACAAAAGTAATATAGTAGTAGTAGTAGTAGTAGTAGTAGTAGTAGTAGTAGTAGTAGTAAGAACATTTCTTTATGTTGAGGTGATGAGTTGAGGCATGTAATGGAAATGCAGGAGATTGAAGTAATTTGAGAGTCAATAAAGTTAGCACCATTGGTAATGATATGGATTTTATGAGTAGTGACTCTATGAAGGAAGATTTTGACCACTTTCGAGGATATGAGAAACATGGTCTATGGATGAATTTGTGCATTTTAAGGGTGGCAGTACCCTGTGAGAACCCTTGACCCCTGGAAGAGATAATGATATTCCACGGAGTGGATTTCGGACAAAATAAGTATGAGTTTTATCTTGATATGTTGGATACCCCAAGAATATGAAGGGATGAAGTACTATTGGATATAAAGGAGGTAGAATGTTGGTAATATGGAGCAATTGTAACTCCATGATGGGTCTGAGTAATCCCGTCTCAGCTTAGTACAGTAGAAGGAAGGGAGATAGTGCAATTGGATGGATTTAAGAATGATAGGAAGCTGGATGTTGGAATAATGATTAGTTGCCCTGATGATGAGTTCAAGGATTACAAGTGATGAGATGGGCCATAACCCACAGGCCCCAGGACCTGCCAAGAAGCAAGCACACTCTTGCTGAAGGAAAAACCCTGGAAGAAGTTACGATTTTAGCAACAGACGATTTTATAGGAGTTTACGCAAAACCTGAGAGTTGTGAAGGAACGATAGATGTTTGTTTGGCTTGCAGCATCAATGGATTTATCGGAACCTAGTTCGTTGACTAGAGAAATTCTGCAATGCTTGTGAGGATGACCGAGTGTTAGAATGCGAGATTCGCTAAACCATGTACAAGGTAATGATTTGGGTGCGGGATGGATTGACCACCATACCGACTTACTCTTATTATTCGGCTTGCTATATGGGATGGTAAATCTGAGTGACTTGCCTATAGTAGAGAGACGACGAGCAAAACCTTGTTTAAACCTTAGAATGGTATAGCAATTTTTCCCTTGTACAAGGCAGTTGTTGCCAACCGTAGGTTATACGGTGAGGTTCAGCCCAGACCCATTTCCTGCAGGAGAAACCATTATGGGATGACCACCATGAGATATCGATAGATGTTTAGTATTGGTGCCAGACCCGATCACATAAGAACCTTACCAAGATGAAAGGACAGAAGAATTACGGTAAGGGTCATGCCACTACCGGAAGAGCCAGAGAAGGAATTTTCCTAAAAATCTAAGAAGACTGACACTGTCAAGAATAAGGTTGGAGTATATGAGTTTTGACGGAACCATAACGATGCTTCTAAGGGTGGTAGCACCCCAAACCCCCCCTGTGACGATCGATGGATTTTGAGAAGACCCCGAACCTAATCTATTTCTTGCTAGCCTCTCCGAATCTCGAGGACGAGATTCATTTTAAGGGTGGTAGATTTGTAACATCCCAAAATTCTAAATTTCGGAATGTTATATTAAATAGATAGTTTTGATTGTTTGTTTGATTGTTGTGTGATTGGTTGAGTGAAATTCGAAACTTTTTGAAAGTTAAATGAGAGGGAATAAAAGGACTTTCCCAAACTTTCACCTCCTTTTGCATTTTGATCTCCGTGAATTCAAATTCTTTTCAAATACAAAACCCTCGAGAGAAGATGACATGACTTCTTCCATTTAAATAAATGAATAGGGTTTTTGAAAATATTTGAATTTCATCTGAAAATATTTTCCAATTCAGAAACTTCAAGCAACTCAATGATTTTCATGAGAGAAGATAAAATGACTCTTTCAAATTATATGAAATATTAGTTGGGAGTTTAAAAGGATCAAATTCAAAGTCCTTTTGAAATTATTTTCAATTCGGAGTTATTTGGGTTTTATTCAAATTATTTTTCTCCAAAAATAAAATATACGAAAAATTGAGAGAAATAAAATTGAAATCATTTTGTATTTTTAAATGATTTTTATTGGATTTTAGTAGGGCAGTAGCACTCTTTGAATTATTTTAATTTTTCTCGATTTTATTTGACTTTACAAAATGTTCAGCTTGTAGGAAATCTTTTTCTGAAAATTTTGATATATAATATGCCTATGTTATATTTTATTTTGTTTGCATTTATTTTATTTCTGATGTCTGATATTTTTTTTAAAAAAAACTCCCTTTCGCCGAACTGGGCCGGCCCAGCTCCTCAGCCAGGCCCAGCCCAGCTCGCCCATCGCCCCGTCCTCGAGCGGACTCCGCTCGGGAGTCCAGCCGGCGCACGACATCTCCACCGTCGCCGTGTCCTTCCCGAACACCGCCTCCCCCTCCGCCTTTCAAAGGCGAGGACCCGGGACCCCTCTTCCCCGCAAGCTGCGCCGCCTCCTCTCCTCCCCTCACCCTGCATCTCGCCGGAGCCGCAGCCACCGCCGCCATAGCCAACCGCCGCCGCCGCTGTTCTGCACCACCGCCTCGGCGCGCCTTCACCACACGCGTCATCGCCGCAGATTTTGCCACCAAGAGCCGCCTCGCTATTCTCAAGGCCACCGACCACGGAGTTCGCCCACCTCGACCACGGACGCCTGACCAGTCCGCCCCGAAAACCGTTGGGTTTCGTTGAAAATCCGAACCGGTAATAAACCGCTTTGGTTTTTTTCTTTTCTTATGTTTTCTTTTCAAAAACCCTAGATCGGTTTTTTTATGAAAAAAACAGTTTTGTTTAGATTTACTTATGTGGCGAACGTTCATTAGTTTAGCCTCTATAGTGGACGAACTCGTCACTTATGCTTCTATAGCGAACGTTCGTTCTGTAGAATTTTTCTTTTTCTTTTTAATTTCGGCAAGGGACCCATCCGTGAATATTTTTATTTACAAATTAGTCCCTGATTTTCAAACCTTCATTACTTTTTACTCGTTAGTTCAAATCCAATGAAACCAACGCCCGCTTCTTTGTTATGATCCCCTCTATCCAGTTAATCAACTTGAACAAGTTTTTGAAATTTTTAAAATTTGATTTCAAACAGAATTGTATTTGAATCTTCTTTTGATCGTACTTTGAGTTTTGTAGCTCTGTTTGAGTTGGTTCTTTTTGCAAATTGAAGCTCTTGACCTAAAATTTCTGATAAGGACAAATTCACATACTTTTGGTACTGTTAGAAATTGCTTTATGTTGCAAGAGTTATTTGCTTTGTTTTGATGTTTTCTGAATTGTCTCTTCGTTCTTTCCGATCTTTTGAGTGATTGCTTATGTGTGGTTACTATTGATTGCTTACGATAGATTTACCGGAGTGTGACGAGTAGAACTATTAAGAGTTTTGAGTGCGAACCATCTTCATCAACATTGCAGGCAAGTTCACACTTTGATCATATCCCTTTCATACCCAGTTTTTATGCATTAGTTTCAATCCTCAAACATTGTATGGTTAGGACTTGATAACATGTGGGTATTGGGAAGTAGTTGATGAGGTAGAAACATGTTGTTCTGCTTTCAAACCTTGGGATTTCTTCTACGTTATGCTTATACTGCTATGCTATGCTCGTAGACGTGGTTTGGGTGAGTGAATCCATGACAGATGTGAGATTGCTAATTAATGGTTCAACTTAAGGTGGCAGCTTAAATACACATCTGGGTGGATTGCTTGTCGGGCACCTGGATAATACAGTGTTGTCCTAGGATATCCCGAAGTACCCGTGTGATAATCCTAAGGTCCGCCACCCAGGCTCAAAGGGAACTGAGATATTTCATGCTAGAAACTTCCGTGTGCAGCCACAAGCTATTATGGGCTCTAGCATAGTTGAGTAAGTTCCATGACCTCTTCCAGTGGTAGGCTAGCAGATGTAGAGGGATGTAGGTTGGTAATGTCTACCCGGGGTTAGAGTTAATGCTTCTGAAAGACTGTGTCTCGGTCATCCTTTTCTCAAACACCATGTAGTGCGAGAAATCCAACGGAGGAGATCGAGTCTTGTGGAGAAAAGTGCGCAAACCTCTGCAGAGTGTACAAACTAATCCTGATTAGCTGTGTCCCCGGTTATGGACATCTTGAGTATCTGGTTCTTGGATTATCATGTTGATCTCAACATTTTATTTAATTAATTCGATTGGGTTAATGATTATTATTTTGGGATTGAGTTGGAGGAACCTTCTCAATATTTATCTACCAATTTCGTAGTTAAATAAAATATATTCCTTTGCAGTAGGGAAAAATTGGCTTTTCGCAAAAACATTATAACCGTAGAGCCTCCACCAACCATATATGCATGTAGTGATAGCTATGATTCATCATTATCCTATGGTGTGAATTTGCCAGTACATTCAATGTACTGACCCTTTGTGGCTGCAACGTCTCATGTTGTAGGATTTCTTACGACGAGTAAGTGATACGTTAGGGTTATGATTTCTACACTCAACTTTGCCGTTGGTGTTGATGGGAATCCACGACCTTATTGTTACTTCCGCTATTTGGATTGAGGTAATAGTATTTACGTTACTTTACACATGTGATTTACCTCTGTTATAAATCCTTGAGTACTGTGTGTGTCAGCATACCGATCCAGGGATGACACTTAAGCATAGAGACTTGACCGTCTGAGGTTGGGTCGCTACACTAAACCTTCAAATGAAATTCTGTTTTGTATGCTCGAATAGCTCATGTATCAACTAGGGCTATCTGTATCTTCCATGCTAGGCGGGTTATTCTCAAGAGGAGTGGACTCCACTCCTCACTCACGAGAAAATGGCTGGTCACCGGGATGCCCAGTCCCATGCTTTATGCAAACCAAATTAAAATAATTGCAAACAAAACTCCCCCGAGACTCTTGTTAGTTGGAGGCACTCATTGTTTCGAGCAAGCCATGGATTGATGCTTGTTGGTGGAGGGGGAATATAAACTTTACCATTCTGTTTGGGAACCGCCTATAATGTGTGTAGCATGGAAGATATCACCATCTCTTGGTTGCTATGTTGACAATGAAAGTATGCCGCTCAAAATATTATTTATCTCTGCTTTAAAAATCGAGCTCTGGCACCTCTACAAATCCCTGCTTCCCTCTGTGAAGGGCCTATCTATTTACTTTCATGTTGAGTCATCACCCTTTTATTAAAAAGCACCAGCTGGAGAGCACTGCTGTCATTTGCATCCATTACTATTAATTTATATTGGGTATGACTATGACTGGATCTCTTTTACCATGAATTACAATGTCTAGTCAGTCCTTGATCTTTAAAGGTGCTCTGCATTTATGTTTTGTGGTCCCAGAAAGGGCTAGCAAGATACCATCTTGTTATATCATATCATGATTGTTTTGAGAAAGTGTTGTCATCCGAGATTTATTATTATTGCTCGCTAGTTGATTATGCCATTGACATGAGTAAACATGAGACCTAAGTGTTATTGTGAATATGGTTAGTCATAATCTTTGCTGAAAACTTGAATGCTGGCTTTACATATTTATAACAACAAGAGCAAACAGAGTTTGTAAAAGTTTTTATTTATCACTTTCAGTTTATCAACTGAATTGCTTGAGGACAAGAAAATGTTTAAGCTTGGGGGAGTTGATATGTCTCCATCGTATCTACTTTTCCAAACACTTTTGCCCTTGTTTTAGACTCTAACTTGCGCGATTTGAATGGAACTAACCCGGACTGAGGCTGTTTTCAGCCGAATTGCCATGGTGTTATCTTTGTGCAGAAACAAAAATTATCGGAATGACCTGAAACTTCATGGAGATTATTTTTGGAAATAATAAAAAATATTGGCGAAAGAATCAAGGCTAGGGGGCCCACACCCTGTCCACGAGGGTGGGAGGCGCGGCTGCCCCCCAGGGCGCGCCCCTGCCTTGTGGGCCCCCTAGAGCTCCACAGACCTCAACTCCAACTCCATATATTCGTGTTCGGGGATAAAAAAATCAGAGAGAAGGATTCATCGCGTTTTATGATACGGAGCCGCCGCAAAGCCCTAATCTTTGTGAGGAGGGCTGATCTGGAGTCCGTTCGGGGCTCCTGAGAGGGGAATCCGTCGCCATTGTCATCATCAACCATCCTCCATCATCAATTTCATGATGTTCACCGCCGTGCATGAGTAATTCCATCATAGGCTTGCTAGACGGCGATGGGTTGGATGAGATTTATCATGTAATCGAGTTAGTTTTGTTAGGGTTTGATCCCTATGTCCACTATGTTCTGAGATTGATGTTGCTATGACTTTGCTATGCTTAATGCTTGTCACTAGGGCCCGAGTGCCATGATTTCAGATCTGAACCTATTATGTTTTCATGAATATATGTGAGTTCTTGATCCTATCTTGCAAGTATATAGTCACCTACTATGTGTTATGATCTGGCAACCCCGAAGTGACAATAATCGGGACCACTCCCGGTGATGACCGTAGTTTAAGGAGCTCATGTATTCACTATGTGTTAATGCTTTGGTCCGGTACTCTATTAAAAGGAGGCCTTAATATCCCTTAGTTTTTGTTAGGACCCCACTGCCACGGGAGGGTAGGACAAAAGATGTCATGAGTTCTTTTCCATAAGCATGTATGACTATATTCGGAATACATGCCTACATTACATTGATGAATTGGAGCTAGTTCTGTGTCACCCTATGTTATGACTGTTACATGATGAACCGCATCCGCCATAATTCTCCATCACCGATCCAATGCCTACGAGATTTTCACATATTGTTCTTTGCTTATTTACTTTTCCGTTGCCACTGTTACAATCACTACAAAACCCAAAACTATTACTTTTGCTACCGATACCGTTACTTCCATATTACTTTGCTACTAAATACTTTGTTGCAGATATTAACTTATCCAGGTGTGGTTGAATTGACAACTCAACTGCTAATACTTGAGAATATTCTTAGGCTCCCCTTGTGTCGAATCAATAAATTTGGGTTGAATACTCTACCCTCGAAAACTGTTGCGATCCCATATACTTGTGGGTTATCAACGTGGCACCGAGAGCACCAAGACGGTGGACGATGGCGAGGCCTAGGAAGGGGACGACGCGGAGACGAGGAAGACGCGGCAGTGGATGCCCACGCGGAGAGGAGTACGAGGGTTGACTGGTTCGGCTACGGTGTGAGGCTACCGTCGCCGCAGAATAACAGGGGGTGTGGGTGAGTAGAGGGATGGCCTGGCCAGCGGTGGGAGTAGTAGGGGGCGGTGAGGCATCCGCGGCAGCACAGCCGGCCATGGGAGGCAGGAGCAGGCACCATGATCGGCGCTGGTTTGGGCGGCTGGAGCAAGAAGCCAAAGGTTGAAGAAGCACTACGACCATTGGATGGACATCGTACGGTCACTGGAGCTAGAATTGTTCATATTGACGAAGTTGACAAAGCCCTCCGTCCGCGTCAACTTAGTAGGCCCACAAGTCAGCCTCCCACTATGGTGGGTCCCAGCTAGCAGGGGGAGTATTCATTTTTTTGTGCGTAATAAGGAGGCATTTCCTTGCGTCTGAAGATATAGCTGGTGGTTCCGAGCTATCAGTGGGGGAACATTTTTTCACGAAATACAGAGGCCCTTTCGGTGGGTCCCAGCCGCCAGGTGGAGGAATCATTACTTTGCGTGTAATAAGGAGGCATTTCCTTGCGTGCTACCGTGGACCCAGCTGTCAGCCTCTCCACGTACAATCCTCTTCCGTTGTATGTCATTCATTGACCACGTTAACCATGCCGCGCCGTGAGCACCAGGGCGGTGGACGGCGATGAGGCCTAGGAAGGGAACAACACAGAGCCAGGGAAGTCTCGGCAGTTGTTTCCCATGCGGAGGGGGGTATGAGGGTTTACTGGTTTGTCTGCCGTTGATGGAGAATAACAACAGGTGTGGGTGAGTGGAGGGATGGCTAGCCCAGCGATGGGAGTAGGGTGGGGCGGTGAGGCCTGTGCGGCAGCACAGCCTACCACGGGAGGAGGGAGCAGGCAGTCCCGCTGGCTCTTGTTTGAGTGGCCGGAGCAGGAAGAGAAGAGATTGAAGAAGCACGATGGTCGTTGGATGTACATCCAACAGTCACTACTCTCGTGTGTTGACTAAGTTGACACGGCGTTGCGTGTGCGTCAACCTTTTTTTATGAAAGCGTATGCGTCAACCTATAGGCGCACAAGTCAGCCTCAAATCTGTGGAAAGCAGCATACAACCCATCTGCCATTATTTCTAATAATTTACAGCCCATTTGCTAATTCTTAAGGTTTTTTTGGAGCCCATATTCTTTTTGTTAGCATTATAGCCCATATTGTGGCCACGGTTAAAAATTTATACGAATTTTTCCATATTTCGGTGCGGTCCGAACTATTTTTAATCCTGAAATTTTGAGTCACATTCAAACTAATTTTAAAAATAAATTTATATCAATATAAAATCCCAAAAATTGTCCACGCATAAAAACCAATGGAATTTAAAATCTCGAAATGAAATTTTTTTGAAACTAATTGCCAGTTTGATGTGTTTTAAAAATGTACATCCCATTTCTCATTAATAATAGCCCATTTTATGGGCAAGCGGAATTAAGCTCTCCTCGTCTTGAAAGATTTGCAGCCTAGCAGGGCTGACAAAGCAAGTAGGCCTCAGTTGGGTATTCTGCAAAAGCACAAAAAACTAGGCTAGCCATTTTCAGACAGAAAAAAAACTACTGGCCTCGTCTTGTGGTAAACATAAAAGAAAACGCTAGCTAGACATGCCAGAGTGCCCCGCACAACCCAGTTGGCACCCTGCCTGCCTCAAAAACAAAATAATCGGGCGAGCTGTCGGGTCCTGGTGTCACCGCTTCGTTGTAATTCTCTCATTTATTGACTACATTGACAATGGCATGGGACCCAGATGTCAGAAATCCATTTGGAGGAACCATTTTTTGGCTTGAAATAAGGAGGCACTTGCTTGCGTACTGCCATGACCTTGGTGGGTCCCTGCTGTCATCCTCTCCATGTACAATCATCTCCCGATTGTGTACGCGTCAACCTAGTAGGCCCACAAGTCAGCCTCTAAACCTGTGGCGGACAAATACAATCGATTTAAAAAATAACAGCCCATTCCATATGTTCAAACAGGAAGTTCAACATTCAGTGCAAAGTAACATGTCTGATCCAGATATAGAGTACTGAACTTCCACGTTGACAACCATCATAGCCAAGTTAACTATCTACTCCCATGAATACTCTAGTAGTGTACAAGTACTATCTTACTCTTAGCTAAATAGACGATGCCAGCCGCCATCTGTGGTACACACTAAACGCCGGCACCGACGTCCTCCACCTTGCCTCAGACTTGCCAGAGGTGCGATAGGGCGCCTTGCTCACCCGCGTTGCCCCTTTCCACGCCGGCGTGGTCCACCGAAGCTTCGGCTTCTAAGCGGGAAACCCACTTGACTAGCTGGTAGTAAAATTTGGCGTCACGAACGCGTGCGTGCCCGACAGCCTCCAAGGCTATTTGCCGGGCACTGGCCTCCATGTTGTAGGCCCAGTTGCGGGCGCTCTGCTCGCGACTCAGAGCGTCGGTGCGCTGCTGCTCCATGCCCCGCTGGCGGCGCAAATCGGTGATATGCTGCTCCTCCGCCAGGCGATCGCGCTCCAACAAGTCCTCATACTCCGCATTGCCATCTAAAGACTGATAGAATGCCTCCTCCCTCCATCTGCCTTCCGGTGAAAAACCAAACACTAGTTTCGGCTGTGACCGCCTCCGGCGTCGCCTATTGCGGATGGGCGGGGGCATGACAGACGTGGCAAGAGCGAGGATAAGTGGCGCGTGACGTCGGGCCGGTGGGGACTTATGAGGATAGGGCGAGTTGGGTGATGGTCCCATCGGAGAACGCCGGGAACCAGTAATTATAGGCGGAAGGTAGGTGAACCAGCGTGTTGCGGGAAACGGGACGGTCATCGCGGTCATCGGAATTCAATGCATAAGCAGACATGGCAGCTTGCCGTGGAAAACTAGAAAAACTGAAATTATGACCGTGTCGTCCGTCCCGTCCCGTCCGTGCTGGGTCGCACGTCGACATGACGGTCGAACGAGTGTGCTCGATTCATCCAGACGAGGTACGTGCGTGATCTGCTGGTTATTCGCGTAGGATCGAGTCGGTCAGATAGTGTATGTGTAGGATCGCAATAGCGGATGAACGTTCGCTGGAAGATAAGGCATTTGCGAACGTTTTTGCTGGCTGTTTCTTCAGATTCGCATGGCATTTTCTTCAGAACAACATGTTAGTTTCTTCAGAGGTAGGCATTTTTATTCAAAAAACTGCCACTTTGGATCTTGCGTTGCAACTAAAACTGCCAGGAGCGCATTAGTAGGCTAGCTAGTGATTGATCAGTAACTTGTAAACACTGAGCGAAAAGAAATAAGGAACTGTTAGTAGCTTGTAAACACCGAGAACACAAAAATAAGGATCATGCCGTGCACAGTAGTAAGAGCCGATCCGTTTAAAATGTTCACACGAGACTCACAGGCCTGGCATTGTAATATGTTCACATTAGTAGCCCAAATTCACAACCAACTAGTACGATTCCCATACATAAGATCAACATGTTAATGCATCTCAATGATTCATAGATCATATACAAATATGTAGCTCCAAAAGAGGCGCCGCAGCACGCTGTGCTCACCGTTAGGCGCCGCGATGCGCTCTGTAGCATCCGTTGGCCGGCTCTGCTCGCGTCCATCGGCGCGCTCGGCTTGCGGAAAACTTTTCCTTGAGGCGACCGCGCAGCGCTCTGCTCGCGTCCCTTCGCACGCACTCTGCCAGCGGTTGGGCGTGCGCACGATCATGTTGGGGGCCCCATATGCATGCGGTTGCGCCGCGTGCGTTACCACGCGATGCAGTTCCGTGCGACACGATGGAGTTACGCGCTGCAAATTAGAACTGCCATCAGGGCCTGCTGATATTCCTGGCCGTCCGGCTTCCCCTTTAATTCCCGCGGCCATTATAACCTTAGTCTCTTCAACCTTTCAATCGCGCTCCACGACACAACAAGCACACCCACGACGAAACATAGAGAGGGGATGTCCGACGGCGCTCCAATGGAGTTTGGCGAGCATAGAGTGGAGACCCATGCGAGGGAGACGAATCTCTCGGTGGTGTACACCATCGACCCGGCCGTGGTGGACGACTACATCAACAACGTTGAGCAGTTGCTTGCTGGAGACAAGTACAAGGTGGTCGGCATCGACCTCCAGTACACCGCCGGTCGTCCCGGCATAGATCAGAAGGTTGCTGTCGCCCAGTTGTGCATGCGCCATCATGTCCTCATCTACCACTACTGCATGGCCACAGAGCCTTGCGACCGTTTCAACAGGCTTGTCAACAGCACCGACTACAAGTTCGCCATGGTGGATACCTAAGACGATATAAAAGCTCTCAGTGTTACGGGCTTGGCCTGCAAGAACCTTGTCGAAATCCGTGATCACTACAGGGTCTGGGGCTGCACGAAGCAGGACCCCCTGGTCGAACTCGCCTCAGCCATCATCAACCCCTACTACAAAAAGATGAAGCAGGATGCCTAGAGAACAAGTCCTGTATCCTGGCACATGGCCTGGATGCGGCAACTAGATGAACCTCACCTCAGGTTCGTGGCCAAGAGTGTGTACACATGCTATGAGATGCACAGGCAGATCGTTGACATGAGGAAGTGCCTCCTTACCCAAATCGACGAGCCCTGATCGAGCCACAAGAAGAGCAAGCGTCACAAGAAGTAGATGATGATCAGATGATCGTTTATGCTAGTTAATAATGCATGTAATATATAGTTTACTTTATTGGTGTGTATGGAAATTTCATGTGTGTAGTAGCCACCTATGTAATTATGCATGTAATAGTTTACTTTGGTGTATGCAAATGCCATGGTTGTAGTAGCCACCTATGTAAGTGGATGTTTAATTTGCTTATGCAAGCATGTCCTTATAAGTGTGTGTGTATATATATGTTGTTGTTCTGTATGCAATCCCATCGCACAACACACACGTCTTATTAGCAGCAACCGTCTGTGTTCTTATCGGTCTTCAGACACATTTCTGATTACAGACCTGTTTGCCGCGTATCACACACATCTTGTTAAGTTGAACCATTTCTGTTCTCATGTATCAACGCCAATAGTTCATCCGAGTGAACCGCATGCCGTATATCGCACACACCTTTGATCTGGCAGACTGTTTCTTTTGTGTTGCCTAATCACAAACAGTTCACCCGGGTGAACCGTATGCTGTGTATCGCACACGCCTCCATCTAGCTGCCCATTTCTTTTATTCCTCCTCATCGCAAACAGTTCATTGAACTGAACCGTATGTCCTTCATCACACACGCAACTAAAACCTGGACCGTGTTTGATGCATCCGTCATGGCAAACATTTTACACATTTCTGACGGTTTTCATACAACACCATTTCTGGCATCGCATACAGTTTCTCGAAGGGTCTCAGATCATAGTGTCACGTTAGCAGCATCCTGCAGTAGTGTATACTGATGCTAGAAAAGGTGATTGAAATTATCATTGATAAAACTTGTGCACCTACTAGCATTCACACTTCATAAATTATTTATTTTATCATTTACCTACTCGAGGACGAGCAGGAATTAAGATTGGGGATGCTGATACGTCTCCAATGTATCTATAATTTATGAAGTATTCATGCTATTATATTATCCATCTTAGATGTTTTATATGCATTTATATGCTATTTTATATGATTTTTGGGACTAACCTATTAACCTAGAGCCCAGTGCCAGTTTCTGTTTTTTCCCTTGTTTTCGAGTTTTACAGAAAAGGAATACCAAACGGAGTCCAATTGACGTGCCAATTTTTTATGGACAAAAAAGCCCCCGGAGTAAAAGAGTTGGGCCAGAAGAGTCCTGAGCCATCCACGAGGGTGGAGGGCGCGCCCTACCCCCTGGGCGCGCCCCCTGCCTCATGGACGACTCGGAGACCACCCTGACATGAAACCAACGCCAAAAATTCCTATAAATACAGAAACCCCCAGAAAGAAACCTAGATCAGGAGTTCCGCCGCCGCAAGCCTCTGTAGCCACCAAAAACCTATTGGGACCTTGTTCCGCACCTGCGGAGGGGGATCCTCACCGTGGCCATCTTCATCATCCCGACGCTCTCCATGACGAGGCGGGAGTAGTTCACCCTCGGGGCTGAGGGTATGTACCAGTAGCTATGTGTTTGATCTCTCTCTCTCTCTCTCTCTCTCTCTCTCGTTCTTGATTCGGCACGATCTTGATGTATCGCGAGCTTTGCTATTATAGTTGGATATTATGATGTTTCTCCCCCTCTACTCTCTTGTAATGGATTGAGTTTTCCCTTTGAAGTTATCCTATCGGATTGAGTCTTTAAGGATTTGAGAACACATGATATGTCTTGCATGTGCTTATCTGTGCTGACAATGGGATACTCACGTGATCTACTTGATGTATGTTTTGGTGATCAACTTGTGGGTTCAGTGACCTTGTGAACTTATGCATAGGGGTTGGCACACGGTTTCGTCTTCACTCTCCAGTAGAAACTTTGGGGCACTCTTTGAAGGTCTCTGTGTTGGTTGAATAGATGAATATGAGATTGTGTGATGCATATCGTATAATCATACCCACGGATACTTGAGGTGACATTGGAGTATCTAGGTGACATTACGGTTTTGGTTGATTTGTATCTTAAGGTGTTATTCTAGTACGAACTCTATGATAGAACGAACGGAAAGAATAGCTTCGTGTTATTTTACTACAGACTCTTGAATTGATCGATGAGAAAGGATAAATTTGAGGTGGTTTCGTACCCTACAATAATCTCTTCGTTTGTTCTCCGCTATTAGTGACTTTGGATTCACTCTTTGTTGCATGTTGAGGGATAGTTATATGATCCAATTATGTTATTATTGTTGAGATAACTTGCACCAGTGAAAGTATGAACCCTATGCCTTGTTTCCTAGCATTGCAATACCGTTTGTGCTCACTTTTATCATTAGTTACCTTGCTGTTTTTATATTTTTAGATTACAAAAACCTATATATATATGTCGGGACCCCGATCTAAGCCACATCGATCTAGCATGTAACACATCATATCGCTTTGCAGCCTCACTCACGGTATTCCCATGGGTGCCACCTTACCTAGCCCATGACCGTTTCGCCTTTTGGCTCATGTATATGATAGTGTCGCTAGCATCCATATGACAGAGAACCCGAGCCGACATGACTAGTTGTGAACCCAAAGTGGCACTAACTTACAGGGACAGGCATACATGACCCATCAATGAATGTGTCGGTCATCAGTGAGTGAATTCGGGCTATAGCAACTAGGCTAGCAGGACTCCGGGATTCCGGGCTGTAGCAGGCTAACAGGACTTCGAAAGACACCGTGTGACATTTCCCCGAAGGGACAGACACAGGATCAAGGAAGGACACATGCCGGCCAGTCTAAGTGTTCCGGAGCAGTAGCAACTGGGCTAACAGGACTCCGGTAAACCGGGCTATAGCAGACTACCATGGCTCGGTGGAAGCACTAGACTACATTTCCCCATAAGAGAGGCTACCAAGGATAGACAACTAGGTTGTCGGATCCCACACATACCAAGCATTTCAAATCATACACACAATATGCTCGATATGTGCAAATACAACATGGCATCATAACCAAACTCTACAACTCAAAGTATTTATTCATTAGGCTCCGAGGAGCCAAGTATTGCAAACATGGTTCTCATGACCCAACATACAGAGCATACAAGCAACAAGCGGAAGCATAAACATGTCTGATTACAGACAACGACAAATGAAAAAGGCTGAGAAGCCTGACTATCTACAAGACCCTCCCAAGGGTACAAGATCGTAGCTGAGGTAACAAGCTAAACATCGAAGTCCACGTGGAATTGCTAGTGAGACTGAAGTCTCTCTGCAAAAACATAAATTAAGCAAACGTGAGTACAAATGTACCCAACAAGACTTACATCAGAACTAGCTACATATGCATCAGTATCAACAAAGGGATGGTGGGGTTTAACCGCAGCAAGCCAGCTTTGACTTAGTGGCTATCCTGAACTACGACTGCAAGTAACTCTTTTAAGGTGGCCCACACGAGTCCACATATTCACCATATCAATACACCACTATGGATCCGCTCCCATCTCCCTACGAGAAGGCCATCCATAACACTCACGTTTATCTTACGCATTTTAGAGTATCCACTTCAAGTTATCTATGAACTGTACAGGCAACCCAGAAGTCCTTTACCGCGGACATGGCTATTCGAATAGATCATTTATAACCCTGCAGGGGTGTACTTATTCACACACGCTCTCGCCACTTACCACCATGTACATGTCGTGTATCTCAGCAACCTTCAAGTGGAAGCCTGGCGAGGGAGTCGGCCACGACCTGACTAACCACGCAAGTCTCTAGTCCAGGTTTATCACCTTTTCGGGTTCCATCCGCAAGGAGATCCAGCCGGGGTGTCGCTCACGGCCCCAAACGATGTGAGCAGGGTTCCCAAGCCCACCATCCGGGTGCCACTTGGTACACCGTGCCACTGTGCCTAGTCTGTCCCAAGCCCACCTGTACCGGGTGCCACTTGGTAGACTACTAACACTACCTACAAACACCAGAAACTAGTTGCAACTCCTGGACAGAGATTGAGTTGATTAATAAGCCGAGAGGGGCCGAGTTACCGGAACCCAATGTGTGGTAGTAACTGTTCATGGATCACAAACACATAACTCGGTTCCTTAGGATGGTTTCAATGAGACACCCCACCATGTACTCCTACATGGCCTCTCACCTCTACCTTTACCAAATCGTGTTCACACACTTAGCTCCCAATAGTAGGACATGTTCACTGATAATCCCCAAGTGCAGAGAATCATCATAGCAATTTCCAAAGGTGGAAGTGATAAGTATGGAGTGTCGAACCCACAAGGGGCTAAAGGTAAGATCAATATTCTCTCAAGCCCTATCTGCCACTGATACGACTCTACGTACACCGAACGTTTGCTACCAACTAGAAACGAGAAAAAAACTACGTTGTGGGTATGAAGAGGAACTTTGTATGATATCGGAGAGCTAAAATATAAAAGTAGGTGCTGTTATCATAAAGTTAGAATATATTACTAAATAATGTAAATAGCGAGTGTGGAACAATGATGGATTGGTGTGCGCAATTGTCCTAGGCAATTGTTAACAAGGTCGGTAATCACTATTGAAGTTTCATATGAGGGAGAGGCATAAGCTAACATACTTTCTCTACTTGGATCATATGCACTTATGATTGGAACTCTAGCAAGCATCCACAACTACTAAAGATCATTAAGGTAAAACCCAACCATAGCATTAAAGCATCAAGTCCTCTTTATTCCCATACGCAACAATCCCTCCTACTCGGGTTTGTGTTTCACCACTCACCAACCCACTATAAGCGAATCATGAACGTGTTGCAACACCCTACATGTGGAATCCCTCACGCTATGCCGACACGGAGGGCACCATAGGACAGCACCAAAGTAAAACATAAAACTCATACCAATCTAGATCATCAATCAACCCAAAGACAAAAGATATCTACTCAAAACATCATAGGATGGCAAAATATCGTTGGATCATAATATGTGGCATAAAGCACCATGTTCAAGTAGGGATTACAGCGGGGTGCGGGAGAGTGGACCGCGTAAAAGAGATGAGGATGGTGATGATGATAGTGATGTTGATGAAGATGATCACCGCGGTGATGATTCCCCTCTCGATGGCACTCCGGTGCCACCAAGAGAGAGGAGGAGAGGTTCTCCCCCTTGTGCTTCCTCCTCAATGGCCTTCCCCCTATGGTCCTTGGCCTTTATGGTGGTGATGGCCCCTCCGGGATCCTCCTCCATGGCCTCCGGTGATGATGGCCCCCTCCGGCAGGTTGCCAGAGAGGGCCTAGATTGATTTCTCGTGGCTACAGAGGCTTGCGGTGGCGGAACTCCCGATCTAGGTTTCTTTCTGGAAGTTTGGGTATATATGAGAGGTGTTGGCGTTGATTTCACGTCAGGGGGGTTTCCAGGCTGTCCACGAGGCAGGGGGCGCGCCCTAGTGGGGTGGGCGTGCCCCACACCCTCGTGGGCAGCCCGAGACTCTTCTGGCCTACTTCTGGTACTCCAGGGGCTTCTTCTGGTTCAAAAATGATCTCCGTCAAGTGGCACGTCAATTGGACTCCGTTTGGTTTTCCTTTTCTACGATACTCTAAAACAAGGAGAAAACAGAAACTGGCACTGGGCTCTAGGTTAATAGGTTAGTCCCAAAAATCATATAAAAGTGTATAATAAAGCCCATTAAACATCCAAGATAGATAATATAACAGCATGAGTACTTCATAAATTATAGATACGTTGGAGACAAATCAGCATCCCCAAGCTTAATTCCTGCTCGTCCTCGAGTAGGTAAATGATTAAATAAATAATTTACGAAGTGTGAATGCTAGCAAGTGCTTAAGTTTGATCAATGATAATTCCAATCACTTTTCTAGCATCATTATATGTCATAATAGTAGATCATCTCATAAAACTTTTCATGATCAAGTAACAAGGTATTCACATGTTAAAGTATAGATCATAAACTTTCTTGAAAACTATCAAACAATATTCTCAGTCATCAAACAATTGCAATTCATCTTATTTTCAGGAAGAGTCTATGTCAGAGCTTTGATTTAGCAAACTCCACATACTCAACTATCATTTAGTCTTTCACAATCGCTAACACTCACGCGATATTTATGGGTTCAAAGTTTTAATCAGACACAGAGAAAGATAGGGGCTTATAGATTCGCCTCCCAACCTTTTACCTCAAGGGTAATGTCAACAATTATAGTTCATGATGCCTTACATCCAATTGGATATATGTATCAGAATCTTTCCAACACAAGGTGCTTGCCAAAGGATAAAATGTAAAAAGGAAAGGTGAAAATCACCATGACTCTTGCATAAGGGTTGGAGATAAAAGTAAAAGATAGGCCCTTCGCAGAGGGAAGCAGAGGTTGCCATGCGCTTTCAGGGTTGGATGCACAAAATCTTAATGCGAAAGAACGTCACTTTATATTGCCACTTGTGATATGGACCTTTATTATGTAGTCCGTCGCTTTTATTTCTTCCACATCACAAGATCGTATAAAGCTTATTTCCTCCACACTAGTCAATCATACATATTTAGAGGGCAATTTTTATTGCTTGCACCGATGACAACTTACTTGAAGGATCTTACTCAATCCATAGGTACGTATGGTGGACTCTCATGGCAAAACTTGGTTTAAGGATATTTGGAAGCACAATTAGTATCTCGACTTAGTGCAAAGAATTTGGCTAGCATGAGGGCGAAAGGCAAGCTCAACGTGTTGGGCGATCCATGACAATATACTTTATTTCAGATATAAGAAAACATAACCCATTACGTTGTGTTCCTTGTCCAACATCAACCTTTTAGCATGTCATATTTTAATGAGTGCTCACAACTACAAAAGATGTCCAAGATAGTATATTTATATGTGAAATCCCTCTCCCTTCAATATTCTTTCATGAATTGTTCAAGTGACCAATTCTACGTTTGCTAACTTTCAATAAGTTTACTACCTATACTTATTATGTGTGAAGTCATTACTCCCCATGTTATAAGAATATGAAACATATATAAATTCAGATTTATGACATTCAATTTATTCAACCATTTACTCATAGGATATACATGAAGCACATGAGTAAATGACAAACTACTCCAAAAGATATGAGTGAAGAACACTGAGTAGTCAAATAATTAACTAGCCATGGGAGGATTATTTTTCATTCAATAATTCAGATCCAATGATTTTATTCAAACAGCAAGTAAAATTGAAAATATGCTCCAAGCAAAACACATATCATGTGACGAATAAAAATATAGCTCCGAGTAAGGTATACCGATAGTTTTGAAGATGAAAGAGGGGATGCCTTCCGGGGCATCCCCAAGCTTAGGCACATGAGTCTTCCTTGAATATTACCTTGGGGTGCCTTGGTCATCCCCAATATTAGGGTCTTTCCACTCCTTGTTCTCCTCATATCGATATCTCACCCAAAGCTTGAAAACTTCAATCACACAAAACTTAACGAAACTTCGTGGGACAGGTTAGTATGATAAAGAGTAAACCATTCACTTTGGTACTGTCAAAGACAAGGTTCATAGTTGTTCCCAAACAATTTCTACTGTAACATATCATTTCTACAATTTATATTGAGAAATATAAGTCATAGAAACTAGAAAACAAGCAAACTATGCAATGAAAACAAAATCTGTCAGAAACAGAACAGTCTGTAGTGATATGAACATAAACCATACTTCTGCTACTCCAAAAATTATGAAATAAATTTGTTGACGTGAGGAATTTTTCTATTAATCTTCTGCAAAAAGAATCAACTGAAAAGCACTCTTCTGTAAAAAATGACAGCTAATCTCGTGAGCGCAAAGTTTCTGTTTTTTTTACAGCAAGATCACATTAACTTTCACACAAGTCTTCCCAAAGGTCTTACTTGGCACTTTATTGAAACAAAAGATATAAATCATGATTACTACAGTAGCTTAATCTTGTAAACACACAAAAATAGTAAGGGTAAATATTGGTTTGTCTCCCAACAAGCGCTTTTTTTAATGCCTTTTAGCTAGGCATGATGATTTCAATGATGCTCACATAAAAGATAAGAGTTGAAACATAAAGAAAGCATCATGAAGAATATGACTAGCACAATTGATTCTAACCAACTTACTATGCCTAGGGATTTTGTGAACACACAACTTGTGGGAACAAGAATCAACTAGCATAGGAAGGCAAAACAAGTATAACTTCAAAACTTTAAGCACATAGAGAGGAAACTTGATATTATTGCAACTCCTACAAGCATGTATTCCTCCCTCATAATAATTTTCAGTAGCATCATGGATAGCAATTTTGTTCTCATACTCAATTGGGACCTCTTCCGAAATAGTGGAATCATTACTAGCTAAAGTTGACACTCTTCCAAATCCACTTTCATAAATATCACACTAAGATTCAACACCCTCCAAAATAGTGGGATCACTAATTCCTAAAGTTGACACTCTTCCAAACCCACTTTAAATGATAGTATTATTCATACTCCAAAATATATAAGTGAAGTTCATGGATCATTCCACAATTAATATAGACTAACCAATATCCAAGCTCAAAATGTATAAGTGAAGCACATGAAGCATTCTATAAAACCATACTCAAAAGATTTAAGTGAAGCATAAAGAGCAATTCTACAAGATCATACTTAAAAGATTTAAGTGAAGCACATGAAGTATTCTGTAAATTGATGAAGGGACATCTCATACTAGCATGGTTCTTAAAGGGAAAACAAAAACACAAAGGGCACAAATCATGTGAACAAAACAAAAACCGAGGTATACCGATAATTGTTGAAGAAGAAAGATGGGATGCCCACCGGGGCATCCCCAAGCTTAGATGCTTGAGTATCCTTTTAAATATTTACTTGGGGTGCCTTGGGCATCCCCAAGCTTGAACTCTTGCCTCTCTTTATTCTTCTCACATCGGTAACTCCTCGTTCTTCGAACACTTCATCCACAAAAACTTTGTGTGACCCATTAGTATAACAAAGCAAATCACTACTATAAGTACTGTTGCAGACAAATTCATATTTTGTTTTTGCATTATAGCTACTATAATATAACTTTTCCATGGCTTAATCCACTGATAGAGACTGATAGTTTCATCAAAACAAGCAAGCAATGCATCAAAAACAGAATCTGTCTTAAACAGGACAGTCTGTAGTAATCTGGAAGTTTAGCAAACTTCTGTAACTCCTAAAATTACGAACTAAATTTGAAAATTTGAACAATTTGTACAGAAGTAATGTGCAAAAATTTTCAGACCCATTTGTCTTTCCAGTAAAAAAATGTAAATTCATGCACTACAACCAAAGTTTCTGTTTTTGTTCTGCACATAGTAAACAAGCAATCTAATCATCCTAAAACCAAAGCTTGGCACATTATTTTTATAATAGAATGGATATATACACGGGGATAATTATTTACACAAAAACTTACATGAAATTTTTTACATTGTTTCCGTGAGCATGAACACAAGTGCTCAAGGTCGACCCTCACTTCTTCAATGCATAACTTTCCAATCACTTCTCTTTTTGAAAATCTTTTTAGGCATGAGAGGCAAGTAATAATTTTTTGTATTTTCATTATTTTAAATTTTTTTGTATGTTTCACCCACAACTAAACATAAACAAAAAGGAAAAACAAAATCTACTTAGTGAAGAAAGCAAACAAGCACACACGAGAATATCAACCCCACGCTATTGCTCCCCGGCAGCGGCGCCAGAAAAGAGCTTGATAATCCCCAAGTGCAAAGAATCATCATAGCAATTTCCAAAGGTGGAACTGTAAGTATGGAGTGTCGAACCCACAAGGAGCTAAAGGTAAGATCAATATTCTCTCAAGCCCTAACTGCCACTGATACGACTCTACGTACACCAAACATTTGCTTCCAACTAGAAACGAGAAATAAAACTACGTTGTGGGTATGAAGAGGGTAACTTTGTTTGATATCGGAGAGCTAAAATATAAAAGTAGGTGCTGTTATCATAAAGTTAGAATATATTACTAAATAATATAAATAGCGAGTGTGGAATAATGATGGATCGGTGTGCGCAATTGTCCTAGGCAATTTTTAACAAGGCCGGTAATCACTATTGCAGTTTCATATGAGGGAGAGGCATAAGCTAACATACTTTCTCTACTTGGATCATATGCAATTATGATTGGAACTCTAGCAAGCATCCGCAACTACTAAAGATCATTAAGGTAAAACTCAACCATAGAATTAAAGCATCAAGTCCTCTTTATTCCCATACGCAACAATCCCTCTTACTCGGGTTTGTGTTTCAGTCACTCACCAACCCCCTATAAGAGAATAATGAACGTATTGCAACACCCTACAGCGGGAATCCCTCACGCTTGCACGACACGGAGGGCACCATAGGACAGCACCAAAGTAAAACATACAACTCATACCAATCTAGATCATCAATCAACCCAAAGACAAAAGATATCTACTCAAAACATCATAGGATGGCAACATGTCATTGGATCATAATATGTGGCATAAAGCACCATGTTCAAGTAGGGATTACAACGGGGTGCGGGAGAGTGGACCGCGTAAAAGAGATGAGGATGGTGATGATGATGGTGATGTTGATGAAGATGATCACCGCGGCGATGATTCCCCTCTCGATGGCACTCCGGTGCCACCAAGAGAGAGGAGGAGAGGTTCTCTCCCTTGTGCTTCCTCCTGCATGGCCTTCCCCCTATGGTCCTTGGCCTTCATGGTGATGATGGCCCCTCAGGGATCCTCCTTCATGGCCTCCGATGATGATGGCCCCCTCCGGCAGGGTGCCGGAGAGGGCCTAGATTGATTTCTCGTGGCTACAAAGGCTTGCGGCGGCAGAACTCCCGATCTAGGTTTCTTTCTGGAAGTTTGGGTATATATGAGAGGTGTTGGCGTTGATTTCACGTCAGGGGGGTTTCCGGGCTGTCCACGGTACTCTTATGGCCTACTTCCGATACTCTGTGGGCTTCTTCTGGTCCAAAAATGATCTCCGTCAAGTGGCACGTCAATTGGACTCCATTTGGTTTTCCTTTTCTACGATACCTTAAAAAAAGGAGAAAACAGAAACTGGCACTTGTCTCTAGGTTAATAGGTTAGTCTCAAAAATCGTATAAAAGTGTATAATAAAGCTCATTAAATATCCAAGATAGATAATATAACAGCATGAGTACTTCATAAATTATAGATACGTTGGAGACGTATC
This sequence comes from Aegilops longissima, assembly GCA_021605205.1. Classification (NCBI taxonomy): domain Eukaryota; kingdom Viridiplantae; phylum Streptophyta; class Magnoliopsida; order Poales; family Poaceae; genus Aegilops; species Aegilops longissima. Next base: position 443,605,158 of record CM038681.1, read on the forward strand.
ATTCACCACATTCCAATTCATCCCCGATGAATCAGACCTGACATAACTCTAAGCAATAGCAGGCATGACAAACAAGCTTGAATGTGTAGGCACATCAGGGCTGAAACAACTCCTACTCATGCTAGTGGGTTTCATCTATTTACTGTGGCAATGACAGGTCATGCAGAGGAATGGGGTTCAACTACCGCAACATGTAACAGTTGAAGTGTTGTTGTCCTAATGCAGTAAAAGAGAGTAGGAGCGAGAGAGTGGGATGTATCGGAAGGAGCAAGAGGATTTTGCTTGCCTGGCACTCCCGAAGATGATATAGTTCTTCATCGGTGCCATCGAACTCAATGTCGGAACACGTCTATTGAGAGGGAACAACCACCGGCAACAGAGAAAGAACACAATCAATGCAATGCACAATATGATGCATGATCATGACATGGCAATATGATGTGATTTGGCTAATGCAACAGAAAGTCATTTTGATTGAAGTGGAATTCAAAGCTAGATCAAATTCCAACTCCAAATCTATTACCAAATTTGTCCTGATCATGTTTCATCCTAAACAGTAAAGTTACCTTGCTCAAACATGCATGAAAATGGAACAGATGAATAGATTGGATTTTTCTGATCATTTTTCATATATAAATTATTTCATTTGGGGTTACGGTTGATTTTCCATGAATTTTAGAAGTTTTAAACATTTTTTGGAATTTTGAGATTTATTCCTAAATAAGAAAATCCCAGCAAATGTAATTATGACGTCAGGAGTGTGTCACTATCGCGTCAGCAGGTCAACCGAGTTGACCAGGGTCAAACCTGACCAATGGGGTCCTCTGGTCAGTGACACAGGCGCTAAACCCGCGTTGACCCGCACTATGACCAACCGTGGGGCCCACTGTCAGTGTCTGTTAAGTGGTTAACTGGCGGTGATTAGTACTAATGATGGTGCCATGTCGGCTGCCACCGGAGTTCGGCCGGCGGCGACCAAAAGCGCGGCGGGAATTCGCCGGACCTGCGCTAGAAGCGGCAGATGGACGTGCGGAGACCATCAGGGCGTAGCCCATGCTCGCCCGCATCCAGGGGAGTAGGTGGGAGGCCGTGGGTTGACCGGAGCTCGTCGGAAACAAGCTCGCGACGGCGGACGGAGTTTGGTTGCACGCGGGACCGCGTTGTGGTGCACGGGGAGGGCGGCGGTGGCGTGATATGTGCTACTGGGAGCGTGTTGAGCACGATGGAGTGCTCGGAAACGAGCTCCAGTGACTAGCGTGGCGGCGGCGACATGGACGGTGGCAGGAGCTCTTGGGCGTGGCGTGGGATGGGGCTAGAGTGCACAAACGCGAGGGGAGGAAGAGGGGTTTGGAGCAGGGGCTCACGGTGAGGTCGAAGAGCAGCTCCGTGGGCCCGGGGAGGCACTCGAGGCGGCGAATCGACGACGACGATCTTCGGTGGCCGATGAGGGAAACGGCGATGCTGGCGGCATCCATGGGCTTCCAATGTTGTACAGCTCGGTGGAGAGAACGAGGCGGACGAGGCGGAGCTTGGGGATAGGTCGGAGAGGCTCGAGGGCCGATGTGGGCACGACTACGACAGCGACGAGCTCGGGCGTGCGTCTACCATGGCGTGAAGAGAGCGAGGGGGCGAGGGGGAAAGAGTGAGCGAGGGGTTGGTGGGTTGGGGAGGCCACGGGGAGACGATCCCAGCGTCACTGGCTGTGGAGGGGCCAGTAGTAATCAGCTGCGTGCCAGGCCAAGCGAGCGCCGTGCACTACTTCCCTTTTGCCTTCTGGCGAGAGGAGGAAGACAACTGGCATGGGAGGTGGCTGGGCTGGGCCGGCTTCAGCAGCAGGCCAAACAGGTAGGCGCCAGGTAAGCCTCTTTCCTTCTCTCTATTTTGTTTTCTTTTCTATTTTTGTAGTTTGTATTGATTTAGTTCTAAGAACTAAATCATTTTATTTTCTTCTGGTAATTTGAAGGGACGAGTTGGAATATTCCAGAGCCCCTCACCAATTAATAGAATTATTGGAGCTAATAAATATTTTATATGAATTATTAGCCCCAATTCAAATACCATATGAATTAATTCAGAAATCCAAAATGTCAGGGAAAAATGTGCATCACCTGTGGTTATTCTTTCCAGCATTTCCCAAAAATGATGTACATTTGTTAAGGCCATTAGGAATCACTAAAAATATTTTAGTTGAACCTGTTGGATTCCTTTTGATGCTAGGGTTTGAACATCCCCCATTTCAAGTTCATTTGAAATTTAACCATGATGCACACATGAAGGGCTAACCTAGTGCATCCTAGAACTAGGGATGTGACAACTCGCCCCCACTAAACAATAATCTCCTCCCGAGATTCAAGACGTGAGGTAAGAAGATAAATGGACACAAAGCTAACACAATCCTCACGATCCAGGTTGCACTTCATAAGAACATTGATTCGAACATCATCTTGATCTTGACATCTTTGCTTTTGAGATCTTCATCCAACACGACGATAGAAATAAACTCTACAGGATTCAATCTTCTCGAAGATCGAGCACTCAAGATCAACTCATGAAGTGAGACGTAAGAACACCTCTTGAGTTGAGACACAAAGCACACATCAGAAGCAATGAAAAGAAGCAGATGACGAGGGTTCAATTTGGTAGGCAACAATTCCACGCTTTAGTATGATGGTGCATGGTTTCGAAGTAGCGAGGAGATAATTGCCATGATTCCATATCGGGACACCTTAGGAGATGTGGCTTGTAGAATTATTCCCTTAAGTAGCAAAAATAATTAATTCTGATAACTAGATCATTGAAACTCTCTATACCAGCCTAAGGCAAATCTCAATCGATCGTTTGAAGGAGTTCGAAGAAATGGCATACTCAGTTTGGGAAGGGGACTATAAATCAAATCCTCATGGGGAGTGGATGATATCTTGACTCAGCAGAATGACCACTACATTGACATACCGGAATTACAGAGGAACTAAGATCAAAATCTTTGAGATGCCCCAACCGTCATAACTGCCTGAGATTCAGATCTGGTTGGTGGCAGGATATTCCAGACTCAACATGTCTGAAAAGGAAAGTTTGCAACACAAATCGACGAGATGATGTTGCGAGATTCTCGGGAGATGAACTATTGTAGTAAGCTCCAAAACATGAGCTGGTTCTGCTACAAAAATGTGAACACGCTGTCCCAGACAAGCATGACCACATAGTAGTCTTACAACAAAACACTATCGAGTTCTGGGTGGGAACCATCATTGCGGATAACTAAGTCCTTACATAAGTCATATGATTAGCTCTTATGAAGAAACTTATTCTCCTTGAACAAATCAATCAGTGGCTTGGTGTGCTAGGAATTACATATGGAATGGAGGTGGACAAACCTATCAAACCATAGAATACTTCGCGCATGCATAACTGACTTGGGATGATTCCATAGGAAGAAACATTGAGTTTCTCGAATTCATTGCGGCAACTTGCATCAAATGCATGTGTATTAGAGAAGTCACTTCTTTCATTCGAACATAAACTTCATGAGCTAGCACAAAGAAAATGCTTTCAAAAGTTTCCAACACTAGCTTATATGTTCAACATGAATCATGGACAAGATGAAAATGTTGTCAATGGGCTTAACAACAATTCATCCATGTTTCCATATAAATGGAATTCCACAATTATGTGAACTAGGTGATAGCATTGGGCAGACCCAAAAGATATAATTGTGTATGCTCGACAATCGCGAGTAAGACAACATTACGAACATCGTTGGTTCTGATTTGATTTGGCGATAGCCCACACTCAAATCAAAGTTTTGACAAGGCAATAAATCCAACAACTGATCATGAGGATCAATTGATGAAGATATCATCTTTCTTCAACAAACACACAAACACAAGGATATCCCTTCAAAATGAACTAAGTGGAACAAGCTTTCATCTTCCAACTCTCCAAGTTGTTGTTTACCTTAACCAACTAGTTCAGGGTATCCAACACAGAGTCTTGGAGAATGGGTGGTTTACAAGAACCAACTTGATCACAAACTCAACATAGTCGTCAGGTGACAACCTGGTAATACTTTCGAGAAGATATTCGGAACATCACGAACCACCGATATGTTACTAAGCTTGAGAAAAATCTTGCTTTTCAGAGTAAGACGATATGATCAAATAAGCAAGGGATTGAATAATCCTAACTCATTGATCAAAGAGTGCACCAGAATTAAGGACTAGGTAGCACAATCTATCTTAGAATGATGGTTCAGTAACCAACACGCTAAGAATGAGAATATTTTGTCCATTTACTACCAAGCAACGAGTTGCTCGGAGTATTGATTTCACACATCACAATTCACTTGTCGGCATTCCGGTTTCAACAACACGAGGACCGAGGAATGAATGGTGATGGTGAGAAGTATCACTACATCAAGATGTCAGTGTACTAGAGTAGGGGTACCCTAGTATCCCGAACTCGCACGGCAGGCGCATTCACCTCACCAGCAGGGGCTGGCCCGGTGACCGCTAAGATCTTCCGCGGCTCTTTGGAGCCATTCAAGAAAAAAGTAATCAAGACACCGGCAAGAGGAGCTTGCCGGGAAGACCACTCAAGGCACGAAGGAAACAAGGCCCCGGCAAGAGGAGCTCGCCGGGAAGGCTTGGTGAGCACCGAGCTCCCAAGCGCGATAGGGGTTTTGCCGCGGCAAGGCGCTTGCCACGGCAGGCAACCTCTCTTCATCTCCGCTCCAGCTCATCCGCCAACGTGTCACCGCGGGGCTTTCCCAGGAACGCGTGTTGATGGGCTGTGCAGCCAGCGGGGAGCAACGATAAGCGGCGCTGACGAGCTACCATCATGGCAAACGGAGGCGCGCTTGGCGGTCCCTGTTACACTGTTCAGGCGACTGAGACGGGCATTAATGACTCTTGTCCCTTGCCGTCAGAGTTAGGTATAGATCATCAGACACCGCATGTTGGTGTACCAACCACTGTTTTTACTATTCTACCCTTATCTACTTGCCACCTGTGGTGACCCCTTGTGCCTATAAAAGGAGGCCCAAGTGCAACGTAGAGGGGGTTCGGTCCAGCTCCGGCTCAGTTCATCCTACTCACTGGAGACCTCATTTAGGCTAGGTTTTGTAGCTCCCATGGCTCCCTAGCAAGAACACAATATAATCCACCAAGCAGCAGTAGGAGTGTTTATCTCTCCGGAGAGCTCCGAAGCTGGGTAAATCTGCTCGTGTGCATCGCTTCAATCCGCTCTTCGTGCATCCTCCGCCCCCCCTCCGAACCACAAGGGACCAAGGTCCCATAGGTGTTCGTGGGGCACGACCAGCTTCCCCGACATCTTTGGCGCGCCAGGTAGGGGGCGTCGAGGTTGTGTGAACCCGATCCAGTGTTCACACGAGCAGCAATCATCATCATCATCATCAGCATAACACCGAAGAAGAAGACTTCGGCGGCAGCAGGACCGTCCGCGTCCAACCCACCACCTCCGGAGCAGACGAGTGGTGGGGAAGACACTGGCGGAGGAAACGGCGCCGGCAAGAGAGCTCACGACGCCGCCAGGTCCAAGGACAAGGCGGCGCAAGCTTCGGCGTCCGAATCCGCACCGCGTCCTTCCCAAGAGGCGAGAAAGATAAGCGCCATGGTGCTCGCAGCACCATACGTTCGATAGATCAAGGCTAAACTGGAGGATCCCGAGGCCCTCGAGACCCGCATGCACGCCAGCATGCCGGAACAAGTGGGGTACGGTCGCTTGAGCGGGATGCTGCTCCTCCTAACTTGGTTAGGAGTCCGAGCACATCCCGTTCTTCGCTCCGTACGCTGTTGCCACCCACCACTCCAGCGGAAGCCTTGGCAAGGGCTCAGCTACTTCTAGACTACCCTCCAACGGCCGACAAGGTCGACGAATGGAGGGCCACGATCCAGAGTCTCGTCGGCTTCGCCAACGGCGACGTCCCGCGGCAACCAAGCGCCTCGCAGCCGCGACAAGGCGACAAGGCACGAGCCGGTGGTGACGAGACCTGCGGGGGTGCAGCCACCGTGCACTCCCCTTCCCGAAGGCCCAGATCGCCGACTCGTCGGATCCACCTCGACAGCGACTCCACTGCGTCGTCGGATCCGCGAGCTCGTCGCGACCAGCGCCAAGTTCTTCGAGAACGGCAAGACGAAGACGCTCGAACTCGCATCGAGTGCCGAAGAGAAGCGCGGCGTCAGTCTGACCAGCGCGCCGGGCCCGCTGTTGATATGCATGCGCCAGGGGAGCCAGGCGACTTGCCGTACGCGGTAGGTTGCCCTGCGTTCACCTGTGAGTTGCGGCAAGTCCAGTGGCCCGACAAGAAAAACTTCAAGCCAGATGTACCCGAGAAGTATGATGGCAGGACACACCCATCGGAGTTCCTCAGCATCTACACCATCGCGGTGCAGGCTGCGGGGGGACGAGACGACAAGATCCTCGCCAACTACTTTCCCCTGGTGCTCAAGCCAAACGTCAGATCTTGGCTCATGCACTTGCCGGACAGCTCCATATCTTCTTGGGCAGATTTGTGCCATCAGTTTGTCGGCGCCTTCACAGGCGGCCACAAACCTCATGGCCAAGAAAGTGACCTTCACCTGCTTGCCCAAAAGGAAGGAGAGTCCCTGCGCAAGTTTATCCAGAGATTCAGCCGTGTACATTACAACATCCCGGATGTACACCCTGCCGCGGTGATCAGCGCATTTCATCAAAATGTGCGTAACCGCAGGATGAGGGAGGAAATGGCAATGTGCAAGGTCAAGGACGTCAGCGAACTGTATGCCTTGGCCGACAAGTGTGCACGGGCTGAGGAGGGAAGAAGACTCCCAGGAGAGAATGTGGGAGCAGAATCTGACAGTGAGGAAACCGCCCCGGCAAGGAAGAGTCGGCGGCGGAACAACAGGAAGAAGAAAAGCCAGGAAGTACTAGTTTTAGGACGGCGGCGGATCAACCCAGGAAGGAGCAAGCCGAAAGGGAAGATCACACTGCCGGTCACATTTGGCAGTGAACTGAATTTTAGGACTGAGAGGGTCACATTTGACGTTGCCGATTTCCCATTGCCCTACAATGGAATACTTGGCCGTCCAGCACTCGCCAAGTTCATGGCGGCCTCTCACTACGCCTACAACCTGCTCAAGATGCCAGGCCCGTTAAGCGTCATTTCTGTCCATGGCGACAAGAAGGACGCGCTTATCTGTGCCGACAAAATTTACCGGGATGCGGCAGCCGCCACAAATAGCAAGCCACTTGCCGCTGAAGCTCCCCGGGGGAAGAAGAAGACCAGCTTGTCCGACAAGAACTCTGATGCCCACTCCGGCAAGCGCACCTCTTCGGAGTGCTGCGCTACCGTCGAGGACGCACCATCGAGCTCCATCGGCAAGTGCAAGAAGAAGATGGCAGCTCCGCCAAAGACCAAGAAGGTGCCCGCTAAGGAGGACGGCACTGGTGGTACCTACACCATCAGTGCCACGCTTGACCCTAAATAGGAAGGCGAGCTCATTGCTTTCCTGCGGGCGAATGTCGATGTGTTTGCATGGCAACCATCTGACATCCCCGGCGTTCCCAGGAAGGTAATTGAGCACCACCTAGCTGTCTGTCCTCACGCACGCCCGTCAAGCAAAAAGTTAGGAAACAGCAAGGGGCGCCAAGAATTCATAGCGTAAGAGATCAACAAGTTGGAAGCAGCAGCCTTGTTAGAGGAGTGCTCCATCCCACGTGGTTGGCCAATCCGTAGTTGTACGAAGGCAAACAGAAATGGAGACTCAGACGACTTTTACAGACGTTAATAAAGCTTGTCCCAAAGACCCATCTCCCTTGCCGCCAGATAGACCAGATTGTTGACTCCACAAATGGATGTGATTTGCTTTCATTATTTGACGATATTCGTGGATATCATCGATCTTCATGGCGAAGAGGATGAAGAGAAACCGCATTCATTACACCATGTGGCACATATCGTTTCATACGGATGCCTTTCGGTTTGAAGAATGCTGGTTCAACGCTTGCAAGAGTAGTCCATGAAGCCTTTGAACCACAAATACACGTAAATGTAGAGGCTTACATGGATGACATAGTGGTCAAGAGCAAGAACAAAGCAACTTTGGTTCAAGACTTAGATGAGACCTTTGCAAATCTGCAAGATCAACCTCAAGCTCAACCCCGAGAAGTGTGTGTTTGGAGTTCCCTCCGCAAGCTTCTCGGTTCTTCGTGGTCTCGTAGGGAATTGAAGCCAATCCCGATAAGATCAAAGCCATTGAGCAGATTGAAGCACCAAAGCGCCAAGGATGTCGAAGGCTTGCCGGTTGCGTGGCTGCTCTCAAGAAGTTTATCTCTAAGTCAGTTGAGCGCCTCCGCCATTTTTCAAAATTTTGAAAAGGCAGGTCCAATGAAATGGACTCCGGCGGAGGCTGCGCTGCAGACTTAAAGAGGTACCTGTCCTCCACTCCAATACTTGTCGCACCTAGGCCACAAGAGAAGTTGTTGATGTACATAGCAGCAACCAATCAAGTGGTTAGTGCTGCGTTAGTAGCGGAGAGGGAGGCGATGATGAGCCGGCAATCGAGGCAGATGCATCCAGCGACAAGCTGGGGGCTTCACCACAAGCTCGTCTCGATAAGGACGGACCTGCGCAGGATTGCGACAAGATACAAAAAGGATGGTGCAGCGCCCAGTTTACTTTTGTCGGCCCTTTACAGGGGCTAGGTCAAGGTACTCGGTGTGCAGAAGTTGCTTTTGCCTCCTCATGGCCTCGAGAAAGCTGCGCCATTACTTCCAAGCACATGAGATAACAGTTGTCACTCGCTTTACACTGAAAAGGATATTGCAAAATCCAGAGGCAACAGGCAGAATTGTCGAGTGGGCACTAGAGCTGTCAAGCTTTGGCCTCAAGTTTGAAAGCACTTCAACTATCCAAAGCAGAGCATTGGCAGAGTTTATAGCAGAATGGACGCCAACGCAAGATGAAGAAATACCAGAGACGAGCATCCCCGCCAAAGAAGCAAGTAAAGAGTGGCTGATGTACTTTGATGGTGCCTTCTCGCTGCAAGGCGCCGGTGCCGGCGTGCTGCTTATCGCACCCATCGGAGAGCACCTCAAGTACATAGTCCAAATGCATTTTCCCAAGGAGCAAGCAACAAACAATACTGCAGAGTATGAAGGTTTGCTTGCCAGTCTTAGAATCGCAGTGGACCTTGGGATCAAGAAGCTTATTGTCAGGGGTGACTCGCAGCTTGTCGTCTGCCAAGTGAACAAAGATTACCAGAGTCCGTTGATGGAAGCATACGTTGATGAAGTGAGAAAGCTAGAAGAGCACTTTGAAGGCCTGCAAATGGAACACGTTCCAAGAGCTCGTAATGATATTGCCGATGGCCTCTCAAAATGTGCCGCACTTAAGTTACCTGTGGAACCAGGAATTTTTGTGCTCAAGCTGACTCAGCCAACTATAACGCCATCAACAGGACAAAGCAAGAAGAGAAAATTGGTTTCCGGCGACTACTTTCCGGCAGAGCTCCCTGGAGCCGCCGCCAAGAAGGTCCCTAAAATCAACGAATATCACCGAGGAGCAGTCTGCTCGACAAACCCTATGGTTTGTTTCGTTGAAGCAAACGCTCCCGACAAGCTTTGCTCCGGCAAGCTTGCCGGGGATCATCAAGCTCCGGCGGAACCGCAGATTCTTGCCGTGGAAGCTGATGTTCCTGCAGTAGCAGATGTGCCTTTAGTCCTTGTTGTCGAGCCGCAAGCTCCAACATGGGCGCAGCAAATCGCCCATTTCCTTCGCACAGAGAACTTCCCAAGAGCAAGAAGAAGCAGAAAAATAGCCCGGCAACAAGTATGTATCGGTTCGCTGACAACATCCTGCATGTAAGAAGACTCAACGGAGTGAAATTGAAGTGTATTTGCCGAAGATGGATGTAAGCTGTTGGCAGAGATACATGGAGGCATATGTGGTCACCACATTGGCGAAGAGCACTTGCCGCAAAGTTTTCCGCAAGGTTTCTTCCGCCGAAGCCTCCAGATGCAACCGCACAAGTAACCAAGTGTGAAGCGCGCAGCCCATTCAAAATAGATACACCAGCCAGCTCAAGCTCTCCAGACGATCCCTTTATCCCGGCCGCTGGTCCGGGGTCGACATCTCGCCCCTTCCCCGAAGTTGTCGGGGCTTTGAGTACTTGTACGTCGCGATCGACAAGTTCACAAAGTGGCCGGAAGTGGAACCAGTGAGGAAGGTGACAGCACAGTCAGCAGTCAAGTTCTTCAGGTCAATTGTCTGCTGTTTTGGGATACCTAACCGGATCATCACCGACAACGGCACCCAATTCACGAGTCGCACCTTCAAGCAGTACGTCCAAGATCTTGGCGCCAAGGTCTGCTTCGCTTCTGTTGCTCACCCAAGAAGCAACGGTCAAGTAGAGAGGGCAAATGCTGAAGTGCTGCGAGGACTCAAGACCAGAACTTTTGACAGGCTGCGCAAGTGCGGAAGGAACTGGATTGAAGAGCTGCCGGTGGTTCTTTGGTCGATCAGACGACGACGAATCGAGCCATCGCCGTACACCTTCGCCTAGTCTATGGAGCGGAGGCAGTTCTCCCACGAACTCAGATACGGGTCACCTCGAGTACTCGCTATGATGAGTTTGAGCAAGAGCAGCTGCGATAAGATGACGCGCTGCCTCGAGGAAGATCGCCTTCAGTCTGCCAGACGAGCTGCTCGTTATCAAAGAAGCTTTGCGCCGCTACCATAGCCGCAGTTAATGCCGTAAGCTTCGAGGAAGGCGACCTTGTTCTTCGCGCGCTCAATCCGCCAAGAATTCCAACAAGTTGACGCCGGTGGGAAGGCCCTTATCGGGTGAAACGAGTCACTAGGCCGGGCGCTGTCCGCTTTGAGACCGAAGATGGCGCCCGTGAGCAACTCCGAATATAGAGCATCTTCGTAAGTTTTACCCATAAGGCGCGGTTGTCGGAACCCGTTCCGGCAACCACCCTTTTGTACAAGTCTTGCCGCTGTTGCATGTAATCCTTTGTACGAAGCCGGGCGCTGACCCCGTGCATCAGTAAAGCTTATGTATTGCGCACAATCTGTCAATTTAATGCTTTCATCATTATCATGCATGTGTTATCTGACATTTAGTGCAGCATCCACACCCGGTAAGCAACAACGAGCCACTAGACTCCATAACTTTATTTTCTCTTCTTTCTTCTCAAACAAGAGGAAGGTTCATCCACCCACAAGTTAATCAGGGGGGAAGGAGAAGATAATGATGTGGGCCGCCAAGCGTCGCTCGAGGAACTATCGCCTTGCCGGGAAGTGAATGACAGAGAAGCTAAGTTGCTAAGATTAAGCAATCAGTTTTTAAATTTTTAAGTTATCTTCCTCGAACGATAGTACTTTGTATGGGAAACCTGTGCGCGGAGGAACCAACTCGCGGCTAGCTTGCGCCCTTACTTTGTTTCGAGTCCGCTCAACAATTTAAGTGTGCTGCAACTAATTGCGACAAGGTTGTTTGTCGGAAGCAGATCACCAGCAGGCTGCCGACGTTCGCACTCAGCGCCAATGCAAAGATGCTTGCACCGACAAGTTTCCCTAAAAGCGTAGGGCACAAACATACAAGGGAAGGAATCAAGTAAAGGAAGTAACATTGCGATCGATGCCTAAGATAGAGTATGTTACAAAATAACTTGTCGCAGATCTAATAGATTTTTCGCCTAAACATGATCTACAACGACAAGAGAAAGATAAACTTGGCGGCCTAGTCCACGCGGTCGCCATCGAGCCTCTTGACTCCGCTCACCCTGTCCACAATGGGTGCGACAAGGGCCTTGAGCGCTTCAACGTCAGCAGATGGAGGCAGCGATTTGAGGACTTTGGTGGACGCCTGGGTTGCGGAAGGCCACCTTCATCAACACCTTCTGGAGAGCCTCGGCGCAGACTTGGCACGATTCCTCCGCCAGTTGCTTTGGAATCTCCTCCCGGAGCCGCTGGAAACCCGCAACACACCCTTGAAGAACAGGCTGAGCTTGACGCTGGGTTGGAGGTTCTCGTCGGTGGAGTACCCGAGATCCACTATCCCCAGCTCCATCAGCTCATTATGGATGGCGGCGGCCGTGTCCACAAGACCTTCCGCCCAAAGGCATTATGCTATCTCCGAGGTTATTCTGCGGTCACAGATTCGGCAAAGAGCTCCTCGGTGGCTTTGATTTTCTCCAAGAGCCTGCTTCCCTCTCCTTGGCACCGCTCAGCCTCCTCGCTGTGGTGGTCGGGCCAGCTCTAGATCCGCCTTTGAGTCCTTGGCGGCCGAGCTCCTTGATCTTCTCAAATAAACGACCCTGCAGCTCGCCAAGAGTGTAGGCGCCCTTCTCGCTCCCGCTTAGCCCGTGACCTCCTCGGCGCTCGAGGGTGGCCTCCACTGGGCCACCTCGCTTCCAATTCCTTCTTGGCGGCCTCGGCAGCTGCGGCGCGCCCTTTGCCTCCTGGAGTGGCCCGCCAATTGATCGCTGCAAGCGAGATCTTCCTCATAGCTGTCAAGGTTGATCTTCGCGCGCCACCACCTCTTGCGCTGAGAGCTTCGCCGCAAGCCTTTGCTGCTCTCGACCTCGCCTTCTCCAAGATGAAAGCCGCGCGCCTCAGCAAGCTGCTCCCGCGCCTCGATATATCCCGGAGAGTTTTGTTGGCGCTACGAGCTCCTCTCGCTTCTCCATGTCAGCCCCGCCATGACAAGAGCTTCCCGCGACCCAGCTTTGGCTTGTCGGGCGCGTAGAGCGATAGCAACCTCTTCAAAGAATCGCCCTCCTCAGCTCGCATCGTTGTTGCTTGGCGCGCCGACCAGCAACAGCCCAGCAGAGGCGAAGAGCTCCACGTCAAGGTCTCCTTCGACCGGTGCCCTCGAGCTTGACGCCACGGAAGCTTGATGAAGACACCTTCGCCGCCTTCGATAGGCGCCGGCTGGGGCTCTTCGAGTCCGGCGCGCATCGGTGGCGGGGATCGGCGGTCGGTGCAGCGCTGGCGCTCCTGCGCCCTGTGGCTGCTGGGCAGGATCGCTGGACCCTCCCCGCTTCGCCCCAAAGAGCCTTAGCGGCCTCCTCGCCGGGCGGACCCATCGGCGCCGCCTCCTCCTCCATGTTGGCGTTGTTGCCATTGTTGCCGCGAGTGTCCTTCTCGCCGCAGCCTCGCCCCATCGGCTCTCCAGCAGATGGATCTCGACGATCGAGAAAGAAAGAACAAGTCAAGCAAATGTTCAAAAAGAAGAATGAAGAAAAGAACCCAAGGGAAATTCTCAAGCAAGAAAGTTACCGCAATGGGATCTCAGAGTCATGGTCTCCACCATCGAGGGTCGCCGGCGCTGCCCCTTGTCGGGGAAGCTTCCCTTGTCGGAGAAGCCACCTTTGTCGGAGAGCGCTCCCTTGGCGGAGATTTCTCCCTTGGTGGCGTAGTTGAAGCAAGCAGGATCTCGGGAGCGACCTCCGGGACCTCCTCGATGAGGCTGCTCGCCCTATATAATTTAACAAGACAAATATCAGGATGAAGGAGCACCCAAGCACACCTAACTGTAAGAAATAAACAAAATACTTACGCTGGGGCCAGCTGGGGCTGCTCCGCTGAAGGGTTGCCGGATCCGCAAGGGAGTCCCAGATGTGCCTCCTGCCGCCATTGTGGGAATCGCCTCGAGACGACAACCACCGGGTCTTGGCCCTTCGACGCCTCCGAGCCAGCGCCCCAAGAAGGAGAAGGTTCAGAGGAAGCAAGTCGACACAAGTTAAAGCAGAAATTGAAAGATTACAAGTAGCAGCGACAAGATCTTACTCTTCCTCTTCTTCCTCGGAGCTGAGGGCGGAGAGATCAAATTCCGCCCAACATGATTTAATTGGAGGAGAGGATTCCTCGACGCTTGGCGGCGCGGGGCCGAACTCCGAAGACCCGCGCCTGCCGCCGCGGGCGGAATGAGGCGCCCCGCGGCAACAAGCGCTTGCCGCGGTGGAGCGCTGCGGGCGGCGAGGCGGTTGTTGGGCCGTATGCCGCCCGCCACTTCTCCAGCCTTTGCGGAGGCGCTCCTTGGCGGGACAGCGGGCTCCTCCCGCGCAAGCTACTTGACGGCGGAGGAGAGGCGCCCGCAGGCTCGCCGCTCATTGTCGGGCTCGCCTACTCCTCCTCACCGCAACCTCTCGGTCGGCAAGACTTGCCGCCGCCGCCTCTGCCTCCTCGACAAGAAACCAAACACGCCAGCCGCAGCAGCTTCGCCGCCTCCAACCTTGTGGCGATGCGCGCCATCTCCGCCGATGGTGTCGCGAGTGAGCCGCTTCTTCTCGTCGGCACGGATCGGCACTTCTTCTAAGTCATCAAGAACTGCTGCACGACTGCCGGGCGGGCTCCTCGCTAAGTTGGAATGATTCCATGGGAATCACACAACGGCATCATTGCGCCGGATGCGTCAAGTTAAGAGTTGTTGCACAAGGGCACGACTCCCTCGCAACATGAACCACTCGGGTGATCTCGCATCGCTTGAACAGCTCCCACAAAGATGCCATCCAGCTCCAAGACGGTAAAGTTCCAATTCAGACCTGGGCGCAGCCTCGTGATGTCCGGGCCGCTCGAACTCCCAAGCAGGCCTCCCTCTCCTCGCAAGGGCGCAATGCGGCGACGAAGGAAGTCTGCGCCAACTGCTCCTACGGTCAGCCCGGCATGTCCGAGACGCAAGATCCTAGTCACGACATCTTCAACTTGGCGCCCTCCGCGCCAAGTTGCTCCACCATTGCCGCGACTATGGGGGTTTTGGCGAGGGCAGTAAAGGTCATGGTCCTCCTCTAAGATCCAACACCAGCCAGCCCTCCACCCTCCCACTTGCCGCGCAGCTCCCCGTCAAGATATGCTTCCTTCTTGCCGATCCTGGATATCCATGCAATTCCTCCGCAAGCGGCTCTCCTCTCTCTCGCTGGGCATGAAGTAATGGCGAAAAGTGCTACATTTGGGTGGACCCACAAAGTTCTCGCAGAGGTGTGCGAAACGCCATGGTGAGGACGGCGTTGGGTGTGAAATCAAGGAGGCGGAGGCCATATGTATTCATGACATCACAAAAGAATTGAAAAGGCGGCAGAGCCCGCAGGGAAGAAAAGTGCGAAAAGGGATACCCGGGAAACCTTCTGACGTGGCGGCGGAGATCACCCTCGGCGCTGGTGGTGTGCGCGCCGCCGTCGACCGAAAAGGTAATACAGCCCCGCAGCCCTTCCTGCCGAGCAACGGATCGAAGAGGGCCTTCTCCTTCCGCAGCACCGCGAGCCGCTGCGCCGCCGATTTCACCCTTTGCCCTTATCGGCTTTGAGCCATGGCGGAGGTGGTGGAGGAACTGACGGCGCTGGTGGCACCGTGGCAATGGGGAGGGAGCGGAGCGCCGCTTCTTTGGGCTCGAGCGTAAAGGGGAAGCGGCGGTGGTTTATGATGTGACAACAATGGCAAGTGGGCGCCTCGCCTGCACTCTCCTGCTTATAAGGAGGAGAGGGGCGGCGCCCGATTTTTCCCATTAAAGAAAGCCCCACGATCTCCCCACGACGCCACGTCCGGCGCGCTGCTCGGGAGACGGGTGGGTCCAGGCAGTAATGGCGTAATCTGCACACGCGCGTCTGCAGATCGCTTTTGGGCCTGGCCCAACAGAGCTTGGCGCCGCAGGTGGCCCAGCCCGGGGCTCTGCCGGTGTACTAGAGTAGGGTACCCTAGTATCCCGAACTCGCACGGGCAGCTTGCAGCACCCGCGCGTGGCTGGCCCGGTGACCGCTAAGATCTTCCGCGCTCTTTGGAGCCATTCAAGAACAAAGTAATCAAGACCCCGCAAGAGGAGCTTGCCGGAAGACCACTCAAGGCACGGCGAAACAAGGCCCCGCAAGAGGAGCTCGCCGGAAGGCTTGGTGAGCGCCGAGCCCCAAGCGCGACAGGGTTTTGCTGCTGCAAGGCGCTTGCCGCGCAGCAACCTCTTCATCTCCGCCCAGCTCATCCGCCAACGTGTCACCGCTGGGCTTTCCCAGAACGCGCGTCGATGGGCTGTGCAGCCAGCGGGAGCAACGATAAGCGGCGCCGACGAGCTACCATCGTGGCAAACGGAGGCGCGCTTACGGTCCCTCGTTATAATCGCTCAGCGATCGAGAAGGGCATTAATGACTCTTGTCCCTTGCCGCCGAGTTAGGTATAGATCATCAGACACCGCATGTTGGTGTACCAACCACTGCTTTTTACTATTCTACCCTTATCTACTTGCCACTGTGGTGACCCCTTGTGCCTATAAAAGGAGGCCCAAGTGCAACGAGAGGGGTTCGGTCCAGCTCCGCTTAGTTCATCCTACTCACCGGAGACCTCATTTAGGCTAGGTTTTGTAGCTCCCATGGCTCCCTAGCAAGAACACAATATAATCCACCAAGCAGCAGAGGAGTGTTATCTCCGAGAGCTCCGGTTGGGTAAATCTGCTCGTGTGCATCGCTTCGATCCGCTCTTCGTGCATCCTCCGCCCCCCCTCTGAACCACAAGGGACCAAGGTCCCATAGGTGTTCGTGGGGCACGACCAGCTTCCCCGACACAAGAATTCATAAGAGATGGTGCAATTCTCATGACAAGCCTGACATAAAGGGGGTAATACTCCAGGGTAGGACAGAACAAAAGCTGGATTGGCATTTTGATCTGCGGAGCACAACTACTTTGACCCAATCCTAGATATGGATGAGGTATTGGAGTTTGTTTCTCCTAGTCATTGCGGAATAGAATTGCTTGACGGACCACAAGAATAATAGGCATCGATGAACACAATCGCACACATACTCTTGACTATCAATTGATAGAAGAAGGTCAGAATATAACTGAAGGGGGACAACTCAGAGAACATATGATTATTTGAGTTGTGGATGCATCGATTAGTATGTCGAGCAAAGCTCAACATTTCTTCCCGGTAAGCCATGCAGAAGGGTAGGATTGGCAGAGTCACAACTATAATAGAGAACTCATCAAGACACTCTGGTTGTGATCTTTTGGTTCAAAAGAACTTTCGCCATAATGGTTCATGGTATTTTAAGAACGATATACCACAGACCTCGAGGACTATCAAAAAGGTTACTAATATCCTAAGGGAACTAGCAAACACTATAAACGTGAGGTAAGTAAAGCGAACCTTGGGTCAAGAACCCAGGAGCAGAATACCTACTACTAAAAGGCATCACGGGATGCTTTCGAGAATGACGGCCATAATCATCACACTGGGAACACAAAACATGGCTAGATTACTAGGTGATTCCTCAAGACACCTAGGGTCATAACAATAGCTCCAACATATATGTCGAGGCAATAAAGTACCTCAACTCACTGATTAGTGTGGTTGAACTGGCTCAAAGGAACGTCGGGAACAGAAAGAAGGGATCTGCAAATGCATCAGACTATTTAGAAACCTGGGATGACTCGGACATCATAACGGCTGCAAATACTCAAAAGATTTGAGACATCCTGCAAAATGGTGGCATAATCACTCAACATCACAATATCAAGGTTCTGAGATCAACTGTCATCACACGGAGGTAGTAGAAACTGAACTGAGACTTGAATCCATCAATCCTATAAGTCTATGGATTAGTAACATGTGATCCTGATAGAAAGAAGAGAAGCCTAGTTCTTAATCTCCGTAGAAAGAAGAGGTTGACTCAGATCAGAAGGGCACAAGGTAAAGGAGTAATAGAGCCTTACGTTCCCTTCCACAATCAATTCCCCTATATAACTAAAGCATTTCTAGACACGACTTCAACCAGTTTGGCTTGGTAAACCTACAGGTAGTCAGCCTCTGATACCAAAGTTGTCGGGAACCCGATCCTAAGCCACATCGATCTATCATGTAACACATCATATCGCTTTGTGGCCTCACGCACGGTATTCCCACGGGTGCCACCTTACCTGGCCCGGGACCGGGACCATTTGCGCCTTTTGGCTCACGTATATGATAGTGTTGCTAGCATCCATATGACAGAGAACACATGCCGACATGACTAGTCGTGAACCCAAAGTGGCACTAACTTACAGGGACAGGCATACATGACCCAACAACAAATGTGTCGGTCATCAGCGAGTGAATTCAGGCTGTAGCAACTGGGCTAGCAGGACTTCGGGATTCCGGTCTGTAGCAGGCTAACAGGATTCCGAAAGACACCGCGTGACATTTCCCCGAAGGGACATACACATGATCGAGGAAGGACACATGCCGGCCAGTCTAAGTGTTCCGGAGCAGTAGCAACTGGGCTAACAGGACTCCGGTAAACCGGGCTGTAGCAGACTACCATGGCTCGGTGGAAGCACTAGACTACATTTCCCCATAAGAGAGGCTACCAAGGATAGACAACTAGGTTGTCGAATTCCACACATACCAAGCATTTCAAATCATACACACAATATGCTCGATATGTGCAAATACAACATGGCATCACAACCAAACTCTACAACTCAAAGTATTTATTCATTAGGCTCCGAGGAGCCAAGTATTACAAACATGGTTCTCATGACCCAACATACAGAGCATACAAGCAACAAGCGGAAGCATAAACATGTCTGAGTACAGACAATTACAAATGAAAAAGGCTGAGAAGCCTGACTATCTACAAGACCCTCCCAAGGGTACAAGATCATAGCTGAGGTAACAAGCTAAATGTCAAAGTCCACGTGGAACTACTAGTGAGACTGAAGTCTCTCTGCAAAAACATAAATTAAGCAAATGTGAGTACAAATGTACCCAACAAGACTTACATCAGAACTAGCTGCATATGCATCAGTATCAACAAAGGGATGGTGGGGTTTAACTTCAGCAAGCCATCTTTGACTCAGTGGCTATCCTGAACTACAACTGCAAGTAACTCTTTTGAGGTGGCGCACACGAGTCCACATATTCACCATATCAGTACACCACTATGGATCCGCTCCCGTCTCCCAACGAGAAGTCCATCCATAACACTCACGCTTATCTTGCGCATTTTAGAGTACCCACTTCAAGTTATCTATGAACTGTACAGGCAACCCTGAAGTCCTTTACCGCGGACACGGCTATTCGAATAGATCATTTATAACCCTGCAGGGGTGTACTTCTTCACACACGCTCTCGCCACTTACCACCATGTACATGTCGTATCTCGGTAACCTTCAAGCGGAAGCTCGGGCGAGGAGTAGGCCACGACCGACTAACCACACAATTCTCTAGTCTAGGTTTATCGCCTATTCGGGTTCCACCGCAAGGAGATCCGGACGGGTGTCGCCACGGCCCCAAACGATGTGAGCAGGGTTCCCAAGCCCACCATCCGGTGCCACTTGGTACACTGTACATCAGGTTTAGTCTGTCCCAAGCCCACCTGCACGGGTGCCACTTGGTAGACTACTAACACTACCTACAAACACCGAAACTAGTTGCAACTCCCGGACAGAGATCGAGTTGATTAATAAGCCGAGAGGGGCCGAGTTACCGGAACCCAATGTGTGGTAGTAATTGTTCATGGATCACAAACACAGAACTCGGTTCCTGAGGACGGTTTCAATGAGACAACCCACCATGTACTCCTACATGGCCACTCACCGCTACTTTTACCAAATCGTGTTCACACACTTAGCTCTCAAACAGTAGGACATGTTCACCACATTCCAATTCATCCCCGATGAATCAGACCTGACACAACTCTCAGCAATAGCAGGCATGACAAAAAATCATGAATGAGTAGGCACATCAAGGCTCAAACAACTCCTACTCATGCTAGTGGGTTTCATCTCTTTACTGTGGCAACGACAGGTAATGCAGAGGAAAGGGGTTCAACTACCCAGCATGTAACAGTTGAAGCGTTGTTGTCCTAATGCAGTAAAAGATAGCAGGAGCGAGAGAGTGGGATTGTATCAGAATGAGCAAGGGGTTTTTGCTTGCCCGGCACTCCTGAAGATGAGATAGTTCTTCATCGGTGTCATCAAACTCAACGTCGGAACACGTCTATTGAGAGGGAACAACCACCGGTAATAGAGAAAGAACACAACCAATGCAATGCATAATATGATGCATGATCATGACATGGCAATATGCTGTGATTTGGCTAATGCAACAGAAAGTCATTTTGATTGAAGTGGAATTCAAATCTAGATCAAATTCCAACTCCAAATCTATTATCAAATTTGTCCTAATCATGTTTCATCCTAAACAGTGAGGTTAACTTGCCCAAACATGCATGAAATTGGTACATATGAATAGATTGGATTTTTTTGATCATTTTTCATATATAAATTATTTCATTTGGAGTTACAGTTGATTTTCTATGAATTTTAGAAGTTTTAAACAATTTATGGAATTTTCAGATTTATTCCTAAATAAGAAAATCCCAGCAAATGTAATTATGACGTCAGCAGTGTGTCATTATTGCGTGAGCAGGTCAACCGAGTTGACCAGGGTTAAACCTGACCAATGGGGTCCACTGGTCAATGACACAGGCGCTAAACCTGCATTGACCCGCACTATGACCAACTGTGGGGCCCACTGTCACTATCTGTTAAGTGGTTAACTGGCGGTGATTAGTACTAATGACGGTGCCACATCGGCTGTCGCTGGAGTTCGGCAGGCGATGACCAAAAGCGCGGCGGGAACTCGCCAGACCTGCGCTAGAAGCGGCGGATGGACGTGCAGAGACCACCGGGGCGTAGCCCGTGCTCGCCCGCATCCAGGGGAGTAGGTGGGAGGCCGTGGGTTGACCGAAGCTCGTCAGAAGCAAGCTCACGGTGGTGGACGGAGTTTGGTTGTACGCGGGTGATAACCCACAAGTATAGGGGATCGCAACAGTTTTCGAGGGTAGAGTATTCAACCCAGATTTATTGATTCTACACAAGGGGAGCCAAATAATATTCTCAAGTATTAGCAGCTGAGTTGTCAATTCAACCACACCTGGATAACTTAGTATCTGCAGCAAAGTATTTAGTAGCAAAGTAATATGATAGTAGTGGTAACGGTAACAAAAGTAATGGTAGCAAAGTAATATTTTTGGTGTTTTGTAGTGATTGTAACAGTAGCAACAGAAAAGTAAATAAGCGAAGAACAGTATGTGAAAAGCTCGTAGGCATTGGATCGGTGATGGAGAATTATGCCAGATACGGTTCATCATGTAACAGTCATAACATAGGGTGACACAGAACTAGCTCCAATTCATCAACGTAATGTAGGCATGTATTCCAAATATAGTCATACGTGCTTATGGAAAAGAACTTGCATGACATCTTTTGTCCTACCCTCCCGTGGCAGCGGGGTCCTAATGGAAACTAAGGGATATTAATTCCTCCTTTTAATAGAGTACCGGACCAAAGCATTAACACATAGTGTGTTAGGGAACGCAGTAATTTCAAAAATTTCCTATGCACACGCAAGATCATGGTGATGCATAGCAACGAGAGGGGAGAGTGTGTCCACGTACCCTCGTAGACCGAAAGCGAAGCGTTAGCACAACGCTGTTGATGTAGTCGACGCCTTCACGGCCCGACCGATCAAGCAATCAAACCACGGCACCTCCGAGTTCTTCCACACGCTCAGCTCGATGACGCCCCGCACTCGATCCAGCAGAATGTCGGTGAAGAGTTCTCACAAGATGACGGCGCAGGACGGTCTTGATGTTCTATCGCAGGTGGCTTCGCCTAAGCACCACTACAATATTATCGAGGAGAACTATGGTGGAGGGGGGCACCGCACACGGCTAAGAGATCAAGAGATCAATTGTTGTGTCTATGGGGTGCCCCCCTCCCCCGTATATAAAGGAGTGGAGGAGGGGGCCGGCCAAGGGGGGTGGCTCGCCCTAGGGGGGGAGTCCAACTCCCACCGGGAGTAGGAGTCCCCCTTTCCTATTAGGAGAGGGAGAGGGAAGGAAGAGGAAGGAGGGAGGAAGGAAAGGGGGGCCGGTCCCCCTCCCAATTCGGATTGGGCTTGGGGGGGGGGCGCCCCCTCCCTTTCTCCTTTCCCCTCCTTTCCACTAAGGCCCAATAAGGCCCACATACCTCCCGGGGGGTTCCGATAACCTCCCAGAGCTCCGGTATTGTCCCAATCCCACCCGGAACCTTTCCGGTGTCCAAATATAGGCGTCCAATATATCAATCTTTGTGTCTCGACCATTTCGAGACTCCTAGTCAAGTCCGTGATCACATCCGGGACTTCGAACAACCTTCGGTACATCAAAAATCATAAACTCATAATAAAACTGTCAACGAAACCTGAAGCGTGCGGACCCTACGGGTTCGAGAACTATGTAGACATGACCGAGACACATTTACGGTTAATAACCAATAGCGGAACCTGGATGCTCATATTGGCTCCTACATATTCTACGAAGATCTTTATTGGTCAAACCGCATAACAACATACGTTGTTCCCTTTGTCATCTGTATGTTACTTGCCCGATATTCGATCGTCGGTATCCAATACCTAGTTCCATCTCGTTACCGGCAAGTCTCTTTACTCGTTACGTAATGCATCATCTCGTAACTAACTCATTAGCTACATTGCTTGCAAGGCTTATAGTGATGTGCATTACCGAGAGGGCCCAGAGATACGTCTCCGACAATCGGAGTGACAAATCCTAATCTCGAAATACGTCAACTCAACAAGTACCTTCGGAGACACCTGTAGAGCACCTTTATAATCACCCAGTTACGTTGTGACGTTTGGTAGCACACAAAACAGAATTTCATTTGAAGGTTTGGAGTTTGGCACATACAAATTTACTTGGAACGGCAGGTAGATACCGCATATAGGAAGGTATAGTGGACTCATATGGCATAACTTTGGGGTTTAAGGGATTGGATGCACAAGCAGTATTCCTGCTTAGTACCATTGAAGGCTAGCAAAATACTGGGAAGCGACAAACTAGAGAACGACAACAGTCATGAACATGCATTAAAATTAATAAACATTGAGTGCAAGCATGAGTAGGATATAATCCACCATGAACATAAATATCGTGAAGGCTATGTTGATTTATTTCAACTACATGTGTGAACATGGGCCAAGTCGAGTCACTTAAATCATTCAAAGGAGGATACAACCCCACTATACCACATCACAACCATTTTAATAGCATGTTGGCACGCAAGGTAAACCATTATAACTCATAGCTAATCAAGCATGGCACAAGCAACTACAATCTCTAATTGTCATTGCAAACATGTTTATTCATAATAGGCTGAATCAGGAACGATGAACTAATCATATTTACAAAAACAAGAGAGGTCGAGTTCATACCAGCTTCTCTCATCTCAACCACACTACTAGGAAAAGGGCTATAGATGATATGGCCACTAATGGCGCACCAGACATGTGGTGCGCCATTAGTATATACTATTGGCGCACCATGTGTTGGTGCGCCATTAGTGTCCAAATACTAATGGCGCACCACATCCACGGTGCGCCATTAGTAACAATTTTTTTCCATTTTTTTCAAAACTAGTAATGGCGCACCAGTGGATAGTGCGCCATTACTAGTTAAACTAGTAATGGCGCACCACATCCACGGTGCGCCACTAGTAATTTTTTTTCAATTTTTTTTATTTTTTTTTTATTTTTTTTTTTCAAAACTAGTAATGGCGCACCAGTGGATAGTGCGCCATTACTAGTTAAACTAGTAATGGCGCACCACATCCAGGGTGCGCCACTAGTAAACTTTTTTTCAATTTTTTTTCAAAATTTTTTATTTTTTTTAAAACTAGTAATGGCGCACCGTGTGTGTGGTGCGCCATTACTAGTTGAACTAGTAATGGCGCACCACTCTCACGGTGCGCCATTACTAACTTGGCCCAAAAATTCCACCGAATGCACCCCCCTATGGACCGCCTTTTCAGTTCTAAAAAAATAAAAGGAAATGATGAAAATGTCAAAAAAATAAAAGAAAATAAGTTTCCCATGTGATATGTGGTCTACTTGTTGGGAAAATGTACAAATATGAATTTCGACTTTATTTGCAAAATCTCTCTGGAATTTGTAAAATGGGCATAACTTTTGCATACGAACTCGGATTAAAAAGTTTTTTATATGAAAAATCATCTAGTCGAAAAGTTACATCCGAATTTAACTGGGGGAACCGCGTTAAACATTTTCAAAATCCCCAAAAACCTAACAGAAAAAAAGTTACGAGGCTTTTAAGATCTAGAGGGAAAAAATGGAAAAAATTTCAAACTTACTAGTGGCGCACCGTTTGCTAGGTGCGCCACTAGTAACAGAAAAAACATTGGTTTCGAAAAAAATTCGATTTTTTTTTTCAAAATATGATACGTAAAATGACCGGAAAGTTTGAAATATTTTTTCAAAATTTCATCATACTCATGAACATGAACAAAGTCCTAGACATCAAGAAGTTTAATATGATTGATATGATAGATATATCAACAAGTGCCTGTGAAGTGAGCTGGTGCTGGGGTTGGATAGAACTGCGAAGTTAAGCGTGCTCGGGCTGGATTAGTGTGAGGATGGGTGACCTTCTGGGAAGTTTGACCACGGAGTGCGATTTGACTTGAGATTAAGCATATTGACCCGAGATTAAGCCATAGTGACCTGATATTAAGAAAAAACGAAAAAAAAAACTTCAAAAAATTTGAAAAAAAAATTCTGAATTTTTTTTTGGAAAAAATGTTACTAATGGCGCACTTCTATGTGGTGCGCCATTAGTATACCAGATACTAATGGCGCACTGACAAAGGTGCGCCATTAGAAAAAAAATCTAATGGCATGGTGCTAGTGGCGCACCTGTAGTGCGCCATTAGTAGCGAAAACATGTGCGCCACTAGCAGCCCTTTTTCTAGTAGTGTCAGTCCATCATATATCATCATACTTGCCTTTCACTTTGCACGACCGAACATGTGAATAATAATAAGAGTGCACATGCATTGGACTAAGCTGGAATCTGCGAGCATTCAATAAATAGGAGAAGACAAGGCAATATGGGCTCTTGGTTAAATAAACAACAATGCATATAAGGGCCGCTTCAACAATTTAATCATGGTCTTCTCCTATCGACCCCCAAAGAAATGAAAAGAAATAAAACTATTTACACGGGAAAGCTCCCAACAAGCAAAAGAAGAACATGAAATATCTTTGGGTTTTCTTTTTAATTATTACTACTACAGCAAGAAAAATAAGCTAGATAAAAGCTACACTAATTTTTTGGTTTTTCTTAAAGTTTATCAAACACACAAGAAGAAAGCAAGAAAAAGGAAAATAAACTAGCATGTATATTACAGTGAAAGAGTATGAGCACCGACATCTAGCAATGAGTGTGTGTGAACATGAATGTAATGTCGGTGGGAAATACGTACTCCCCCAAGCTTAGGCTTTTGGCCTAAGTTGGTTTATTGCCACGGATGGCCTGGCACATATCCATAGTTGTAGCTGGGGTTGTACTGAGATGCAGCGGCTATCGCCTCCTGAGCTGCAGCGTGGCGGCAAGCTGCCTCCGCCCTCCTCTCGTACTCATCTGCCTCCTCTCTAGTAATGAAATGTCTTCCTCTTGCCTGATAATCAAAGAAGGCAGGAGCAGGGAGAGTAATACGGACAACATGACGTCTGCCAAAGATTAAGCGATAATGGAGAGGTGATTCATTCCTCTCAACAAACTAGTGGTGAACCATATCGTTAAAGTCTAAATAAGTAGGAGGCAATTCAATATCATCCTCACGTATGTCAACACCAAGAAAATCAGCTAAGCGGGTTGCATAAACTCCGTCAAAGAAATCTCCATTAAATCTATTATTATGCAACCTACGTGCAACAATGGCTCCCAAATTATAAGATTTGTCTCCTAACACAACACTCCTAAGAATACTGAGGTCAGGAACACACATATGACATGCCTCATCTTTACCATTTATGCATCTACCTATGAAGAGAACAAAATAATGTATAGCTGGAAAATGGATGCTCCCTATGGTAGCTTGTGCTATATCTCTAGATTCCCCCACAGTTATACTAGCAAGAAAATTTCTAAATTCAGATTTGCGGGGTTCACTAGCACTACCACATTGCGGAAGTTTGCAAGCAGTGTTAAAATCATCTAAGTCCATAGTA
Organism: Aegilops longissima; assembly: GCA_021605205.1. Lineage (NCBI taxonomy): Eukaryota > Viridiplantae > Streptophyta > Magnoliopsida > Poales > Poaceae > Aegilops > Aegilops longissima. Next base: position 443,631,212 of record CM038681.1, read on the forward strand.
TAAGATTTTTCATAAAGATCAATCAGGACAGTAGGAGAATTACGTGAAGATGAAAATTCAAACCTCCTCACAAAAGAACTAGTGAGATAGTGGTACTGGCGGCATTTTTCTGCCTCGAAGCTCACAAGATCAGCGTTACGCAAATATGCGTTAAATTCTTCCTTGATTCCCGCTCGATCCATAAAATTTTCTGAAGCCCATTCACAAGGCCGCACTGGAGCGTCCCTTGGTGGCTCATCGTTAGCATCATGCATTGCAAGCCTGGGTCCTTGCTTCCTTGAAGAACCACCTTGGAACATTTTCCTAGGCATATTTCTTCCTCTGAAAAATTTCTGAAATTTTTAGTAACTTCAAACAAAAGAGAACCAAGCTCAACAAAATTGATAGCAATTACTCCTACAAGTGCCTAGAGCCTTTATCAAGCATTAGAACTACTTGGAACCATATAAATTTGACATGCAAGCTCAAGAACATGGTCACCTAGGAAACACAAATTTGCAATGAATAAAGCACTAGAACAAAAACTAATTGGACCAATGGAGGAGTCACATACCAAGGAACGATCGCCCCAAGCAGTTTTGTGAGAGGTGCTTTGAGCAAGGAGATCGAAAATCGCAGCAAAATGAGCTAGAACTTGTGCTTGAGCTGGATAGTGATTTTTTTGGGAGGAAGAAGAAGTGTGTGGGTGCAGGAATAAGTGGAGGGGAGCCACTGTGGGCCCACGAGGCAGGGGCGCGCCCAGGGGGTAGGGCGCACCTCCACCTCGTGGCTGTGTGCTTTCCCTCCCGCTGTGTTCTCGAGCATGATATTCTCAAATATTCCAGCAAAAGTCATATTCCATTTTCAGGGCATTTGGAGAACTTTTATTTTCGGGGTATTTTTATATTGCACGGATAAATCAGAAAACATACAGAAAAATACTATTTTTACTTTATTTCAACTAAATAACAGAAAGTAGAAAGAGGGTACAGAATCTTGTGCCTTCTAGTTTCATCCATCGCATGCTCATCAAAAGGAATCTACTAACAAGGTTGATCAAGTCTTGTTAACAAACTCATTCCGAATAACATGGAACCGGAGAAATTTCGAATAACACTATGTTACCTCAACGGGGATATGCACATCCCCAATAAGAAGAATATCATATTTCTTTTTGACAGTAGGAAATGGAAATTCAAAACCTCCGAAGATAATCGATGGAATTTTTCCAATAGAGTTGATACTATGAACCTGAGGTTGTTTCCTCGGAAAATGTACCGATGCTCATTGCCATTAAAATGAAAAGTGACATTGCCTTTGTTGCAATCAATAACAGCCCGTGCAGTATTCAAAAAGGGTCTTCCAAGAATAATAGACATACTACCGTCCTCGGGAATATCAAGAATAACAAAGTCCGTTAAAATAGTAACGCTTGCAACCACAACAGTACATCCTCACAAATACCGACAGTATAGCAGTTGATTTATCAGCCATTTGCAAAGATATTTCAGTAGGTGTCAACTTATTCAAGTTAAGTCTACGATATAAAGAGAGAGGCATAACACTAACACCGGCTCCAAGATCACATAAAGCAGTTTTAACATAGTTTCTTTTAATGGAGCATGGTATAGTGGGTACTCCTGGATCTCCAAGTTACTTTGGTATTCCACCCTTAAAAGTGTAGTTAGCAAGCATGGTGGAAATTTCAGCTTCCGGTATCTTTCTTTTATTTGTAACTATATCCTTCATATACTTAGCATAAGGATTCATTTTGAGCATATCAGTTAATCACATACACAAAAAGATAGGTCTAATCATTTCAGCAAAGCGCTCAAAATCCTCATCATCCTTTTTCTTGGATGGTTTGGGAGGGAAAGGCATGGGTTTCTAAACTCATGGTTCTCTTTCTTTACCATGTTTCCTAGCAACAAAGTCTTTCTTATCATAACGTTGATTCTTTGACTGTGGGTTATCAAGATCAACAACAGGTTCAATTTCTATATCATTATCATTACTAGGTTGAGCATCATCATGAACATCATCATTAACATTTTCACTAGGTTCATGTTCATTACCAGATTGTGTTTCAGAATCAGAAATAGAGATATCATTTGGATTCTCGGGTGGTTCGGCAATAGGTTCACTAGAAGCATGCAAAGTCCTATCATTTTTCTTTTTCTTCTTTTTAGAAGGACTAGGTGCATCAATATTATTTCTCTGAGAATCTTGCTCAATTCTCTTAGGGTGGCCTTCAGGATACAAAGGTTCCTGAGTTATTCTACCAGTTCTAGTAGCCACTCTAACATCATAATCATTATTCTTACTATTTAATTCATTGAGCAAATCATTTTGAGCTTTAAGTACTTGTTCTACTTGAGTGGTAACCATAGAAGCATGTTTAGTAATGAGTTTAAGTTCACCTTTAAATCTAGACATATAATCACTCAAGTGTCCAAGCGTATCGGAAGTGTTTTTCAATTGTCTACCAAAATAAGCATTGAAGTTTTCTTGTTTAACAATAAAATTATCAAACTCTTCTAAGCATTGTCTAGCAGACTTATAGTGAGGAATATCACCTTCATCAAATCTATACGGAGAATTTACCTTTACTACCTGTGTCGGGTTATCAAGACCATGAGTTTCTTCAATAGGTGAAGGATTAAGATCATATGTTTCTTCAACACGCGGTAAATTAAGACCATGTATTTCTTCAATAGGAGGTAAATTCTTAACATCTTCAGCTTTAATACCTTTTTATTTCATAGATTTCTTTGCCTCTTGCATATCTTCAGGACTGACAAATAAAACACCTCTCTTCTTCGGAGTTGGTTTAGGAATAGGCTCAGGAGCTGGCTCAGGAAGTGTCCAATTATTTTCATTTGTCAACATATTATTCAATAGAATTTCAGCATCATCCGTGTTCTTTCCCTAAAATGTAACCAGCAGAACTATCCGTAATCTCTGGAAGCATCGGTTAGTCCATTATAAAAGATATCAAGTATTTCATTTTTCTTAAGAGGATGATCAGGCAAAGCATTAAGTAATTGGAGAAGCCTCCCCCAAGCTTGTGGGAGACTCTCCTTTTCAATTTGCACAAAATTATAAATATCCCTCAAAGCAGCTTGTTTCTTATGAGCAGAGAAATATTTAGCTAAGAAGTAATAAATCATATCCTGGGGACTACGCACACAACCAGGATCAAGAGAATTAAACCATATCTTAGCATCACCCTTTAATGAGAACAGAAATAATTTAAGGATATAAAGATAGCGAGATTTCTCATCATTAGTGAACAGGGTGGCTATATCATTTATTTTTGTAAGATGTGCCACAACAGTTTCAGATTCATAGCCATGAAAAGGATCAGATTCAAACAAAGTAATTATATTAGGATCAACAGAGAATTCATAATCCTTATCAGTAACACAGATAGGTGAAGTAGCAAAAGCAGGGTCAGGTTTCATTCTAGCATTAAGAGATTGCTGCTTCCATTTAGCTAATAACCTATTGAGCTCATATCTATCTTTGCAAGCTAAAATAGCTAAAGAAGCTTATTTTTCAAAAACATAACCCTCAGGAATAACAGGAAAGTCTTCATCATCACTTTCATCAATGTTATCAGTTTCAATAATTTCTCTCTCTCTAGCCCTAGCAATTTGTTCATCAAGAAATTCACCTAGTGGCACAGTAGTATCAAGCATAGAAGTAGTTTCATCATAAGTATCATGAATAGCAGAAGTGGCATCATCAATAACATGCGACATATCAGAAAGAATAGCAGAAGCAGGTTTAGGTGTTGCAAGCTTACTCAAAACATAAGGTGAATCAAGTGCAGAGCTAGATGGCAGTTCCTTACCTCCCCTCGTAGTTGAGGGATAGATTTTTGTTTTCTCGTCTTTCAAGTTCTTCATAGTGACCAGCAGATATAAATCCCAAGTGACTCAAAGAATAGAGCTATGCTCCCCGGCAACAGCGCCAAAAAATAGTCTTGATAACCCACAAGTATAGGGGAACACAATAGTTTTCGAGGGTAGAGTATTCAACCCAGATTTATTGATTCGACACAAGGGGAGCCAAAGAATATTCTCAAGTATTAGCAACTGAGTTGTCAATTCAACCACACCTGGATAACTTAGTACCTGCAGCAAAGTATTTAGTAGCAAAGTAATATGATAGTAGTGGTAACGGTAACAAAAGTAACGGTAGCAAAGTAATATTTTTGGTGTTTTGTAGTGATTGTAACAGTAGCAACGGAAAAGTAAATAAGCGAAGAACAGTATGTGAAAAGCTTGTAGGCATTGGATCGGTGATGGAGAATTATGCCGGATGCGGTTCATCATGTAACAGTCATAACATAGGGTGACACCGAACTAGCTCCAATTCATCAATGTAATGTAGGCATGTATTCCGAATATAGTCATACGTGCTTATGGAAAAGAACTTGCATGACATCTTTTGTCCTACCCTCCTGTGGCAGCGGGGTCCTAATGGAAACTAAGGGATATTAAGGCCTCCTATTAATAGAGTACCGGACCAAAGCATTAACACATAGTGAATACATGAACTCCTCAAACTACGGTCATGTAACGCCCCGGATTCGATGCACCAGGTGTCCGTCAGTTATTCGCCGTCTTTGCCATGTCATTTGCTTGCGTGTTGCATTTTGCCATGTCATCATCTGCATTTCATATCATGTCATCATGTGCATCGCATTTGCATACATGTTCGCCTCATGCATCCGAGCATTTTCCCGTTGTCCGCTTTTGCAATCCGCACTCCTATGTCTCCCGGCGCCCCCTTTTACCTTTTTTCGTGTGCGGGGGTTAAACGGTCTCGGAATGGACCGAGGTTTGTCAAGCGGCCTTGGTATACCACAGGTAGCCCGCCTGTCAAGTTTCGGATCATTTGGAGGTCGTTTGGTACTCCAACGGTTAACCGGGTAACCGCAAAAGCCTCTTTTGTTTGCAGCCCAACACCCCTTCCAAAGTGGCCCAAAACCCAGCAAACTCCCCTCCATGCTCTCGGTCGTTCGATCACGATCGCATGGCCGAAAACCGCACCTCATTTGGAGTCTCCTAGCTCCCTCTACCTATATATATGCCTCCCCCTTCCAAATTCACGGTGCAAACCCTAGCCTAGCTTCTCTCTCTCCCGCCGGACACGTCCAGCCGCAACCGGACGTGTCCGCCGCCTCGCCACCTCACCTCGTCAATGGGACGCCGACACCTCAGCCGCCGCCCCTCCTCCACTCCCCACGCGCCACGTGGCGCCACTGCCGTCCCTCAGCCAGCTGCCCGCTGGGTTTAGGCGGGCCCGCCGCCCGATCCGCCGCCGCCGCCCGATCATGGGCGCCCGCCGAGCCCGCTGCTTCGCGCCGCCATGGCACGTCGCCGCGCCTCCCGCCGCCATACTGCCGCGCCCGCCGAACTCGAACCAGCGCCGCCTTCTCGACCTCGCCGCCAGGGCCAGACCTCGCCTCGCCGGCCGCCCTGCCGCGCCGCCCGCCACCGACCGGACTTCGCCGGAGCAGCGCCTCGCTCGCCGCCGAAGCCGCCGCCCGCCTCCGGTGCTCGGATCGGGCCGGATCCGCCGGATCCGAGCCTCGACCTCCCGGCCGTCGTCCGGCCATCTCCGCGCGGATCCACGTTCCTCTCGGCGCCGACCACCGAGTCCGCCCGACCGGACCCACCTCGCCGTTGACTTTTTCCCCGAGGTCCAAATTCCACTAAGTCCCCGAAATTGTTGCATTTTTGTTGCATTTTCATCGCATCGTAACTCTGTGCATGTAGCTCCGTTTTGCGCGGGTAATATGTCAAAATGTTCGTCTCGATGAGTAGATCATTTCATCTCATTGAATCATTTTCATTTGAGCTCATCTTGATGCCCGAAATGCTGTTGGAAGAGTGCTATGTGATGTTAGTTTCTGTTTCTTAACAGAACATGCACTTTTGTCATTTTTGCCATGATTGATGTGTGCATCCTATGATCTTGAGTCCTACATGTGTTTTGTAATATGCCATGCCATCTTTCCAGGGGTGTATGCCATGTATTTTTGTGATCTATGTGGTGACTAGCACAAGCATGCAAAGTAGGCTTCCTGATGTTGCTGATTTCAGCCCTGTTTTGCTGATATTTTTATGCCATGTTAACTTGATGTTACCGAGAGATCCATGCTTATTTTGAGATACTTCAGTAAGGATGTTTTGAACATATGGTTATGCTCTATCCATCCATGCCCTTGTTTGCAATTATGGAGTGCCATAGCTTGAGTCTATCGAGCTCTACTTTTGCTACAAAATGTTTCCTGGCTGATTGTTTACATGTTATTCAATTTTCCCACGGTTGTTGTAGTTGATCCGTGTATGCGATGATGTTGTTCTTGCCATGTATAGCTTGTATGCCATGTCTTCTTACTGTTGGTTGCCTTGCCATGCCATGTATTGCTCTGTGGTGAGTGGTTCAAGCTCACCAACATGCCTACTTATTGTTGTTCCTGCCATGTTTAAATCTGTAATATAACTTGCCATGTTTACATGGGTGCCATCATATTTTCTGATCCTTTTTGGCTTATGGTCAGTAAAGGACTTCTGTTCTATGCAATTAGTAGATTCATTCCATGCCTTTGTTTTCAATGATAAGTTCCTGTAACATGTTGTTTAATAGCTCTAAACATTGCAACCTGATGTTATTTCTGCCAATGCCTGAAACTGTTATTATTTGCAATCTTGCCATGCGTTTTTGAGCATGTTCTAGTTGTTTCTGGAGATAGCTCAGTGTTCATGTTTTGTAATGCTTTACCTGTACATCATGCCCATGCCTTTTGTTTTTATGTTGAGATGCTGTAGCTTGTTGTTTTGATGCTTGCAATATGCCTAGTTGCTGTTTTGGACAGCTTGTCCTTTAGACTTGTTTCATGTGTATGTGTTGAACCGTTGCTCCGTTTTGAGTGTGCTCTATATGAAACTTGCTTGATTTTGCATGTAGTTTCACATTATCATGTTGCATCCATGTTTTGAGGTGTTTGCTTGATGTTTGTATGCATTTTGCATCAATGCCATGTTTAACTTGTTTTGCTCATATCTTCTAGACCGTAGCTCCGAATCTAATGAACTTTATATGTAACTTGACTAGAATTTCGTGTAGATCATCGTGGTGCATCTTAACTTGCTGTTTAACAACTTGAACATAAGGTTTATTCAGATCTGGACCAATTTCGAAATTTGCATATGAGGACTTACCGAATTGTTATATGTTGTTCGGCCTCATTTAAACTTGCTTTGATGTGTTGCTCTTGTTTGCATCATCTCTTGCCATGAGTAGCTTCATGTAGCTTTGTCATGCATCATGCTTGTTGTGCATCATGTCTTGTCTATGTGTGGTGTGTTTTCCTATGTTGTGTGCTTCTTTTTGTTAGTTCCTGTTTCGTTGCGATCGTGAGGATTCGTTCGTCTACGCTTGGTTCGGCTTCATCCGTTCGTCTTCTTCATGGACTCGTTCTTCTTCCTTGCGGGATTTCAGGCAAGATGACCGCTACCCTGGATCTCACTACTATCATTGCTATGCTAGTTGCTTCGTTCTATCGCTATGCTGCGCTACCTATTACCTGTTCCTCAAGCCATCCCAAATTGCCATGTCAGCCTCTAACTTTTTGCACCCTTCCTAGCAAACCGTTGTTTGGCTATGTTACCGCTTTGCTCAGCCCCTCTTATAGCGTTGTTAGTTGCAGGTGAAGATGAAGTTTGTTCCTTGTTGGAACATGGAGATGTTGTTCCTTGTTGGAACATGTTTACCTGTTGGGATATCACACTATATCTTATTTAATTAATGCATCTATATACTTGGTAAAGGGTGGAAGGCTCGGCCTTATGCCTGGTGTTTTGTTCCACTCTCGCCGCCCTAGTTTCCGTCATATCGGTGTTATGTTCCCGGATTTTTGCGTCCCTAACGCGGTCGGGTGATTTATGGGACCCCTTGACAGTTCGCTTTGAATAAGACTCCTCCAAAGAAGGCCCAACATTGGTTTTACCATTTGCCTCACCTATGCCCTTTTTCCCTTGGGTTTCGGAGCCCGAGGGTCATCTTTATTTTAGCCCCCGGCCGGTGCTCCTTCGAGTGTTGGTCCGAACCGAAAGCAGATCAAGGGCCACCACGGGCAACTCGAGGTCTGGTTTTACTCGTAGGGCTGACTTATCCGGTGTGCCTCGAGACCGAGGTACGTGCGAATCCTATCAGATTTGTCGGCACATCCGGCGGCTTTGCTGGTCTTGTTTTATTGCTGTCGAAATGTCTTGTAGCCGGATTCGAGACTGATCGGGTCTTCCCGGGAGAAGGAATATCCTTCGTTGATCGCGAGAGCTTATCATGGGCTAAGTTGGGACATCCCTGTAGGGTATAAACTTTCGAGAGCCGTGCCCGCGGTTATGTGGCAGATGGGAATTTGTTAATGTCCGGTTCTAGTAAACTTGAAGCAAACTATTCTAAAATACACCAACCGTGTCCGTAACCGTGAGTGTCTCTTTTCGGGGTTGATCGAGAGGAGAACACGGTTTCTGAGTTATGTTTGACGTAAGTAGGAGTTCAGGATCACTTCTTGATCATTACTAGTTTACGACCGTTCCTTTGTTTCTCTTCTCGCTCTCATTTGCGTATGTTAGCCACCATATATGCTTAGTCGCTGCTGCAACCTCACCACTTTACCCCTTCCTTTCCCATTTAGCTTTGCTAGTCTTGATACCCATGGTAATGGGATTGCTGAGTCCTCGTGGCTCACAGATTACTACACCACCAGCCAGTGTACAGGTTATGCGATGATCGTGACGCGAGAGCGATGCTTGCTTGCGTTGAGTTCTTCTTCCGCTTCTTCTTCGATCGGGGATAGGTTCCAGTCGGCAGCCCGGCTAGCAGGTGGATGTTGTTTGAGTTTCTGTTTATGTTTCATCCGTAGTCGGATGTTGATCTTGTATATGATGTTGATGTATTCTTGTGGCATTTGTGCCTTATGTATGTATCCCCATCTATTATGTAATGTTGATGTAATGATATCCACCTTGCAAAAGCGTTTCAATATGCGGGTCTATCCTTGGTGGGACCTTCGAGTTCTTTTTGGATAGGGTCGCATATTGGGCGTGACAGGTCATCACCGGGAGTGGTCTCGATTATTGTCACTTTGGAGTTGCCGGATCATAACACATAGTAGGTGACTATAGACTTGCAAGATAGGATCAAGAACTCAAATATATTCATGAAAACATAATAGGTTTAGATCTGAAATCATGGCCCTCGGGCCCTAGTGACAAGCATTAAGCATAGCAAAGTCATAGCAACATCAATCACAGAACATAGTGGATACTAGGGATCAAACCCTAACAAAACTAACTGGATTACATGATAGATCTCATCCAACCCATCACCGTCCAGCAAGCCTATGATGGAATTACTCACGCACTGTGGTGAGCATCATGAAATTGGTGATGGAGGATGGTTGATGATGACGACGGCGACGGATCCCCCTCTCCGGAGCCCCGAACGGACTCCAGATCAGCCCTCCCAAGAGGTTTTAGGGCTTGGCGGCAGCTCTGTATCGTAAAACGCGATGAATCCTTCTCTCTGGGTTTTTTCTCCCCGAAAGTGAATATATGGAGTTGGAGTTGAGGTCGGTGGAGCGTCAGGGGGCCCACGAGGTAGGGGGCGCGCCCCCCACCCTCGTGGACAGGGTGTGGGCCCCCTGACATGGATTTTTCTTCCAGTATTTTTCTTATTTTCCAAATAGATGTTCCGTGGAGTTTTAGGTCATTCTGAGAACTTTTGTTTCTGCATATAAATAGCACCATGGAAAGTCTACTGAAAACAGCGTCAGTCCGGGTCAGTTCCATTCAAATCATGCAAGTTAGAGTCCAAAACAAGGGCAAAAGTGTTTGGAAAACTAGATACGACGGAGATGTATCGGGGGGATCGCGTTGTGGTGCACGGGGAGGGCGGCGGTGCCGTGATATGTGCTACTGGGAGTGTGCTGAGCATGATGGAGTGCTTGGAAACGAGCTCCAGTGACTAGCGCGGCGGCGGTGACATGGCCGGTGATAGGAGCTCTCGAGCGCAGCGGGGGATGGGGCTAGAGTCTACAAACGCAAGGGGAGGAAGAGGGGTTTGGAGCAGGGGCTCACGGTGAGGTCGAAGAGCAGCTCCGTGGGCTCGGGGCGGCGAATCGATGGCGACAATCTTCTGTGGACGACGAGGGAAACGGTGATGCTGGCGGCATCCAGGGGCTTCCAGCATCGTATAGCTCGGTGGAGAGGACGAGGCAGACGAGGCGGGGCTTGGGGATAGGTCGGAGAGGCTCGAGGGCGGCTGTGGGCGCGACTACGGCGGCGACGAGCTCGGGAGTGCATCGGCCATGGCGTGAAGAGAGCGAGGGGGCGAGGGGGAAAGAGTGAGCGAGGGGTCGGTGGGTTGCGGAGGCCAAGGGGAGACGATCCCAGCGTCACACTGGCTAGGGAGGGGCCAGGCAGGCAGCTGCGTGCCCGCGCGCGCGAGCGCCGTGCATTACTTCCCCTTTGCCTTCTAGCGAGCGGAGGAAGACAACTGGCATGGGAGGTGGCTGGGCTGGGCCGGCTTCAGCAGCAGGCCGCACAGGTAGGCGCCAGGTAAGCCTCTTTCCTTCTCTCCATTTTGTTTTCTTTTCTAATTCTTTAATTTGGTTTGATTTAGTTCTAAGAACTAAATCATTTTATTTTCTTATGGTAATTTTTGTAGGGACTAGTTGGAATATTCCAGAGCCCCTCACCAATTAATAGAATTATTGGAGCTAATAATATTTTATATGAATTATTATCCCCAATTCAAATACCATATGAATTAATTCAGAAATCCAAAATGTCAGGGGAAAATGTGCATCACCCTGGTTACTGTTTCCAGCATTTCCCAAAAATGATATACATTTGTTAAGGCCATTTGGAATCATTGAAAATATTTTAGTTGAAGCTGGTGGATTCCTTTTTATGCTAGGGTTTGAACATCCCCCATTTCAAGTTCATTTGAAATTTAAACATGATGCACACATGAAGGGCTAGCCTAGTGCATACTAGAACTAGGGATGGGACAATATACCATCCATATTGCACTTGTATCACCATCTCTTCGCCAAACTAGTGCACCTATACAATTTACCATTGTATTTAGTGTGTTGGGGACACAAGAGACTCTTTGTTATTTGGTTGCAGGGTTGTTTGACACAGACCATCTTCATCCTACGCCTCCCGCGGATTGATAAACCTTAGGTCATCCACTTGAGGCAAATTTGCTACTATCCTACAAACCTCTGCACTTGGAGGCCCAACCACGTCTACAAGAAAAAGGTTGTGTAGTAGACATCATCCAGCCGCCGCAGAGTCCAGAACCACCAGATCCAATCTAGACACCATCTCGGATGGGGTTCACCACCTCCATTGGTGCCTCTTCGATGATGCGTGAGTAGTTCTTTGTAGAACTTCGGGTCCGTAGTTAGTAGCTAGATGGCTTCCTCTCTCTCTCGCTGAATTCTCAATACAATGGTCTCTTGGCGATCCATATGATGTAACTCTTTTGCGGTGTGTTTGTTGGGATCTGATGAACTTCGAGTTTATGATCAGTTATATCTTTTTTTATATCCATGAAAGTTATCTGAGTTTCTTTGAGCTCTTATATGCATGATTACTTATAGCCTCATATTTCTTCTCTGATATTTGGGTTTTGTTTGGCCAATTTGATATATTTATCTTGCAATGGGAAGAGGTGCTTTGTGGTGGGTTCGATCTTACGGTGCTTGATCCCAGTGACAGAAAGGGAACCGACATGTATGTATCATTGATACTAACGATAAAATGATGGGGTCTATCTCTACATAGATAGATCTTGTCTACGTCATGTCATCGTTCTTATTGCATTACTCTGTTTTTCCATGAACTTAATACACTAGATGCATGCTGGATAGCGGTCGATGTGTGGAGTAATAGTAGTAGATGTAGGCAGGAGTCGGTCTACTAATCTTGGACGTGATGCCTATATAATGATCATTTCCTGGATATTGTCATAATTATTTGAAGTTCTATCATTGCCCAACAGTAATTTGTTTACCCACCGTTTGCTATTTTTCTCGAGAGAAGCCACTAGTGAAACCTACGACCCCCGGGTCTTCTTTCTCATATATTTGCCTTTGCGATCTACTTTTTCCTTGCATTTATTTTCAGATCTATTAAACCAAAAATATAAAAATACCTCGCTGCATTTTATTTCTATTTTTTTGTGTTCGATCTATCAATCTACTACAATTTATCTCGCGTCTGTTTGCCTATCTTGAGGCACCGTACCCCGAAAGGGATTGACAACCCCTTTAACACGTCGGGTTGCGAGGATTTGTTATCTTGTGTAGGGGCTGTTTACGTTGTGTTGCTTGGTTCTCCTACTGGTTTGATAACATTGGTTTCATATCTGAGGTCTACCGCCGATGTGCTGCATCATCCCTTCCTCTTTGGGGAAATACTGACGTAGCTTCAAGCGACATCAATCAGACAGTACCAAAGTAAAATAAAATCATGTGACCCCAATTTAGTCTTCAGTCAACAGACGTGTGACCACTCTCGTACCTTACTATTGATCTCTTAGGGTATTTCTCCAAATCAGAGATATGTGTCGTTCTTAACATTATGCGTTTTCTGCATCTTCATCCACACTGTCTTCTGACTCACCGCAACTGCTCCAACAAGGGAAGCATACACCAGAAGGGAGCTATAGTTCCAACTCAATAGTTCCCTACATCGAATGCGCGTGCCCGACATGGACAACCACAACAACTGCAGGGCCATCGACAAGGCAGCACATGATGCTCACTCCTATGGATGGCGGCCAGATAGGTTGTACCCTCATCTTACTTGTGTGCAACATTTATGGCTTTGTTATTCATCTAAGCATGGAAAATAGATTATCACATTTCACTGTATTTTCATGTTGATCTCTTACGGGTCTTGTTCAGGAGTTAACATTGTTCCATAGTTCAGCTAAGAGACTTGTTCTTTAGGTAACGTTGTTCCATAGTTATCATCCATCAGCCAATGCTATCCCACATGAGGTGATTATAGTATTATACCACTTCTAGTATTACCTATGTTGTTCTTTAATACTTTTGTGTGCCATCTAGTTAATCTCGAGTACAAACGATACATATTCTGTAGCTTTCATCTGTGTTCTCCCTTTAGTTTTTGAGACCTGTTGCTGCTATTTAACCCCAATCCTACTATTTATGTCATCTCCTACAGGAACTCATTACATAAATCTAACTACTAGTTGTCTACCATGCATGTCAGATATAATTGCACACACTGATTTATCCACAAGAACCACACGGAGCAATGTAACGGCCAACAAACTTGACGTCAATGATACCCAATATGATGGAACATGTAAAGGCAGTTCTTCAGAAGACTTGCAGAAAGATGATGAATACTATTCACCCCATAAGGTCCTTGCACTAACTTGTCCTGTGATATGGGTACAACATGCATATAATGTCCTGGAGTGCATCCACTCTGTTGCAATGCCATGTGCTTAGCCCGCTAATCATGCATGTAAATATGTCATGCCTTCCTGTTTTTCATTACCTATTCCATTCATGATAACATGTTTTCAAATTCAAGTACTGTCATTCTACTCTATCGCAATGCCATCTGCTTAGTTTGGACATCATGCTTTTGAATATCCTATGCATTGTTATTCATCAGTATGTACTTCATCTGTCTACCATACCATGTTTTTTACATTGAAGTGTTGTTCTAGTGGTCTGTTGCAATGCCATCTTTGTTTCCCAATCATACACGCATATGTTGCCTTAGTGTTTTTCTGTATGTATTCCGCTAGCATACAGTTTTACATTCAACTAGTGTTTTTTACACTGTTGTCCTGTCGTATCCCTAGCTCTTACATCATACTCCCTCCGTCCGGATTACATGTCGCAGAAATGGATAAAAATGGATGTATCTAGAACTGAAATACGCCTAGACCCATCCATTTATTTCCAAATGGAGGGAATACATGCCAATATGTCATGCCTTTCTATTCTTCAGTACCTATTCCATCTCCCTGCTGTAGCATGTTTTATAATTGAAGCACCATTCTTCTATATAAGGCATGCAAGGGGAAGATGACTATGTTAGAATCTGAAGGGTTTTACAAACAAGGTCTTTGCAAAAGATCCAAACGCCAGGAGATAGTAAACCAACTCCAGTTTTCATAGATACTGCTCCAGCACAGAGAAACCCAACTCCTACTGATAATGAGCAGATTCCAGTGGCCAAAGAACTAGTCCGCTCCAGTCCAGCAAAAATATGTCAACTCCATTCTAAGAAGCGTGTGCGTATCCTCGATGATGAAATTTTATAGCATTCTGATCATATTTTCTACATGTTTGTTACCCATCCCTCTTTTAGAAAATAAGCTTAAAGGATAGAAGACTTTCTGCACTGGGATCGTATTCGAGGAAAGTATCTTGCGAGAATTCTCTGTGCTCCAATGTTGATGTGAGTACCTATTGTATATCACTATATTTTTACATCAGCATTTATTTTTTAATCGGCGTGAATCCAACCTTTAGCTGATCTAAATTTAGTTGTAGCAAAATGTATATTAAAGTCGACAATGTTGATTTTTGTAAGGAAAACTGCCTAGTAGTTTTGCATACTGAGCTGCATGAGTGTACTATCTCATATCATGCACATTACTGAATTGTAGTGTTGCTCTGGTTGCCCATTCATTCATTGTGTCAATGTTGCTTTCGTATTACCTTACCTGGCTGATGATAGTTGTGCGATATTGTGTTAATTTGGTGTAGGCTGGTGTGGTCTGGTTGCCCAAATGTTCGTTGTGTTAATGTTGCTTTCCTATTATCTGACCTAGCCAATGATAGCAATGCTAGTGTGTTAATTTGGTGCAGGCTGCTAAAGATAAGAAGACAAACTCTAAAAACAGCAAGGTAACCCCATTGTTTCTTTCCAATACATCTAGGCCAGGTAATATGGCAATAATTCTTGATTAATCTATTCAGTTCCCCTCCTAATTTATGTTATGATGAAGTGGGCGAGACACTCTCCACTATCAATAATACAAGCCTGCCAAAATCGCCATCTGAATCTATTCAGTTTCCTCTGTCTCGAATGCAATGGAAAAAATGTATGTTTGTGAACCAATTACTGGCTGAAGCAATGATGGAAATGGTGGAGGAATCAGACGTGCACATTCTTGCGCAACAACAACTGATCAATGTTTTCAGAGACAGTGTAGCAAAGCAGGAAGAACTGGCCCACATGCTTATGGGCGTCATCCGCGCTGAGGTTGCAGATTGTGACATTGTATCTTGTTAGGTTCTGTTCATTTATTTGCACTGGCATCAATCTTTGATTGCCTAGTGGATGTGATTTCCTGTAATATATGCTGGATGTGCAATGTCTTTCCCTGTATGCCGTACCTTTGCTTAGCGCGCCTCGCATTCTAGCTAACTGGTCGCTAGGAAGCTAAAACAACAGTGAAATAATTAGATAGCACGAACAGTCATGGGCCCTATATGAAGGAAGCAGCCCACTGCCATTAATGGGCTTCCCTAATGGGCTCGCAGGGGCCAAAATTCATAGGCCTTTGATTGATCGGTTTTGGTCCTGTGCATAATTGCTCGTCGTAATGGGCTCAAATTATCTAATTGGGCCTACAAACATTGTTGAACTTTAGTGGGCCCATTAATTTAATGGGCCGTTACCAGGCCAAAAGTTAAGGCTCGGCCCTGTTACCTCCCGGATAGGCCGACATCGAAGCGGGAACAGGTGGGCCCATTTGTTTTCACGGGCCGTTAATAGGCTGATACTAAGATCGGGCTACATATGGCCCAACTATAGTGTGGGCCCTTAGCAGGCCGAAAGAGACAACCCCGACTCAGCGTTGATTTTGGTAATGTAATGGAACACTTCTACGACAGCACAGGTATGACTATCTTGATTGTGTCATAAAATCGTCATGGATGTACATGATGTTGGGGAGCGTAGCAATAATTCAAAATTTTCCTACGTGTCACCAAGATCAATCTAGGAGATGCTAGCAACAAGATATAGGGAGTGCATCTTCATACCCTTGAAGATCGTTAAGCGGAAGCGTTACAAGACACGGTTGATGGAGTCGTACTCGTGGGATTCAAATTGCGGAAGATCCGATCTAGCGCCGAATGGACGGTGCCTCCACGTTCAACACACGTACAGCCCGTGGACGTATCCTCCTTCTTGATCCAGCAAGGGGAGAGGAGAAGTTGAGGGAGAACTCCGGTAGCACGACGGCGTGGTGGTGGAGCTTGTGGTATTCCTGCAGGGCTTCGCCAAGCTCTACGGAGGAGAAGGAAGAGTTGGAGGAGGGAGGGGCTGCGCCAGGAGAGGGGTGCGGCTGGCCTCTCTCTCCCTCACTATATATAGGGGGAAGGGGGTGGAGGAGGCGCCCTAGGGTTCCCTAGGGGAGGGGTGGTGGCCACATGGGAAACCCTAGATGGGTTTGGGCGCCCCCACCCCTAGGAAACTTGCCCCCCAAGTCGGGAGGGGCGACTGCCCTAGGGGAGGCGCCCCCACCTCTCCAGGTTACGTGAGAGGGGTTGGGAGGGGCGCACAGCCCCATAGTGGGCTGGTGTTTCCCCTCCCATTGGCCCATAAGGCCCCCCAACGCTTGTCGGGGCCTCTGAAACACCTTTCGGTCACGCTGGTCGTCACCCGGTACTCCCAGAACAATTCCGGACTCCAATACCGTTCGTCCAATATATCGATCTTCACCTCCGGACCATTCCGGAGTTCCTCGTCACTTCTGGGATCTCATCCGGGACTCCGAACAAGCTTCGGTAACCACATACTATTTCCCATAACAACTCTAGCGTCACCGAACCTTAAGTGTGTAGACCCTACGGGTTCGGGAACCATGTAGACATGACCGAGACGTTCTCCGGCCAATAACCAACAGCGGGATCTGGATACCCATGTTGGCTCCCACATGTTCCACGATGATCTCATCAGATGAACCACGATGTCGGGGATTCAATCAATCCCATATACAATTCCCTTTGTCAACCGGTATGTTACTTGCCCGAGATTCGATCGTCGGTATCCCAATACCTCGTTCAATCTCGTTACCGGCAAGTCTCTTTACTCGTTCAGAACGCATGATCTCGTGGCTAACTCATTAGTCACATTGAGCTCATTATGATGATGCATTACCGAGTGGGCCCAGAGATACCTCTCCGTCATACGGAGTGACAAATCCCAGTCTCAATTCGTGCCAACCCAACAAACACTTTTGGAGATACCGTAGTGCACCTTTATAACCACCCGATTCGCCAGTGACGCTTGATACACCCAAAGCACTCCTACGGTATCCGGGAGTTGCACAATCTCATGGTCTAAGGAAATGATACTTGACATTACAAAAGCTCTAGCAAAATGAACTACACGATCCTGTGCTATGCTTAGGATTGGGTCTTTTCCATCACATCATTCTCCTAATGATGTGATCCCGTTATCAATGACATCCAATATCCATGGTCAGGAAACCATAACCATCTATTGATCAACAAGCTAGTCAACTAGAGGCTCACTAGGGACATGTTGTGGTCTATGTATTCACACATGTATTACGGTTTCCAGTTAATACAATTATAGCATGAACAATAGACAATTATCATGAACAAGGAAATACAGTAATAACCATTTTATTATTGCCTCTAGGGCATATTTCCAACAGTCTCCCACTTGCACTAGAGTCAATAATCTAGTTCACAGCACTATGTGATTGTAATGAATCCAACACCCATGGGGTTTGTTCATATCTCGCTTGTGAGAGAGGTTATTAGTCAACGGGTCTGAACCTTTCAGATCCGTGTGTGCTTTACAAATCTCTATGTCTTCTTGTAGTTGCAGCTACCACGCACTACTTGGAGCTATTCCAAATAACAGCTCTACTATACGAATCCAGTTTACTACTCAGAGTTATCCGGATTAGTGTCAAAGTTTGCATCGACGTAACCCTTTATGATGAACTCTTTTACCACCTCCATAATCGAGAAAGTTCCTTAGTCCACTAGTTACTAAGGATAATTTCGACCGCTGTCATGTGATCCATTCCTGGATCACTCTTGTACCCCTTGACTGACTCATGGCAAGGCACACTTCAGATGCGGTACACAACATAGCATACTGTAGAGCCTACGTCCAAAGCGTAGGGGACGACCTTCGTCCTTTCTCTCTCTTCTGCCATGGTCAGGTCTTGAGTCTTAATCAATACTCACACCTTGTAACACAGCCCAGAACTCCTTCTTTGCTGATCTATTTTGAACTCCTTCAAAATCTTGTCACGGTATGTATTCATTTGAAATTACTATTAAGCGTTTTCATCTATCCTTATAGATCTTGATGCTCAATGTTCAAGTAGCTTAATCCAGGTTTTCCATTGAAAAACACTTTTCAAATAACCCTGTATGCTTTCCAGAAATTCTACATCATTTCTGATCAACAATATGTTAACAACATATACTCATCAAAAATTCTATAGTGCTCCCACTCACTTCTTTGGAAATACAAGTTTCTCATAAACATTGTATAAACCCAAAATCTTTGATCATCTCATCAAAGCGTACATTCCAACTCCGAGATGCTTACTCCAGTCCTTAGAAGGATTGCTGGAGCTTTGCATACTTGTTAGCATCTTTCAGGATTGACAAAACCTTCTGGTTGTATCACATACAACCTTTCCTCAAGAAAATCATCGAGGAAACATTGTTTTGACATCCTATCTGCAAGATTTCATAAATAATGTTGTAACTGCTAATATAATTCCAACAGACTCTTAGCATCGCTACGAGTGAGAAAGTCTCATCGTAATCAACTCCTTGAACTTGTCGGAAAACATCTTTACGACAAGTCGAGCTTTCTTAGTGGTGACACTTACCATCATTGTCCGTCTTCCTTTTAAAATCCATCTGCACCCAACAGCCTTATGACCATCAAGTAGTTCTTCCAAAGTCTGTACTTTGGTTTTATACATGGTGCTCTCTCAGATTTCATGGCCTTGAGCCATTCATCGGAATCCGGGTCCACCATCACTTCTCCATAGCTCGTAGGTTCATTGTTGTCTAGCAACATGACTTCAAAGACAGGATTACGTACCACTCTGAAGTAGTACGCATCCTTATCGACCTACGAGGTTTGGTAGTGACTTGATCTGAAGTTTCATGATCACTATCATCAGCTTCCACTTCAATTGGTGTAGGCGCCACAGGAACAACTTCTTGTGCCCTGCTACACACTACTTGAAGTGACGGTTCAACACCCTCATAAAGTCTCCACCATCCTCCCACTCAATTCTTTCGAGAGAAACTATTCCTCGAGAAAGGACCCATTTCTAGAAACAATCACTTTTGCTTCCGGATCTGAAATAGGAGGTATACCCAACTATTTTGGGTATCCTATGAAGATACATTTATCCGCTTTGGGTTCGAGCTTATCAGCCTAAAACTTTTTCACATAAGCGTCGCAGCCCCAAACTTTCAAGAAATGACACCTTAGGTTTCTCTAAACCACAGTTTCGGTGTCGTCTCAACGGAATTGCGTGGTGCCCTATTTAAAGTGAATGCGGTTGTCTCTAATGCCTAACCCATAAATGATAGTGGTAATTCGATAAGAGACATCATGGTATGCACCATATCCAATAGGGTGCAGTTATGATGTTCGGACACACCATCACACTATGGTGTTCTAAGCGGTATTAGTTGTGAAACAATTTCCACAATGTCTTAATTGTGTGCCAAACTCGTAACTCAGATATTCATCTCTATGATCATATCATAGACATTTTATCCTCTTGTCACGACGATCTTCAACTTCACTCTGAAATTACTTGAACCTTTCAATAATTCAGACTTGTGTTTTATCAAGTAAATATACTCAGCATCTACTCAAATTATCTGTGAAGTAAGAACATAACGATATCCACTACGTGTCTCAGCACTCATTGGACTACACAAATCAAAATGTACTACTTCCAACAAGTTGCTTTCTTGTTCCATCTTAGTGAAAACGAGGCCTTTCAGTCATCTTGCCCATGTGGTATGATTTGCATGTCTCAAGTGATTCAAAATCAAGTGAGTCCAAACGATCCATCTGTATGGAGTTTCTTCGTGCATATATACCAATATGACTCAAATGGCAGTGCCACAAGTATGTGGTACTATCATTACTATCTTATATCTTTTGGCATGAACATGTGCATCACTATGATCGAGATTCAATAAACCATTCATTTTAGGTGCAAGACCATTGAAGGTATTACTCAAATAAACAGAGTAACCATTATTCTCCTTAAATTAATAACCGTATTGCGATAAACATAATCCAATCATGTCTATGCTCAACGCAAACACCAAATAACAATTATTTAGGTTTAACACCAATCCCGATGGTAGAGGGAGCGTGCGATGATTGATCACATCAACCTTGGAAACACTTCTAACACATATCGTCATCTCACCCTTAGCTAGTCTCCGCAGCCTTTTATTTCGAGTTACTAACACTTAGCAACCGAACCGGTATTTATTACCCCGGTGCTACTAGGAGTACTAGTAAAGTACACAATAATATAACGTATATTCAAAGTACTTCTGTAAACCTTGCCAGCCTTCTCATCTACCAAGTATCTAGGGTAGTTCTGCTTCAGTGACCGTTCCCCTCATTACAGAAGCACTTAGTCTCGGGTTTGGGTTCAACCTTGGGTTTCTTCACTAGAGCAGCAACTGATTTGCCCTTTCATGAAGTATCCCTTCTTTCCCTTGCCCTTCTTGAAACTAGTGGTTTTACTAACCATCAACAATTGATGCTCCTACTTGATTTCTACTTTCGCGGTGTCAAACATCGCGAATTGCTCAAGGATCATCATGTCTATCCCTGATATGTTATAGTTCATCATGAAGCTCTATTAGCTTGGTGGCAGTGACTATGGAGAACCATCACTATCTCATTTGGAAGATTAACTCCCACTCGATTCATGCGATTGTAGTACTCAGACAATCTGAGCACATGCTCAACGATTGAGCTTTTCTCCCTTAGTTTGCAGGCTTAAGAAACTTGTCAGAGGTCTCATACCTCTTGACGTGGGCACTAGTCTGAAATCCCAATTTCAGTCTTTGGAACATCTCATATGTTCTGCGACGTTTCAAAACCGTCTTTGGTGCCACAATTCTAAACCGTTAGCATTACGCACTGAACTATCACGTAGTCATCAAAACGTGTATGTCAGATGTTTCGCAACATCTACAGACGACGCTTGAGGTTCAACACACCGAGCGGTGCATTAAGGACATAAGCCTTCTGCGCAGCAATGAGGATAATCCTCAGTTTACGGACCCAGTCCGCATAATTTCTACTATCAACTTTCAACTAATTTTTCTCTAGGAACATATCTTAAACAGTAGAACTAAAGCGTAAGCTACGACATAATTTGCAAAGACCTTTTGACTATGTTCATGATAATTAAGTTCATCTGATTATTTAATGAACTCCCACTTAGATAGACATCCCTCTAGTCATCTAAGTGATACATGATCCGAGTCAACTAGGCCAGGTCCGATCACCACGTGAGACGGACTAGTCATCATCGGTGAACAACTTCATGTTGATCATATCTACTATACGACTCATGTTCGACCTTTCGGTCTCTTGTGTTCCGAGGGCATGTTTGTACATGCTAGGCTCGTCAAGTCAACCTAAGTGTTTCGCATGTGTAAATCTGGCTTACACCCGTTGTATGCGAACGTTAGTATCTATCACACCCGATCATCATGTGGTGCTTCGAAACAACGAACCTTCACAACGGTGCACAGTTAGGTGGAACACATCTCTTGAAATTTTAGTGAGGGATCATCTTATTTATGCTACCGTCGTTCTAAGCAAATAAGATGTAAACATGATAAACATCACATGCAAATCATAAAGTGACATGATATGGCCAATATCATCTTGCGCCTTTGATATCCATCTTCGAGGCGCGGCATGATCACCTTCGTCACCGGCATGACACCATGATCTCCATCATCATGATCTCCATCATCGTGTCTTCATGAAGTTGTCTCGCCAACTATTACTTCTACTACTGTGGCTAACGGTTAGCAATAAAGTAAAGTAATTACATGGCGTTTTTCATTGACACGCAGGTCATACAATAAATTAAGACAACTCCTATGGCTCCTGCCGGTTATCATACTCATCGACATGCAAGTCGTGATTCCTATTACAAGAACATGATTAATCTCATACATCACATATATATAATTCATCACATCCTTTTGGCCATATCACATCACATAGCATACCCTGCAAAAACAAGTTAGACGTCCTCTAATTGTTGTTGCATGTTTTACGTGGCTGCTATGGGTTTCTAGCAAGAACGTTTCTTACCTACGCAAAATCCATAACGGTGATATGCCAATTGTTATTTACCCTTCATAAGGACCCTCTTCATCGAATCCGATCCGACTAAAGTGGGAGAGACAGACACCCACTAGCCACCTTATGCATCAAGTGCATGTTAGTCGGTGGAACCTGCCTCACGTAAGCGTACATATAAGGTCGGTCCGGGCCGCTTCATCCCACAATGCCACTGAATCAAGATAAGACTAGTAACGGCAAGCAAATTGACCAAATCATCGCCCACAACTACTTTGTGTTCTACTCGTGCATAGAATCTACGCATAGACCTAGCTCATGATGCCACTGTTGGGGAACGTAGCAATAATTCAAAATTTTCCGACGTGTCACCAAGATCAATCTAGGAGATGCTAGCAACGAGAGATAGGGAGTGCATCTTCATACCCTTGAAGATCGCTAAGCGGAACCGTTACAAGAACACGGTTGATGGAGTCGTACTCGCGGCGCTTCAAATCGCGAAACATCCGATCTAGTGTCGAACGGACGGCGCCTCCGCGTTCAACGCACGTACAGCCCGAGGACGTCTCCTCCTTCTTGATCCAGCAAGGGGAGAGGAGGAGTTGAGGGAGAACTCCGGTAGCACGACGGCGTGGTGGTGGAGCTTGTGGTATTCCTGCAGGGCTTCGCCAAGCTCTACGGAGGAGAAGGAAGAGTTGGAGGAGGGAGGGGCTGCACCAGGAGAGGGGTGCGGCTAGCCTCTCTCTCCCTCACTATATATAAAGTGAAGGTGGTGAAGGAGGCGCCATAGGGTTCCCTAGGGGAGGGGTGGCGGCCACAGGGGAAACCCTAGATGGGTTTGGGCGCCCCCACCCTAGGAAACTTGCCCCCCAAGTCGGGAGGGGCGACTGCCCTAGGGGAGGCGCCCCCACCTCTCCAGGTTACGTGAGAGGGGTTGGGAGGGGCGCACAGCCCCATAGTGGGCTGGTGTTCCCCCTCCATTGGCCCATAAGGCCCCCCAACGCTTGTCGGGGCCTCTGAAACACCTTTCGGTCACGCTGGTCGTCACCCGGTACTCCCACAACAATTCCGGACTCCAATACCCTTCGTCCAATATATCCATCTTCACCTCCGGACCACTCCGGAGTTCCTCATCACGTCCAGGATCTCATTCGGGACTCCGAACAACCTTCGGTAACCACATACTATTTCCCATAACAACTCTAGCGTCACCGAACCTTAAGTGTGTAGACCCTACGGGTTCGGGAACCATGTAGACATGACCGAGACGTTCTTCGGCCAATAACCAACAACGGGATCTGGATACCCATGTTGGCTCCCACATGTTCCACGATGATCTCACCGGATGAACCACGATGTCGGGGATTCAATCAATCCCATATACAATTCCCTTTGTCAACCGGTATGTTACTTGCCCGAGATTCGATCATCGGTATCCCAATACCTCGTTCAACCTCGTTACCGGCAAGTCTCTTTACTCGTTCCGTAACGCATGATCCCGTGGCTAACTCATTAGTCACATTGAGCTCAGTATGATGATGCATTACCGAGTGGGCCTAGAGATACCTCTCCGTCATACGGAGTGACAAATCCGAGTCTCGATTCGTGCCAACCCAACAAACACTTTCGGAGATACCTGTAGTGCACATTTATAGCCACCCAGTTACGTTGTGACGTTTGATACACCCAAAGCACTCCTACGGTATTCGGTAGTTGCACAATATCATGGTCTACGGAAATGATACTTGACATTAGAAAAGCTCTAGCAAAACGAACTACACGATCTTGTGCTATGCTTAGGATTGGGTCTTGTCCATCACATCATTCTCCTAATGATGTGATCCCGTTATCAATGACATCCAATGTCCATGGTCAGGAAACCATAACCATCTGTTGATCAACAAGCTAGTCAACTAGAGGCTCACTAGGGACATGTTGTGGTCTATGTATTCACACATGTATTACAGTTTCCAGTTTATACAATTATAGCATGAAGAATAGACAATTATCATGAACAATCAAATACAATAATAACCATTTTATTATTGCCTCTATGGCATATTTCCAACACATGCATGACAGAAAACGTGACCTACTGTGACAAACATGTATCATCATGGAAGTGTATTTTTTTGTAGTGATACTGATTCTTCTTGAAGAAGATTAATATACAAATTTCCTCTGTTGTCCTAATTTATCATAATTTTTGGAGTTATAGAAGTATTCGAGATTTACAGATTGCTACAGATTGTTCTGTTTTTGACAGATTATATTTTCTTTCTGTTGTTTGCTTATTTTGATGAATCTATGGTAGTATCGGGGGGTATGAACCATGGAGAAGTTGGCACACAGTAGATATTACACCAATATAAATAAAGAATGATTTCACAATTGTACCAAAAGTGGTGATTTATTTTCTTATACTAACATATCTCATAAGTTTTCTGTTGAGTTTTGTGTTGTGAAGTTTTCAAGTTATGGGTAAAGTTTTGGTGGACTATGGAATATGGAGTGGCAAGAGCCTAAGCTTGGCGATTACCAAGGCACCCCAAGGTAATATTCAAGGACAACCAAGAGCCTAAGCTTGGGGATGCCCCGAAAGGCATCCTCTCTTTCGTCTTCGTCTATCGGTAAATTTACTTGAGGCTATATTTTTATTCACCACATGATATGTGTTTTGCTTGGAGCGTCTTGAATGATATGAGAATTTTATTTTTAGTTTGCCACAATCATCCTTGCTGTACACACCTTTTGAGAGGTACACGCATGAATCATGATTTATTAGAATACTCTATGTGCTTCACGTATATGTTTTGAGCTAGGCAATTTTGCTCTTCTGCTTCACTTATATCTTTTTAGAGCACGACAGTGGCTTTATTTTATGGAAATTGTTAAACTCTCTTGCTTCACTTATATTATTTTGAGAGTCTCTCTAAACAGCATGGTAATTTTCTTTGTTTATGAATTTAGTCCTAGTATGATGGGCATCCAAGTGGGATATAATAAAAACTTTCATATAAAGTGCATTGAATACTATGAGAAGTTTGATTCTTTATGATTGTTTTGAGATATAAAGATGGTAATATTAGAGTCATGCTAGTGAGTAATTGTGGATTCATAGAAATACTTGTGTTAAAGTTTGTGATTCCTGTAGCATGCACGTATGGTGAACCGTTATGTGATGATGTTGGAGCATGATTTATTTATTGATTGTCTTCCTTATGAGTGGCGGTCGGGGACGAGCGATGGTCTTTTCCTACCAATCTATTCCCCTAGGAGCATGCGTCTGTTACTTTGTTTCGATAACTAATAAATTTTTGCAATAAGTATGTGAGTTCTTTATGACTAATGTTGAGTCCATGGATTATACACACTCCCACCCTTCCACCATTGCTAGCCTCTCTAGTAACGTGCAACTTTCGTCAGTGCATTAAACCCACCATCACCTTCCTCAAAACAGCCACCATAACTACCTATTATGGCATTTCCATAGCCATTCCGAGATATATTGCCATGCAAATTCCACCGTTTTGTTTATTATGACACGCTTCATCATTGTCATATTGCTTTGCATGATCATGTATCGTATTTGTGGAAAATCCACCTTTCATTTTTTTATACATGTCACTCTTGATTCATTGCACATCTCGGTACACCACCGGAGGCATTCATATAGAGTCATATTTTTGTTCTAGAATTGAGTTGTAATTCTTGAGTTGTAAGTAAATAAAAGTGTGATGATCATCATTATTAGAGCATTGTACCATGTGAAGTAAGGATGATGGAAGCTATGATTCCCTCACAAGTTGGGATGAGTCTCCGGACTTTACAAACGAAAGAGGCCAAAGAATCCCACAAAAAATAATAAAAGAGGCGAAAGAAGCCCACCAAAAAAATGAGAGAAAAGAGAGAAGGGGCAATGTTACTATCCTTTTTCCACACTTGTGCTTCAAAGTAGCACCATGATCTTCATGATAGAGAGTCTCATATGTTGTCACTTTCATATACTAGTGGGAATTCTTCATTATAGAACTTGGCTTGTATATCCCAATGATGGGCTTACTCAAATTGCCCTAGGTCTTCGTGAGCAAGCGAGTTGGATGCCAACCCACATAGTTTCTTTTTGAGCTTTCATACACTTATAGCTTTAGTGCATCCGTTGCATGGAAATCCCTACTCACTCACATTGATATCTATTGATGGGCATCTCCATAGCCCATTGATAAGCCTAGTTGATGTGAGACTATCTCCTTCTTTTTGTCTTCTCCACAACCACCATATTCTATTCCACCTATAGTGCTATATCCATGGCTCACGTTCATGTATTGCGTGAAAGTTGAAAAAGTTTGAGAACATCAAAAGTAAGAAACAATTGCTTGGCTTGTCATTGGGGTTGTGCATGTTTTAATACTTTGTGTGATGAAGATGGAGCATAGCCAGACTATATGGTTTTGTAGGGATAACTTTATTTGGCCATGTTATTTTGAGAAGACATGATTCCTTTGTTAGTATGCTTGAAGTATTATTGTTTTTATGTCAATATTAAACTTTTGTTTTGAATCTTATGGATCTGAATATTCATGCCACAATAAATAAAATTACATGGATAAATATGTTAGGTATCATTCCACATCAAAAATTCTATTTTTATCATTTACCTAATCGAGGACGAGCTGGAATTAAGCTTGGGGATGCTTGATACGTCTCCAACGTATCTATAATTTTTTATTGTTCCATGCTATTATAGTCTGTTTTGGATGTTTTTATATGCATTAATATGCTATTTAATATTATTTTTGGGACTAATATTATTTAACGGAGTCCAAATGAAATAAAACTTTGCGATGATTTTTCTTGGACCAGAAGACACCTGAAGGATTTGGAGTCCAAGCCATAAGAGCCACGAGGCGGCGACAAGGGTGGAGGGCACGCCCTAGGGGTGGGGGCGCCACCCTGCCTTGTGGCCCCCTCGGGGATCTCCTGACCTATCTCTTCGTCCTATAAATTCAAATATATTCCAAAACCCTCAAGGGGAGCCACGAAAACACTTTTCCGCCGCACCAACCTTCTGTACCCGTGAGATCCCATCTTGGGGCCTTTTCCAGCAATCTGCCAGAGGGGGATTCGATCACGGAGGGCTTCTACATCAACCCTATTGCCCTTCTGATGAAGCATGAGTAGTGTACTTCAGACCTACAGTTCCATAGCTAGTAGCTAGATGGCTTCTTCTCTCTCTTTGATTCTCAATACCATGTTCTCCTCGATGTTCTTGGAGATCTATCCGATGTAATCTTCTTTTGCGGTGTGTTTGTCAAGATCCGATGAATTGTGGATTTATGATTAGGTTATCTATGAATATTATTTGAATCTTCTCTGAATTCTTATATGTACGATTTGATATGTTTGTATTTCTCTTTGAATTATCGATTTGGTTTGGCCAACTAGATTAGTATTTCTTGCAATGGGAGAGGTGCTTAGTTTTGGGTTCAATCTTGCGGTGTTCTCACCCAGTGACAAAGTAGGGGTAGTGAGGCACGTATTTGTATTGTTGCCATCAAGGATAAAAATATGGGGTTTTCATCATATTTCTTGAGTTTATCCCTCTACATCATGTCATCTTACTTAAGGCATTACTCCGTTCTTTATGAACTTAATACTCTAGATGCATGCTGGATAGCGGTCGATGTGTGGAGTAATAGTAGTAGATGCAGGAGTCGGTCTACTTGACACGGACGTGATGCCTATATGCACAATCATTGCCTTGGATATCGTCATAACCTTGCGCTTTTATATCAATTTCTTGACAGTAATTTGTTCACCCACCGTATTATTTGCCTACAAGAGAGAAGCCCCTAGATTGAAGACCTGCTTGTACCTCCTACTAGATTGATACCTTTGTTCTCTAACTGAGGAAATACTTATCTCTACTTTGCTGCATCACCCTTTCTTCTTCAAGGGAAAAACCAACGCAAGCTCAAGAAGTAGCAGGAAGAATTTTTGGCGCCGTTGCCGGGGAGGATATACATCAAGCCTACCAAGTACCTATCATAAAATATCATCTCTTGCACTTACGTTATTCTCCATTTGCCTCTCATTTTCATCTCGCCCACTTCTAAAAGGTTTTACCAAAGTACAAAAACATTTGCCTTTTTATTTACCTTTATGTCTTACTTGATTTGTTTGCTTGTTCGCTTGGCATAATTTTCTTCCGGTGCCCTGCGGCGCGATTCCTTTGGAGCTGCTTCCAGGAGGTTGTTGGTGGCGCTTGGTGCCATGACAACCTTCCGGACATGTTTGGGGAGATCCTTAGGCTCCCCATCTCTAGATGTGCCCCCATCTAGGTGGCTATGGGTACCCTTGCTTGGACCCTTTGGTGCATCCGCAACAAATTAGTCATCAAACGCGTTTTCCCTTGCCGTGTGATTGATGCAATCTACAAAATGTGTGGATTCTTACAACTATGGAGACAGCTTAGCAAGCGGCGTGATCGCGACGTCATCGACACCATCATCTCGGGTCTCTGGTCTTCGGCCTCGGTGTTAGCACCTCCACCACCGCCACCCCCTCCCGAGCCAGATTTGCTCTTGTTTTCTCTTTGTTTGGGGCTTGTTTTGCTGTACCCCCAGTGATTATTTGAGAGTTTCTTGTACTCGAACCTATCTTGACTTGTTGTTGGATGCTTGGTGCTATTGCTTTATAATATAAAGTGGGGGAAACCCTTTTTTGTAATTGCATGTTTTTTGAAAATCAGAAAGCAAAAAAAGCTTATGGATCCTCATCCACTTGCCAATCTGTTTAGAAGATCCAATTACGATGAACCAATTGCTAATGAGTTGAGTGCACTAGATTATCTTTATGAAATTTTGCTTGAAATTTGAGAATCTGAAAATTGTGATGAAGTGCTAAAAGAGGAAATTTATGAAGTGATTCACGATAGCTCCTTGAATGAAAAGCATGATTTCAATGGTGTTATTATAAATTCTATTAATGTCAATTGTGCTAATAATATACAAAACCCAAGCTTGGGGATGCTAATTTTGATATGTCCACTACTTATTGCAATGATCATGATTGGAGTGATTCTTCTTATGATCTTGAAAATTTATTTAAGCCTCATGATGAATATGTTTGTGATAATATTGAAAGTGGATTTGGAAGAGTGTTAACTCTAGGTAATAATGATCCCACTACTTTGGAGAATGATCAATCTTATGAAATTTTTGATAAAAGTGGGCTTGGTGAGGTCATGACTTTATTTGATGACAATCCCACTAATTTGGAAGAGTGTCAACTTTGCATGCATGTGGATCATGTAGAGAATATGTTATGTGATAGCTATATTGTTGAATTTGATTATGATCCTACATGTAATTATTATGAGAGAGGAAAATATGGATGTAGAAATTTCATGTTACTAAATTACCTCTCGTTATGCTGAGACTGTCAATGTTTTATTCCTCTTCTTTGCATGTGCTAGATATTTCTTGTCTCGCTAATTTGTTTGCTTATAAAATGCCTATGCATAGGAAGTATTTTAGAATTAAACTTGTTTCTCACATGCTATTTGATGCTCATTTTGTGCTTCAATTCTTGTCTTTCATGCGAGCATCATTAAAATTATCAATGCCTAGCTAAAAGGCTTGAAAGAAAAGCGCTTGTTGGGAGATAACCAAATATTTTTCCTTTCTAGTTTTATGAGTTTACAAAATTATGCTACTATTAAGATTGTGTTTAAGTGTTTTAATTAGTGTTTGTGCCAAGTAGGGCCTTTGAGATGATCTATGGTGATAGTTGATTTGATTTTGCTGAAAAACAGAAACTTTTGCTGAAACTATGTGTTGTTTGCTTATTTTGATGAATCTATGGGTAGTATCGTGGGGTATGAATCATGGAAAAGTTAGAATACATTAGATATAACACCATTATAAATTTAGAATAAGTTCACAATAGTACCTAAGTGGTGATTTGCTTTATTTACTAACGGAGCTTATGAGTTTTCTCTTGAGTTTTGTGTTGTGAAGTTTTCAAGTTTTGGGTAAAGTTTTGATGTACTACGGAATAAGGAGTGGCAAGAGCCTAAGCTTGGGGATGCCCAAGGCACCCCAAGGTAATATTCAAGGATAACCAAGCATCTAAGCTTGGGGATGCCCCGGATGGCATCCCCTCTTTTGTCTGCAACACATTGGTAAAATTACTTGAGGCTATATTTTTATTCACCACATGATATGTGTTTTGCTTGGAGAATCTTATATTATATGAGTATTTACTTTATTTTCTTTTTAGTTTGCCACAACCATCCTTGTTGTACACACCTTTTGAGAGGGACGCACATTAATCACAAATTTATTACAATACTCTATGTGCTCACTTATATCTTTTGAGCTAGGCAGTTGCTGTAGTGCTTCACTTAATTATATATTTTTAGAGCACAACGGTGGTTGTATTTTGAAGAAATTGAAGAACTCTCATGCTTCACTTATATTATTTTGAGAGTCTTAAAAATAGTATGGCAATTTGCTTAGGTTATGAATTTTGTCCTAATATGATGGGTATTCAAGAGGGATATAATAATAACTTTCATGAAGATCATTGAATATATGAGAAGTTTGATTCCTTGCATTCGTTTTGACAAAAAAAGATGGTGATATTGGAGTAATGCTAGTGAGTAACTGCGGATTTGTAAGAATATGTGTGTTAAGGTTTGTGATTCCCGAAGCATGCACATATGGTCTCCCGTTATGCAATGAGGTTAGAGCATGAATTATTTTTTATTGTCTTCCTTATGAGTGGCGATCGGGGATCAGCGACGGTCTTTTCCTACCAATATATCCCCCTAGGAGTATGCGTATTAGTACTTTGTTTTGAGGGCTAATAAACTTTTGCAATATGTATGTGAGTTTTTTATGACTAATGTTGAGTCCATGGATTATACGCGCTCTCACCCTTCCATCTTTTTCTAGCCACTCTAGTACCGCGCAACTTTCGCCAGTGCATTAAAACCACCTTATACATTTCCTCAAAACAGCCACCATACCTACCTATTATGGCATTTCCATAGCCATTTTGAGATATATTGCCATGCAACCTCCACCGTTTCGTTTTATTATGACACATACCATCATTGTTATATTGCTTTTCATGGTCATGCACGAGGCATTCATTTTAAGTCATGTTTTTGTTCTAGTGTCGAGTTGTAATTCTTAAGTTGTAAGTAAATAAAAGTGCGACGATCATCATTATTAGAGCATTGTCCCATGTGAGGAAAGGATAATGTAGACTATGATTCCCCCACAAGTCGAGATGAGCCTCCGGACTTGAAATAAATAAAAAGAGGCCAAAGAGCCAAAAAAAGAGGCCAAAGAGCCCAACAAAATAGGAAAAAAAGAAATGAGAGAAAAAGAGAGAAGGGACAATGTTACTATCCTTTTCCACACTTGTGCTTCAAAGTAGCTCCATGTTCTTCATGATAGAGAGGCTCCTATTTTGTCACTTTCATATATTACTACTGGGAATTTTTCATTATAGAACTTGGCTTGTATATTCCAATGATGGGCTTCCTCAAATTGCCCTAGGTCTTCGTGAGCAAGCGAGTTGGATGCACACCCACTTAGTTTTGTTTTGGGCTTTCATACACTTATAGCTCTAGTGCATCCGTTGCATGGCAATCCCTACTCACTCGCATCAATATCAATTGATGGGCATCCCCATAGCCTATTTATTTGCCTAGTTGATGTGAGACTTTCTCCTTTTTTTCTTATCCACAGAACCTCCACCATATTCTATTCCACCTATAATGCGATATCCATGGATCACGCTCATGTATTACATGAGAGTTGAAAGAGCTTAAGAACATTAAAAGTATGAACCAATTGATTGGCTTGTCATCGGGGTTGTGCATGATAAATACTTTGTGTGATGAAGATAGAGCATGAAAAGATTATATGATTTTGTAGGGATAACTTTCTTTGGCCATGATATTTTGAGAAGACATGATTGCTTTATTAGTAGCTTGAAGTATTACTATTTTTATGTCAACATTAAACTTTTGTTTTGAATCCTATGGATCTAAATATTCATGCCACATAAAGAAAAGATCACATGATAAACATGTTAGGTAGCGTTCCACATAAAAAATAATGTTTTTATCATTTACCTACTCGAGGACGAGCAGGAATTAAGCCTGGGGATGCTTGATACGTCTCCAATGTATCTATAATTTTTATTGCTCCATGATATTATATTATCCATCTTGGATGTTTTATATGCATTATTATGCTATTTTATATCATTTTTCGGGACTAACCTATTAACCTAGTGCCCAATGCCAGTTGTTGTTTTTCCCTTGTTTTTGACTTGTACAAAAAAATCAATACCAAACGGAACGAAACTTTTTGATGGTTTTTCTTGGACCAGAAGACACCTAGGAATCATCGGGAGGAGACCAGAAGAGCCACGGTTGGGCCACAAGCTCACCAGGCGCGCCCTACACTACAAAAAAAAGACGCATCCATGACATTTTGGGCCGAACGAATTTTTTTTCTGTCATACATATGACACTTCTATGACGATAATTGTGACAAAACCCGGTATCATCATAGATGTGGTGGGCTCCTACTTCTATGACAAAACATCATGACAGAAAATGGTCTTTTCGTCCTGGGCGGGCCGAAGACTCAGCTGCATGACATTCTTTGGGCCGTCCATGACGGAAAAACCGTGGTAGAAGCGAGGGGGAGGAAAATTTCGAGGAGTTCCCGGTTACGGTGGGAGGTCGGGGGCCGAGCGATCCACGTTTCTCTCGTACACGTACGAGCATGTGTGCGAGGCGTTGGGCTCTAACTGAACCCGAGCGATTGCACTGCAGGCTACGCGTTATTGAACCCGAGCGATCGATCGATGGCTGTTAATCGAACCCGATCAAGCGATTCGCCGCTCTCGCTGCTAATGAAGCCGATCGATTGGATGAACAGTGGCGTTGCGGGGGTGGATGAACAGTGGCGATGGCATTGTCTCGGATGAACAGGACCCGTGGTGTGGAGGGCTGCATGAGCGATGAGACGGTGGAGGGTGCCCGTGGAGGGTGGTTGAACAGGACCCGTGGTGTGGAGGGCTGGATGAGCAGAGACGGTGGAGGGTGGTTGAGCAATGGCGGTGGAGTAGCGGCGGTGGAGGCTGGATGAACAGGAGCCTGTGGAGGCAGGAAGAGGTCGACGGTAGCCCGTGGAGGCTGGAGGAGGTCGACGGTGGAGATGAACATTATCCCGTGGAGTCCCGTTTTGCGGTACGCCACACCCCTCCTGATGAACAGGACCCCCGTTTCGACCGTAGTGCTCCAACACAAGTCCGTTTTGTCCGTTTTGTGGTACGCCACACCCCTCCCGATCAACTGGACCCCCGTTTCGACCGTAG
The DNA here is from genome assembly GCA_021605205.1 of Aegilops longissima. Taxonomy (NCBI): domain Eukaryota; kingdom Viridiplantae; phylum Streptophyta; class Magnoliopsida; order Poales; family Poaceae; genus Aegilops; species Aegilops longissima. The sequence goes on from CM038681.1 coordinate 443,665,072, forward strand.
GAGGTCCGTTTCCTCCGTTTTGCAGTACGCCACACCCCTCCCGATCAACTGGACCCCCGTTTCGACGGTAGGAGTTCCGTTTCCTCCGTTTTGCGGTACGCCAGACCCCTCCCGATCAAGAGGACCCCGTTCCGAACGTAGGAGGTCTGTTTCCTCCGTTGTGCAGTACGCCAGGCCTCGTTTCCATCACCTGTTCCATCCAAGCCCTCCCGATGAACATGACCACGCATACCGTTCCGACCCAGCCGGTTGGCTCCCACGCGTTCCGTTGCCTCCCAATGAACACGACGCATTCCGTTGCCTCCCCATGAGCACGACGCATTCCGTTGCCTCCCGATGAACACGACGCATTCTGTTGCCTCCCCATGAACACGACGACGTTGTTTCTCCGTTCTGATCCAGCCGTGTACACGAGCCCTGGCCGTACGTATGCGCGAGTAGGCGTTCGAGACCTTGCCCATATGTACGTACGTGTCCGTATTTTCTTTCTTGCACCCTCGCCGCTGTACGTACGTGTACATGCTACGTGCGCGCCTCTACTACGACCAGTATGTACGTACACGTTCGTGACCAGAATGACAATGCTACGTACGCTTCGACCAGGTGGGTCCCGACTGTCAGGCACTTCCTTGCCTGCGAAGATGTAGCTGCTGGGTCCCAGCAGTCAGGGGGGCAAATCATTTTGTTTTTCTTTTGCCCGGACGCACTTCCTTGTGTGTGAAAGTGTAGCTGGTGGGTCCCAGCAGTCGGGGGGCGAATCATTTTTTTTCGGACGCACTTCCTTGCGTGCGAAGATGTAGCTGGTGGGTCCCAGCAGTCAGGGTGGCGAATCGTTTTGGCTTTTTTTTCCCCGGACGCACTTCCTTGCGTGCGAAGGTGTAGTTGGTGGGTCCCAACAGTCAGAGGGGAAACGTTTTTTCGCGAGATACGGTGGCCCGTTCAGTGGGTCCCTGCTGTCAGGTGGAGGAATAATTATTTTGCGCGTAATAAGGAGGCACTTTCTTACGGCCGCCGTGGACCCAGCTGTCAGCCTCTCCATGCACACTACTCTTTCGATGGAAGTCGGTCGTTGACAACATTGACCACGCCGCACCAAGAGCACCACGGTGGTGGACGAAGGCGAGGCCTAGGAAGGGGACGACGCGGAGCCGGGGAAGACGCAGCAGTGGATGCCCACGCGAAGAGGAGTACGAGGGTTCACTGGTTCGGCTGCGGTGTGAGGTTGCCGTCGCCGCAGAATAACAGGGGGTGTGGGTGAGTAGAGGGATGGCCCGGCCAGCGGTGGGATTAGTAGGGGGCGGTGAGGCCTCCGCGGCATCACAGCCGGCCACGGGAGGCAGGAGCATGCGGCACGACCGGCGCTGCTTTGGGCGGCTGGGGCACGAAGACCAGAGGTTGAAGTAGCACTACGGCCATTGGATGGACATCGTACGGTCACTGGAGCTAGAATCGTTCATATTGACTAAGTTGACAAAGCCCTCCGTCCCCGTAAACTTAGTAGGCCCACAAGTCAGCCTCCCACCAAGGTGAGTCCCAGCTAGCAGGGGGAGTTTTCATTTTTTTGGGCGTAATAAGGAGGCATTTCCGGTGGGTCCGAGCTGACAGTGGGGGTATGTTTTTTTCGCGAAATACAGAGACCCTTCCGGTGGGTCCCAGCTATCAGGGGGAGGAATCATTATTTTGTGCGTAATAAGGAGGCATTTTCCTGTGTGGGCCCCTACTGTCAGCCTCTTCCGATGGCTGTTGTTTGTTGACCATGTTGACCTCACCGCGTCGAGAGCACAAACGCGGTGGACGAGGGCGAGGCCCAGGAAGAGAACCACCCGGAGCTGGAGAAGGCACCGCAGCAGATGCCCACGCTGAGAGGAGAACGAGCGCTGACTGGTGGGCTGCGGGGTGAGGCTGACGTCGCCGAAAAATAACAGGATGTGTGGGTGGTTAGAGGGATGGCCTGGCGGCAGCACAGCCAGCCACGGGAGGTGGGAGCAGGCAGTCCTGCCGGCGCTGGTTTGGGCGGCTGGAGCAGGAAGATCAGAGATTGAAGAAGCACGGCGGCCGTTGGATGGACATCCAACAGTCACTGTTGTGTGTTGACTAAGTTGACAAAGCCTTGCGTACGCGTCAAAAAAAATTAGGACAGCGTCATCGTCAACCTAGTAGGCCCAGAAGTCAGCCTCCAAATTTGTGGAAAACAGCATACAACCCATTAGCCATTATTTTCAATAATTTACAGCCCATTTGCTAATTCTTAAGGATATTTGAAGCCCATATTCTTTTTATTAGCATTACGCACCATATATTCAGGCATCGCTAAAAATTCAACGAAATTTTGCATATTTCGTGGGGTCTAAACTCTTTTAATCACGAAATTTCAAGTCACGTTAAAAATAATTTTCAAAAAAATATATCAAAATAAAATTCAAAAAACAATTCTCCGCAAAAAAAATGAATGAAATTTAGAATCTTAACTAGCAAGATGCCCGTTCGTTGCTCGGAACATGAAGATGCATTTGTATGAGTAGTTTATCTTGTGGGAGAAAATATGATATTTTAATGTAATTGCCAGTTGGCTTTTGTTTTTATAAGAGTAGAGTAGAGAAATCCTGAAAAATGATATTTAATGCAAATTTTTTTGAGAGCAAAATGATATTTTAATGCAATTGCCGGTAGGCTTTGGTTTAAAAATTTACAGCCCATTTCTTACAACTTATAGCCCATTTTCTAGGGAAGCCCATTTCTTACTACTTACATCCCTCCTCGTCTTGAAAGATTTGCAGCCCAGCAGGGCTGAGAAAAGCAAGTAGGCCTCGGTTTTGGTATTCTCCAAAAAAAGAACCGGGCTAGCCAATTTCAAAAAGAAAACAATATATCAACTGGGCTCGTCATGTGCTTAATAAAAGCGTAAGCGTGGGCTAGACGGGTCACAGCCCCCTGTGCAGATTGAGCTCCGTCTCTGGCTGAAAAACAATCGGGCGAGCTGTTTGGGTCCCTGGTGTTATCCGCTCGTTGTGTAATTTTCTCGTTTATTGACTACATTGACAATGGCGTGGAACCTAGTTGTCAAACAATTAGGAGGAAGTATGTTTTTGGCTTGTAATAACGAGGCACCTACTTGCGAAATGCAATGACCCTGGTGGGTCCCTACTGTCAGCCTCTCCACGGACAGTCATCTCCTGATTCCTCTTGGTTGTTGACCATGTTGACAACGCCAGACGGCGGTGTGCACAGCGAGCTAACCAAGGCGGAGAATGACGGCAAGGGCTCGGACGGGAACGAACAACAGCCATGGAAGATGCGGCAGTGTAGTGGCTGGTGGAGGGGAGTACGAGGGCAACAACATGCAAGTCAAGCATACAAATGGTACAAAAAGCCCAAGGATTAATTGTTCATCAATTTTTTTAGACAAAACCCAGATTGAACATGACAGTAACATCTAACCCAACCACTCTTTTTTGCAGTCACAAACAAATGGATCGGTCTGATCCATAAAATCAACATCCTGTGCAAAAAAAAAATATTTCAGGATGTCTACAACTTATTGTAAATAGAAGCCGAGCACGTTTAGAAGCCCATTTGTCCACCTGAAACTTCTTTTTTGCTGTTCAACATGTTCGTCCGTGAGAAATCTCTTGCTGTAAAAATTAAGCCTCATGGACAATAGTAACCTCGCATTCAACGGGAAGAATGTGACAAAGCTTACATTTGCACAGTTGGATGCATATCGTCCCATCGTTATTGTCCTCAAACAAATGTCATGAGAACTTAGAAAATCCTTGTGCTTATTACGCCAACGATTGGTTATATGTTTTTCTCCATGTGGTTCTGCCTAAGTAGACATGAAGATTGAAAACAGTTAAGGTCTGAAAAAAGAGTATGTCGAAAGAACGACAGCTGAACAGTTAATTCTAGTACAATATATATGGGCTTTCAATGTTCATGAAAGCATCACCTCTATGTATTAATTCTCCAGAGATCAAAAGCATCGCAGCAAGCCAATAATTATGTCCAGATCAAAACTATACATTCTGATATATATGATTTTGACAGAATCCAGCAGCATTGATAGGCTATCAATGGACGAACTCTTCATTGAGCATATAACATAATATTAGTACCCAAAGTGTACTCCAAGATGATATAAACTTATGCGCACAAATGAAAAATGCAACATATGATTACAAATGTGTAGATGATAATATACGGTACCTAAAAAAGTGCGGAGCCAAACACCAACTCCTTGTGATTATTAAATGGGTCACGAATTACACCCAAGGTCTCCAGTTTGGGCGCAGAGACGACAGTTATTTGTGAAGGTGTATAACAATTATCAAGGAGCAACCTTTCAAGTGAAGGGGCATCTTTGATGATGAGCTGTTGTCCTTTAAAACAAATTCCAATGCTTTTAAGGTGAGGCGACTTTATTTGGAGACAACTGATACCGATTTCTATTCCCAAAACAATCAGCAAGCGCTCCAGGGCAGGGCAACTGGAGTGGATGATGCTGTGCAGTGAGGCCTCCGACCGATAAACCACCACAAGTGAAAGTTCTTTTAGCAGTGGGAGTCGAAGCATTTGTACCAGATCATCTGGTAGATGGCACCGAGCGAAGGTGGCGGTGTGTAGAGAGGAGGAAAACCACGAGATGGACAACGGTGGTGTGGGCACGAATTCTTGGTATGTTCGTGGTATGAAACTTTCATGGTAATGGTAGAACTCAAACTGCTAGAGTTTTCGGTATTCAGGGGATGTCAGCCAAGCATCCACCTTGCCGGGTATGGACAGCAGGTAGCTTGTCAGGATGCAGAGGCATTGAACGGGGTCCTGCTGGTGAGAAGAGACGATGGCTCTGAGGAGATCAAATTCAGGAAGGATAGATATCTGACGATAGTCGAGATTGAGGGGCGCGGTGCGCCATAGAGGACGCCACCGAGTTGAGAGGACTTGTGTGCGGCAGCAATCCTTGGTGGGGAGAAGAGAGATGATCTCCTCAAGGATGACGCCCGGGAGATTGCTGATGCGGTCCACCGAAGATACTACCGGTTCCTCAGATCCGGGTGGGGGGGGGGGGCTCGCCGCTTCTCCCCGCGCTACCGGGTGCGGGATCTACAACCGGAGTCGCCGCTGGCGGGAGCCTCATCTTCTTGGTCCTGGGGCTAGCCAACTCCATTTTCCTTGTGGGCGTCGCACCGAGCTCACGGGTTTGAGCAGAGTAGCCAGAGACGAGCCTAGTGGCAGTGCGAGTGGGGAAGAAGGAGGGCTGGGGATTTCAGAGGAGTGGAAGAAGAGGAGCAAAGCGTTTTACATGCAGTGAGGAAGAAGGTGGCGGGGTTTTCGGGCGAGTGAGGAAGATTGGGGAGCGGTGGGGTTGGGTGGGGAGACGGAAGCGGGAGAGTGAGCTGTTCGTGTTTATAAGGCCCACTGCACTAACTACTCGCTTTTTCCCAAGAACCGCTCTCTTCTTTTGTGTTGCTGCATTGGAGCTGGCGCATGGGCTTGGCTGACTGGCCATGCATGCAGGATGCATGTGCCCGCCGGCCACGCATGCGCCTGGTTTGTTACTAGGCCTATTTAATAGGGTAGTTATGGAGTAAATTAAGGAGATTTATTTTCCCTATGTGCATCCACCAAATTAGAGGATGCGGTACTGGATGCAGACACTCACATTAAACTAACATTCAGAAGAACAAAAGTTCAGCATGTCTATGCATCTCAATGATTCACCATACTATAACCAATATACAAAGCAGTGAGAAGGTGTGGAAATAAAGAAAATCGGTCGATGCTTCTCTGAGCAAAGGTCCTCCCTGCGCACACATTAATTTCCTGGGCATGCTTGTTTCTTCTCAATGTTGCGAGCACTTTGAGCATGTTGGCAACTCCACAGCTAGCTAGCTGCCTCATCTTTCAATTGATACTGACACATTTGCAGCAAACACATGAGGCAATAGAGATGACTCAACATGGGTCCATATTGTGCAGTTCCCCTGAAATCTTATTCATTGTCCTGAATCTGAAAAGATAGGAAAACGGTAGCTATACTTAAACGGTGTTGCAAAACAGTAGCACATATCAATAGCTCGGCATGACAAAACACGATCATCTGGACGAAGGGGATACTGACCTGCCTGAGGAAGAATATATATAATTTCATAATTCCTTGGTTGATTTCCACCTTCGGCTGCACTGCTTGTTTGCTCCTCCACACATGACAGGATCGTTCGCACTGCATTCAGCAAGTACGAATAAGCTAATTTCATCTTGCGGTGGTCATTGTACCTAGTTACGAATGTAGGAATACCTGGAGCACCATGAGGTTAGCTGACAGCATGTAGATGCAGCCATATAAATTTTGTGCGGTGCTACAAAAATTGAGGTTTGTATCCCTTCCAGTTATGAGAATTCTTCTTGAAGTTGGTAGAATGTGACGGCTTGTTCTTTGCATCAAACTTGCGTTTCCCCTGAGATTTGTTCTTGTTTTTTTTGGGGCTGGTTGGGCTGGAAGTTCTTCTCGTGTACCATGTGGGCACTAGAAGCTCCCTCAGCGACCCTAGCACGTGTGTCTTTTGCTCTCGCCTTCTCCTCAAAATCAAGAGTGCTAATGAGATCCAAAATAGAAAACTCATGTCTCTTGTTTTTCAGAGAAGTAGCAAAATCGTTCCACGAAGGTGGAAGCTTGGCAATGATGGTCCCAGCAACAAATTTGTCCAGCAACACACACTTAAAGTACTCAAGTTCCTTAGAGAGTGATCAGATCTCATGAGTCTGCTGAACAACAGGCGCTCATCAGGTCATCTTGTAGTCACAGAATTGCTCCATGACGTACAACTGTTGCGGCGGTCGAGGGCCCAAACATGGCCTCGGCGCAGCCCACATGTCTTTGCCATTGTCAAATGACATATATGAATCCACAATGGAATCGTCAAGAACACTTTCGCCAGGCGGCTTTGAAGAGGGTATCCATGTTCGAAAAGCTTCCTGCTGTGTAGGATTAAGATAAGCCCTCAGGCTTGCCCTTAGTGGCGTCATAGCAGTACATGATCTGAAACCAATAAACTGCTCTTGTGCGCCACCTTTTATATTGCACCCCCTTAAAAGTAGGCGGCTTCAAAAGCGCAGCAAAACCACTCGGAGTAAATTGCCTGTAATCAGGTTTTTGGATTGGATTGTTGAATATATGAGCAATTTAGTATGAGATTTAATCTGAATCAGCAGTAAATAGATCATGACGACAATTGCAAACATCAAAGTAATGATGCAGACTAAACCAGGAGGACAGAATCACATACTGTACAGCGGGAGCAAAACCGATGTGGTTGATGTTGTCACTCATGTTGTTGATGAAGAGGTTACCAAGGTCGGGGAAGAAGGATGTCGTTGAGGAAGTCGTCGCTGGTAGCATTCACAGGAGTGTGCTCCCCAAAAACCTGATCGCCCCTCTCCCGTACACGATCACGAATGGCGGGTTCGGAGGACTGTTGTCCCTTCTCGCGGTGCATGCCGGAAGGAGGGCTGGAGAAGAATTGCGTGGCGGCGCTAAGATCTGGAACGGTGCGAAACCATATGATACATCGGCGGCTAGGGTAGAGCATGTTAGATCGGTCGTGCGAGTATAATAGTAGGCCTTTGGCCCCCAAACCCCACGTCAAAGTCAATAATAGCTCAAAAAAGTCAATAATAGCCCCACCAAGGTTTGTCTAAAAAACGGAGTAATTAAGGCATCCGTTAGTCCGTTTAGTATAAATACAATATCATTAATAATGGCCCCACCTTTTGTCTCACAAAGTATGTTGGAGTACAACCAGCTACACGTTTACAATCCGCTTATCTTCTATCTCCTCTTCTCTCTCCTTCAACTAAGCACAAATACTATATTTAAATCCTTATAGCCTGCTTATGTCATCTAATTGTAGTACTTTCTCTAAAGTTACTATCCACTATGTAGTCTGAAATGCCAGGAGTGCAGCGGGCGGTGCCCTCGGTTGGCGCGCCGCTTCAACGGCGGAAGCAGTGAGAGGTCGCGTCGCCCTGACTTGCCATCAATTGGAGCGGCGGGCTCAGCTGGCGCCGGGCGGGAAGCGCGCGCGGGAGGGGGGGAGGGGTTTTTGTTGGGCCAAATTGGGATCGGACCGGATGGGGAAATATCATGTGCTCCCATACTCTGCATATGGCACTAGTCTATGTTACTACTCCCTCCTTTCCGGTTTATAGAGATGTTTAGAGTAACATAGTAATATGTTACAGTACAAGTTACTCCCCACTATGACCAGCCTTGGCCTCTCCCAGTGCTCCACCATGTATAGCTACTAAGCCTGCCAGTGGCACCAATAAACTAAGCACCTATGCATTGAAGACTTGAGTTACTAAGCCATTTAATGCACTTAGCACCTCATCTAAAGAGCATTAATAGTATAGCCAGCTGCTGGCTATAAGCCAGTGCCATGTCATCTACAGCCCATCTTATAGTCAACATGTACAATAGTAGATCAAAAGAGTGTACTAATTTTTTATTATGTGGCCCACCTTTCATTCTCACAAAGTGCCTAGGAGCACGTGCTAGAGCTAGCTCTTCACGAAGAGCCCGCTTACCTTCTCTCTCCTCTTCTCTTTCCTCCAACTAAGCAGAAATATACTAGTTTATTCCTTATAGCCCGCTGACTCAGCTCTATTGTACTTGCTACAAGCACATCTAAGCACTTGCACCCCCTTGACCGTGGACCTTGACGGTGTACGTCACCTTGTGTCTCATAATTTTCCTTGTCGTCATCTGAGTCCTAGAAGATCTCACCCACATCATCATTAGCATGCAGCCGCCTTGATAGACAACATGCGCAGAAGGAGTAGAGGCGACTAGGGACGCACCACCACCATGTCGTGGGCACTCCGTACGTGCTCGTGTGTGGGCAGAGTGCGTGTTTTTCCATCGGTGCTAGCTCTAAGGCCGAGGCTGCGGTCGTCTTCGTCTCTGACTAGTAGTTGAGCAACGACGGCAAAGAGGTGCTGCAAGAGATGCGTATGCGCCGTTGCATGCGATCTTCGCCGTAGCACGACAAACCGGACGTCGCCGCGGATGGCACACGCCTCCATGCATCCGAGTGTGTGCGCATGCATGTGTTATTCACGTGCATTCTGTGGCCGAGCGTGTGTGCATGCACGTCTTGTGTACGTGCGTTGTGTGCTCCATGCTGTGCGCGTATGTGCATGAGTTGGATCTGATGGAGTTAGTGCGTTGGCTTGTGTACATGTGTGGCTGCATGCGTCCTGTACATGCGTGGCTTGTTGCGTGGTTATCAATAATTCAATATAAACTACTCCCTCCGTTCCTAAATATAAGTCTTTCTAGCCATTTCAAATAGACTACAACATACGGATGTATGTAGACATAGTATTTTAGAGTGTAGATTCACTCATTTTGTCGTCGGGAATCTATGCTCTTCAACTCTTTTCTTTTACGTGAGCTTTGTTCATCCTTTTCCCAACACGCGAGACAGCTAGCATCAAGGTGCACGTGTCATGCAAGAAAATGAAGATAATCAGATAAGCAGTGCGTAAGTGAGTCGTGCGGGGGGAAAGTGGGGGGAAACCCTTTTTCATAAGTGAGTCGTGCACTTTGATGGCACCTACGCAATATTTTTTCTCCTCGATGGCACGTGAATAGTGCACGTACTCAATGACGGAGCACGGGATGGTAGCAATGACATGGTCAGCCCTTTTTTGGAGAGAGTACGTACTACTAGTAAATAACTTTGATGTGTCCCATCAACTCATGAGAACGACGAGAAGCTTGATTACGCCTTATCCCTCGCCAACGCGGCGCGGTGGCTCATGACCTGGAGAAACTTTTGCTTAGCGGTGGGCGTGCAGCAGTTCATTTGGTGTCGATTGCGAGAAGCACTACTGTAGAACCATCAACTTCCGGAAGAGGCGAAGAGCCAAGCGCAAGGTCACCTACTAACCTTAGGCTAGGCGTAGTGGGAGTAACATAAGTAGGGGTACCTCCTTTTTTATTCTAGAAACAACCACACACGAATATCAAGGTGCTGGTTACGTAGAACAAATTTCCTGCAGTTCGTGCTCAGCCCTCCTCTATCTCTCTTCTCAGCCAGCCAGCGGATGCGTGGAGCCCATCGTCTGTTTCCTCACATGCGATCCCACATGTCAGTGAAAACGCAAGCGGACCCACTGAACCTGCACATCTTTCACCTTGGCGTGCTGGTGATGAAAAACAAATCCAATAAAGATCTTCCGCTTTTGGAGTTACTCAAGAGTAGTAAGATTATATTTATAGTTTAACCCAAGATGCACATCTCGTGGCTTCAACTACCACTCTATTTTCTTTCATGGCACGACCTGGATGCTGGATGTCCCACGTGTCAGAAAAAGGAGGAAGAACCCGACCAAATCTTCGGTTGTGCTCTCGGATTAGAGTAGTTGTGCTAGCTTGAAATTTTTATTGTGTACTCCCTCCGTTCCAAAATACTTGACTTCCATTTGTCCAAGAATGGATGTACCTATATACTAAAACATGTCTAGATACATATATATTTTGACAAATAGAAGGCATGTATTGTGCAACGGAGGGAGTAGAATGGATGCAAGTTTTTGTATTGGGAAGAAGAGTACATCCATATATTGATAGAGCGTTGGAGTTGGCCTTACAAGTGGGACCGCAGTTGAGGAAACTGACTATCGGCAAACCCCCACCTCGTCCGCCGCGCGATGGCTGAGTTAGAGAAACGATGAGGTTGAAGAGATTGCTCTAGCACGGACTCCAAGAAATATGGTGTCAGATGGAAGTCGTCTTTGGTGGCGTGTGCAGTACTCTGGGCGTGAATGCTTGTTCTGGCCCATGCCACCCTACTACTCCTACTACTTAGTACAATATAGTACTAGTATCGAGGATTCGAGGTGCTGGTTATGTACAATATGGCTACAGTAAAAACACCCGCCCGACGCGTGAAGCATGTGAAGCTAGTACAAATAGTGTACTACTATTGTTGATTGGCCTCATCCGATAACCTGTTGCAATGCACGTACAATTATGTATTTGGAAAATATTTGTTTGCCTCGTCGCACCACTCACTCAGAGAAGCGACTCGAAAGCCATTCATAAATTTAGTAAGTTTATCACAGGCATATCATTTTATTACATACAACAGGTCATAAACCCACATTGACAACGAGGATACATTATAAATACTAAAGTTTTCACCACACAACAAATAACAAGCAATGAAATGAACTTCAACTCAACCATTCCTCGGTGTTGGAAACGCTTGCTTTGAACCACAAGTGATTCTCTGGGACGGGCCATCCATTGTCGATCCGGAGACCAACGCAGGACTGATCATCCAGGCTGAAGCGACCTACTATATCAGTACCAGGGTAGGGAACCACCCAAATGTCCGAGGTATAGACACAATTGCTTCTCATAAATGGTAGTAACGTTGTGTCAACATCAGTTGGATCGCCTTTCACCATCATTGGATAGTTTTGTCCAACGAAGAGCGAGTTTTCTCCAAGACTATCAATTCTGTACCAGGGAGAAGGAGTTGGCGCTAGCACACTAGTATCCATCCCGAATACCATGCAACGGGTGTTGGAATAGGTCCGGAGAGTGCGACCATGGGAGACTACACCTGCTTCCTTAGTAGTAACATCATAAGTGGGTTGTATACACACAAGAAGAGGTGATCCATCGGAATTAGTTGCCAGGCGTCACAGAGTATATGGCACTGCTCGTCCTCATGCTCGTGATCATCACCATTGTCATCTCCCCCTTGGTTATAAAAATTTTCAAGTATAGGTGGTGGAATGTTCACAGGACCTTGGAAGCACAAGAAGAAGGTTAATTAGTAAAGGGAAACTTGCTACATAGTGGAGAGTAACTTAGACTAGTAACATGCATATGTTACTAGTCTATGTTACTACCTCTGTAGTGCATAGTATCATAGATTAGTATCATAGGTGGTCTCATTTATTGCCATGCATGACACATAGTACCATCACATTTACTATGTTACGGTATCTACCTATGTTACTATAACCATCTCTATCTTCTTTAATTGCCTGCCACATAAGCATGTTTGCGAGTCCCAAGTGCATTATACTACTTATGTTATCCCCACTATGGCCAGCCTAACCCGCATGCATGTGGATGAAACAATTATAATTACAGTGGAAGACAAACGTACCGAAGTCATAAGGATTCCATGCAAAAATAGTGACACGGGTGGTGGCAGCAAACACAAGGCCCTCGTATTGAATTGCATCACAGTACTCATCCGTGTACAGAAACTGATTTTTGAGCAATATCCATCCAGTCAAACCACGAAGGATGACAACAAGCTTGTCGAAGATAGCAACAACTTCATAGTTGTTGTAATTCCCAGAGCGGTTGGGAACTCGACAAATTGCTATCTTCCGTAGAAGACAGTCACCATGATAGTATTTGAGCGTGCGTACAATACCGGTGTGCTCAACCTCTGGCGAGTCTGTTGAGATTTTGGAAGTGGAACCGGTCACGAGTGTACACATTCACAAGTTCCCACTGCAATTGGACCCAATGTAAACAACCCAATCTCCATTTGCGCTGCCCAAGCCTTGCCCTCAGCGATGGCATCTTAACATCATACGTATCATTATCAAGCAGCATCAACTTGCACAGGCGAGGCCTCCGTCGTGCGGCGCCGATCATCGAGTCCTGGCGAAGAAGATAGGGGAGATCAAACCGCTCCTTGACTCTTGGGTTCCTTGTAATGATGTTATTAGTTGAGTCGAGAATGGGCTTGAACGAACCTGCCATGCTAGCCGACGTGATGACATCGCACCGATCAATGAGTTCCTCCACCACGTCATCTTTCAGATCGGGGCAAGAATAACGGGGTCGTTTCCGGCCTGTTCTCTCCATGGAGAAGACGATCGAACAATGGCAGAAGAAAGGGTGAAGGGCTGAAGGAAAATGGAGGAGGGAGAAGAAGAGTGTGCGATAGCAGTTCCAAATCGAGAGGGAAAGACGAAGAGTCGGTGGATGGTTGCTAGTTTGCCACGGTTCTCGAAGAGGCGCCCCAGCCTACACGTTCGTTCGGAAATACTACTACTCGCCGTCGTCTCACTGATATGTTGGAACGGGACCACATGTCAACCAAACATGGTGTGTAATTTCTCGTGCAAAATGTGATCTGGTCGCGTTGGCCCGAGGTGCCGCATTAGTTTTTTTTGAAAGTTTGCCGCTTTAGTTATCGACCTTTATTTGTTTTAACATGCAATCTGAATGGATAGCTCCTGTGGTCATCACACGTGAGCGGATATAGTGATGGTTGATTCGCCCGAGCAACTTATTACTGTGGGAATATGGGAGTATACCAGCGGATTCAAGGAACAGAGAAATGATGGTTGCTTCGTCCGAGCAACTTACTATGGCAAAGGTGGGGCTCGTGATTTGACTGCTCACTAGTCATTACTCTTTCGGTATAGCGACGGGGTGAATCTTTCCCTGAAGTTGTGTTGTGCACTCAATGGCCCTGTTTGGATACTCTAACTCAGTTAGAGGTTAGAGTTAGATTCTAACCCTGAACTAACCCTGAACTAACTCTAACCAAAAAGGTGTTTGGATATCAGGGTTAGATGGAGTGCGGATACTGCGAGGCGCCTTCACGGGCGGTGCGAGAGGGAGGGAGGGAGAGGACAAGAAGCTTCGAGGAAGTGAGGAGGGATCTGCCTCGGGAAGAGCGAGAGAAAAAGGTTTTTTTTAGTGGTCCTGAGAAGAACTAGCCCAAATAAGCACCTCTTGAGTGGGTTAGATTTTTTGGATGAGTTAGATGCATCTAACCCAAACTAACCCTCCTGTTTGGATATTTTTGGGTTAGTTGAGTCCAAACTAACTCTAACCCGTGGATTCAAACAGGGCCAATATTGTTGCATGGCAGGTGGAGCCGGATGAAGGATGTCCAACATGTCGGTGAAACGAAGTTGAATTGTTTCTGGCATTGCTATCAATCCTTCAGGATTTGTTTATATGTACACATAATTTTGATGAAATTGTACTGTGATGCTATGAAGGTTTCAACCTTGCTTCCCGCGGGAAAAAAAGGCTTCAACTTAGTATTCATGTGTCTTGCCTCGAGATTATCTCGTCACAACATTCCATCAAATACAAATGAAACTACCATAGCTAATGCATCTCAATGGTTCGCAGATCAGCGCCAATATTCACATCTGGCGAAGACAAAGTTGTGAGAAGGTGTACAAATAAAGAAAAATATATAATTGATCGATGCTGTTCGTAGGCATGGCTCTATTTCCTTGGCACAGTGTTCATTGCTTGGCAGGTAGTTTCACCTAGCTCTGTAGCCAAAAAAGGGGTGTATGAAGGACACCACAATCTGATCATTTTGTGCAGCTCCACTAAAATCGAGCAGACCATCCCTGTTTGCAAAGATATCCAGTCAGTGTGATTACAATAATAGTGGAACTAGATGATGAAACATAACACACATAAATAGAAGCCGATCACCTCTACGATCTCTCTTTAGGACTAACTTCTTGTTGGAGAAGATTAGGCACGGAGTTGGATGAGGAGGATAGCAAAACCAATCTCCTTTCCGCAGTCCCACGAAATGTAAAAGCGTTGCCCGTGTGACATTTTGGCGGAACTGCACAAAACACTCTTGAAAACTGATTTGTGCAGTTCACCAAAAGGTCATAATAACAACGAGGTGAAAATGGATAGCCCTGTTTGCAAAAGGAGGTCGAAAAAACAATTACTGCCCAATAACATGAGTTGAAGACACATACACCGACAAAAAAGAAGCATGTTCCATGTAAAAAGGAAAGATGCACATGGTGGTTTATCAAAAATGGTTTGAGGACGAGATTGCAAGATGGAAAATCGCCCGGCGAGATACGATTTAAGCAAACAACTAAAGAAGATCCACATGCAGCAGCGTGGGAAGATGGGCAGTGGAGCAAGGCGGAGGAAGCTGTACTGCGGGTCGTCGGGATGTTACTAGGAGGCGCCGGCGGCGGGATATGCCCATATCTGCGGCAGCGAGCAAGTGGCGAAGGCCCTACCGCGCGGAGCTTGGTCGAGAAGGCGGCGGGTACCGCAGCTCGGACGAGCTGCCTCAGCGCCGTCGAACGGAGAGATGATGCACATCCTCCCTTTCCGCCGGCGGACGGGATGCGGCCGGATCACTGACCAACGTTGAGAGAGAGGGGCCACGGCGGCCTTGTGTGAGATGGTGTGACGAGACACAACCCCATTTTTCCATTTTCCCCATGGCAATCGTTTTATATTCTAGGTGTGGTACCCGACCCTCCTTGGAGTAAACAACCGCTACACGCGTCAAATTGTCACGTGGGCTGCCTTTTCGTACACAAACGAACTCCACCGTGTACCCGCGTGGGTGTGGCCGGGAACGAGACGTGAGTACGTGCGTCCTACATGCACTTCTTCTTTAGGTGCAGGTACGTACGTGGGTGGGTGTGAGAGAGATGGTTTGTGCGAAACAGAGGCAATGTGTTGATGATATCTCAATCAGAAAAACGTACTCCCTCTGTCCAGAAATACTTGTCTCAGAAATGAACGTATGTAGACGTATTTTAGTTCTAGATACATCCATTTTTATCCATTTCTTCGACAAGTATTTCCGGACGGAGGGAGTAACATATGCAATGTGTGTGAAACGGAGTCATGGACGTGAGATATTGATAGAATTGAAAACAGGGATGAAGTGTGTGGTTGCGCGATCGATAAAGAGTGCCATCGAATTTGTGTTTGCCCACGTCAAAGATACAGGGTGGCTGGCCTACTGGAATTTGAGAGGACAGAGGTGCAGTTCTTCTCTGTGGCATGGATACCTACCTACAACGTTCGACTATCGGTGTGTGTGGGGGGGTAGAGACCGGTTAACTAGTATATGCATGGGGAAGGAGAGAGACCTAGATATGTATTGAGGGAGATCGATCGACATCCATGGATATATGTAGCAGAGGAATAAGGTTGGGAAAAAGACAAAGGTAGAGCGTTGAAGGGTTGGTGGTGGAGTGTCGTCTCACAAATGGTGGGAGAGGCCTGCTAGACAAACGGAGGGTATGAGTGCAATATCAATATGAGAGGCGTGGGATGTGCATGCTGTCTATGCATGTGCGTGTGAGAAGCGGGTGGGAGGTATTCAAGGATGATGAGGGAGAAGATATGGTTGTGGTAAGCATACGTAACTACATAGGAAGATCAACCGTCATGTGTCAGAAAACGGAGAGACATAACTAGCGAGGTAAGTGTATCGATGCTTCGTGAAAGCGAATTATAGTCGACACTGCTATATGCGGGGAGATCAGTTCATATACACGCTTTGCATGTGTTAGAAGCAAATAAGGTCGGAGAGGCGACAGGGGAGAGGGTGTGGCTAGGAGGTGGTGCGAGAGGCCTACCATGTCAAGGGGAGGAGTGTGCAGTATGTGATAAGCGAAAGAGGCGGGAGTGTGCACTGCGTGGAATCGTATTGAACATATGGGGGCATGGGCGGTGAGAAGAGAAGAGGGAAGTATATATGTGTTTGTTGTAGGCACACTTGGCTAGAGAGGTATATCGACGGTGTGTGCTAGAAAGAAGGAGCAGGAGCCTACACACACATGGTGGGCGACCTAAAGAGAAATAATGAGCGTCTTGTGATGGAGGGGCGCTAAGGGTGTGTGAGGGGCGGGCGTGTGCATGCATGATAGAAAGTTAGGGCTAGATAGCTACAAATAGAAGAGGATCGTGAAGGTGTAAAAGACGAACAAAGATCATCATAAAAAAGTGGATACGGATACTTGAAGAAGATATCATAATGTAGAACATTGATTGTAATTTGGGCTAATGTGTGGCTTTTCCAACTCAGGTCTAAATACTTGTCATAATGTAGGGGGCGGGGCACTATACTTTGTGTGATAAACATGGTGTACGCATGCAACATGGTCTAGATTATGAATATATAGTTAGTACATCAAATGTACTATTATTTGGAATCAACATCAAGTGTATTCAAAAAATAGAATTCGAGTTCATGTAGTACACATAGTTCATATCTATCTCTATAGTAATCATGTGGTGTGTTATTAAGGTAATACACAAATGATGGTTGAAGTTGGCAACAATCATGATTGTAGATTCTTATTGAAATAGAGAAACAAATTCAAATTTAGTTCGAATTGCAGCGGTAGTATAGACATTTGGAATGCACTAAAATGTTGGTATGAGTAGGTTACATGCATTATACAGCAAGCGAAAAAATTTAATCGGACATAACATGGATTCATACTCCCTCCTTCCATCTATATAGGGCGTAATGAGATTTTTAAGACCGACTTTGACTATCGATAAGATTAATAGTACATGACATGCACAATGTGAAGATTATATCATTGAAAGAACCTTTCACAGACGAATTTAACGGTGTGCTTTGTGTAAGTTGCATGTCATATATCATTGCTCTAATATTTGTTCAAAAGTTAGCATCGAAAAACGCATTAGGCCCTATATAGATGGAAGGAGGGAGTAGCTTTCAATAGCACTTGTATAGTAAAACGGGGCAAGACTCTCTCTTTGTATGTTATGAATAGTTTTATTTATTTTTTCGTTTTCTTTTTGGTTGAGGGAAGTGCGAATTGATTTGGTGCGTACAAGTACAATATTACTACATTAGGCTTGTCCTAAAATTCAACCCGTCTTGTTATATCCGAAAATTCAGATATCGTGCTCCCAAAACTGGCGCCTTCAGAACCCGCGCCTTGCTATCCCAAAATTACAACGCGCGCGAAAACTCCCTCCAGCTGCCAAATACCGACACGCGAAATCCCCATTCTAACCCTGAGCCGAAAGGGCCGCTAGTTCAAATCGGTGGGGGGTACTTTTGTAACACACCCTACATTTTGGACAAGCGCGCCCCTAAGTCATGCTTCACCCCCTCCCATCGCCCCCTTTTCGCCATTCGAAATCCCAGGCCGCCATAACCTCTCCGCTCTAGCCGCGAAACCCCACCCTCCTCCATCTGCCACATCACTGCTGCCCAGCCAGAGCCTCTTCCCCGACGACGTCGTCCACCACAACAACTCGACGTCCCTCGTCCACCTCCCCGGATGAGGATCCTGTCGTCCATCTCACCGTCCCGCCGGTTCATCCGCCCCGTCGTCCACCTCCAAGGAGCTGCTCCGATGATCGCCTCGTCTATCGCGGCTGCTCCATCCCCACAGCGCTGCCTTAACCTGCTCCACCGGAACCGCAGCATCCTCACCGACTCCTCGGACGAAGCCGAGGCCTACTCGGGCCACCAAAGAGGTTGTACACTCATCGCATCGCACCTTCTCCTTAACTTTCGACCTCCGGCGCCGGCGATGCTCCATCCGCACCCCATGGGCGGCTACCTTGAAGCCGGCGCCTGGTGACATCTCCACGGCGGCTCTCCCCGGTCGGAGGCCCCTTGGCGGCGGCGTACATACCAGCCGGATCTGCTGCTGCTGCTCCAGCTCTCGCTTCGCTTCGCTCGTCTTCTTCTCTGCTGTTGCTCCGACTCTCGCTCGATCGCTCGCTCGCCCAGTTGCTCCTGCTGCTCTCCCCTCCCTCGTCTTTCTGCTCTGCTCGATTAAGCCACACTTGATCGACTGAATCGACTTTTGGGTCGATCGATTTTCAGGGTTGGGGGGCTCGCAGAGTTAAGGAAGAACCACCAGCAGCGGGGCGGGGCTCACGGAGAGGTACCCACTATCTATCTTAGGGTTCGAGGCGGGGCGGGGCCTAGAGGGCTGGCAGGGCGGTGGTGGCGAGTTGTTTGAGGCGGTGAGGTGGCGGCTGGGGCGGTGGTGGCTGGCGGCTCGGGGTGCAGGTTGAAGATGAACTGCATGCCCTCCTAAACTACATGTCAAGTGCCTCTCTGCTACCATTGCGTTCAGTTTAACGGTAGCATTCAGATTCCTGATGAAATTTCAATTTCGACAGTTAATTTCAGAGTCAACAGTTTTACCTCATCTGTTGTAGTCGGGTAGTTTTTGGTGATGTTAATTTTACATCCATTTTACATCATCTATTGGAGATGCTATTAGAATCCCACTTGAGATTCATGATGTCATCTTGTCTTTGCTTCAGCCTTGACGTCTTATCTCTCACGGAGCTGCTCCAATGACGAGCGATCCATCACAACAGCGGTGCCACAGGCGCCGTCTCTGATTCCTCAGATCTTCCTCCACACATCCGACAGCACCTGTGCCTCAACTGCTTCAGCGACCAACCCAATGATGCTGAGGTCGGCACGGCAACGGCAAAGAGGTTGTACACTTGCTGCATCACTTATTACTATACATTCACGTTGATCCATTAGGGCTATTTTGGTTCAATGGAAAAACGTCGATACACTGGTTGTTACCATCACTCTAAATTTCCGCATGCTCTGCTTACATAATCTCACCATATTTTTTTCGTATGCATGTCAGATATTGTACACAGTCATGCTGAACATGTAGAGAAAAAGAGAAGAGTTTTGTGCGGCAATACAATGTCATGCAGACATCGCTCCATGGTGGGTTCAATGGCAAACCCTCCCCACCCTCTCCAGTTGTAATCGAGAGGAACATATCTGTTTTGAGGCGGATTGACGCACCACCACTCCTATTTACCCCCAAGGTGTTTGCTCTACCTTGGCATGATGATGTTAGTCATATCATGCATATGTTGCCTTGCATGCCTACTTTTGACATCATATATGTCATCTGCTTAGTTTAGACATGTTACGTAATGCCACCTGTTTAGTTTCTATATCATATATAGGAATTATGCGGTCGATGTCTTTAGCCAGCCATAATATATGTGAAATGTGCAATGCCATCCTGTTTAACCAGGCATCATATATTTGAATGATATCTTGCCCATCCTTTTCTTCATTACATTTCCATTTGTCGACAATGTTTGTACATTAAACTACTCTTCCTGTGAATCAGCCATTTGGGTGGGAGATGGAAAAATCTGGAGTAAAAACAAGGCCTTCAGAGTAGATAGTGCTACCTGTCGAAGTAGATCTCTTGTTGGGTCCCGATAGCTCCCAGTCCTATTCCCCCACTGAGGTGTATGCTCTAACTTGGCACGGTTATACTGCTCATATCATGCATGCAGTGTCTTGCATTGCATAGTTTAGACATCATATACACAATATTCAATACCACGTTCTTAGTTCAGACATCATATCAAATGCCCTCTGTTTAGCATATAAATCACATATGTGAACTAAATGATGCGATCCTGATTACTTAGATAACATGTAGGTGAATTATGTCATGCGATCATGTTTAGTTATTCATCATATCTTTGAATTATGTTATGCTATGCTATCTAGTTTAGATAGACATCATATATGTGAAATTTCTCATGCTATCCGTTTTAGTTAAACAATATACCTGTCAACTATTTCATGCCCTCTTTTTTCCACACTATCTATTGCATCTGTATCTCATACAATGTCTGTACATTCAACTATGTTTCCTGTTTATCAGCCATTTGAATTGGAGCGGGTGATGCCAGTATCTAGCGGACTAAAACACGGTCTTCAAATAAAAGCAGTGCTACCTCTTGGTGGAGATAGCACCCGGTTGTACATGCACAAGAACCAGCCCTACCACACACAACCCAAACTTTGCAGATTGTACCCCTCTGCGATGGACAGAGAACCAGCTTCACCCTATCTAACCCCAACCCCAGCCGATAGTACCCAGTTCCTGTTGACACAAGACCATCTCCACCACAGAGCTCCCAAACAAGAGCGAGTTAGCAAGGCAGCTCCGGTGCCCAAAGGGCGATACTATCACGACGAACCCCAACTCCACCAGTTAGTATGCCTATTCACATGGAGGAAGCACAACCAGCTAGTCGTAGTTTAGCATCTATCGCATTTGATGTTGTTAAATCGTATGTGCGTATCTTCCCATCTTGGAAATATTATCTTGAAGATGAAGGAAAATGCCGATTCAGGTGTTTGTCCGGGAGTTATGTGTAAGTAATGTTATTCATGGCAATTACTTTGCTTCGTCCCATACTTCCTACCTCCATGATGGTTATAATACATCAAATTTTCCCATTTTTCTGTATAGAGAAGGACCGATTTGGAAACTCCGGATGAGGTAACCTGTGCTAATACCTCTGGTATCTTCAAGAATGCTTGGTGGCAATATCAGAATTACCTGAAGAAAACGTACTTCACCGGCAAAGAAACTCATCAAATTCCCTTACGTTCTCCTGAAACATATTTACTAGGCGATGGTAGGGAACGCCTTGTTACATCTTGGTCCCGAACCAAGAATGTGGTAAGGTCTATGAGCTCATTTTCTATTTTTAAGTATTATATTCTTGCGTCTTACTGTACTTTGTTCATGTACAACAAGTGCCTAAACCTGAAGAACAATTGTTCTAATTTAAGATTCCATTGCTATCATAGTTCAAAAAAGCGCTAGGCGTTAATTGTGCGTTTGCCACCGCCTTGCGCTTCTTGACCAAAGCGCATGCTTATCGCGATTATGCCTGATTAAGCGTAGTTATGTGCAATGCGTTTTATAGCGCCTAGAGCCTAAGCGCGCTTTTTAACCATGATTGCTTTGCTCTTGTATCACTTGTATTTACTCATACAAACTTATTTTTAAATTGAAGGATCAATCGAAACTCCAATGGCACAGCAGGTTTGTTCACGCATGTTTCTTTAACAGGTTTGCTCTTATCAATAGCTCTATTGATTTCAATTTCAATTGTATATACAGTTGACTTTCATATCATGCACATTACTAGCATCTGTGAGCCACTAGTGTTGTTGTACATGTAGACCCGTGGTACCCATATGAAATCTTGTTGTGCCGTGTAGTTTCCCACGCTTTGTATTCTTTCCTTTGCTGCTTTGTCTTGAACTGATATGATTTGAACCGTGTCTCTATTTTGATTTGGCAAGACAATGTAGTGACCATAGGACATAGATATATGTTTGTTTGATGCTTTTATTATGTACTAGTACTTGGCAATAGAAGACTTGGTAGTCTAATCATGTCCACCTTACTAATGAACTGGTTCACGAAATGAGTTTCATATACTAGTACATGCTAAACTTGTTATGTGTCTGCTTATTTCTTCTTTTAGAATGCTGACAGAATATTGGGGAAGAGTGCCTTATTAAGCAATGGTAAAGAAATTAATGCAGATAAGGTTCAGGATAGTGACACATCCTTGTTGGTCTCCAACAAAGCTGATAAAACAGCTAAGGAGGACTATCTTGAAGACAGCGAGACAACCCCAAAGTCCTGTCTGAATCAGTTCGGTTTCTTGAGTCTCAACTACAAGCTGTAAGACATCGATCAGTTGTGCTGCGACAAGAAGCGGAAGGACTGCGGAAGTCCCTGGAGCATTCAGATGCATACTTTCTGGTGCAACAGCCAGCGTTGGAGGATTTTAGCGCCAAACAGGACAAAGCTAATCAGCTTGCGAAGCTTATTGCCAGAATGGTGGATACCCAGGATAACATTTCTTGAGCTCTTCTGAAGTTGTTTCAGTTATGCTCTTGTTTTTCTGCCGTGTGTATTTGCACTGGTGGCCAATTTTGACGGCCAGTGTATGTAATGTGCTGCTTTGTTCCCTATATTTGCACTGGTGGCGAACTTTGATGCCCAGTGGATGTAATATGTGTAATAGCGGTAATAGGCTAGCGTTAATTGCGTGTTTATTTATTTCCTTATTGTCTTGTTTAGTTGTTTGCTTGTAGTCACTGCAGTTCTTTTTCTGTTTTTTTCTAGTGGCCACAATAGCCTAGTTTTGGTAACTAGGCCAAAATAATCATGGCAACACACGGACTGTTGTAACCATGGGCCTCCTGCAGGCCGTATGATCCATGGGCCTTCGTCCGGCTGTAGGATCCATTGGCCTTCTATAAGGGCCGTAGGATCCATCGGCCTTCTATACGGGCCTTAGGGTCCATGGGCCTTGTACGGGCCGTAGGGTCCTTGGGCCTTCTATGGGACGTATGATCCATGGGCCTTCTACGGTCCGTACTATCCATGGGCCTCATACGGGCCGTAGGATCCATGGGCCTTCTACGGGGCGTATCATCATTTCGCCAATCATGGGCCGTACTATTCATGGACCATAACGGGCTATTAATAGGCCGTATTTGATAACTCTATGAAAACAGCCCAACGGGTTTTTTTGACATGAAAACGCCCCAGCGTATTACGGTCATAAGCGGGCCGATTGTAACGACGGGCTGAATTTGGCCCTAAGCGAAAAATAACAAGAACGGGCTGTATGTAACGAATCTGCAAATGAGCCCAGAATCAATGGGCCCTAAGAAGGCCGAAAGATAACTTGGGCTGGAAATGGCCCTATGGAATAGCGGGCCGTTAATGGGTATAAAGTGATACACTTTGTTCATTACGGGCCGTTTCACCACGGTCGTTAATGGGCCAAGAGTTACAAAGGTCCTCATATGGGCGAAAGAAGTCATGGGCCACACATGGGCGGAAGTTAAAGCAGGCTGAATCATATTGGGCGGCCCGGATGGCGCTCTGGGCCTAATTCGGATAGGGCGTAACGGGCCTGGGTTAGTGAGCTGTAAATGGGCTATATCGAACATGCCGTTAACGAGGCTTTTAGTGGGCGCCCGCCACCTTTGACCAAGTCAAACGGGTCGGCCTTTTCACAGGAATGGGCCTCTGTTGGGCCGTGCCACGTGTCGCCGTATCATAGGTGCCTTCGGTCCAATGAGCGGATGACATATGTCCCAACAGTGAGCCGACACGTGTTTCCTCCAACCAATGATGATTTTACCGTGGAAAATCCCCATTGGTCGAGGCTGATAACGGGTTATCGGATCCAAAACCCGACCCGATAGCTTAACGGCGTTAAGTTACGGTGGATGCCGCGTGTCGGTCACCCTTGGCGAAAGCACTTACGTGACGCGTGATTTATCATCATGGAAGTGGACACTTCCGTGATGATAATTTTAGTAATGTCATGGAACACTTCTACGACAGCACAGGTATGACTATCTTGATTCTGTCATAAAATCGTCATGGATGTACATGCATGACAAAAAACGCGACCTACTGTGACAAACACGTATCATCACGGAAGTGTATTTTTTTTGTAGTGCTAGGGGGTGCCCTATGAGCTTGGGCCCATCATGGCACCTGTAACCCTAATCTCAGCTCCATAAATACCCAAATATTCCTTGTATACCAGAGGGCACACCAAAAATACTTTTCCGCTCCCGCAAGCTTATGTTTTCGTGAGATCCCATCTTGGGGCCTTTTTTGGCACTCTGCCAGAGAGGGATTTGATCATGGAGGGCTTCTATGTTAACCTTGTTGCCCTTTCGATATGTGTGACTAGATTACCATAGACCTACAGGTCCATAGCTAGTAGCTAGATGGCTTCTTCTCTCTCTTTGATCTTCAATACAATGTTCTCCTAGATGTTCTTGGAGTTCTATCCGATCTAATCTTCTTTTGCGGTGTGTTTGTTGAGATCCAACGAATTGTGGATTTATGATCATATTATCTATGAATATTATTTGAGTCTTCTCTGAACTCTTTTATGCATGATTAAGATAGCTTTGTATTTCTCTTCGATCAATTGATTTTGTTTGGCCAACCAGATTGATTTATCTTGCAATGGGAGAGGTGCTTTGTGATGGGTTCAATCTTGCGATGTCCTCATCCAGTGACAATAGAGGTAGCGAGGCACATATTTGTATTGTTGTCTTTAAGGATAAAAAGATGGGGTTTATACCATATTGCTTGGATCTATCCCTCTACATCATGTCATCTTGCTTAAGGCATTACTCCGTTATTGTTAACTTAGGGGCTGTTTGGATTCTGACTATGTTTGCCATATGTTGCCACATTATTTTTTCCACACTTGCCTAACTTGAGTTGCTCAAATTGTTAGCCACACTTTGGCTTGCCTGAGGGAATCTTGCCACATTTTTTATGTCTATGACATGTGGGGTTCGCTTCTCATAAAAAAAATCTTGCCTTAGGTGTGGCTAGAACCAAACACCTACCTAACTTGGTCAAACTTGCCTAAGGTGAGGTGTGGAAAAGTGTGGCAAGATGTGGCTAGAAGCCAAATAGTCCCTTAATACACTAGATGCATGTTTGATAGTGGTCGATGTGTGGACTAATAGTAGAAGATGCAGGTATGAGTCGGTCTACTTATCATGGACGTGATGCCTTGATACATCCATTTTTCATCATGTTTTCCTACTGTTATTTATATTCTTTTTATCCATAATAATGCTTTTTGGAGTAATTTTAATGCCTTTTCTCTAATAATATGCAAGGTACACACAAAGAGGGAGAATTCCGGCAGCTGGAAATCTGGACCTAAAAAAGTTACGTCAGGCTACCTATTCTGCACAACTCCAAATGAGCTGAAACTTTATGGAGATTTTTATGGAATATATAAGAAATATTGGAGCCAATAAGTACCAGAGGGGGCCCACCAGGTGGGAACAACCCACCTTGGCATGCCAAGGAGCCCAGGCGCGCCCTGGTGGGTTGTGCCCTCCTCGGCCCACCTCTGGTGCCCCTCTTCTGGTATATAAGTCATTTTGACCTAGAGAAAAATAAGGAGAGGACTTTTGGGATGAAGCGCCGCCGTCTCGAGGCGGAACTTGGGCAGGAGCACTTTTGCCCTCCGGCGGAGCGATTCCGCCAGGGGAACTTCCCACCCGGAGGGGGAAATCATCATCATCATCACCAACAACTCTCCCATATTAAGGAGGGCAATCTTCATCAACATCTTCAACAGCACCATCTCCTCTCAAACCCTAGTTCATCGCTTGTGTTCAATCTTTGTACCGAAACTATAGATTGGTGCTTGTGGGTGACTAGTAGTGTTGATTACATCTTATAGTTGATTACTATATGGTTTATTTGGTGGAAGATTATATGTTCAGATCCAATATGCTATTTAATACCCCTCTGATCTTGAGCATGATTATCATTTGTGAGTAGTTACTTTTGTTCTTGAGGTCACGGGAGAAATCTCGTTGCAAGTAATCATGTGAACTTGATATGTGTTCGATATTTTGATGGTATGTATGTTGTGATTCCCTTAGTGGTGTCAAGTGAACATCGACTACATGACACTTCACCATATTTGGGACTAAGGGAATGCACTGTGGAGTAGTTATTAGATGATGGGTTGCGAGAGTGACAGAAGCTTAAACCCTAATTTATGCGCTATTCTGTAAGGGACTGATTTGGTCCAAAAGTTTAATGCTATGGTTAGATTTATTCTTAATACTTTTCTCGTAGTTGCGGATGCTTGCAAGGGGGTTAATCATAAGTAGGAGGTTTGTTCAAGTAAGAACAACACCTAAGCACCGGTCCACCCACATATCAAATTATCAAAGTAGGGAACACAAATCAAACAAACATGATGAAAGTGACTAGATGAAATTCCCTTGTACCCTCAAGAACGCTTTGCTTATCATAAGAGACCATTTTGGAATGTCCTTTGCCTCAGAAGGATTGGGCTACCTTGCTGCACTTTTGTCACTATTATCGTTACTTGCTCGTTACCAATTATCTTGCTATGAAACTACTCGTTACTTATAATTTCAGTGCTTGCAGACAATACCTTGCTGAAAACCACTTGTCATTTCCTTCTACTCCTCGTTGTGTTCGACACTCTTACTTATCGAAAGGACAATGATTGATCCCCTATACTTGTGGGTCATCATGCCTATATTCATGATCATTGCCTTAGATATCATCATAACTTTGCGCTTTTCTATCAATTGCTCAACAGTAATTTGTTTACCCACCGTATGTGTTCTTTCAAGAGAGAAGCCTCTATTGAAAACTATGGCCCCCGGGTCTTATTTTCATCATATATTTTCAGATCTGTAAAATCCAAAACCCAAAAATACCTTGCTGCAATTTATTTACCTTTACTTTATTTTGCACTTTTATTTATCTCTTATACCTATCAATATCAGATCTCATCCTTTCAATTAACTGTGAAGGGATTGACAACCCCTTTTTTGCGTTGGGTGCAAGTATTTGTTTGTTTGTGTAGGTGCAACTATTGGAGACTTGGGTGTTCCTCCTACTGGATTGATACCTTGGTTCTTAACTAAGGGAAATACCTATCTCTACTTTGCAGCATCACCCTTTCCTCTTCAAGGGAAAAACAAACACAAGCTCAAGAAGTAGCAAACGCCACTGCGGTACGTCCAGCAACTCTTTGGCTCTACCTTGCGCTCTATGTGTTCGGCACATTGTCCGACCTGGCTTTTTGTGATTTTATTAGGAAAGACGATGAATTCGATCCTTCGTCGGACGAGGAGTATGGACCAATGGAGCTTGATCAAATGATTCAAGATGAGTTCTTCTATTCCTCGGATTCAGACGAAGAAGTGAACATGATCATGCTCATGAGCATGCAAGAGGAAATGGATTGGCTGGTGGAGCATATTCTCAACTTCAAGAGCTCAAAGGGAGAAGAGTGATCAATCGGGATAGGGTGTCCAAAGCATGACTACTGCTGAGAGACTACTCTGCTCAGAACCCAACTTTCCCGGATGATCCTGGTCTCGTCACCGTTTTCGCATGCAAAAACCATTGTTTTTGCGCATTGTGGAGGGAGTAGAGGCACACAGTGACTACTTGAAGCGAAAAGGGATTGATGCAACCAACTTTCTGTATCTGCTAAGCAGAAGTGCATGGCTGCTCTAAGGATGCTTGTAGTTGGTACCGCCGTTGGTGAGATGGTTAGGATGGGGGAGAGCACATGCCTGAAGACTACTGTCAAGTTTTCCTGCGCCGTGGTGCATGTGTTTGGAGCAGAGTATCTGAGAGAACCAAATGCGCGGGACATAGAAAACTTGTCGGCTATTGGAGAGGCTAGGAGGTTTATAGGAATGCTCGGATCAATTGATTACATGCATTGGCAATGGAAGAAGTGTTGGAAATATGCCCTAGAGGCAATAATACTGTATTATTATATTTCCATATTTATAAATTAAGAGTTTATATTTCATGCTATAACTGTTTTGATACTGCAATATGTGATTAAGTGGAAAACTCGTATGCACATGTGAAATGACTAACGGTAAAATATTGGTTCCCAGTCATGCCTCTAAGACTGGCTCAAGTGCTGGTTAGTGATCATGTTTTTCGGATCTCAGGATATCGTTAAGTGTAACAATAGTCCTGAAACAACATTGAGAGTATAATGTTAGAAGAACGATCATATTGAATCGACCCAATCATATTTGTTATACTTTGAGATAATATCGTCTAAAATTAATTGTTATAAACACGGAGTGTTAGCATGTGTCTTGGTTCCTAAGACCATGAGAGTATCGTAGTCACTTTCTACCGTACGGTGCACTTTGGGGTTGCTCAAACGTCATCACTAAAACGGTGCTCATAGCGACAACTTACGGGTCCATTGAAGAGTTTCAGAAGAGACTAGATAGCTCAAGAGTGGGATTTGATCCTCCGATGATGGAGAGATATTCTTAGGGCCCTCTCGGTGTGATGACATCCATCGACGTCTGGCCAGACACATGTGACTATTTCACGGGGAAGCCGGAACACTCCAAAGAGAAAGAAGAGCAAAACCGGCTACGGGATCAACAGTATAGTGAGCACACTGGTGCGCGTCGGTCCTAAACAAACTGTTGAAACCCCTTTCCACGACCGAATTTGGAACCGTCGCCAAGTGAGTGGGCCGATAGGGGGGTCCTTCCCACACAACCCAGAAACCGTCGGGGATAGGGCCCCCACAGTACTCCTACTCGTTTCTGCTTGCATTGCCATCGCAGTCGGTATTCTGTGGTGCTACGTTTACGATGCGCGGCCCATCACAAATGGTTCACTATTATAGAACATGTATGATGTGCAGCCCATCACAAACAGTTCACCGTTAAGAAGATTAGCTAATCGTCGTACGAGTGTCAGATAGGATTACGAAACATCGGACCATCGTAACATCGTCGTACACGACAACTATCGCACACGCTATTCTGTGGTGCAATGTTTATGATGCATACTTAATCAAAAACAGTTCATGGTTGCGAATCGTGTACGATAAGGCAACTAACACAAATGTTTAGTTTGCCCGCACCATTTGTGATATTGTCTGTCATCGCACACGCTTTGCAAACGGCAATTGTGTGCATGCTTGCACACGTTTCCTCTCTATGAAACGTCTCGGATTATGGTGCATATCACAAACGTATGTGTTTTACCAACCGTGTGTGCCATAACAACCTGGAGAGTGTAATTTCACCGTAATTTAATTGCCGCTTTTCCAAATTTTACCGGATTTGGATTTGAATTTGAATGTATGCTACAGATTTATTCATATCCATCAGGTTCAAACAACCAATGTATTATTCGATTAATAGGTACATATGTTCAAGAATTACATAAGAACCAAATAAAGAACGATGAACCACAGTTGTATACTTGTACTATTAAAGACGGTAAAGAAAGAGGCGAAATATATTCTGGTTGCTGAACAAGGTGAAGCGGAATGCCCATATTGTGCCCTCCTCCATGCATAAGGCACACACGTCTCTAGTCCAACCCCTTGTGATGGCCGACCGCCCATCCTTCACGGTCTTCATGAAAACATCTAGATAATCATAATGTTCTGGTAGAAATACTTTAACCTTTGCATGCCCACCAATCATGTAGTTTGAGAGGTAATGTTGAGTAAACTGCTTTGGCAACCACTGCAAAGGAATAAGATTTCAGACATTGTCATCTAACACAACTCATTATGGGTAGTAAAAAGAAGGCTGCAGAGTTCTTACTTACTATCCTGCAGTTCGCTGTTGTCTTGGATAAAGTGTAAACAAATAGTTTAATTGCCATCTTTGGACCCATTTTACTAACAATCTTTATCAGCTTCCTCACTTGATGTTGGTTCATCGATATCTCATTGCCCCATACGCAAAAAGGGTCAAAACACAGATCTTTACCAATGACATATGTACCTAAAAGCACCAAGTTAATATTAGAAGCTAAACAGCAATTACAAAATGATGTAGTACAACACTCTTTTATAATATGTCTATATACATCCGTATGTGGTAGTCCATTTGAAATCTCTAAAAGAAAAATATTTAGGAGCGGAGGGTATCTTATAACATCAATATACTCACATATTAGATGAATTAACATCTTATATTATGGGCGGAAGGAGTTTAGTTCATTCTTAAAATTATCTGCTCTTTGTATCCACGGGTTACTGATTAGTTTGAGCTAGTTAGGGCTCAAATAGCCTAAATTATATCTAAACAAGAGGGCTAGTTTGAGCTAGTTGCATCTATAACCCACCCAAAAAAACTAGTATCCAACCCAAGAGGTGCTAATTGGAGCTAGTTCTCCTAGTGCATTTATTGTCA
The DNA here is from genome assembly GCA_021605205.1 of Aegilops longissima. Classification (NCBI taxonomy): domain Eukaryota; kingdom Viridiplantae; phylum Streptophyta; class Magnoliopsida; order Poales; family Poaceae; genus Aegilops; species Aegilops longissima. The sequence continues at coordinate 443,695,497 of CM038681.1, forward strand.
ATCTAACCCTGCCATCCAAACAACTCTTTGGATGGAGTTAGTTCAGGGTTAGTAATGAGCTAGAAACTAACTATAACCTCTAGCTAAGTTGAGTATCCAAATAGGGATGTGTTGCTGCTATTGCTGCTGCTGCTCTTCTACGTATATCTAGACATCATTAGAACATTAATGTAACACTCTTCCTTGTTGCTATGTAGCCTAGGATTGCATATTTAGACATTAAGTACAGTGCATGTTGCTATGTAGCCTCAAATATATTACATATGGCCCTAGTTAACCTAAGGAAAAATAGGTTTGTAACATCCCAAATTTTCAATTTGGAATGTTATACATAGAGCATCATTGCATATCATATTTTTTTCATTTGCATTTTGCTCGATCCTAGAAATTCTACCCAACTCAAGGACCCACGGGGAGAGTCGGGGATTTTCATTATTTTCATATTTGAGTTTTCTCAAATTTTGAAAATAGGATCATTTGATTTTAATTATTTTATCTTCAATTATTTCTATTACAAAAATATGAGAGAGGGAATAAAATGACTTTCCCAAAATAAAGAAATAATTAAGATTTAATAATAAAATCAAATAAGATTTTATTTTGGAGTTTTTCGCCTTTTTATTTGAATTTAGGAAAAATGCGCGTTTTTCAAAATAGCATTTAGGCCCCAAATAAATGTTCATTAAATCCGCCTTGATTTTAGAAGCCGGGGAAAATTTATTTCGGGATTTTTGGAGTCCGTTTAGTACTTCTTTTGATTTTTTTTCTGCGCGTAATGTTTTATTAAAAAACGAGCACCACCTTCGGGCGTGCCAGCGGGACTCCGCTCGAGGCGCTATAAATAGCGGCCGCCCGGCGCCTCTGCCCACCCGAGCCCGCCCTTGAAACCCTAGCCGCTTGACCCAGCCGCCCGCCGCCATGCCGAGTCGCAACCTGACGCCTGAGGTTCGCCGCCGCCACGATTTCCGTGCGGTTTAAAAACCGATCGGTTTTCTTGGGATTTTTTTTTTACGGTTTTTATTTTATTTATTTATTTTTTTCCGTTCGAATCTGTTCGTCGTTTTTCTTTTCTCGAATAATCCGCGATTTTTACGATCGCGATTCGAGATCCGATTTTCGTTTTAGTATAACTTTTAAGCTCGTTTATCGAATCGAGCGATTCAAGCGCTGGAGTTTAATCTCGAAACCCTCTTTCCGAATAATCTACTTAAACAAGTTTTTGCTTCTGTACAATTTGACTTAGATCCAGATTAGTAAAACGAAGCTGTTTTCTTCCGCCGTTTGACTTTCGTTGCTTCGTTTGATTTGATTCTTTTTGCAAACCGGAGTTCTTAAGTTGAACTATCTGGTTAGATCTATTTCAGTTTTACCTGTGCATTAGATGAGTACTTATTGTATGCTTGTTTGTTTGTCTGCGATAGATTACCCGGAGTGCGCCGCTTGTTACTTCGAGTCTCTAGGTTTCGCGGATCATCAGCAAGGCAAGTAACACTTTGATCATACTTTTCTCATACCCAGTTTTTATGCATTAGATCTATTCCTCAAACACTTGCATGATTAGGATCTAATTAAATTGTGTTTTGGGAAGTAGATGAGGTAGTACCTATTACTTGTTTTATTATCAACCCTTGGGAGTTACTTCTACGTTTGCTTATTATGCCATGCTATGCTAGGAGACGTGGATTGGGTGAGTGTATCCATAACAGATGTGAGATTGTTATTTAATGGTTTATTTAAGGTGGTAACTTAAACACACATCTGGGTGGATTGAGGCACCTGGTTTCTATCAGGACTTGCCTGTTTTTCTTCGGACCGCCACCCAGGCCCAAAGGGATCATTAGATTATTCAAACTAGAAACTTCCGTGTGCAGCCACAAGCCATTATGGGCTCTGGCATAGTTGATTAAGTTGTGCGAACTCTTACGGGTAGGCTAGCAGATGTAGGGGATGTAGGTTGGTACGGTCTACCCACATGTAAGGTGTTAGCGCTTCTGAAAGACTATGTCTCGGTCATCCATTTCTCAAACACCATGTAGTCGAGAAACCAAGCGGAGGCGATCGAGTCTTGTGGAGAAAAGTCATAAACCTCTGCGAGTGTATAAACTAATCATGGTTAGCCGTGTCCCGGTTATGGACATTTTGAGTATCTAGTACACGGATATCATGTGAATCTCATCATGTTACTTCTAATTAATATTGTTGGGTTTGTTAATGAGTACTTTTAATTGGGATTGAGAATGCTGTCAACCATTCTCAGTGTTTCTCAACCACCATGATAGTTAAATAAATTTATTCCTTTGCAGTTGGGAAAAATTGGCTTTATGCAAAAACTGTAACCATAGAGCTTTCCACCAGCCATATATGCATGGGCTATTCATTCCATTATTCTCTATGTGTTACATTGCCAGCATATTCCATGTGCTGACCTGTTTTCGGGCTGCAACGTTTCATGTTGCAGACTTTTCAGACGACGATTAAGGTGCATAGGTCGTGGTTCTATACTCAGTGATGTCGTTGGAGTTGATGGACTCGCTTATTCTTCCAAGCCTTCCGCTGTTATCGTATTAGATGGCCTTAAGCCATATTTATTTTATTAAGTTCTCTCTTGAGACATTCGATTGTAATAAGTGTGTGATTGCTACTTTGTTATAAATCCTTCGAGTACTGTGTGGTGTCAGCATTCTTGATCCGGGGATGACACGAGCACGAGATCGATCTTGTTTGAGGTCTGGTCGCTACAAAGATGGTATCGAGCACCTGTTGTAGTAGACACGACCATTAAGCTAAAGCCCTAGATCACTATTCTCTCTTCTCATTTCTGACTCCTCATCTTTTCTACTCTTTTAGGATGACGAAAGCGAGGATCAAGTTCACTCAGCCGGATGAGGATACACCCTTTGGACGACACCTGAAGGAAGTCACTAAGTACCTTAACATAGGATTACCAAGCTTCACCGGGACCTACAATTCCACTTTACCCCAAGAGGAGCGCTGGAAGATTCAAGCTCAAGTTCCCGGAAGGACGTTTGCGCCAATCACGGAGCCCATAGAGAGTGTTTTCAATGCACCAACTTGGAGTCTGGGAAAGAGCATGGCAGCTCATATAACCATGGGACGCATTGGAGAAGTTTACAAAGAAGACCTCAAGGATACAATATACCAGATTTGCGGACGTCGAGATGAACAATGGGAGATAGTTGGCACTAAGAAGGATCGATCCATTGCAGCTTTCATCTAGGAGTTAAACTAGCACATTCGACGTCAGGAGAACCAGATGTGCGCAGACATGATGGAGTTGAAGACAGCAAAAGCCAAGATTATCGAACTAGAAGGAGAACTAAAGGCCACTCGCAAGGACTACATGGAGGAGATTGTAGCTCTAGTGGGACAAAACGGCGATCTTAAGGAGAAGATTGAAGAACTCATGGGAAATTCAGCACCCGGAGGAGAAGATGAAGATAGCACCTATCCAGAGAACTACATCATCATCGACGACACCAATTCCGATCCTAGTGATGATGATTACGAAGATGAAGCTGGAGTAGATATCATGGAGTCTTCATCGGAGCAGTTTTTCTAGTTGACCACCATAAGAGTAGTAGATTACCCCCATGTTATATTAGTTTTAGTATCAGCACTTTGTAACGATAGATAGACCGTTGTATGCCTTGTTTGAATTGATTGGAGTGATATTGTGTGATTTGTCTCATGTGCATATGGGTAGTGTTTCTCTCTAGACCTCATTCTATTCTAAATTCTCGTCTTTTCTTTAAACCCCTCAGATGCCTCCGAGACGCGACCCCGAATTTGTTTTCCCTTTGAGATCACTCAGTTGATTCAGATGCGAGAATGCTTTGATTCAAACATTGGTACAGAACCAAGGCAACAACAACAACAACAACAACAACAACAACAACAACAACAACAACCCCCACCGCCACCACCACTGTTGACCATTTGACCCGTTTCTTAAGGCTGAATCCGCGGTGTTTTCCGATAGCACCGAGCCGATTATTGCGAGATGATTGGCTCCGTAAGATAGGGAGGAGTTGACCACTGCAGGATTCTGAGATGGAGAAAGGGTGAAATTTGCCGCACACCAGCTTGAAGGACCCATGACAGCATGGTGGGAGAATTTTACACCACTTACCACAGACACCTTTGTCACATGGGATCGGTTTCAACAAGCTTTCCGTCTTGCCCATGTTTCAGCAGGAGCTATGGCCATGAAGAAGCGTGAGTTTAGCAACTTACGCCAAGGAGGACAGACAGTTGGCGATATATAGATGATTTTAGTAAGCTAGCACGTTATGCCCCGGATAGCGTTGCTACGGATGCACTAAGCGGGAGAAGTTTCTAGAAGGACTGAATGATGAGCTGAGCATGCGTTGATGGTAGCCACTTTCAATAACTACCGGAGTTAGTAGATCGTGCGCTTATGATTGAAGGAAGCAGCAGAGATTGACAATCGCAAGAGGAAGTATGGACGGGGAAGAATAACTCGGAGCTCAGTGAAACTTCGCTTTACCCGAAGCCGGAGGACAATTTCAGCATACCATTGGAGGAGGTAGCTCGCACAACCATAATGGCACCAAGAATGGGAGCAGGAATGGAGGAAGCAATGGACGAACCACACCAACCCGTCAACACCATCCAAGGTAGACTGAGCCACGTCACTTGCTTTAAATGCCGCAAGGCGGGCATTATGCAAACGAATGTCCAGAAGACCAGAATGGAAATGGCAATGGAAGCTCAGGAAAGAAGCTGAATCCTTTCAATAAAGGACAAGTGAACCACGTTACCGTGGAGGAGGTTGAAGCTCAGCCGGATCACGATAATAGGTAAGTTTTGGTTAAGTCATTTCTGCGGTTGTTCTTTTTGATCTTGGTGCATCGCATTCATACATATCAAGGGGATTTGTGGATAAGTACAAATTACCAACCCAAGCCCTTAGGTCACCCATGCTAGTAACCTCACCCAGAGTAGAATACATGGCTAGTATATGGTGTGATCAAGCGCCATTAAGGATGGGACACTATGTTTTCCCTCGGACCTAATAGTTACGGAATCCCAAGGATTGGATGTGATATTAGGAATGGATTGGTTATCAAGTATGGAGGAACATAGATTGCGCCGAAAAGTCAATTTTGCTTACCACCCGAAGGAGGAGAATCAAGTATGTATCACGGCATGAGCCGAGGAGAGCACATGTAAATTCCTTATCGGGAGTTGTGCGGGAGGAAGTACCGATGGTAAGGGATTTCCGGACGTGTTTCGGAAGAGTTGCCGAGCATGCCACGGATAGAGACATTGAGTTTCGATTGAACTCTTGCCGAGCCTTTGGGGCGATATCTAAGAGACCATATAGGATGCCAGCCCAAGATTTGGAGAAATTAAGAAGCAGATTAAGGAGTTCTTGGATAAAGGTTTTATTAAGCCCAAGTTCTTACGCCTTGGGGATCACCAGTACTTCTAGTGGAGAAGAAGGATGGATCTAGTGGAGAAGAAGGATGGATCATTAAGAATGGTTGTTGATTATCGAGGATTGAATGAAGTGACCATTAAGAACAAATACCGCTGCCGATGATCAATGACTTGTTTGACCAATTGCAAGGAGCTAAGGTGTTTTCAAGATCGATTTGCGATCGGGTACCATCGATTAAAGATTCGAGAGCAGGATATACCTAAGGCGGCTTTTACCACTAGGTACGGGCTGTATGAGTACACCGTTATGTCATTTGGTCGACTAACGCTGCCTATTTTATGAACATGATGAACAAAGTGTTTATGGAGTTTTTGGATAAGTTAGTCATGGTGTTCATTGATGATATTTTGGTTTACTCGAAGAATGAAGAGGAACATAAGGAGCATTTGTGTTTGGTACTCGAGAAGCTCGAGAGAACACCGGTTATATGCCAAGTTCAGCAAGTGTGAGTTTTGGTTGAAGGAAGTTGGATTTCTTGGACATGTTATATCCGGAGAAGGTATAGCGATGAGCCCCACTAAAGTTGTCCTTTGTAACAAATCGGGAAGCACCAACGACAGTTGGAGAGATCCGGAGTTTCCTTGGACTAGCGAGGATACTACGGAGATTCATTGAGAATTTCTCAAGAATTGCGAAGCCTATGACAGAATTGTTGAAGAAGGATACCAAGTTCATATGGACGAGGAGTGTGAAGCTAGTTTCCAAGAGTTGAAGAAACGTTTGGTTACCTCACGGTGTTAATTCTGCGGATCGGACCAAGAATTATGAGGTGTATTGCGGCGCTTCACGTAGAGGACTTGGAGCGGTGCTTATGCGAGGAGGGAAGAGTTGTTTAGTATGCTTCACGACAGCTTAAGCCTCATGAGCTAAATTATACTACGCATGATTTGGAGTTAGCAGCCTTAGTGCATGCGTTGAAGACATGGAGACATTTCCTCATTGGAAATCATTGTGAGGTGTATCTGGATCACAAGAGTTTGAAATACATCTTCACGCAGAAGGAGCTAAATCTCGGGCAAAGGAGATGGTTGGAGCTCATCAAAGATTATGATATGAGATTGCATTATCACCCGGAAGGCTAACGTTGTAGCAGACGCGTTGAGCCGTAAGAGTCACGTCAATACATTAATGACGGAGAAATACCAAAGGAGTTAGCCGAGGATCTTGAGAGCTATGTTTGGAAATAGTTCGAGAGGCTATGTAGCAGCATTGGAGATTCATCAACTTTGATGGATAAGATCGGGAAGCTCGGAAGGCGACAAAAGATTGCCTCTATAAAAGAAAAAATGGCGAAGGAAAGACAAAGGGATTTCGTGAAGATGAGCACGATACCCTATGGTTTGAGGACCGTGTTTATGTGCCCAATGACCGGAGATCGGAAGTTGATTCTACAAGAGGCACATGATTCACCATATTCGATTCACCGGAAATACCAAGATGTATTTGGATTTGAAGAATACTTTACGGTGGACGGAATGAAGAAGGATATTGCGAGTGCGTAGCAGTTTGTGATGTATGTCGGAAGGTGAAGGCGAGAACATCGAAGCCAGCAGGATTATTACAGCCATTGCCTATACCGAATGGAAGTGGGATAAACTAGGTATGGATTTCATCAGGATTGCCGGGACTCGTTCGGCTATGACTCAATTTGGGTTATAGTCGATCGTTTGACGAAGGTAGCTCATTTCATTCGATAAAGACTACTTACAGCAGTCCCAAATTGGCTAAGATATACATGACCAGGATTGTATGCTTGCATGGAGTTCGAGGAGTATCGTGTCGAGATAGAGGAACCCAATTTACCTCAAAGTTACGGAAGCGGTTGCACGAAACTTTGGGAACCAGTGGAGTTTAGCACGACTTTCCATCCACGAGACGATGGACAAACCGAAAGAGTCAACCAGATTTTGGAGGATATGCTTAGAGCTTGTGCTTTGGATTATGGATCAAGTTGGGATGACAATTTGCCGTATGCGGAGTTTTCTTACAACAACAGTTACCAAACCAGTTTGAAGATGGCCCCTTTCGAAGCCTTGTATGGAAGGAGGTGCAGGACCCCGTTGTTGTGGGATGAAGTTGGAGACCGCCATTGTTTGGACGGATTTGATTAAGGAGTCGAGCAGAAAGTAAAGTTGATTCGCGAAAGGCTCAAGGTAGCCCGGTCGAGACGGAAGAGCTATCTGCGATTCAAAAGCGCAAGGAGGCGAATACAAAGTCGGAGCGAGTTTATCTTGAGTATCGCCACTTGAGGAGTTAAGCGTTTTGGAGTTAAGGAAAGTTAGCACCTCGATTTGTAGGACCTTATCGTGTTTTGGAACACATGGGAGAAGTTGCGTACAAGTTAGAATTACCCGAAGGATTGTCAGGAGTTCATGATGTGTTTCATGTTTCACAGTTGAAGAAGTGTCACGCAGAGATGACTGATATACCACTGAGAGATACCGTGCCACTAGAAGCAATTCAGTTAAATTATGATTTGACTTATGAGGAGAAACGAGTTAAGATTTTGGAGTATGCCGTGAGTCACCCATGACAAGGTTATTAAGTTTGCAAAGTTCGATGGAGCCACCACACGGAGGATGAAGCCACACAGGGGCGAGAGGAAGATTTGCTTAAGACCACCCTCACCTATTTTCTAGCCAACCCGAATCTCGAGGGCGAGATTCATCTTAAGAGGTAGGTTTGTAACATCCCAAATTTTCAATTTGGAATGTTATACATAGAGCATCATTGCATATCATATTTTTTCATTTGCATTTTGCTCGATCCTAGAAATTCTACACAACTCAAGGACCCACGGGGAGAGTTGGGGATTTTCATTATTTTCATATTTGAGTTTTCTCAACTTTTGCAAATAGGATCATTTGATTTTAATTATTTTATCTTCAATTATTTCTATTACAAAAATATGAGAGAGGGAATAAAATGACTTTCCCAAAATAAAGAAATAATTAAGATTTAATAATAAAATCAAATAAGATTTTATTTTGGAGTTTTTCGCCTTTTTATTTGAATTCAGGAAAAATGCGTGTTTTTCAAAATAGCATTTAGGCCCCAAATAAATGTTCATTAAATCCGGCTTGATTTTAGAAGCTGGGGAAAATTTATTTCGGGATTTTTTGAGTCCGTTTAGTACTTCTTTTGATTTTTTTCTGCGTGTAATGTTTTATTAATAAAAGCGCACGCCTTCGGGCCGTGCCAGCGGGACTCGCTCGAGGCACGCTATAAATAGCGGCCGCCAGGCGCCTCAGCCCACCCGAGCCACTTGAAACCCTAGCCTTGCCCCAGCCCATGCCGCCGCACGCCATGTGATCGCCGGGACGCCGCTTGAGGTTCATCACCGCCTCGATTTCCGTGCCGGTTTTTTTTAAACCGATCGGTTTTCTTCGGTTTTTTTATTTATTTATTTTTCCTTTCGAATCTGTTCGTCGTTTTTTTCTTTTTCTCGGATTTAATCCGCGATTTTTCTGATCGCGATTCCAGATCCGATTTTCGTTTAGTATAACTTTTAAGCTCGTTTATCGAATCGAGCGATTCAAGCGCTGGAGTTTAAATCTCGAAACCCTCTTTCGAATAATCTACTTAAACAAGTTTTTGCTTCTGTAAAATTTGACTTAGATCCAGATTAGTAAAACGAAGCTGTTTTCTTCCGCCGTTTGACTTTCGTTGCTTCGTTTGATTTGATTCTTTTTGCAAACCGGAGTTCTTAAGTTGAACTATCTGGTTAGATCTATTTCAGTTTTACCTGTGCATTAGATGAGTACTTATTGTATGCTTGTTTGTTTGTCTGCGATAGATTACAGAGTCGCCTCTTGTTACTTGAGTCTCTAGGTTTCGCGGATCATCAGCAAGGCAAGTAACACTTTGATCATACTTTTCTCATACCCAGTTTTTATGCATTAGATCTATTCCTCAAACACTTGCATGATTAGGATCTAATTAAATTGTGTTTTGGGAAGTAGATGAGGTAGTACCTATTACCTGTTTTATTATCAACCCTTGGGAGTTACTTCTATGTTTGCTTATTATGCCATGCTATGCTAGTAGACGTGGATTGGGTGAGTGTATCCATGACAGATGTGAGATTGTTATTTAATGGTTTATTTAAGGTGGCAACTTAAACACACATCTGGGTGGATTGAGGCACTGGTTTCTTCGAGGACTTGCTGTTTTTCTTGGACCGCCACCCGGGCTCAAAGGGATCATGAGATTATTCAAACTAGAAACTTCCGTGTGCAGCCACAAGCCATTATGGGCTCTGGCATAGTTGATTAAGTTGTGCGAACTCTTACGGGTAGGCTAGCGGATGTAGGGGATGTAGGTTGATGCGGTCTACCCACATGTAAGGTGCTAAGCGCTTACGAAGACTATGTCTCGGTCATCCGTTTCTCAAACACCATGTAGTGCGAGAAACCAAACGGAGGCGATCGAGTCTTGTGGGGAAAAGCGCGCAAACCTCTGCAGAGTGTATAAACTAATCATGGTTAGCTGCGTCCCCGGTTATGGACATTTTGAGTATCTAGTACCTGGATATCATGTGAATCTCATCATGTTACTTCTAATTAGTATTGTTGGGTTTGTTAATGAGTACTTTTAATTGGGATTGAGAATGTTGTCAACCATTCTCAATGTTTCACAACCACCATGATAGTTAAATAAATTTATTCCTTTGCAGTAGGGAAAAATTGGCTTTATGCAAAAACTGTAACCATAGAGCTTTCCACAAGCCATATATGCATGTAGTATAGGCTATTCATTCCATTATTCTCTATGTGTTACATTGCCAGCATATTCCATGTGCTGACCCATTTTCGGGCTGCAACGTTTCATGTTGCAGACTTTTCAGACGACGATTAAGGTGCATAGGTCATGGTTCTATACTCAGTGATGCCGTTGGAGTTGATGGACTCTCTTATTCTTCCAAGCCTTCCGCTGTTATCGTATTAGATGGCCTTAAGCCATATTTATTTTATTAAGTTCTCTCTTGAGACATTCGATTGTAATAAGTGTGTCATTGCTACTCTGTTATAAATCCTTCGAGTACTGTGTGGTGCCAGCATTACTGATCCAGGGATGACACTGAGCACAGAGATCAGACTGTTTGAGGTCTGGTCGCTACAAGGTTGCAGATATATTCAGTTAAAAGTCTGATTCACCGATGAGTCCCTTATCAGCCGACCAACCTATATGGTACCAGCTACGAATGTCCTGAACAGTGAGCAGATATAAGCCATGGGATGAAACTAACCTCGATGGAAAACAAAAGTCATTCCCAAAATTGTCCTGTGTAGGTACATCAAGAAGCATGTTAAGCACAACAGGCTAAACATCAACCAAAATTACACATGGCAGACAAAATAATCTCCAAAAATAGCTTCAGTGTGCAGGTTTAAGCACGCTAGTAAAGCAAAACAAGTGGAAAGGTGTGCTAACTGCAACAGGCCTAACATTTAACAACAAGCAAACATGGTCATTCAAAATGGTATTGTGCCGGTCTAAGTACACTGGTTATGGTTAAATCAAAATGGAAAGGCGTGTTAACTACAAGATCGACAACCAAATGTAGTCATTCATAGTGGTATTGTTGAAACTGAATGCGATGAAATTGAACTACAGTTCATACTTGGACATATAGAACATCACGTTGTGAATAATTGGAATAAACAAGGCATACTACGAACAACCAAAGATAGCATTTGAAACTGAACATATGCTAACTACAAACAACGAACAATCAAAAAACTTTCAAAGAGGCATATGCTAGCTATAACGGGCTTAACGACAAGCAAATATATGCATTCACATCGGTATGTTTAAAACTGGATTGATGAAATGTATTGCACGATAAATAATTGCACATATAGAGCATCACATTGTGAACAACTGAAATAAACAAATCATGGGTTTCCTCACTTGTCACAGATGGGCTTGTTCCCGTGGGAAGAGCATGGACCCTGGATGTGCTCCATGTTGTCGCAGATGGGCTCCTTCCCTTGGAAGAACACGGTTGTAGGGTGCCCTCCACGATGTCATGAGACGGGCGCTTTCCCCTTGGAAGAGCAGATGGGCTTTTCCCTTGGAAGAACGGAGAGGTGCCCTCCTGCGTGGTCGCCGTCGATGAGGTCGACTTGGAAGCTGTGGATCCCAAGCCAGCGTCATGAACGTGTCCTTGAAATGACAAAAGGGGCTCGACGGCGATGTAGAATGGAAAATTGTTGACAGCGAGCCAGAGGAGATCAGCGGCGGGGCCATGGATGAGATCGACGGCGGTTGAACCCGAGGGGTTGGGGGTGGGCCACTTAACCTGTGACACAGCCCGCCTAAGGGCATCGATGTCATAGCCGGCGGACGAGACATGCCGGCATACTCTAGCCCGCTGCTGGAGTGTCTGCCGCCAGTAATGGGCGTCAGCTTCCTCAGCAACATCGGGCGAAGAGACCGCTATACACCTCTTTTGGACCAGTCGCTCCTCGAGCTCCACGGGAAGCGTAGCTAGGCTTAGGCTGCGACGCTCTCGAGTGGGGGATGGGGATGGGGATATGTGGGAAAGGGGGCGTTTAGCAGGCGTCATCTAAGAAACTCAGGGCGGCCTAGGTACGGAGATCGGTGGGTAAGCCGCACGGGCAAACCGGCAGATGTTGACAATGAAGGCCTTGCGTCGGCGGCAGCGGCGGCGGCGGGGACTCTGCTAGGGTTTCGAGCAAGGGAGGGTGTCGGTGTCAAAACCGGCGGATCTCGAGTAGGGGGTCCCGATCTGTGCGTCAAGGCTGATGGTAACAGGAAGCAAGGGACACAGATGTTTACCCAGGTTTGGGCCCTCTCGATGGAGGTAAAACCCTACTTCCTGCTTGATTAATATTGATGATATGGGTAGTACAAAAGTAGATCTACCACGAGATCATAGAGGCTAAACCCTAAGAGCTAGCCTATGATGGTATGATTGTAATTGTGATCGGCCTTCTAAGGACCAACCTCTCCGGTTTATATAGACACTGGTGAGGGCTAGGGTTTACATGGAGTCGGTTACAAGGAAGGAAATATAATATCCGGATCGTCAAGCTTGCCTTCCACGCCAAGGAAAGTCCCATCCAGACACGGGCCGAAGTCTTGAGTCTTGTATCTTCACGCTTCAATAGTCCGGACGTTGTACACAGTCCGGCTGTCCGGATACCCCCTAATCCAGGACTCCCTCAATAGCCCCTGAACCAGGCTTCAATGACGATGAGTCCGGAGCGTAGTCTTGTCTTCAGCATTGCAGGGCGGGTTCCTCCTCCGAATACTCCAAGGTGATTACTGAGCACTCAAACCGTGTCCGGATCCACAATATGATCTTCGCATGCCACCGTAGAGAGAATGACGCTTCACAAATACAATCTGTTGACAACTTTTAGACAATGCGACGTGTCATTATGGTCGAGTCGTTATTCGAACCGTCTTCCCATGGCCAGCCACAACGCATCTTGCGAGGCATTTTCCTTGACGCGTCTGGTCAAAGCAGAGATCGTGTCCCCTTATCACGGGATTCTCATCAATACGTGCATGGGTAATCCAACCGCACCGCTAATCGCGGCGAGCGGGAGGCAAACGGCTCAACTAGGCCAGTGGGGAGGCGCAAAAAGTACTTACCGCCCCTATAAAGAGACAAGGCTTCTTTCTCTTTACCCACACCTTTCTCCTTCCGCTTGCTCATTCCCCTCTTTTCGATCCCTAACACCCAAGCACTCTTCCTTTCCACCAAAGAGAGGCTTTCCAAAGATGTCTGGATCTGGAGCAGGAGGCAGATGGATGGCTTCTACTGTCCGGGAGAAGGATATTAAGAAGCTCCGGGACGCCGAGTATCTAGCTTAGAAGATCGGCCACCATCTCCCTCCGGCGGAACAGGTCGTCCCCACTCCGAACCTCATGAGAGAGTCGTGTTCCTTCCCCATTTTGCCCGCGGGCTCGGGTTTCCCCTGCACCCATTTGTTCGCGGAATCATATATTACTACGGGATCGATTTTCATGATCTTTCCCCCAACTCCTTCCTCAATATCTCGATGCTCATCGTCGTGTGCGAGGCTTTTCTTCGGATCTCACCTCACTTCGGCTTGTGGCTGAAGATTTTTAATGTAAAGCCCACGATGGTGAGCGGCGAACACGCCGAGTGCGGTGGCGCCATGGTGAGCAAGATGCCCAAGGCCGTTTGGCCGAAGGGTGCTTTCAACGACTCCGTCAAGGAGTGGCAGCAGCAGTGGTTCTATATCACCGAACCACGCGGCAAAAAGTGGGCGGCGGCTCCAGAGTTCAGATCCAAAGCTCCACTGCGGCTCACGTCCTGGCCCAAGAAGGGCCTGAACTGGTGCTCCTCCGATGAGCTGTCACTGCTCCAGACGCGCCTTCAAGGTGTGGTCGATAGGGGCATCAAACTTGTGGATGTAGTCCAGGTGATGCTAGTTCGCCTGGTTCTCCCCTGTCAGCGCCGAGCTTGTACTCTGTGGGAGTTCAACCCAGCCGAGCACCACACCCTTCGGGAGCTTTATGATTCCTCCCACAAGGATATCTGGAAGGTGCTCTTTAAGCCCGGCAAATCGTGGCGGGCCCCACCGAGACCGTGGGTATCGGTCATCCCATTCTCCAAGCTCGGTAAGTCACAGGTCAAGCTCTGTCTATTCATGCTTGATTGGCATGTCGTGAGGAGACATCCTAATCGTGTTTCATCGTGACCTCGGGGATAGATAAAGAAAGTGGAGCGGATACATTGTCGGCCCGTTCGGGAGGAACCGGCGGACCTCTTGAAGAAGATCTTGGTCCCAGCGCCTTACAGGCGCCAAAGAAGGAGGCCTCCAAGAAGGTCAAGAAGACCCGGAGTGGCCTCCGTCACCACGAGGCTTTGGATGCAAATTCCGAAGACTCAAGCGACGCTCCTTCTTCGGAAGACGAAGAGGAAGAAGCAGAGGAGGACGAGCCTCACCCAGAAGGTGGGAAGAAGCGTGTATCTCCCTCGTCCCTGGAGGCCGAATCACCCAAGAGGAGAAAAGGTTCCCTCACAGAGGCATCCACCACGGCTGCCGATAGCAACCCGGAGTGGGATCCCAGGGCCCAGCCCCTGGAGAAGTCGTAAGTGTACAAAGTCTGAACACGCGTACGCGTCCGAGATTGTTTTTGTGTATAGTAATTTTAACCGCTGCTATGTTTTGCACAGCCCGGCAAGGTCTCGCGCCGGCCATTCCTCATCCGAGGATTCGCTGAGCTCGGACGCCTTGGCGAGCGAGACGCCTCCAGAGACCCCTTCCCAAAGTCCGTAGCGACAGAGGTGTCTTCTCAGCAGGGCTCGGACCGAGGGCATATCAGGGCCGGACACACGGGAGGAATGGCCCCGGTGTGTGCCGTCGTGAGGAGATCTTGGGTTGACCAACAGCGGACCAGGTCCGAGAGACCTCTAAGGCTCCCGGATCAAAGTGACAACCACCTTCGACGGTGGGCGGCCTGCTTATTCCGCTAGCAACCTCATTCGGCGAGCTGCGAGCGATCTATCGACAGCGTTAAAAGCGCATCTATAAATCGATGAACGCCGGACCCTTATGGGTGCGGTGGTTGAAAAGATTCATCCGCCGAGGCGGGCTGAGCGAATCTGCCTTGGCCTTATAAAGGCCTTTGAGGTATGTTTCACGAGAAACCTTTGAGGAATCGTCATAATATGAGTAGTAGCCCACGATACCTTTGTCCGTGAAAGAGGGGAGCGGGCGGGGATCAAATCCTTATTTGTCGTGGGAACTTACGTTAACGGCGTGTACCTCTTTGTTTGAACACGGCGTCTGCGGAAGACAGCCGCTCATAATCTTGAGGTGTCCGAATGAAGCGACGCTGGAGCGGGCGAGGAAGAACTTGGCGCGTGAGGAAGCAATTAGAAGAGAAACAAGGTATGATAAAACATTGTCTTGTGTTAGGCATAAATAAGTAATTGTGCTTATTGAAAAGTATTTGTGCCCTAGGAGGCGAGTGCGAATATGAGGCCTTTGAAAAAGGCTGTGGATGATGCCAGCGAGAGGCTGCCGCCGACAGGCGCCGTGAAAAACACGAGGTCGGGGTTATCGCGGCTGGCGGGAGCTCCATGAGGCTGTGAAGAAAAGCGAGGGCTTGGAGCAGAGTCTTAGAGGAAAGAATCGGAACTTCGCCGCGCTCCAAGCCATGGAAGATGCTCGGGAAGAAGCCGAGGTGCTGTCTGGGACATTCAGGATGGCGAGAAAGTTCGGCGAGTAAGGCCTTACAGATTCTTAGCCATTTGTTCATGATAATGGGAAGAATTCTAAGAGGCAAGCTGAATTCTTTTTTTTTCAGGGGCGTTTGCGGATCTTCCTCGCAGCATATCAGACGCCGCCCAATTCTACCGATCCAAGGAAAAGAAGTCTGCGTAGAGGGATTTCTGGTCGCAGTATTTGGCACCGAATTATCCGGTGCCCTTTATCGATCAGCTGAAGCAGCTGGTCGAACTCCATCGGATGGCCAAACTAGCCATGAAGGACTTGATTGTCCGGCTATGGCCGGCGGAGCCAATTCCGAGCAGTTACTTCGGGCTCGTGAAGCGGATTGTGGGCGCTTGTCCTCGGCTTGATGCTATTAAGCGATCGGTTTGCATAGAGGGTGCACGTATGGCATTCGCCCGTGCAAAACTGCGTTGGGGGAAGCTTGACGTGGATAAGCTGATGACTGAGGGGCCGCCAGAGGGTAAGGAGCATTGCAAGCCCGAACTATACTATGAAGGTGTACTGAAGGGTGCCCGCCTTGCGGCAGAGAAATGTACCAAAGACATTATATTTTCCTGAGGGCATTCATGCCACTTTTTGTAATATGGGATAGTGGCATTTTTATTATATATTGCATGTTTTGTTTGAACATATGTTCTTCCTGTGCGGCTGTTTATTGTATGTGAATCCTGAGAGTTGGCGATTAATTAACCCCTTTACGTAGAAAGAATACGGGGTGTTAGGGTATATCTGAACGCTCTTTATCCCATAGTTGGGTCCTTTTGCGGAGGCGTTTCTCTCCACGAACCAGGCAATTGGACTATAAGGCTTTATTACTCTCACTTAGCCATAGGAATTCGAGTATGGTCGGCGCAGCCCCTAGTGTTTGGAAGGCCGAACTAGGGGCTCTATTGGCGCCTGATCGGAAGACCGATCCATCACACTCTGCATTTATAATGGCGTTGTGCGGAATATATCTTTAAGGATTTTACAACCTCTCGAACAGCTGACCAGCTCTCACTATATCATGACAGTCGGTTTTCGGCTTTCTCTACTGAGGTGCTCGTCCGGCAGATCCGGGACACAATCGCAGTAGTTCTCCCTGCGCTACCTTAGCCGATATGTAACATCCCAAAATTCTAAATTTCAGAATGTTAAAAACAAATAGATAGTTTTGATTGATTGTGTGATTGATCGACTGAAAGTGAGTGAATTTGAAACTTTTGAAAGTTAAATGAGAGGGAATAAAAGGACTTTCCCAAACTTTCATTTTTGCTTTTATGCTCTCCGTGAATTCAAATTATTTTCACCACAAAACCCTGGAGAGAGATGACATGACTTCTTCCATTTATTTAAATGACAAGGGGTGTTAAAAATATATGAATTTCATTTGGAAAATATTTCCAACCCAGGAACTTTATGCAACTCAATGATTTTCACGAGCGAAGATAAAATGACTTCTTCAAAACATATGAAATATGAGTTGGGAGTTTCAAAGAATTAAATTCAAAGTTCTTTTGAATTTATTTTCAATTTGGAGTTATTTGAGTTTTATTCAAATTATTTTTCTCCAAAAATAAAATATATTGAAAATAGGGTAACATGATTCCCTACATTAGAAAAATGGAGAAAAATAGATTTGAATTAATTTTGGTATTTTTAAAATGATTTTATGAGGTTTTATTGTAGCGAAGCACTCTTTGCTTTATTTAAAATTACGAGGATTTTATTTGATGCTAGAAAAATGTTCAAGTCGTAGAAAATCTTTTTCTGAAAATTTTGATATATTATATGCTTAAATAATATATTTTTTTTATTGTTCTATTTTTTTTCTTATTTGTTTGTCTTTAAAAAAATCTCTTTTGGACCGACCGGACCGAGCCGGCCCAGCTTGCCAGGCCACGACCCAGCCGGCCCACGTCGCTCGCCAGCGTGCCCGAGCTCCACTCGGAGTCCGCCGCCACCACGGCGCGCCACCGCGCTGACCTCAGTGTTCGTGTCCGCCCCGGCCTCCCCTTGCCCCTCCTCCACGCCACCTCCTCCCCTCCCTATAAATCCAGAGGCCCGGCCCGTTTCCCTCTCCGCTCGCGCCGCCTCCTCCGCATCTCGCCGAGCCCGCAGCCGCCCCGCCATTGCTCTGCACCACCATGATCGCCGCGCCGCCCGCGCCACCTCGCCGCCCTCGCCCCTCGTCATGGCTTGCGCCACGCCGGAGCTCGCCATCGCCACTGCCCCGCCTCGCCGGAGAAAGCCGCTGTCGCCGCCGGTTCATCTCACCAATCCGGTATAAACCGACAAAACCCGCCGGTTTTTCTGTATATAGATCGGTTTTTCCTTCCAGATCGGTTTTATATTTTTTTAGGTTTTGTTAGATAATGAACGTTTTCCGTTTAGATCTTTTTAGCGAACAGTTTTCATTAGTTAGCGTTCGGCAGCGAACGTTCACTATTTATTCTTTTCTTTTTCTGTTTATTTACATCAGGGATCTATCCGTGAATATAATTATTCACAGATTAGCCCCTGGTTTTCAAACGAATATAACTTTTTGCTCATTTGTCCAAATTAGATGAAACCAACGCCCACTTCTTCGTTATGATCCTCTCTATCCAGTAATCCAACTCAAACATGTTTTTGAAAGTTTAAAATTTTAATTAGATCAGATTTGAATTTGAACTTCGTTTGATCATAACTTGAGTTTTATAACTCCGTTTGAATTGATTCTTTTTGCAAATCGAAGCTCTTGACCTAAACTTTCTGATAAGGCCAAATACACATAGTTTTGGTACTGTTAGAAATTGTTTTATGCTGCAAGAGTCATTTGCTTGGTTTTGATGTTTTCCGAATCGTCTTCTTCGTTCTTTCTGATCTTTTGAGTGATTGCTTATGTGTGGTTACTATTGATTGCTTACGATAGATTGACCGGAGTGTGACGAGTAGAACTATCAAGAGTTTTGAGTGCGAATCATCTTCATCAACATTTCAGGCAAGTTAGCACTTTGATCGTACCTTTTCTAATACCCAGTTTTTATTGCATTAGATCAATCCTCAAACATTGCATGATTAGGATCTAATTAAATTGTGGGATGGGAAGTAGATTGAGGTAGTACCTATTACTTGTTTTATTATAAAACCTTTGGGAGTTACTTCTACGTTTGCTTATTTTGCCATGCTATGCAAGTAGACGTGGATTGGGTGAGTGATTTTCCTTGATAGATGTGAGATTGTTAATTAATGGTTTATTTAAGGTGGCAACATTAATACACATCTGGGTGGATTGAGGTACCTGGTTATTCCAGGACTTGCCTGTTTTTTTTTTGGACCGCCACCCAGGCCCAAAGGGATCATGAGATTATTCATACTAGAAACTTCCGTGTGCAGCCACAAGCCATTATGGGCTCTGGCATAGTTGATTAAGTTAAGCGAACTCTTACGGGTAGACTAGCAGATGTAGGGGAAAGTAGGTGTACCGGTCTACCCTTCGTAAGGTGCTAGCGCTTCTGAAAGACTGTGTCTCGGTCATCCGTTTCTTAAACATCATGTAGTGCGAGAAACCCAATGGAGGCGATCGAGTCTTGTGGGGAAAAGTGCGCAAACCTCTGCAGAGTGTATAAACTAATCATGGTTAGCCGTGTCCCCGGTTATGGAAGTTTTGAGTATCTAGTACTTGGATATCATGTGAATGTCATCATGTTACTTTTATTAATTTGTTTGGGTTTAATGATGATGCTTAATTGGGATTGAGGATGCTGTCAACCATTCTCAATGTTTAACGACCACCATGATAGTTAAAATAAATTTATTCCTTTGCAGTAGGGAAAAATTGGCTTTACGCAAAACCTTATAACCATAGAGCTTTTCCACCAGCCATATATGCATGTAGTGATAGCTTTATTCATCATTGCTCTACAGTGTGAATTTGCCAGTACATTCAATGTACTGACCCTTTGTGGCTGCAACATCTCATGTTGCAGGATCTTACCACGAGTAAGTGATACGTTAGGGTTATGATTTCTACACTCAACTTTGTCGTTGGTGTTGATGGGAATCCACAACCTTGTTACTTCCGCTATTTGGATTGAGGTAATAGTATTTACGTTATTATATACATGTGATTTACCTCTGGTATAAATCCTCGAGTACTGTGTGTGTCGGCATACCAATCCAGGGATGACACTTAAGCACAGAGACTTGACCCATTCGGGTCGGGTCGCTACAAGATGGTATCAGAGCACATGTTGATTGTAGGACGTGACCCTAGAAACTGGCAAGCCCATAGGAAAGATTTCCTCTACAACTTTCTTTTCAAAAAGATCTCTTACCTCTCTTCTCTTCTGAGCTTATTCAAATATTCCCTTTTAGTGAGACCATACCCCTTTTCCCTTTTGACCACTTGAAGATTCGACCGATGAGACCACTCCAAGGAGACAAGATATCGGACAACTAAGACCATTTGGAATGAAGAGGATTTTACCGTGTAAATGGAAACTACAACGGTTGAAGACTCTGAAGACTAGGAGAATTTGAGGCTCTGAAGAATTCCCAGATTTTTATGACCTAGGAAGGTTACGCTTATGGAACTTGACAGACTATGGAAGCTATCAATACCCGAGATCAAGGTGTATCGGAGAAAGACCTGAACATGAAGCATAGAACTCAAAGTTTTGTCAAGAAACCCTAAAGCAGGAGATATCAACTATGGAATGATAGCTCGTGGAAATGACAAGAGCAGAAACACGACTATCCATGATGTTATCTCCCACTTATGCTATTGTCGCCGTGCTAAGTTAAGCATGCATATGCATGGAAGGATTGGATGGTAGAGGGCTGATGGAGCATCCGTCAGCAAAGGATGAAGTTTTAACCATAGCTGGTGTATCACCAGGATCTGGAGTATTACATCAAGAAGTTTAGTGTGGATCTGCAGGAAGCCATAATTGAAAAAAAAAGAAGCAGTTCGTGAAGAACCCAGGTCCCAGAAGATTAAAATAGCTAAGCAGGAGGAGCTAAACCTTGAGATACCGGAGATTTGTCAGGAACTGAAGGACAGTAGGACCATGGTTCATGCCAAGGATGTTGATGAAATCCAGAAGTTGGAACGTAACTCCAGAAATATTGAAGGACGCCACGAGAGACTTTGCGACAACAGAGATGATCTAGCAAAAGAACTTGAGTAGGACAAGCAGGATTAGAAGAAGCCATCGGAGACATGAACAAGAATCGAAGAGTTTGATGACTTTGAAGATTTATTGACCATTAGAAGCCCAAACCCCTATTATATACCTGCGTTAGATGCGACGATTGTGAGCTGTCATTTGTATGATGTTTTTCTGACAGCCACAATAAAAACTTGTCTTTTCAAAACTATTGTTTGTATTGTGTGTATCCCTCCCTATCTCTCTATCCCACCCCAAAACCCATGGACCCAATAGAGAATGAATGGAGATGAGCTCGTATTTTCTGGACCGATGAGTCAATTGGAGACAGACCGATGGATTTAGAACATGGAAGATCATAGGAAGAATAACACTATAGCTGGAAAGTATATGACCCAGCATGCTCCTGAGTGCTTTGAAAGAGGTGCCACTACCTGGTATAGGATGTACCAAACCATCAATGGATGGCAAGGAGTAACCACTTGGAAAGAATTTAAGTTGACTCTGCTAAAATCTCGGCTTGTGTCCCAGAAGTTGAAGCCTTATGGAAATGATATGGAGAAAGTGCATGCAAGCTTTGTGGAGAAATAGGACACAACCATAAATAAAACAAGGACGAATACCCTCATAAGCGGAGGATTACCAAAGGAGTTAGCCGAGGATCTCAGGGAATTTTGGTTGGAGATTGTTCCCAAAGGTTTTGTTGCAGCAACGGAAGTTCAGTCTACATTGTTGGGAAAGATCCGTGAAGCTCAGAAGGTTGACAAAGAGATTGCTGAGGTAAAAGAGAGGATGAGCAAAGGAAAGGCCAAAGGTTTTCGTAAGGATGAGCACGACACCTTATGGTTCGAGGATCGTGTATATGTGCCTAATAATGCAAAGATCAAGAGGTTAATACTTCAGGAGGCTCATGACTCACCATACTCGATTCACCCTGGAAACACCAAGACGTATTTGGATTTGAAGGAGCGTTTCTGGTGGACTGGTATGAAGATGGATATTGCGGAGTATGTAGTCGTAGGTGATGTATGCCAGAGAGAATAAAAGAAGAACATCAGAAGCCAGCAGGATTACTACAGCCTATGCCGATACCCGAATGGAAGTGAGATAAGCTTGGCATGGATTTCATTACCGGATTTCCCAGAACCCGAACGGGACATGATTCTATCTGGTTAGTAGTTGATTTGTTTTACCAAAGTGGCTCACTTTATCCCAGTGAAAACCACCTATACAAGTGAGAAGTTGGCCAAGATATATTTGATCGAGGATCGTATATGCGCATGGAGTTCGAGGACCATCGTATTAGATAGAGGAACACGGTTTACCTCAAAGTTTTGGAATCAGCTGCACGGACTTTGGGTACTAGGCTAGAGTTCAATACAGCCTTTCATCCATGAGACAGATGGATAAATCAAGAGAGTCAATCAGATTACGGAGGACATGTTGAGGCGTGTGCGCTAGATTATGGATCTAGTAGTGGTGATAATCTACCTTCTGCGGAGTTCTCATACAACAACGATTACCCGGCCAGGTTTGAAGATGGCCCTTTTGAAGCTTTGTATGGGACAAGGAGCCAGACACCGTTGTTGTGGGATGAAGTTGGAGACCGTCAGTTGTTTGGACCAAATGTGATCAAGGATGTCAGAAGAGAATGTTAAGTTGATTCGAGATAAACTGAAGGTAGCTCAGTCCTGGCAGAAGAGTTATGTAGACTCAAAAACGCAAGGAGGTAGTCTATGAAATTGGAGACAGAGCATGTCTTCGTGTGTCCCCTCTGCGAGGAGTTAACGATTTGGAGTTAATGGAAAGTTAGCCCTGAGATTTGTAGGACCATACCGAGTTTTGGAGCATATGGGAGAAGTGGCCAACAAGTTGGAGTCACCCGAAGGACTGTCAGGAGTTCATGATGTGTTTCACGTTTCCCAGATGAAGAAGTGCCATGCAGAGATGGCCAATATTCCCTGTGGGGCGCTTGACCTGGAAAGGATAATGATGTTCCACAAAGCTGGAGTATGGATTTCATAAGTATAAGTTTTATCTCGGTATGTGGGATATCCCACGAGGATGAAGAGATGAATTACTATTGGATATAAAGGAGGTATGATGTTGGAAATATGGATCAATGGAAATTCCATGATGATTCTGAGTATTTACGTTTTAGTTTGGTGCCAATAGAAGGAGGGAAGACAGTACAATTGGATGGATTTTGAGTATGCTAGGAAGATGGAAGTTGAATGTTGGAATAACGATCTTTTGCCCAGAGGATGAGTTCAAGGTTTACAAGTGATGAGATGGGCCATAACCCAAAGGCTCCAGGACCTGCCAAGAAGCAAGCACACTCTTGCTGAAGGAAAAACCCTGGAAGAAGTTACGATTTTATCAACCGACGATTTTATAGGAGTTTACGCAATACCTGAGAGTTGTTAAGGAACGATAGATGTTTGTTTGGCTTGCAGAATCAATGGATTTATCCAAACTTGGTTCGTCGACAAGAGAAATTCTGTAATGCTTGTGAGGATGACCGAGTGTTAGAATGCGAGATTCGCTAAACCAAGTACAAGGTAATGATTTGGGTGCGGGATGGATTGATCACCATACCGACTTACTCTTATTATTCGCCTTGCTATATGGGATGGTAAATCTGAGTGACTTACCTATAGTAGAGAGACGACGATCAAAACCTTGTTTGAACCTTAGAATGGTATAAGTATTTTCCCTTGTACATAGCAGTTGTTGCCAATCGTAGGATATACGGTGAGGTTCAACCCAGACCCGTTTTCTGCAAGAGAAACCATAATTTGTTGACCACCATGAGATATCGATAGCTGATTAGTATTGGCGCCAGACCCGTCAGCTAAGAAGACCCAGTTTCGGGATAACCTTACCAAGATAAAAGGAAAATTGAGGAAAAGGTTATGCCGCTACCGGAAGAGCCCAGAGATGGAATTTCCTGAGATCTGGGAAGACCGACACTGTCAACAATAAGGATGGAGTATATGAGTTTTTGGTGGAACCTTAACAATGCTTCTAAGGGTGGTAGCACCCGAGACCCCGGAGACGATCGATGGATTTTGAAGACCCCTACCCTAACCTATTTCTTGCTAGCCTCTCCGAATCTCGAGGACGAGATTCATTTTAAGGGTGGTAGGTTTGTAACATCCCAAAATTCTAAATTTCAGAATGTTAAAAACAAATAGATAGTTTTCATTGATTGTGTGATTGATTGACTGAAAGTGAGTGAATTTGAAACTTTAAAGTTAAATGAGAGGGAATAAAATGACTTTCCCAAACTTTCATTTTTGCTTTTATGCTCTCCGTGAATTCAAATTCTTTTCACCACAAAACCCTGGAGAGAAGATGACATGACTTCTTCCATTTACTTAAATGACAAGGGGTGTTGAAAATATTTGAATTTCATTTGGAAAATATTTCCAACCCAAGAACTTTATGCAACTCAATGATTTTCACGAGCGAAGATAAAAATGACTTCTTCAAAATATATGAAATATGAGTTGGGTGTTTCAAAGAATTAAATTCAAAGTTCTTTTGAATTTATTTTCAATTTGGAGTTATTTGAGTTTTATTCAAATTATTTTCTCCAAAAATAAAATATATTGAAAATAGGGTAACATGATTCCCTACATTAGAAAAATGGAGAAAAATAGATTTGAATTAATTTTGGTATTTTAAAATGATTTTATGAGGTTTTATTATAGCGAAGCACTCTTTGCTTTATTTAAAATTACGAGGATTTTATTTGATGCTTGAAAAATGTTCAAGTCGTAGAAAATCTTTTTCTGAAAATTTTGTATTATATGCTTATATAATATTTTTAGTTTATTGTTCTTATTTTTTTTCTTCTTTGTCTGTCTTTAAAAAAAATCTCTTGCCAGGCCACGGCCCAGCCGGCCGACGTCGCTCGCCCGCGTGCCCGAGCTCCGCTCGGAGTCCGCCGCCACCACGGCGCGCCACCACGCCGACCTCGGCGTTCGTGTCCGCCCCGGCCTCCCCTTGCCCCTTCTCCACGCCACCTCCTCCCCTCCATATAAATCCCGAGGCCCCGGCCCCGTTTCCCTCTCCGCTCGCGCCGCCGCCTCCTCCCGCATCTCGCCGGAGCCCGCAGCCGCCGCCACCGCTGCTCTGCACCACCGCCATCGCCGCCTCCGCCCGCGCCACCTCGCCGCCCTCGCCCCTAATCGCGGCGCGCCACGCCGGAGCTCGCCATCGCCACTGCCCCGCCTCGCTGGAGAAAGCCGCCGTCGCCGCCGGTTCATCTCACCGATCCGGTATAAACCGACAAAACCCGCCGGTTTTTTTCTGTATATAGATCGGTTTTTCCTTCCAGATCGGTTTTATATTTTTTTAGGTTTTGTTAGATAATGGACGTTTTCCGTTTAGATCTTTTTAGCGAACGGTTTTCATTAGTTAGCATTCGGCAGCGAACGTTCACTATTTAGTCTTTTCTTTTTCTGTTTATTTACGTCAGGGACCTATCCATGAATATAATTATTCACAGATTAGCCCCTGGTTTTCAAACGAATATAACTTTTTGCTCATTTCTAAGAATTAGATGAAACCAACGCCCACTTCTTCGTTATGATCCCCTCAATCCAGTAATCCAACTCAAACATGTTTTTGAAAGTTTAAAATTTGAATTAGATCAAATTTGAATTTGAACTTTGTTTGATCATAACTTGAGTTTTATAACTCCGTTTGAATTGATTCTTTTTTGCAAATCGAAGCTTCACCTAAACTTTCTGATAAGACCAAATACACATAGTTTTGGTACTGTTAGAAATTGTTTTATGCTGCAAGAGTCATTTGCTTGGTTTTGATGTTTTCCGAATCGTCTTCTTCGTTCTTTCTGATCTTTTGAGTGATTGCTTATGTGTGGTTACTATTGATTGCTTACGATAGATTGACCGGAGTGTGACGAGTAGAACTATCAAGAGTTTTGAGTGCGAATCATCTTCATCAACATTTCAGACAAGTTCACACTTTGATCATACCTTTTCTAATACCCAGTTTTTATTGCATTAGATCAATCCTCAAACATTGGATGATTAGGATCTAATTAAATTGTGGGATGGGAAGTAGATTGAGGTAGTACCTTCTACCTGTTTTATTATAAAACCTTTGGGAGTTACTTGTACGTTTGCTTATTTTGCCATGCTATGCAAGTAGACGTGGATTGGGTGAGTGATTTTCCTTGACAGATGTGAGATTGTTAATTAATGGTTTATTTAAGGTGGCAACATTAATACACATCGGGTGGATTGAGGTACTGGTTATTCAGGACTTGCCTGTTTTTTTTTGGACCGCCACCCAGGCCCAAAGGGATCATGAGATTATTCATACTAGAAACTTCCGTGTGCAGCCACAAGCCATTATGGGCTCGGCATAGTTGATTAAGTTAAGCGAACTCTTACGGGTAGACTAGCGGATGTAGGGAAAGTAGGTGTGCGGTCTACCCTTCGTAAGGTGCTAAGCGCTTACGAAAGACTGTGTCTCGGTCATCCGTTTCTTAAACATCATGTAGTCGATAAACCCAATGGAAGCGATCGAGTCTTGTGGGGAAAAGTCATAAACCTCTGAGTGTATAAACTAATCATGGTTAGCCGTGTCCCCGGTTATGGAAGTTTTGAGTATCTAGTACTTGGATATCATGTGAATGTCATCATGTTACTTTTATTAATTTGTTTGGGTTTAATGATGATGCTTAATTGGGATTGAGGATGCTGTCAACCATTCTCAATGTTTAACGACCACCATGATAGTTAAAATAAATTTATTCCTTTGCAGTAGGGAAAAATTGGCTTTACGCAAAACCTTATAACCATAGAGCTTTTCCACCAGCCATATATGCATGTAGTGATAGCTTTATTCATCATTGCTCTCTGAGTGTGAATTTGCGGTACATTCAATGTCTTGACCCTTTATGGCTGCAACATCTCATGTTGCGGGATCTTCCACAGTAAGTGATACGTTAGGGTTATGATTTCTACACTCAACTTTGTCGTTGGTGTTGATGGGAATCCACAACCTTGTTACTTCCGCTATTTGGATTGAGGTAATAGTATTTACGTTATTATATACATGTGATTTACCTCTGGTATAAATCCTCGAGTACTGTGTGTGTCGGCATACCAATCCAGGGATGACACTTAAGCACAGAGACTTGACCCATTCGGGTCGGGTCGCTACAAGATATAACAGAACGTAAGGTACCAAAACAAGGGAGCCGGGCAAACCCAACCAATGACCCAAGACATGATTCGGAGCTGATGCATATAATGCTATAAGTTCGGGGTGCCGGACGACCGAGAAGGTGGTCGGACTTTATTGCCATATTATAAAGCCCTGGCCTGGTCGGGCGTAACACGAGTGCCGATGAAAAGGGCGGCGGTAAGTGTTATTTAGATCTACACATTGTAGTAGAATGATATGTCTAGGCATCTGAGTCGATGTATGATAATGAAAAGAGGTTTTTTGGCGGAACTGTGATGGCGGATGGAGGAGTTGTCGATTGGATCAAGAGTGAATCCGAGATGCCTTCATTTAGGGGGCTCCTTGTGTGTCGGGCGATTCCACGTCACCAATCCTGTTACTGCGTTAAAGTTAGTTTGTAAGGCAAATACTCGGCGGTGGCAGCGTCCTCTTAATGGTTGGTTCGAGGGCTCTGATGGGTCCTAGTAAACCCCACCGTTATACCGTTGGGTAGCGCGACTCCTCAATTGGTGTCGAATAGTTGGTATCATATCCAAATTTTGATAGGCATCGCGACTCGCTACTCCGGCGGTTGTATGATTTCCATACGAGGCGAGGTTCGACGATGTGATTGTATCACATGGTGTCGGCTGAGTGATTGACCACGTGTAATCTAGTCAGCGTGGTTCGTCCGTTAACATCTGATGAAATTACCGCATGGTGGGAAGGTGCCGAAGATTTATTCTTTGGTGAAGTATTGTTTGGTGATCCGAAGACAACTGTTTAGAATGATGGGCCAGAAGAATTCGGCCTTTGCCCCTAGCATCTTTTAGGAGATGTTGTTTGCTATTTCACACCTACGGGGATTTTATGTGTTATGGGCCCCCGGTTTGCTATGTCCGGAGGTACTGCAATTGAGTTGCTTTGGTTAATGCGGTCGGGGGCGATCGGCCGTACTCTTATGCTATGGGGGAGGGGGCTCTTGAACAGATGCCTCCCTTCATTTTTCCCGGCAGGCGACCAACCGCTTTGTTTTGAGGATCCGGCATTCTCTATTGGTATGCTTTGCTGTCCTTGTAGGAGTACCATGGATTTCACATGGCTGATCGAGTGTGTGGCTCGGGCCGGATAGGTCTGAGCTGTTCTTTGTCCGCTGACCGGACTGGGAGTTGCTGGAATTAACACCAGCCTTCTTGTTTTGATGCTTATGACAATTGCTTGAGGCTTGAGGATGCTTTTCTTTTGTCCTTCGTATTGTTTTGGACAGATGGCGGTGTGTTGACTCGCTGCGTGTGCCTTGAGTTCTCTGCTTAGGTTGGGGCGGCGGTTGTGCCCTTTGTCCGGGCGGTCGGGTCCAAAATATCTTTCGATGGCGGGACCTTGGTCCATTTGTCCACCAGCGAGTCTTTGTCAGCTTTAAGCTGTTGTTGCTTCCTTTGCAGGCTCTTTGCCGTGGCCATGAGCCGTCGCTCGAAGCGAGCTTGTTCCACTGGATCATCAGGCACGCCAAATTCGTCATTGCCGAGGCTTGCCTCGTCCTTGGAGGGGGGCGTATTATCCCTCTCCAAGTATCCCACAGTGACTAGTTCGGCCTTCTGAAATGCAAGCCGACTGGGGTTATATTCATCTTCGGCGCCATCCGGATTGTTTTCGACTTCTGTTCCAGTATTGGTGTGGCGGGGCTTGGAGTGGCGCCGGCGACGCCCATTCTTTGCTTTTTGTCCCTGAGGTTTTATCCTCTGTTGCCTCATCGCCATTTGTTTCCTTGAATGTCCACCATATATATATATATATATATATATATATATATATATATATATATATATATATATATATATATATATATATATATATATATATATATATATATATATATATATATATATATATATATATATATATATATATATATATATATATATATCATAAGAAG
Organism: Aegilops longissima; assembly: GCA_021605205.1. Taxonomy (NCBI): domain Eukaryota; kingdom Viridiplantae; phylum Streptophyta; class Magnoliopsida; order Poales; family Poaceae; genus Aegilops; species Aegilops longissima. The sequence continues at coordinate 443,724,498 of CM038681.1, forward strand.
AGTGGCTGTCCACTTTGCCCGAGTGGCGGTGGTTCATGTTCTTCTCTGCATGGTGCGTCCATACGTCGATGTCTTGAGTCAAAGTTCAGTACCTCGGTTAAGTCATCGGCCGTGGCAATGAAGTGGGTGGTGGGTGGGCAACAAATTCCTTCGCCGCTTTGCCTCCCACTCAAGCGGACATAGTTCGTGAAGAGCCTCTGACAAAGAGAGACTTTAATGAGTCCAGCATGTCACCAAAGGCGAGTCTTTGGAAGATATCCGTGTGGTGAACTCCATTACGGAGCCCATCACAGCACGGCGGGCTCGGGGAGTGTCTGACTGGAACCAACGTCCGGATCTGAATCCGGGGTTCGAGTCATAAACCACCGCGAGAGTAAGGCCGTGTTCGGCTCCATCGCCGATGAGTGTGCGACACAGGGGCGGGGTCCATCCCTCGTCCTTAAGCGGTGCGACCTGCTCCGGATCTAGGTCCGGAGGCGATACCGAGCCGTCCGACGACAGGTCTAGGCCATGCTAAATCGTGGTGTAAAATGCTCTGGCATAGGCCCAAATCCGCCGAAGATCAAGTCTTAGCGGATGTCCGCCGTGTAGTTCAGTTTCGAACCTGACACGGTGGCGAGCGTGGTGTCGATCTGCTCCAGATGGCCAAGCGAGTTGGCCCGCAGTGCGAAACCGCCGAACACGAAGATTTGTCCGGGGAGGAAAGTCTCGCCCTGGACAGCGTCGATGATGACGATTGGAGGAGCCATCGAGCCCGACAGCGACGACACAGAGGAACTCTCAATGAAAGCACCACTGTCGTTGTCAATACCGGCGGATCTCGGGTAGGGGGTCCCGATCTGTGCGTCAAGGCTGATGGTAACAGGAAGGAAGCTACACAGATGTTTACCCAGGTTCGAGCCCTCTCGATGGAGGTAAAATCCTACTTCCTGCTTGATTAATATTGATGATATGGGTAGTACAAGAGTAGATCTACCACGAGATCGTAGAGGCTAAACCCTAAGAGCTAGCCTATGATGGTATGATTGTAATTGTGATCGGCCTTCTAAGGACCAACCTCTCCGGTTTATATAGACACCGGAGAGGGCTAGGGTTTACATGGAGTCGGTTACAAGGAAGGAAAAATAATATCCGGATCGCCAAGCTTGCCTTCCACACCAAGGAAAGTCCCATCCGGACACGGGCCGAAGTCTTGAGTCTTGTATCTTCACGCTTCAATAGTCCGGACGTTGTACACGGTCCGGATGTCCGGATACCCCCTAATCCAGGACTCCCTCAGAGGGTGTGTGTATGTGTGTGTGTGGAGGGGGGCACGGGGTGTTTGAGGAAATGACGTGGGTACTGAAAATTTTACTACGCAGGAGTCAAACGCGGGAGTGAAATGCCGGGCTATTGAAATTTTTGATGATAGTGCATCCCACACGGTCCGGAGATAACAACCGTGTGTTATGAAAAAGAAAAACCCTCGAGGTGGGCAGATATTTTCGATGCAGGCAGGATTGGAACAAGAAACATCGCACACGGTCCGAAGATAACAACAGTGTGTTATGAAATAGAAAAACCCTCGAAGCGGGCAGATATTTTTGAGAGGGGGGCCTCGTGGAGCCCAATGTACTGTGCGGATGTGTCGGGTGGTAGGTGCGACATATGCCAACGGGTGGCTAATCATAGTGGGAGCCAATAAGACGTCGTCGGTGCCTGGAAACGGGATGAGGCGAAGACATGCACGCCGACGAATCTTACCCAGCTTCGGGGCTCTCAGTGGAGATAACACCCCTACTGCTGCTCTGCAGGGTCTCCGCATGATCACTAGATGAACAAGGGCTACAAGAGGCTCCTTGAGCTGTTCGGGGTGATGAAGAAGAAGGGCACGACTAGCTCTTCTCTTCCCTCTACGTGGTGTCTAAAACTATCAGATTCCAACCCTTTGCATGGGTGCCCTGGGGGGTTTATATAGGCCTACCCCGAGGGTACAATAGTAATCCGGCTAGGTGTGGGCCCTGGCCGTCAGTGTCTTCATCCGCCGGCTTCTCCGCCGGCCGCTGGGGCCCGCCGACTTGGTGGGTCCCACCGGTTGCCGGCTTCCTGGTCGACAAGCTGGCCCCACCGTCGAGGGCCTTGTCGGGGGCTGGTTACTGTTGCCTCAATCCAGATGACGAGAGCTTTGTTGGGGTAAGCGTGGCTACAGTGTCGCCGCCTTGGCGGCGACCACTGTAGCCTCACTTCGTCTTGTCTCCTTAATGAGGCGCTTCCTTCGAGGGAGGGAACAAGCCGGCTATGGGGAGCCGACCATGTCCTAGGCCGACTGGGGGAGGCCGAGCCGCCTTCGGGCATCTCTCTGACTGGAGGGATCCGCCGCCTGCGGGTAGTACAGACAGCCTGTCGTGGGTGACGTCACGGTCAGCATGGCAATAGTGCCGCGCCGGACGGGTGATGGCTGCCCCGTATGGCGCACTGTAGCCATGCGCGCTCCGGGATGCGGGGGTGGCAGGCTTCACTGTAGCCACGCTCCGTCTCATCGCCGTTATGTGGGTGCAGATTCTGAGGATGCGGCCTTGGCACTTTCTTGAAGTGGCGGCTCCTTGGAGTCGGCCTTCTCGACTGACCGACTCTGTGGTCGGCCCTCTGGTAGCTGGCTCCTTGGAAGCCGGCCATTTCTCCTATGGGTCTTGGGGCCAGGCCGCCCCCTGACAGCTGGCCTGAATGACTGTCGGCCGGGGGGAAGGTGGCCCAGCGTCGTGGATGTTGGATGTCCTGGTTGGCTTGATTGGCTTGTAATTTTTTCCAGAAGCCCCAGGGGAGCCAGCTAGGCTACCCGTGGTCATTTACTCCGACAGTAGTCCCCGAAGCTGATGGGGCTTCGAGGTTGAAGGGAGGACGAGAAGCTTGATCAGCTTCCTATCCTGGGAAGCCGGCATCTAGGAGCCGGCCTTGAATGGGTGCGCCGTCTTGGGGGAGCTCCGTAGTTAAAAATGGAGGAAACACGAGTCGGCCTGCGTGTTGACTGCGTGTTAGCTTGCGTGCCGCGTGGCCAGGAAAGCCTGCCAGCCCACGCGCGCGACGGGACGTCGCCGCAGGCTAGGGCCCGCCAAGCCTACGCCTCGGCCCACGCGCGGATTCTCTGCGGCCCAAGTGGACCGCACTTCTTCCCGCAGCGGTTTCTGCACGCCTTTAGGGCACCATAATCGCGGGACGTGGGGGGAGTGGGCGCAGTTAATCCCACGTTCCCCCACGCCCCCGCCTCCTCGGCTCCGCCGCCCGAGCCTATAAGTAGGGGGAGGAGGGGGCGAGGCTCGCGCTTCGCCTCGCTCCTCTCCTTTCTCTACTTTCTCCCTCACTCTTCCGCCATCGCAGCGCACTCGCCACCGCGCCGTTCCACCGCGAGTTCTCTTGGCTCACCGCGGTTCCTTCGTTGCGTGGCCGAGCTTTCCGCCGCCGCGGCTCCTTCCTTCCGCCATTCCCATGGCGTTGTCGAGCTCGTGGGACGGCTCCAACATCCACGAAGATCACATCGACTAGCTCCGCCGGACGCGGCGGTTGCCGAGCGAGGACCTCATGAAGACCCGCCTCGCGCCGGAGGCGGAGATTTCACCGGCGCCGAGGAGGCGGCGGGTCATCTTACGCTCGCCTTCGCTCTGCGGCCTCGGCCTGCCGGCGAGCGGGTTCTTCCGCTCGTTCCTCGACTTCTACCATCTTCAACCGCATCACCTCACCCCCAACACGGTGATGCTGCTGTCGGCCTTATTCACTCTGTGCAAAGGCTTTCTCGGCGTCCTCCCCACCCTCGAGCTCTGGGGGGAGTTCTTTCAGTGCAAGCTCGGCACTGTTTCTGCGGGCGTGCCGCCCTCTGATGCCTTCGCCGCCAGCGGAGGGCGACCGACAACAACCCTTTCCGCCTATCCGCTGATCCGGTCGGTGAAGCTTTGGCAGCAGTCGTACTTCTACGTGAAGAACGTCACTGCGCAAGGCGACTACCTCAACCTGCCGGTTTACGTAGCCGGCCCGCCGCCTACAAGGCCGGCGTCTTGGTCCTTCCGAGCCCGGTCGCTCACCTTGGCCGGGAACGCTGCCGTCACCCGGCTCGGGGTGATGGTCCAGTCGGAGGGCTTGGTGGGGGCCGACTTGGTGGCCGCCTACGTGGAGCGCCGGGTGCTCCCGCTCCAGAGCCGGCCGAATATGATATGCCAAATGGCGGCCACTCGACCCATGCGGCCGAGCACCGGGGAGATGCCTCGCGACGAGGTATCTTACATAGTGAACTATATCTCAACGCAAACTCATCGTGGAGTGGCAGTATCACAAGGCGCCCTATTCTCGGGCCAACCCGCCGCCTGTGGTGAGTTTGTCTTCGTTTTCTTCTTCTTCTGTTGTCGTGTTTGATAGCCGACTCTTGACTAACCGGCTTTGTCCTTTGGTAGAGCCCTCTTCATCGACCGGCGCCCGGAGCCGCGGGGCCGAAGCGCCAGTTCGCAGCCGACCGCGCCGTGGATGACCCCGACGACCCGGATCTGGGGGCGGCCGCCATGGACGACGCCGTAGTCGCAACCGGCGGAGAGGCAGGCGGCCTCGACCTTACGGCCGGCTTCGAGGACTGGCCGGAGGAGGATGAAGCCGAGGCCGTCCTACGCCGCCAGTCGGCGGCCGACCGCCATGGCGGGGGCCTTCCGCCGCGCCAATCTTTCAGTGTGGCGCGAAGCGTTAGGCAGCGCGGGTCTCTTCGGCGGTCGGCGAAGAAACCCAAAATGCTCATGGCGACCAAGCGAGACGAGGCGGCTGGGAAGGCGGCCCGCTTCCGCAAGGTGGTGAAGCAACAACAAGCGGTTTCGGCGTAAGTGTTCTGTGTCTTGTACTTCTGTTGTCTTTTTTGTTTGAGGCTCATCGAGCCGTCTTAAGTGAATTTGTTGGACAGGCGCCGCTTTCCCTTGGCGGGTTGGCGCGCCTCCATAATCGCGCCAGACAGGAGGTCTTTGAGTTCCCTTGCCGGACCCCAGCGCCCGACCTCATGGAGGCAGCAGGCCGAACAGCAGGGAGGCTCGTGAGGCGCGGGAAGCGGCGGAGCGGAGGTCGTCCAGAGGCGGCGGAGAAGTGGGTGGCGCAAGCCGTCTGGCGCCAAGGCCCGGTCGGAGGCAGCGGCAGAGGGAGGTGGAGGCTTTGCGCAATCAGCCTCCGCAGCTCGTCATTCCCCTTCGCGCCGTGGCTCCTGACGTCCCCGTACCTCCATCGGAGGAACCCGATCGTGACCAGCCGGTGATGGAGAGGATGGAGGACGATGTGGCGATCTGGGGGCGCCACGATCGGCGCCGGCGGAGCGGAGTCAAGGCGGCCGACCTGCTCGGCACTGGGCAGCCGGCGGGCGAGTCGATGTACACAGGACACAGGAGCGGCCAGCGCCAATCGTCCGAGGGCGCTTAGCGGCAGGGCGGCCGAGCTGAGCAGGCGGCACAGGGAGGTCCGACGCCCGGCCGAGCTCGAGCCGCTTGCTTCAACAATACACCCGGAGTTCCTCGCTTCTGGCGGTCGTGCGAGTGAGTCTTACGGCTTTGATCGATTTCTCTTTTGATTTCTTCCGTGAAGGCGGCGTCAGTACCCATTGGAGTGTAGTCCCGAGTTTGAGTCGGCTGCTGGCGGCGCGCTTGAAACTCTTAGCAGCTTTGATAGCAATCTTGTTCTTATACGCACTCTATCTGATTTCCAGGAGTACCACAATCTTCGTGCGACCGCCTTTAACTCCCAGGCCCAGGAGCTGAGCCAGAAGGTCGCCGATCTGACGAATAGCCGGAGTAAGAACTTGGTTTCTTCTATCTCAAGTGGGGCAGCGTCAAGACTGCACCAGGTGTAATCCCGAGATTCGGGCGGCTCTTTGAGCGAGGGGGTCGGATCTTCCCCGACAACTTTTCCCTTCTGCTTTTTTCCTTTCTCTTCATGCTTGCAGGAGCTAACGCCGACTTGAGGGGGCAGCTAGGTGAGGCCCAGACCGTTCTTCGTGCCAAGGAAGCCGAGATCGCCGCCTTGGCCCAGGAACGCGACCGCCTGGCCAAGAGGCTGGCCGACCAGGAGGAGAGCCACCAGGCGGCCCTGAAGAAGGCGCAGGACAACGAGGCCGCCCTTAAGGCTGAGTTCGAGACCGAGGCGGCGAGCTGGGCTGAAGCAGGGCACGCGCTGAGTGAAGGTTATGGGCGGGTGGAGGATCTGATCGACGGTAGGCCGCCTTCCCTTCTCACTCTTTTGCTTGCTCCTTGCCCTCTTCTTCGTCTTCTGAATTTTGTACCGTTTTCTTGTTCTTCACGCAGATTACTTCCCCGGCTACTCCGTCGCCGCAAGCCAAGCCATCGAGGCCCACCGCGAAACACGCCGGCAAGCAGGGGTTGCAATCGCGCCAGACGCTAGCCGGACGCTCGAGGAGCAGCTCTTGGCGATCCAGGCTCGGTTGCAGCCGGCTCACCGCATGCTCCGCCGGCTTCAGCGTGCCGGTGCGCAAGTATTGGCCGCTCTCGGCGGGCGAGTGATCCCCGCACCCCAGTTGGACTGCCGGTGGTGGAGGTTCTGATTGGCGCTTCGAGCTTGGAAGGCCTCCGCTGCTTGGTCGGCGCCGGGCGGGCGCTGGAGTTCGTCGAGCTTAGTATCTGGGTTGAACCTGCGCGGTGAGCACTTGGAGGCGGGAGGCGGCGAGGCTGGTGGCGGTGTGACCGGCTATCATCCGTAGCGCCTCGGCTATCGCCCGAGTACACCGACACCAGCGTCTTCGCTCTGAAGTGAGCAACAGTGAGTCGCCCGGCCGGAGAATGGTTCGGGCTCAACCCGGCGGAAGCGAGATTCAGCGGAGGAGATAGCCTCCAGCGATGAGGCCGAAGATGACGAGGAGGAGGGCGGTGGAGACGCCGCGCCAGACGGCGAAGTGACCAGCCAGCTTCAGCCTGCTCATGCCTCTAGCAATGAGGCACGCGCGAGCGTGCCGCCTGCCAGGGGTGAAGATCAGGCCGAGACTCGCTAGCCGGCCACTCCTCCGAGCCACACTGCCGCCTCCGCCGACCTGCCGACTCGCCTGTCGCTCCGCTGGCCTGATCTTCCTGCCGCTCTTGCTTTTCTGCTTTTGCTCTTTGAACAAATTTTATTAACTTTATAGTTCCACCTTTGAGGATGTATTCAGACTATGTTGAATGCGGCCTTCGAAGGCTTTTGTGTATATATAATTATGCATGTGTTTTGGCTTCCATTCGAGTTTTCTTTTTATCCTTAGGCCGTTTCCTTTGCTGCCTTCCCTTGATTGCCGCCTTCCTAGCGAGCAGCTGCTCTGCGATCTGCGGCTAGGGAGAACAACTATTCGTGGGAAGGCAAGTACTTGAGCTTTGTTGGATTGTGGCAGGATTGAATGGAAGCCGGCATGCCGGCTATTCTGGTAGCCGGTCGACAATGGGAGGAAGCCGGCTTTTGTTATATAAGTTTGTTAGTCCTTAGCCATTTTTCGTGTGGGCATCCTTTCCTGCCTTTGACTCTTGTCAGCCGATCAGTCGGTTCTTCGAGCTGCGGCTTTTTGACAAGAGAGGGCTTGGATGCCGGCACACTACTTGTCTGACTGCATGTGGAACTTTTAAATATAACTCAAGGCGGCCAGTCCCCGGGCCGACTAGGCGAACCCGGTGCCGGACGAAAAAAGGTGAAATGACAAAATCATAGGCATGATACTCGTGATTCATAGATAAAAGGTGGCAGTCCCCGAGTGCTCCTCGGGGGGCCCATTGTCTCATACTTAATACAAAAGGAAGCGTGATACATACTGCATTTTAACTGTAAAATCTTCGGAGGAGGTTGGCATTCCATGGTCGTTCCGACTCCTTGCGGAATCATCTCTCTTTCATGCCTTGACTTCGTGCGTCGATTAGGTAGTAGGAGTCGTTTCCCAATGCTCTGCGGCGATGAAGGACCTTCCCAAGGGGCCAAGAGCTTGTGCTGGCGGCTGTTTCTTTGGATCAGCGAGCACAAAGTCGCCCTCTTGAAATGATCTTGGCTTGACCTTAGGCTATGGTAGCGGCGCAAACCCTCTTGGTAGATGGCAGACCGGTGAGGGCTAACAGCGGCTTTCTTCCAAAGAGGTCGGCGCCGTCTTCTTGTGCTTCTTTGGCCTCTGCTTCCGTGTACATGGTCACCGAGGCGAATCGAACTTCGATGTCGATTGGGATGACAGCCTCGGCGCCATATACAAGGAAGAAAGGGTGAAGCCGGTTGACTTGTTTGGGGTAGTCGCGCAGACTCGGAGGGCGGTCGGCAGCTCGTCGAGCCAACAACCCGGCGGCGCTCAGGTGACACGACCAGCCGAGGCTTGATGCGGAGAGGATGAGGCCGTTAGCTCGCTCAACTTGCCGTTTGATTGCGGGTGGGCAGCGGACGCTAGGTCGATCGGATGCCTGCGTCAGCGAAACGTGCCAATGCTCCCTTGGCAAAATTCGTGCCGTTATCGGTGATGATCTTTGTGTGTACGCTATACGAGTTGTGATGTCTGCGATGAATATTCTGGCGATCGGCCCATTCAGCTTCTTGATCGGCTTCGCTTCGATCCATTTGGTGAATTTATCCACGGTGACGAGCAAGTGTGTCATGCCGCCGCGCGCCGTCTTGAATGGGCCTACCATGTCCAATCCCCAGACGGCAAAAGGCCAGGTGAGGGGAATGGTCTTGAGTTCTGAAGCCGGCAGGTGTTGCTTGGAGCTGAAGACTTGGCAGCCTTTGAAGTGTTTGACCAACTCCTTCGCATCGTCCAAGGCGGTCGGCCAAAAGAAACCATGGTGGAACGCTTTGGCAACGAGGGATCTTGAGGCTGCGGGGTGGCCACATTCGCCTTGGTGAATGTCTTTGAGGATTGCTATGCCCTTCTCTGGCTCGACGCAGTGCTGGAAGACTCCAGTGACACTGCGCCTGACGAGCTCTCTGTTGGCAATTGTGTATGCGCCGGCTCGGCGTTGGACTTGTCTTGTCGCGATCTTGTCAGCCGGCAGTTCTCTGTTTATCAGGAAGTTGAGGATGGGCTGAGCCCATGATGGAGCCGTGACTTCTTCTATAGTGAACACGGCTACTGCAACCCGGGCGGGTGGACTGGGTGGTGAAGAGCTGGAGCTGGCCGCCGCCTGGGTTGTTGAAGCAGTCCCCGGGCCGACTACCGTAGTCCCCGGGCCGGGTTCTGAAGTCCCCGGGCCGGGTGCGAATTTGGCACTCCCCGGGCTGCCTATCGAAGTCCCCGGGCCGCCTGCTTGGCTCCCCAAGCCGGATCCGGCTGCGTCGGGGTTAGGCGGCACGAAGATGGAGTCGGATTCAGAGCGGCTTGATAGGCGGCGAGGAGGTGTTGGAGAGAGCGCGGTTGGTATAGCTTGTCGGGTTGAGCCTATCCGTGCGGGGCATCTGCTTGCTCGTTGTCGGCCCGTGTACGTGGAGAACTCGCATCCTTCAAAGTAGCCGCTGATTTCTTTGAGCGAGAAGCGATAGCTCGCCATGTTTGCGTCCTTGGCGTCCCAGTCGCCAGATGACTGCCTGACCTCCAAATCCGAGTCGCCATAGCACAGGATCCGGCGGATGCCGAGCTCTTTGGCTAGCCGGAGTCCGTGTATGTACTCGGCCACTTTGTTGGAGGCGGTGAAGTGAATCTGCAGTGTGTATCTGAGTTTGTCGCCTTTGGGAGAGGTGAGGACGATGCCGGCTCCCAAGCCGGTGCGCATCTTGGACCCGTCGAAGTGCATCCGCCAATGAGTGGAGTCGAGAGCCGGCGTTAGGTATTGGGTCTCGGCCCAGTCGACGAGGAAGTCGGCCAATGCTTGCGACTTGATGGCGGTGCGAGGTTGGTAGAAGATCGTGTAGGGGGCTAGCTCAATGGCCCATTTTGCCACCCGGCCGGATGTGTCCCGGCTGTCTATGATCTCGGCAAGCGGGGCAGTGCATACGACCGTGATGGAGTGCTCTTGAAAGTAGGGCTTCAGCTTCTTGGCGGCGAAGTACACGCCGTAGCACATCTTCTGGTAGTGCGGGTAATTCTGCTTTGAGGCGGATAGTACTTCGCTTAAGTAGACCGGCCTCTGGACCGGCTGCGCTCGGCAGTCTTCTGGGCGTTGGACCACGATGACGGTGCTGACCACCCGGCTGGCGGCGGCGATATAAAGGAGCATGGGCTCTTTCTCAGTCGGCGCCGCCAACACAGGCGGCGTGGCAAGCATCTTCTTCAGCTCGTGAAAGGCTTGGTCGGCTTGGTCATTCCACTCAAAGTGAGTGCTTTTCTTCATGAGTCGGTAGAGGGGGAGTGCCTTTTCTCCCAACCGGCTGATGAAGCGGTTCAGGGAGGCCAGGCACCCGGTAAACTTCTGGACGTCACGCAGCTTGGTAGGAATCTCCATTCTCTCAATTGCCTTGATCTTCACTGGGTTGCATTCAATGCCACGTACAGAGACCAGGAAGCCTAGGAGCTGGCCGGCTGGCACTCCGAACACGCATTTCTCGGGGTTGAGCTTGACCTGAAATCGGCGCAGGTTCTCAAATGTCTCCTTGAGGTCCTCCAACAAAGTGTTGCACCTCTCCGTCTTCACCACGATATCGTCTACGTAGACATGGGCATTTCTGCCGAGCTGCTTGAGGAGGCATTTCTGCATGCAACGCTCAAAGGTGGCACCGGCATTTCTTAAGCCGAATGTCATCGTCGGTGTGAAGTCGAATGGCGTGATGAAGGCGGTCTTCAGGCGGTCGGCCGGGTCCAGCTTTATCTGGTGGTAGCCTGAGTAGGCATCCAAGAAACTCAACAACTCGCATCCGGCTGTGGAGTCTATCACTTGATCAATCCTAGGTAAGGCAAAGGGATCTTTGGGGCAGGCTTTGTTGAGGCTTGTGTAATCTATACACATGCGCCACTTGTTATTCTTCTTCAGCACGAGGACCGGGTTGGTGAGCCACTCCGGGAAGAAAACTTCCATGATGAAGCCGGCTGCCAAGAGCCGGGCTATCTCTTCTCCTACGATCCTTCTCTTCTCTTCTGACAGTCGGCGGAGGGGCTGCTTGACTGGCTTGGCGTCTGATCGAATGTGTAGCTTGTGCTCGGCGAAATCCTTCGGAACACCCGGCATGTCCTTGGGGGACCATGCGAAGATGTCCCAATTCTCACGGAGGAAATCGATGAGCTCGCCTTCCTATTATCGTCGAGTTTGCCCAATGACAAGAAACCTTTCGAGTGCTCGGGTCGAGGGTATCTTCTTTGTTTCTTTAGCCGGCAGGAAGGAACCTTGGGCATCACACTCTTTAGGGTCAGGGGACAGGGCAGGCTACTTGCCGGCCATGGCCACGACCTGGTCCAACATCTTGTTTTCTTCGGCCACTACGAGGGACTCGGCCAGCCGGCTGCTGGCCGCAGCGCACTCGGTTGACTTTTTGTAGTCGCCGGCTACGGTGATGATGCCCTTGGTACTCGGCATCTTCATCTTGAGGTAGGCGTAGTGGGGTACAGCCATGAACTTGGCCAGAGCAGGCCGGCCAAGTAGTGCATGGTAAGGGATCTCGAGGTCCACCACTTCAAACCAGATTGCTTCTCGGCGGAAGTGATCCTTGTCTCCGAAGAGAACATCTATCTTGATCTTGCCGATGGGTGAACAGGACAGGCCGGGTACAATGCCATGGAACACGGTCCGTCTTGGCATGAGGTGCTTGGCCTTGATGTTCAACTTCTCCATCGTATCCCGGTACAGGATGTTGATGCTGCTCCCGCCGTCTATCAGTATGCGGGAGAATCGGGCAGCAAGCCTGTCCGTTGCTAGGGTCGCTTCCAAAACCAAGGCATAGGAGCCCGGGGACGGCATCACCTCTGGGTGGTCGGCCCGGCTCCAGTGATAAACCTCTCGACCAGATGCATGAATTGGGGTTGTTGGAAGCAAGCGCATTGACTTCTTGGTCTTTGGCGGCGCGCGGCTGCGCCGATCTTCGGTTGGCTCGTGAAGGCGGCGTGGCGGCGTGCTCATTGGGAACTTCGTCTTGGATGGTCCCGCTGCTGGCGGCGGCCGATTGTTGGGGCCGGGCGGCTGTCCAGCAGGTGGAGCCGGTACCAGCCCTTCGCCTTTGGTGATTCGGGTGAGCTAGTGGCACTTTCGGGTTGTATGGTTGGACGGCTTCGCGCCGCTGTGGAACTTGCATGGGGCGTCAAGAGCTTGCTCGTAGGAGAAAGCCGGCTGCCAAGCCGGCCTGCCGCCCTTCGGCTTCTTGGGCGCGGGCCGCTCTTCAGGTTGCTCGTCTTCGACGGTGGCCACCTACCGACTGGCGGGAGGCAGCATCGGGCCCTTGCGCTTGTTGTCATGCGGGTACGGGCGTCGGCTAGAGTCACCAGCCAGCGTTTTGGGAGCCGGATTGATTACCTTCCCAACGGCGTCTACCCGGAGCTCAGTCTTCATTGAGGAGTCGGCGGTGGCGTACTTGTCGGCGATGACGAGTAGCTCGTCGAGGGTAGCCGGCTCGTCGCAAAGGAGCTTGTGCTTGATGAGGGTGCCTTCTCGACACCCGGCGGTGAAGTATTCTATCGCTTGAACCTCGTGCACCCCCTCGCAGGAGTTGCGGAGCTCGGCCCAACGCGTGAGGTAGTCGCGAGTCGACTCGGTGGGTCCTTGTACACACAAGGAGAGTTGCATGGGCTTGGGAGCCCGCTTGTAGGTGCTGGTGAAGTTGCGGATGAAGGCTTCGGTGAAGTCTAGCCAGCTGTTGATGCTGTACGGCTTGAGGCTGTTGATCCAGGTTCGCACCGTGCCCTGAAGCATGAGGGGCACATATTTCACGGCAACGCTGTTGCCGTTCGCTATCTTGATGCGGTCGAGTAGTCGATCAGCCAATCCTCGGCTTCACGGAGCCGTTGTACTAGGCGTAACTCTGGGGCGAGAACCCTTTGGGAAAGGGCTCGTCGCGGATGCGGGGGCCGACGCAAGGCGGCCCGACATCGTCTTCTTCTTCTAACGCTAGGGATCGCGCAAGGCGGTCGATCCTGTGGCGGGCGTCGTTTTCGCCAACTCCTTCGCGGCTGCCAAGTCGGCCGCTGAGAGTCGGATGCGTGATGGGCGGCGGGTTAGGATATCTTTCCCCGCGAGATGGAGGAGGGGGCGGGTTGCCTCGCCGTTCCACGGCTCGAGGATGGCCTTCTACGTCACGCTCGATGGAGATCCGGGTTCGGCTTCGGCTGGCGGCCGGCTCCTTTGCTTGCCGTGCACGGGCGTTGCCCGCGATCAGCGTCGCGTGGCGTTGCGCCCGTCTTTGTCGGCGCTGGGGAAACTTCGAGCGGCGCGCTGTCTTCGCCGCTCCTGCGGCAGCGCTGATTAGTTGCTGGATGCGTCTTTCCATGTAGGGAAGCTCGTCGGGCCCTAGCTGTTCAGCTCTTCTACGGCCGCCTAGGCGGTGGGTAGGTTCTCGAGGAGCGTGGCGTAGATGGGGCGGTCCATGCCCAGCATGTCGGCGATGGATGCGCCGCGTTTCTTGACATTGCCAAGCCGGCTCGGCCCTTCGGGAGGCGGCGTGCCGAAGGCGGCGCGGTTGACTTCGCGCTGGTGGGCCTCGGCGAGGCGTCTCAGGGAGGCTATCCTCCAGCCCTCGCGTGGGCGCGGCGGCGTCTTCGGTGCCTCGGCATCGGCGTCAGCCAGAGAGAAGCGGTCAGGTCGTCGGCGCCGCTTAGCGAAGCGTCGTGGGCGTTCGCCGAGGGCCGCCGTGATGATGACCACACCTCGGTGATGGCGCTGCCGCAGCTGTCGGTTTGGGAAGCGGGTCGCCGAAGATGGCGATGTTGGTGGGGAAGGCGTCAGCGATGCCGTGTCGGAGTTGACAAGCATCGGGTCGGTGGAGCTAAGCGACTCCAAGTCCACAGCGGGCTCGGCTGGAGGCGTGGAGCTGGTCGAGGAGGCTGACGAGGTGGCTCTCGAGGCAGCCGGTGCCCGCGTCGGATGCGGGCTCGTTGGAGATGCGAGTCTCGCCGAGAAGGTCGGCGAGGCAACTCGTCGCGCAGGCGTCAGCGACACCTTGCAGCGCGTCGGGGCAAGTGCCATCGGGCGTGCCGGGCTGGCTACGCTCGCAGGGAAGGAAGAGGGTTCCCGTCCAGAGCAGGTCTCCGGATGACAGTGCACCTGGCCCCACAGTTGGCACCAAATGTCGGGTGGTAGGTGCGACATATGCCAACGGGTGGCTAATCATAGTGGGAGCCAAGACGTCGCCGGTGCCTGGAAACGGGATGATGCGAAGACATGCACGCCGGCGAATCTTACCCAGCTTCGGGGCTCTCCGTGGAGATAACACCCCTACTGCTGCTCTGCGGGGTCTCCGCATGATCACTAGATGAACAAGGGCTACAAGAGGCTCCTTAAGTTGTTCGGGGTGAGGAAGAAGAAGGGCACGACTAGCTCTTCTCTTCCCTCTACGTGGTGTCTAAAACTATCAGAGTCCAACCCTTTGCATGGGTGCCCTGGGGGGTTTATATAGGCCTACCCCCCAGGGGTACAATGGTAATCCGGCTAGGTGTGGGCCCTGGCCGTCAGTGTCTTCATCCGCCGGCTTCTCCGCCGGCCGCTGGGGCCCGCCGACTTGGTGGGTCCCACCGCCGCCGCTTCTGGTCGACAAGCCGCCCCACCGTCGAGGGCCTTGTCGGGCTGGTTCTTGTTGCCTCAATCGATGGCGAGGGCTTTGTCGGGGTAAGCGTGGCTCTGTGCTGCCGCCTTGGCGGCGATCATCGTAGCCTCACTTCGTCTTGTCTCCTTAATGAGGCGCTTCCTTGAGGAGGAACAAATCGGCTATGGGGAGCCGCCATGTCCCAGTGACCGGGGAGGCCGAGCCGCCGGGCATCTCTCGACCGGAGGGATCCGCCGCTGCGGGTAGTCTGAACAACTTTGTCGTGGGTGGCGTCACGGTCGACATGGCAACAATGCCGCCGCTGGGCGGGTGATGGCTACCCGTCTGGCGCCTGCTAGCCCGCGCGCTCCGGGATCTTGGGGTGGCGAGGCTTCATCAGAGCCACGCCCGCCTCATCGCCGTTATGTGGGTGCAGATTCTGAGGATGTGGCCTTGGCCGCCTGCGGGGTGGCCGGCTCCTTGGAGTCGGCCTTCTCGCGACCGACTACGCGGAGTCGGCCCTCTGGTAGCCGGCTCCTTGGAAGCCGGCCATTTCTCCTATGGGTCTTGGGGCCAGGCCGCCCCCTGACAGCCGGCCTGAATGACAGCCGGCCGGGGGGAAGGCAGCCCAGCGTCTTGGATGTTGGATGTCCTGGTTGGCTTGATTGGCTTGTAATTTTTCCAGAAGCCCCAGGGGGAGCCGGCTAGGCTACCCGTGGTCATTTATTCCGATAGGATGTGTGCGTGACAGGTGCACCGGCATGGCACACGGTTAGTTTGAGTGAACCATGTCAGTTGCTTCATCCGACTTGTCTAATGTTCATAAATTTGGTGAAAAATGACACTGTCGGATCACGGGTTCCGGCAAAACCCTCAAGGTTCGAACACTGGGGTGCGCATGAAGATCTCTCCTCTCCCAAGCTCTCGCACTCCATGATCTAGCGGACTAACTCGCCGGACCCAAAGAACACAGAGACACAAGATTTATACTGGTTCGGGCCACCGATGTGGTGTAATACCCTACTCCGGTGTGGTGTGGTGGATTGCCTCTTGGGCTGGGGATGAACAGTACAAGGGGAAGAACAAGCTCCTGAGGCGGGGTATTCTTGTGCTGGTGAGCTGGACAAGGGTCCGTCTCCCTCTTCTGTGGTGGCTAGTCTGTTACGCCCAGATAATTAAGCTAAAGTAATTCCCTGCTAATGATGCCGCGTCACCACGATTACTGTTGTTGATCTCGCGACGATTCAATCCCGGTCAAATTTAAAATTCAAAATCAATTTAGACGACAAAGGTTTTGAAACATTAAAACAAAAATGTTTGAAGTGTTGCAATTAATCAATGGATAAATTTCATGGTGGAACCAACATTTTATAAGGCGTTAAAATGCCCAAAGCAATTAAAACGGGGGCAAAAACAATTACTTAAATGCTTTATAAATTTTTAGAAAAATACAAACTAATTTATTTAAGTGCCAAACTTAGTTGTGGCAGAGGCCTAATTAGTGACACTAATTTAGGTGCCAGAATTATATTTTAGAAAACTAAAATAATATGAAAAGAAATTAATAAAAATAATAAATAAATAAAAATAAGGGGGAAAAGGGAAAACCCACACGTCCCTAGCATAGTGAAGACGCAACTTTCCCCCTCCGGTCCGTCTGTCCGAAAATGCGAAACATCGGGAATACTTTCCCGGATGTTTCCCCCCTTCGCCGGTATCACCTAATACCACGTTAGGGCATACCTAGCACCGCGTATTACCTCGTTATGTTTTGTGATGCTTTGTTTGCTCTGTATTTACTATTTCTCCCCCCCCCCCCCTCTTCTTCTCCGATAGACCCCGAGACCGTTCTTTGATGCCATCGAGTTCGACTTCGTTGTTGACGACCCCTCCTTGCCAGAGCAACCAGGAAAGCCCCCCTTGATGACCAGTTATCGCCTATTTCTTCTCTCTACTGCTTGCATTAGAGTAGTGTAGCATGCTACTGCTTTCGATTAATCCTATTCTGCTGCATAGGCTGTCATTGTGGCTACAGTTGTTACCCTTACCTGCAATCCTAAATGCTTAGTATAGGTTGCTAGTACTCCATCAGTGGCCCTACATTCTTGTCCGCCTGCCATGCTATACTATCGGGCCGTGATCACTGAGGAGGTGATCACGGGTATATACATACTACACTATTATACATGATACATGGTGGTGACTAAAGTCGGGTCGGCTCGTATAGTACCCGCAAGTGAATCCGATGTGGGGGCTGAAAGGACAGGTGGCTCCATCCAGGTAGTGGTGGGCCTGAGTTCCCGATGGCCCCCGATTGTTACTTTAATGGCGGGCGACATGGCGAGTAGAGACCACCTAGGTGAGAGGTGGGCCTGGCCCTGGTCGGCGTCCGCGGATACTTCAATTAACACGCTTAACGAGATCTTGGTATATGATCTAAGTCTAGCCACTGGCCTATACGCACTAACCAACTACGTGGGAACAGTTATGGGCACTCGACGTCGTGGTATCAGCCGAAGCCTTCTTGGCGTCGGGCCGACGAGCGGCGCGAGTTGGACCGCGTGAGAACTTCCTTTGTAATGGAGGTTGCTAGGTCTGCTCACCCGGTCAGCGTCGCAAGCGTGCGGTGTGCAATGGGCGATGGGCCCGGACCCTGCGGCGCATAGGATTTAGACCGCGTCTGACCTCTTTGTTGTGCCTAGGTGGGGCTGCGGCGTGTTGCTCTTAGAGGCGGTCATGACCCAGAAAGTGTGTCCGCCAAAGGGGATCGGCGTGTTGGGTAATGTGGTGCACCCCTGCAGGGAAGTTTATCTATTCGTATAGCCGTGTCCCTTAGTAAGAGGACGACCCGGAGTTGTACCTTGACCTTATGACAACTAGAACGGATACTTAATAAAACATGTTGTGCCTAGGTGGGGCTCTGATGTGTTGATCTTCCGAGGCCGGGCATGACCCAGGAAAGTGCGTCCGGCCAAAGGGGATCGAGCGTGTTGGGTAATGTGGTGCACCCCTGCAGGGAAGTTTATCTATTCGAATAGTTGTGTCCCTCGGTAAAAGGACGACCCGGAGTTTTACCTTGACCTTATGGCAACTAGAACCGGATACTTAATAAAACTCACATACTTAATAAAACACACCCTTTCAAGTGCCAGATACAACCCGGTGATCACTCTCTAACAGGGCGACGAGGAGAGGATCGCCGGGTAGGATTATGCTACACGATGCTACTTGGTGAACTTACCATCTACTCTCTTCTGCATGCTGCAAGATGGAGGCTGCCAGAAGCGTAGTCTTCGACAGGACTAGCTATCCTCCTCTTATTCTGGCATTCTGCAGTTTAGTCCATTGATATTGCCCCTTTTACATTGATACCATGCATATGTAGTGTAGATCCTTGCTTGCGAGTACTTTGGATGAGTATTCACGGTTGCCTTGCTCCCCCTTTTTCCCCCTTTCCTTTCTTCCTGGGTGTCACAACCAGATGTTGGAGCCCAGGAGCCAGATGCCACTGTCGATGACGACTCCTACTACACCAGAGGTGCCTACTACTATGTGCAGGCCGCTGACGACGATCAGGAGTAGTTTAGGAGGATCCCAGGCAGGAGGCCTGCGCCTCTTTCGATTTGTATCCCAGTTTGTGCTAGCCATCTTATGGCAACTTGTTTAACTTATGTCTGTACTCAGATATTGTCGTTTCTGCTGACTCGTCTATGATCGAGCACTTATATTCGAGCCCTCGAGGCCCCTGGCTTGTATTATGATGCTTGTGTGACTTATTTTATTTTTAGAGTTGTGTTGTGATATATTCCCGTGAGTCCCTGACTTGATCATACACGTTTGCATGTATGATTAGTGTATGATTGAATCGGGGGCGTCAGAAGTTGGTATCAGAGCCGACTGCATGTAGGAATCCCCTTCCACACTCCTTGGCCGAAGTCGAGTCTAGATATTGCTAAAGCTTTACTAACATGGTTGTGTGCCTTATGGGCCCACATCACCATTAGTTGGTACTAGGATCTTTTACTCCTCGTCTATACTCTGGGACTCTGATCTCTCTTCTTTTCGGGTTAAATGATTTTGCTAACTCTAGCTCTAGGTTCTCGTAAATACTTTCTCTCGGAGAGCCCCTTCATTCCAGACGATGGCCCGCTTCACCAGAAGATTCCAAGGATACTCTCTGTTATTCTCTCAAGAATCCTTTGTGCCCACCGCTTTGCAGCTCTTTGCCGCAGAAATACCCCTACGGATAATTCCTCTCACTTATCGAGGATTTGTTCATCCCCAGTTGATCATGTGTTTCACAAAATTCTTTGAATGCTATTCGGTCTTTCGAAAATCCTCAGCGGACTATTGCTCTTGTAATTCTTGCCTGCTTGCATTATGGTTAATTCCATATGTCTAGTAATCTTATTGTCATCCTTTGTCACTATCATTTTCAGTCCGTTGATACAATATGTTGGGAATGCTTGCAATCCTCATCCAAATCCTAGAATTCATCCTTCCAGCTCAAATGACATTTTAAACATGAGCTGGATATCGACCAATCAAATTGCCATCGATTTTACCCCCAAGCCTACTCAACTTATCCATCCTTGATCAGAGTGTTAGCTTCTGATTCCTTGATTTAGAAATCATAATTCCTTTGCGTTTGAGCTTGAGTTAGTCAGTTGTTTCTATAATTTGATCACCTTGCATTCTTTCTTCCTTTGGTTGAGTATCGATGCTCACATCAGATCCCTTGTGGGCAACCGGATCCTTTGTTGGATTTTATCCGACAACGCCCTTCGTATTCAATAAGCTTGTGAGCCTTTCCTCGGATACATAATGCCTTTGGTAAATTGTGTCCTCTGCTTTCTCAAGCATGCTCTACTATCGAGTTCGTGTTATTTAATCTTGAAATTGTGGTTTATGCTCCTAAGATGCCCCAATGGGTTGAACCTATACCTTCCCTAAAACCCGTATGAACCCGAAGGTTTTCACAAGTCATACCCTTGTGGTGTTTTACTAGATAATTTTCTACCATACGACTTCTTCCAGGATGAGAAGTGGATGTAAAGTCATACATTGGAGAAGTGGGAGTCAACCTTGAACTTAGTGTTCATGCCCATGGACCCGATGTGGAACTTATCATGGAGGCTTATTGCAAAACCTTTAATCAGTTGGATAATTCTTCCGGTGTCTTTGAATTGGATCCCTTGCAACTATGGTTTCGGCCATATTGATGTTCCTTGATTCCTTTCTCGGACAAGTTAAAGTACTTGTCTTTCTGCAGATCAATACACTTGTCAACCCTCTATTTTGCTCTACCTCCGAGTATTACCCTCTGGTATCTCGATAATATCATCGAACCATGTTGCTTATTATGAGCCTTCATCAAGTATTATTCCTCACCGATTCCAATGTTCCCTGGTTCCGAGTTGTTGGTCACTCGAGGACACCGATAACTAAATCGGGTCCGCACCATGATTAAACAACTCTTAGTAATCTCCTTTACTCACGAGTTTGTACTCGAGCATGTCAATACTAGCCTGATCGGCTATCATCTTGTGCTAAATTTTAAACTGTGCCACCTGGTCCTTATTCCCAAAGCACAACTTTCGATGATGAGCTAAGCTCATGTCGATCTGCCTCGTCTTATCGTTCACCTCGAACACCAAGCTTGATTCCGAGTTGATGTCGTACCCATGGTTCCAAAAACCTTTCGCTTCATCATTCCTTTGACTTGATGTCGTCGCTGATTGATTACATCTTCATGAAATCTCTCGACAAATGTGTCGTGATATCATCAGCATTTTGAGCTCTTCCAAGATATCAATCAAATTCATGATGGGAAATACCATCCTTGCCCCTCGATGATTTTGTTATCATCGACAACATTCTTGCCTTCCCCCCAACACAAACTTGTTCATGTTATGGATGCAACTTGCTATCCAGCTTGTATGATGTTCTACCTTGAAGTATAAATGTCTTTTATGACAAGGATGTTGTGAGCATTGCTCCACCTCTTAAGAATTCTTGGTATAGTGATACTTCTCACCATCACCATTCTTTCTTGGTCCTCGTGTTGATTCCAACCGGGGTACCAACAAGTGAACGGTGTTGTTTGGATTCTGCCCTTCTAGCAACCGTATTGCTTTGAATTTAATGGTCAGCCGTTCATTCTTAGACTATTGATTATTGAATCACCATTCCGACGATGGTCGTGCAACCCAGCCCATATTTCAGGTGCAACTTTCAACCAATGTTTAATTGTGTATGTTTTCCTTGAGCATACATCATTATATCGTTTGATCTGACAAGTTTTACCTCCTTGTTCACATCATTGTGGAAATCCATCTTTTGTTAATCTCGATGAATAGTCGCTGAGTCCATAAGCCACCTCCTCATCCTCTCCTTGGGTTAATGATGAACTCTTGTTTCGGAAATTGCTTCCATTGATCATTTCCCGAGAATCTTACAATGTCGTCTCATCAATTGGTGCTGTACCTTTTCTTCTTAGTCACCCTGAGACTGGGGTATCCAGACACCAGCCATATCTGAATCTCGGTCAGATATGATGGTTGGAACATATTTCCAAGAGTTATAACATTGGTCTTTATGTGACCCGGTAAGGTGATGTCGTCTTAGCACACCTGGCCGGAGGCCCTATTGTTATAGATTCCTTTTCAGCAAGGTTATCCATTCTTCCATGAGGAAATTGTAAGACTTATTCTACAAGTTATTCTTGATGTATCCTTTGTGTTTCCAAAGTTTGATCTTCACCTGATGACCATGTCAATGCTATCTCGAAGCATGTCTATGGTACTCTGATTTTCAACAAGAACATTTGAAGCCCAATGCTAAATGTTTCCTGCTCAATTATCCAAACACCGTTGTATGGGTAATGTCATGAAATTTCTCTCCCCTTACCTAAAGGGTTTTCTATGTTATGTCTTGTTATGGATATCATGCTCTGCTTGTCCTTGGGAAGGATATACCCCCGAAATATGTGTTTAATCACATTTTCTTTTCCATTGTTTTGTTTAACCTTTCTTGTAATCTGACTTAACTGAGCGGTGATAATTCTCTGCTTAGGTAAATACCTCGTTGTACCACTTTGTCAGTGAGACCCTGTTACTATTGTTGATGACATTCCGTTAACCACCGATGGACGAGAACTTTGCCTATTGGTCCGCCTCGTTCAACGAGCAGGAAAATGGTTCTCTTCGTCCCTCGTCCTTGGTACTGATGTTGTTGCCGACATAACTAACAAGCTATCCTCTGACATGACTTGCTTACATTATCATGCAAGACGTCTTCGCCCTTCCTACTTTTAACCCACATGGTGGGCCCATAACCCACAGTTCTATAGGAGCGAAACCTGACTCTCATGTACACCCCCTGTTCCCAAGGTTGTTCCTCGCGCGTGGCCTCGTATGTAATTCACAAGCCACCTTCACGTCTGATGTCGGACACAATACTTATTCCCGTAGCTTTGACCCTTTCACGCCCTATAACAGGCATCGAACGATTGCCTGCCCGCTCGAAACTTCCCAGGATACCTCCTTACTTTGCTCTCGATATTTTCTTAAGTTTCAATTCGAGAGTTACTTTCCGCCACCTTCCTCGATGTTGTCGACCAGATAGTCAACCTTGTCGAGGTCCGTTCTCCCAGAATACCCACCCTTTTCTCTCGTAAGTACGATGGAGTTCTCGAAGAAAGGATGCCTGCTTCATAATGATGACCCGAAGCAGAAAAATGAAGACATCAATGTAATGGAGAGACCTCTTCGAGAAGAGCAACCAAGACCGAGAAGATTCGTTAGAATTTCGTAACCATACCTTTCCCCCTTCCCCCCCCCCCCTCTTAAATCTCGGGACGAGATTTCTTGTAGTGGAGGAGAATTGTGACGCCCAGATAATTAAGCTAAAGTAATTCCCTGCTAATGATGTCGCGTCACCATGATTACCCTTGTCGATCTCGCGATGATTCAATCCCGCTCGAATTCAAAATTCAAAATCAAGTCAAACGGTAAAGGTTTTGAAACATTAAAACAAAAATGTTTGAAGTGTTGCAATTAATCAATGGATAAATTTCATGGTGGAACCAACATTTTATAAGGCGTTAAAATGCCCAAAGAAATTAAAACAGGGGCAAAAAAATTACTTAGATGCTTTTTAAATTTTTAGAAAAATACAAGCTAATTTATTTAAGTGCCAAACTTAGTTGTGGCAGAGGCCTAATTAGTGACACTAATTTAGGTGCCACAATTATATTTTAGAAAACTAAAATAATATGAAAAGAAATTAATAAAAATAATAAATAAATAAAAATAAAAATAAATAAGGGGGAAAAGGGAAAACCCCCTGCTCCCCCTGGGCCTTGGCCCAGATGGCCAAACGGCCCAGCCAGCCTCGGCCCACCCCATCCAGCCCACTCCCCGCACCGGACACCTTCCCCTCCCTGTTCCTCTGTCCTGGGTCGCTACAGGCATCGTCCCCGCCAGACCGGCGACGCCTCGGCGAGGATAAGGGCGCCACGGTCCCCTCTCGGCCTCGTCAGCCCTACCCCCCTACTGCACAGATATTTCCCCTAGCCCTCTCTCCCTCATCCCTCTCTCACTCGCATCCAGATCCACCCCGCCGTGCGCCCACATCGCCATGGCAGACCTCACCCACACGCGCCCACTTAGCTCCCCGCTGTTGCTGCTTTCGCCAGAAGAACAAACGCAGACTACCTCGTCTACTGGACCCGCCCGTTGGAGCTGAAGCTCTCTGCGTCAACCACGGCGACATCTTCTTCATCCTCGTCACCGACCGCCGCCCCATGTCGTGCGCATCTTCTTCCTCTCTGCGGTCGCCGCGCATCACCGCTCGATCCGCCACCACTCTATGCCTCCGCCTCTGTCGAGCTCCTCCCTGCATCGTTGTGAGCCCCCTCCGTTCCCTGCTCCCCCCCCCCACTCGAACCCCTCTATAGACGTCGCCTCACCGTGCCCCTGTGCGCGCCGCCTGCACCCGTCGCGCCCCGCCTCATCCCTGGCCGCAACCGCCGTCGCGCACCCGCTCACTCGTGCCCCTGCTGGCCGCCGCACCTGTTAGAAATATGCCCTAGAGGCAATAATAAATTAGTTATTATTATATTTCCTTGTTCATGATAATCGTTTATTATCCATGCTATAATTGTATTGATAGGAAACTCAGATACATGTGTGGATACATAGACAACACCATGTCCCTAGTAAGCCTCTAGTTGACTAGCTCGTTGATCAACAGATGGTTACGGTTTCCTGACCATGGACATTGGATGTCGTTGATAACGGGATCACATCATTTGGAGAATGATGTGATGGACAAGACCCAATCCTAAGCCTAGCACAAAGATCGTAGTTCATATGCTAAAGCTTTTCTAAATGTCAAGTATCATTTCCTTAGACCATGAGATTGTGCAACTCCGGATACCGTAGGAATGCTTTGGGTGTACCAAACGTCACAACGAATCGGGTGGCTATAAAGGTGCATTACAGGTATCTCCGAAAGTGTCATTGGGTTGGCATGAATCGAGATCGGATTTGTCACTCCGTGTGGCGGAGAGGTATCTCTGGGCCCACTCGGTAGGACATCATCATAATGTGCACAATGTGATCAAGGAGTTGATCACGGGATGATGTGTTACGAAACGAGTAAAGAGACTTGCCTGTAACGAGATTGAACAAGGTATCGGGATACCGACGATCGAATCTCGGGCAAGTACAATACCACTAGACAAAGGGAATTGTATACAGGATCGATTGAGTCCTTGACATCGTGGTTCATCCGATGAGATCATCGTGGAACATGTGGGAGCCAACATGGGTATCCAGATCCCGCTGTTGGTTATTGACCGGAGAACGTCTCGGTCATGTCTACATGTCTCCCGAACCCGTAGGGTCTACACACTAAGGTTCGATGGCGCTAGGGTTATAAAGGAAGTTTGTATGTGGTTACCGAATGTTGTTCGAGTCCGGATGAGATCCCGGACGTCACGAGGAGTTCGGAATGGTCCGGAGGTAAAGATTTATATATGGAAAGTTGTTGTTGGGTTAGGAAAAAGTTTGGGTTTTTCGATTGTACCGGAAGCTTCGAAAGGTTCGGAGGATTCGGAGGGGTCCGGAGGTCCGGAAATTGTTCCACCACGTCCAATACAGTAGCATGGGCTGTAGGGAGGTGCCCTAGCCTTAATGGGCCAGGGGCACCAGCCCCCCCAAGGCCCATGCGCATGGGAAGGGGAAAACCCTAAAGGGGGAGGCCTCCACTTGACTTGGGAGGCACTCCTCCCCCCCTTGGTCGCCCCCTAGATGGGATCTAGGGCTAGCCGCACCCCTTGGGGGTGGGAAACCCTAAAGGGGGCGCAGCCCCCCCTTCCCCCTATATATAGTTGAGGTTTGGGGCTGCAATACACATGAGAACTTCTCCTCTTGGTGCAGCCCCGCTCTCCTCCTCCTCCTCTCCTTGGTGCTTGGCGAAGCCTGCGGGATTGCCACGCTCCTCCACCACCACCATGCCGTTGTGCTGCTGCTGGATGGAGTCTTCCTCAACCTCTCCTCTCTCCTTGCTGGATCAAGGCGTGGGAGGCGTCACCGGCTGTACGTGTGTTGAGCGCGAGGTGCCGTCTGCTCGCACTAGGATCTCCGGTGATTTGGATCACGACAAGTACGACTCCTTCAACCCCGTTCTCATGAGCGCTTCCGCTTAGCGATCTACAAGGGTATGTAGATGCACTCTCCTTCCCTCGTTGCTAGTCTCTCCATGGATAGATCTTGGTGACACGTGGAAAATTTTGAATTTCTGCTCGTTCCCCAACAATGGCATCATGAGCTAGGTCTATTGCGTAGATTCTTTGCACGAGTAGAACACAAAGTAGTTGTGGGCGTTGATTTTGTTCAATATGCTTACTGTTACTAGTCCAATCTTGTTTCGACGGTATTGTGGGATGAAGCGGCCCAGACCGACCTTACGTACATCTTACGTGAGACAGGTTCCACCGACCGACATGCACTTGGTGCATAAGGTGGCTAGCGGTGCCGCTCTCCCACTTTAGTCGGAACGGATTCGATGAAAAGGGTCCTTATGAAGGGTAAATAGCAATTGGCATATCACGTTGTGGTTTTGCGTAGGTAAGAAACGTTCTTGCTAGAAACCCAAAGCAGCCACGTAAAACATGCAAACAACAATTAGAGGACGTCTAACTTGTTTTTGCAGGGTATGCTATGTGATGTGATATGGCCAAGAAGAATGTGATGAATGATATGTGATGTATGAGATTGATCATGTTCTTGTAATAGGACTCACGACTTGCATGTCGATGAGTATGACAACCGGCTGGAGCCATAGGAGTTGTCTTTATTTATTGCATGACCTGCGTGTCATTAAACAACGCCATGTAATTACTTTACTTTATTGCTAACCGTAGCCATATTAGTAGAAGTAATAGTTGGCGAGACAACTTCATGAAGACACGATGATGGAGATCATGATGATGGAGATCATGGTGTCATGCGGTGACGATGATGATCATGGAGCCCGAAGATGGAGATCAATGGAGCTATATGATATTGGCCATATCATGTCACTACTATATAATTGCATGTGATGTTTATTATGTTTATGCATCTTGTTTACTTAGAACGACGGTAGTAAATAAGATGATCCTTACAACAATTTCAAGAAGTGTTCTCCCTAACTGTGCACCGTTGCCAAAAGTTCGTCGCTTCTAAGCACCACGTGATGATCGGGTGTGATGGATTCTTACGTTCACATACAACGGTGTTGACGAGCCTAGCATGTATGCAGACATGGCCTCGGAACACGCAATACACTTAGGGTTAACTTGACGAGCCTAGCATGTACAGACATGGCCTCGGAACACGAGAGACCGAAAGGTCGAGCATGAGTCGATAGTAGATACGATCAACATGAAGATGTTCACCGATGATGACTAGTCCGTCTCACGTGATGATCGGACACGGCCTAGTTGACTCGGATCATGTAATCACTTAGATGACCAGAGGGATGCTATCTTGAGTGGGAGTTCATAAGATGAACTTAATTATCCTGAACATAGTCAAAAGACCCTTTGCAAATTATGTCGTAAACTCGCGCTTTAGTTCCACTGTTTAGATATGTTCCTAGAGAAAATAGAGTTGAAAGTTGAAAGTAGCGATTATGCGGACGGTAGAAAGCTTATGTCCTTAATGCACCGCTCAGTGTGCTGATCCCCAAACGTAGTTTGTGGATGTTGCGAACATCGGACACACACGTTTTGATAACTACGTGATAGTTCAGTTAAACGGTTTAGAGTTGAGGCACCAAAGACGTTTTGAAATGTCGCGGGACATATGAGATGTTCTGAGGGCTGAAATTGGGATTTCAGGCTCGTGCCCACGTCAAGAGGTATGAGACCTCCGACGATTTTCTTAGCCTGCAAACTAAGGGAGAAAAGCTCAATCGTTGAGCTTGTGCTCAGATTGTCTGAGTACAACAATCACTTGAATCGAGTGGGAGTTAATCTTCCAGATGAGATAGTGATGTTTCTCCAAAGACATTGCCACCAAGCTACTAGAGCTTCGTGATGAACTATAACATATCAGGGATAGATATGATGATCCTTGAAGTGTTCGCGATGTTTGACACCGCGAAAGTAGAAATCAAGTAGGATCATCAATTGTTGATGGTTGGTAAAACCACTAGTTTCAAGAAGGGCAAGGGCAACAAGGGATACTTCATGAAACAGCAAAACAGTTGCTGCTCTAGTGAAGAAACCCAAGGTTGAACCCAAACCGAGACTAAGTGCTTCGTAATAAGGGAACAGCCATCGGGCAGAATTACCCTAGATACTTGGTAGATGAGAAGGCTGGCAAGGTCGATAGAAGTATATTGGATATACATTATGTTAATGTGTACTTTACTAGCACTCCTAGTAGCACCGTGGTATTAGATACCGTTCGGTTGCTAAATGTTAGTAACTCAAATAAAAGCTACGGAATAAAAGGAGACTAGCTAAAGGTGAGTGACGATATGTGTTGGAATTGTTTCCAAGGTTGATATGATCAAGCATCGCACGCTCCCTCTACCATCGAGATTGGTGTTAAAACAGAATTATTGTCATTTGGTGTTTGCGTTGAGCATAGACATGATTGGATTATGTCTATCGTCTACTGTTATTCATTTAAGGAGAATAATGGTTACTCTATTTATTTGAATAATACCTTCGATGGTCTTGCACCTAAATAAATGGTTTATTGAATCTCGATCGTAGTGATACACATTTTCATGCCAAAAATATAAGATAGTAATGATAGTACCACTTACTTGTGGCGCTGCCATGTAAGTCATATTGGTATAAAACACATGAAGAAGCTCCATATTGATGGATCTTTGGACTCACTCGTTTTTGAAAAGTTTGAGACATGTGAACCATGTCTATTGGTGTATACGCATAAAGAAACTCCATGCAGATGGATCGTTTGGACTCACTTGATTTTGAATCACTTGAGATATGCAAATCATTCCACATGGGCAAGATGACTGAAAAGCCTCGGTTTCAGTGGAACAAGAAAGCAACTTGTTGGAAGTAATACATTTTGATGTGTGCAGTCCAATGAGTGCTAAGGCATCAAATGAATATCGTTATGTTCTTACTTCACGATGATTCGAGTAGATGTTGAGTATATTTACTTGATGAAACACAAGTCTGAATTATTGAATGGTTCAAGTAATTTCAGAGTGAAGTTTAAGATCTTCGTGACAAGAGGATAGAATATCTATGATATGATCATAGAGATGAATATCTGAGTTACGAGTTTTGGCACACAATTAAGACATTGTGGAAATTGTTTCACAATTAATACCGCCTGGAACACCATAGTTTGATGGTGTGTCCGAACATCATAGTTGCACCCTATTAGATATGGTGCGTACCACGATGTTTCTTATCGAATTACCACTATCGTTCATGGGTTAGGCATTAGAGACAACTGCACTCACTTTAATAGGGCACCACGTAATTCCGTTGAGATGACACCGTATGAACTATGGTTTAGAGAAACCTAAGCTGTCATTTCTTAAAAGTTTGGGGCTACGACGCTTATGTGAAAAAGTTTCAGGTTGATAAGCTCGAACCCAAAGCGGATGAAATGCATCTTCATAGGACACCCAAAACAGTTGGGTATACCTCCTAATTCAGATCCGAAAGCAATAGGGATTGTTTCTTGAATCGGGTCCTTTCTCGAGGAAAAGTTTTTCTCGAAAAGTTGAGTGGGAGGATGGTGGAGACTTGATGAGGTTATTGAACCGTCACTTCAACTGGTGTGTAGCAGGGCACAGGAAGTTGTTCCCGTGGCACATACACCAATTGAAGTAGAAGCTTATGATAGTAATCATGAAGTTTTGGATCAAGTCACTAATGAACCTCGTAGGGTGATAAGGAGGCGTACTACTTCAGAGTGGTACGCAATCCTGTCTTGAAGGTCATGTTGCTAGACAACAATGAACCTATGAGCTATGGAGAAGCAATGGTGGGCCCAAATTTTGACAAATGGTTAGA
This sequence comes from Aegilops longissima, assembly GCA_021605205.1. Taxonomy (NCBI): domain Eukaryota; kingdom Viridiplantae; phylum Streptophyta; class Magnoliopsida; order Poales; family Poaceae; genus Aegilops; species Aegilops longissima. Next base: position 443,753,650 of record CM038681.1, read on the forward strand.
AGCCATGAAATCCGAGATAGGATCCATATATTAGAACAAAGCATGGACTTTGGTGGACTTGCCAAATGATCGGCAAGCCATTGAGATAAATGGATCTTTAAGAAGAAGACGGACGTGGACGGTAATATCACCGTCTATGAAGCTCGACTTGTGGCGAAGAGTTTTTCACAAGTTCAAGGAGTTGACTGCGATGAGATTTTCTCATTCGTAGCGATGCTTAAGTCCGTCGGAATCATGTTAGCATAAGCTGCATTTATGAAATCTGGCAGATGGATGTCAAAAGGAGTTTCCTTACCAGTTTTCGTAAGGAAAGGTTGTATGTGATACAATTAGAAAGTTTTGTCGATCCTAAGGATGCTAAAAGGTATGCTGGCTCCAGCGATCTTTTCTAAGGACTGGAGTAAGCATCTCGGAGTTGGAATGTGCGCTTTGATGAGATGATCAAAGATTTTGGGTTTATACAAAGTTTATGAGAAACTTGTATTTCCAAAGAAGTGAGTGGGAGCACTATAGAATTTCTGATGAGTATATGTTGTTGACATATTGTTGATTAGAAATGATGTAGAATTTCTGGGAAGCATACATGGTTATTTGAAAGATGTTTTTCAATAGAAAACCTGGATTAAGCTACTTGAGCATCGAGAACTATAAGGATAGATCAAAATGCTTAATAATACTTTCAAATGAGCACGTACCTTAACATGATCTTGAAAGTGTTCAAGATGGATCAGTCAAAGAAGGAGTTCTTGCCTGAGTTGTAAGGTACGAAGTTAGGACTTAAAGCTCGACCACGGCAGAAAGAGAGAAAGGACGAAGGTCGTCCCCTATGCTTTAGACGTAGGCTCTATAGTATGCTATGTTGTGTGCCGCACCGGAAGTGTGCCTTGCCATGAATCAGTCAAGGGGTACAAGAATGATCCAGGAACGGATCATTGGACAGCGGTCAAAACTATCCTTAGAGGACTAAGGATATGTTTCTCGATTATGGAGGTGATAAAGAGTTCGATGTAAAGGGTTATGTCGATGCAAGCTTTAACACCCGTCCGAGTGACTCTGAGTAGCAAACCGGATACGTATAGTGGAGCAACCATTTGGAATAGCTCCAAGTGGAGCGTGGAAGCAGCGTTTACAATATGACATAGAGAATTGCGAAGTACATACGGATCTGAATGTTACAGACCCGTTGACTAAAACCTCTCTCAAAAGCAAAACATGATCAAACCCCAGAACTCATTGAGTCTTAATCACATGATGATGTGAACAAGTTTAATGACACTATTAAACTCTTTGGATGTTAGTCACATGGCGATGTGACGTGTGAGTGTTAACCACATGACAATGTGAACTAGATTATTGACTCTAGTGCAAGTGGGAGACTGTTGGAAATATGCCCTAGAGGCAATAATAAATTAGTTATTATTATATTTCCTTGTTCATGATAATCGTTTATTATCCATGCTATAATTGTATTGATAGGAAACTCAGATACATGTGTGGATACATAGACAACACCATGTCCCTAGTAAGCCTCTAGTTGACTAGCTCGTTGATCAACAGATGGTTACGGTTTCCTGACCATGGACATTGGATGTCGTTGATAACGGGATCACATCATTTGGAGAATGATGTGATGGACAAGACCCAATCCTAAGCCTAGCACAAAGATCGTAGTTCATATGCTAAAGCTTTTCTAAATGTCAAGTATCATTTCCTTAGACCATGAGATTGTGCAACTCCGGATACCGTAGGAATGCTTTGGGTGTACCAAACGTCACAACGCAATCGGGTGGCTATAAAGGTGCATTACGGTATCTCCGAAAGTGTATGTTGGGTTGGCATGAATCGAGATCGGATTTGTCACTCCGTGACGGAGAGGTATCTCTGGGCCCACTCGGTAGGACATCATCATATGTGTACAATGTGATCAAGGAGTTGATCACGGGATTATGTGTTACGAAACGAGTAAAGAGACTTGCCGGTAACGAGATTGAACAAGGTATCGGGATACCGACGATCGAATCTCGGGCAAGTACAATACCACTAGACAAAGGGAATTGTATACGGATCGATTGAGTCCTTGACATCGTGGTTCATCCGATGAGATCATCGTGGAACATGTGGGAGCCAACATGGGTATCCAGATCCTGCTGTTGGTTATTGACCGAGAACGCCTCGGTCATGTCTACATGTCTCCCGAACCCGTAGGGTCTACACACTTAAGGTTCGATGGCGCTAGGGTTATAAAGGAAGTTTGTATGTGGTTACCGAATGTTGTTCGAGTCCTGATGAGATCCCGGACGTCACGAGGAGTTCCTGAATGGTCCGGAGGTAAAGATTTATATATGGAAAGTTGTTGTTCGGGTTCCTAAAAGTTCGGGTTTTTCGGTATTGTACCGGAAGCTTCGAAGGTTCCGGAGGATTCGGAGGGTCCGGAGGTCCAGAAATTGTTCCACCACGTCCAATACAGTAGCATGGGCTGTAGGAGGCGCCCTAGCCTTAATGGGCTAGGGGCACCAGCCCCCAAGGCCCATGCGCATGGGAAGGGAAAACCCTAAAGGGGAGGCCTCCACTTGAGTTGGGAGGCACTCCTCCCCCTTAGCCGCCCCTAGATGGGATCTAGGGCTAGCCGCACCCCTTGGGGGTGGGAAACCCTAAAGGGGGCGCAGCCCCCCCTTCCCCCTATATATAGTTGAGGTTTGGGGCTGCAATACACATGAGAACTTCTCCTCTTGGTGCAGCCCTGCCTCTCCTCCTCCTCCTCTCCCTTGGTGCTTGGCGAAGCCCTGCAGGATTGCCACGCTCCTCCACCACCACCATGCCGTTGTGCTGCTGCTGGATGGAGTCTTCCTCAACCTCTCCCTCTCTCCTTGCTGGATCAAGGCGTGGGAGACGTCACCGGGCTGTACGTGTGTTGAACGCGGAGGTGCCGTCTGTTCGCACTAGGATCTCCGGTGATTTGGATCACGACAGTACGACTCCTTCAACCCCGTTCTCATGAACGCTTCCGCTTAGCGATCTACAAGGGTATGTAGATGCACACTCCTTCCCCTCGTTGCTAGTCTCTCCATGGATAGATCTTGGTGACACGTAGGAAAATTTTGAATTTCTGCTCGTTCCCCCAACAAAGACCAGATGCCCCCGACTGGCTTGCAGCTGGTGTGATGCTGCTCTCTGCTACCTCTTGAGCACTGCGTTAGTTTTCCCTTGAAGAGGAAAGGGTGATGCAGCAAAGTAGCTTAAGTATTTCCCTCAGTTTTTGAGAACCAAGGTATCAATCCAGAAGGAGGCTACGCGCGAGTCCCTCGTACCTACACAAAACAAATAAATCCTCGCAACCAATGCGATAAGGGGTTGTCAATCCCTTCACGGTCACTTACGAGAGTGAGATCTGATAGATCTGATAGCATAATATTTTTGGTATTTTTATGATAAAGATGCAAAGTAAAACAAAAGCAAAGTAAAAAAGCAAAGGAAATAACAAAGTGTTGGAAGATTAATATGATAAAGATAGACCCGGGGGCCATAGGTTTCACTAGTGGCTTCTCTCAGGAGCATAAGTATTTTACGGTGGGTGAACGAATTACTATTGAGAAATTGACAGAATTGAGCATAGTTATGAGAATATCTAGGTATGATCATGTATATAGGCATCATGTCTGAGACAAGTAGACCGACTCCTGCCTGCATCTACTACTATTACTCCACTCATCGATCATTGTCCAAAGATGCATCTACAGATTTAAGTTCATGAAAACAGGAGTAACGCCTTAAGCAAGATGACATGATGTAGAGGGATAAATTCATGCAATATGATAAAAAACCCCATCTTGTTATCCTCGATGGCAACAATACAATACGTGCCTTGCTGCCCCTACTGTCACTGGGAAAGGACACAGCAAGATTGAACCCAAAGCTAAGCATTTCTCCCATTGCAAGAAAGATCAATCTAGTAGGCCAAACCAAACTAATCATTCGAAGAGACTTGCAAAGATAACCAATCATACATAAAAGAATTTAGAGAAGATTCAAATATTGTTCATTGATAAACTTGATCATAAACCCACAATTCATCGGTCTCAACAAACACACCGCGAAAAGAAGATTACATCGAATAATCTCCACGAGAGAGGGGGAGAACATTGTATTGAGATCCAAAAAGAGAGAAGAAGCCATTTAGATACTAACTATGGACCCGAAGGTCTGAGTAAACTACTCACACTTCATCAGAGAGGCTATGGTGTTGATGTAGAAGCCCTCCGTGATGGATACCCCCTCCGGTGGAGCTCCGGAACAGGCCCCAAGATGGGATCTCGTGGGTATAGAAGGTTGTGGCGGTGGAATTAGGTTTTTTGCTCCGTATCTGATCGTTTGGGGGTACGTAGGTATATATAGGAGGAAGAAGTACGTCGGTGGAGCAACCTGGGGCCCACGAGGGTGGAGGGCGCGCCCTGGGGGATGGGCGCGCCCCCCTACCTCGTGGCCTCCTGGAAGCTTCTCTTACGTAGGGTCCAAGTCTCCTGGATCATGTTCGTTCCAAAAATCACGCTCCCTAAGGTTTCATTCCGTTTGGACTCCGTTTGACATTCTTTTTCTGCGAAACTCTGAAATAGGCAAAAAACAACAATTCTGGGCTGGGCCTCGGGTTAATAGGTTAGTCCCAAAAATAATATAAAAGTGGATAATAAAGCCCAATATTGTCCAAAACAGTAGATAATATAGCATGGAGCAATCAAAAATTATAGATACGTTGGAGACGTATCAAGCATGCCCAAGCTTAATTCCTGCTCGTCCTCGAGTAGGTAAATGATAAAAACAGAATTTTTGGTGCGGAGTGCTACTTGGCATAATTTCAATGTAATTCTTCTCAACTGTGGTATGAATATTCAGACCCGAAAGATTCAAGATAAAAGTTCATATTGACATAAAAATAATAATACTTCAAGCATACTAACTAAGCAATTATGTCTTCTCAAAATAGCATGGCCAAAGAAAGTTCATCCCTACAAAATCATATAGTTTAGTCATGCTCCATTTTCTTCACACAAGAATGCTCTCATCATGCAGAACCCCGATGACAAGCCAAGCAATTGTTTCATACTTTAGTAATCTCAAACCTGTAAACTTTCACGCAATATATGAGCGCGAGCCATGGACATAGCACTATGGGTGGAATAGAATATGATGATGGGGGTTATGTGGAGAAGACAAAAAAGGAGAAAGTCTCACATCAACGAGGCTAATCAATGAGCTATGGAGATGCCCATCGATTGATGTTAATGCAAGGAGTAGGGATTGCCATGCAATGGATGCACTAGAGCTATAAATGTATGAAAGCTCAACAAAAGAAACTAAGTGGGTGTGCATCCAACTTGCTTGCTCACGAAGACCTAGGGCACTTGAGGAGGCCCATTGTTGGAATATACAAGACAAGTTCTATAATGAAAAATTCCCACTAGTATATGAAAGTGACAAAACAAGAGACTCTCTATCATGAAGATTATGGTGCTACTTTGAAGCACAAGTGTGGAAAAAAAGGATAGTAGCATTGCCCCTTTTTTGGGCCTTCTTTTTTTTGCCCTTTCTCTTTTTTTTGGGACAATGCTCTATTAAATGATGATCATCACACTTCTATTTATTTCAACTCAATGATTACAACTCGATACTAGAACAAAGTATCACTCTATATGAATGCCTCCGGCAGTGTACCGGGATATGCAATGAATCAAGAGTGACATGTATGAAAGAATTATGAACGGTGGCTTTGCCACAAATACTATGTCAACTACATGATCATGCTAAGCAATATGACAATGATGAATGTGTCATGATAAACGGAATGGTGGAAAGTTGCATGGCAATATATCTCGGAATGGCTATGGAAATGCCATAATAGGTAGGTATGGTGGCTGTTTTGAGGAAGATATAAGGAGGTTTATGTGTGAAAGAGCGTATCATATCACGGGGTTTGGATACACCGACGAAGTTTGCACCAACTCTCAATGTGAGAGAGGGCAATGCACAGTACCGAAGAGGCTAGCAATGATGGAAGGGTGAGAGTGCGTATAATCCATGGACTCAACATTAGTCATAAAGAACTCACATACTTATTGCAAAAATCTACAAGTCATCAAAAACCAAGCACTACCCGCATGCTCCTAGGGGGATAGATTGGTAGGAAAAGACCATCGCTCGTCCCCGACTGCCACTCATAAGGAGGACAATCAAAGAACACCTCATGTTTCAAATTTGTTACATAACGTTTACCATACGTGCATGCTACGGGACTTGAAAACTTCAACACAAGCATTTCTCAAATTCACAACTACTCAACTAGCACGACTTTGATATTATTACCTCCATATCTCAAAACAATCATCAAGCATCAAACTTATCTTAGTATTCAACACACTCATAAGAAAGTTTTTACTAATCTTGAATACCTAGCATATTAGGATTATTTAAGAAAATTACCATGCTATTTAAGACTCTCAAAATAATCTAAGTGAAGCATGAGAGATCAATAGTTACTATAAAACAAATCCACCACCATGCTCTAAAAGATATAAGTGAAGTACTAGAGCAAAACTATATAACTCAAAATATATAAGTGAAGCACAAAGAGTATTCTAATAATTTCCAAATCATGTGTGGCTCTCTCAAAAGGTGTGTACAGCAAGGATGATTGTGGTAAACTAAAAAGCAAATACTCAAATCATACAAGACGCTCCAAGCAAAACACATATCATGTGGTGAATAAAAATATAGCTCCAAGTAAAGTTACCGATGGAAGTAGATTTAAAGAGGGATGCCTTGAGGGCATCCCCAAGCTTTGGCTTTTTGGTGTCCTTAGATTATCTTGGGGGTGCCATGGGCATCCCCAAGCTTAGGCTCTTGCCACTCCTTGTTCCAGAATCCATCATAATCTTTCACCCAAAACTTGAAAACTTCACAACACAAAACTCAACAGAAATCTCGTGAGCTCCGTTAGCGAAAGAAAACAAAATACCACTTCAAGGTACTGTAATGAACTCATTCTTTATTTATATTGGTGTTAAGCCTACTGTATTCCAATTTCTCTATGGTTTATAAACTATTTTACTAGCCATAGATTCATCAAAATAAGCAAACAACACACGAAAAACAGAATCTGTCAAAAACAGAACAGTCTGTATTAATCTGTAACTAACACAAACTTCTGGAACTCCAAAAATTCATCCAAAATAGGACGACCTAGGAAATTTTCCTATTGATCAGCAGCAATTGGACTCAGTATTTTATCACATTCTGGTGATTTTTAACAATTGTTTTAGTGAACAGAAAGTTTCTGGAAATTTCTCCAAGATCAAATAACTATCATCCAAGAAGATCCTATAGGTTTAACTTGGCACAAACACTAATTAAAACATAAAAAGACATATAACCAGAGGCTAGATCAAATATTTATTCCTAAACATAAAAAGCAAAAAACTAAAAATAAAATTGGGTTGCCTCCCAACAAGCGATGTCGTTTGACGCCCCTAGCTAGGCATTGAGATTTAAATGATGCTCACAAGAAAGACAAGAATTGAGGCACAAAAAAGAGCATCATAAAACACGTGATAAACAAATCTAAGTCTAACATAATTCCTATGCATAGGCATATTATAGGCAAACAAATTATCAAGGCAAGAAAAAACTAGCATATGCAAGGAAGCGGAAAGAAGCAATAGCAATCTCAACATAACGAGAGGTAATTTAGTAACATGAAAATTTCTACAACCATATTTTCCTCTCTCATAATAATTACATGTAGGATCATAAGAAAATTCAACAATATAGCTATCACAAAACATATGCTTAACATGATGCACATGTACGCAAAGTTGACACTCTTCCAAAATAGTGGGATTAACATTAACTAAAGTCATGACCTCTCCAAACCCACTTTTATCCAAAATTTCATAAGATTGAACATTCTCCAAATATGTGGGATTTAAAGTTGACACTCTTCCAAACCCACTCTCAATAATATTGCAAACACTATTATCAATCTCATATTCATCATGGGGCTTAAATAAATTTTCAAGATCATAAGAAGAACTATCACCCCAATCATGATCATTGCAACAAGTAGAGGACATAGCAAAACTAGCATCCCCAAGCTTGAGGTTTTGCATATCATTAACACAATTGACATTAAGAGAATTTATAACAGCATCATTGCAATCATGCTTTTCATCGAAGGAACTATCAAGTATGGGTGCAATAGCAACGATCTCATGTTTAACATAAGGAACTATAGCGAATTCATCTTCATAAAGATTGGCATCATGGCCACAAGAATAGCAAGCATCATGTTCATCAAGGGATATTTCAATCAAATCATCATAATCATCATTATCTATAGATTCATGCATATCATTATTTTCTTCCAAAGCAACGATCATTCTCTCAATAAATTCTTTGACATAGACATTATGAGCATAATTTTCATAGCAATATTTAAGTACGTCAAAATTTTCTGATTCGTAAAGAGTAATATCATACTTTTCAATCAAATAAGCAACTTCATAAGCACCCTTAAAACCAACAAATTCTTCAATTTGTTTGATATCATAGTAACTATAAACACCCTTTGCATAAGAAGATAAGATTTCATTTTCATTAAACTCACATAGGTAAGGAAGGTGTTTTTTAGGGTTCTTAGAGCAACAAGTAAAATCATAAATTTCACAAATATTCCAAGCATAACACCGCAATCTGTTTATTTGATTCCATAAGAGTCTCCCTTTTTCAGACAAACGGTGACGCACAAAATGAGCATGCTCATCTAAAGATTTCCCATCAACTAGGCTAGTTGGGGTTTCAGCACGAGCGCATAAGGATCGAAGATGATCCAAGTAGAACACTTTAAGTGGATCCATATCAATAGATTTTTTGCAAGCAAATAGAAGGCACATGGTGTAACATCCCAAATTTCCAATTTGGAATGTTTTACAATTATAGCTAAGCATCTATGCATTCTGTTTAAATTTGAGTGCCATTTGGAGTTTCAGAAGATTTTGAGTTTTGGAATTTGAATTCAAACTTTGGCAAGTGGGAATCATTTCAAAAACTATGCCTGTTAAATACTTGAGCAAAAGTATGAGAGGAGTAAACATGACACTCCAAAAATATCAGAGGAAAACAATGCCAAAAGTTTTGAATTCAAATTTGAGTTTTATTTGAATTTTGGAAAAAATGTTTTTTTATAAACTTTGGATTTTGCCCCTGGAAAAATGTTCAAATGATAGGAATATTCCCTGATCATTTTGATATATATATGTCCTATATAAAATATTTATATTTTATTTTATATCTCTGTTTTATTTTAAAAAAATAAATTGGAAAAAAAAAAAAAATGCCCAGCACCAGCCAGCCGACCGCCCACCAAAGACTGGCGACCGACCAGCGGCCCACCGAACCGCCCGGCCAATGCCGAGCCAGCCCAGCAGCCCCCGCTTGAAACAGGTCCGCGTCGGTCGACCGACCCAGCGCCCGCTCCCGCCGTCGCCGACAGGTGGACCCCACCGTCTCCTTCCCTCGCCGCGCCACTCACCAGCGCCGCCGCTCATGGATCCCGAGGATCCGGATTCACCGGATCTCCCGATTCACCCCTCGCCCAAGCCGAGGCACCCCCCTAAAGTACCCTCCCGGCACCCCATTCCCCCTCGCCCCTCACCGACCCTCTCTCCTCCACGCCTTCATGAGCCGAGAACACCGCCGCCGCCATTTACCTCGCCACGACGCCTAGCCCACCCCGAGCTCCACCAACTCCACCAGACGCCTCCCCTCGCCCGCACTTTCCCTGAGCACCCGCCGACGCCTCGACCACCGGAGACGCCGACTTTTCGCCGCGAGCTGCCGCCGCCGTCGAGCTCCGGTAACTCGCCGGACTTCACCTCCCCCGTCCGATCTAATCTCGACGGTGTAGATTAGAACCCCCGAAGGGGTATGGTTCTTATTAGTGAACCGGGTTTTATTCCGGTTCGTTGCGGTTTATTTTTAGTTAGGTTTTATTTATTTAGATCGGCCCGATTCGTTTAAACCCTAGGCCCGTTTAGTTATATTACGCACAGGGCGTTAGTTAGGCCCATTTAGCCGTTTTTCTTTATTTTCGTTTTTCTGTTTTAACAGAAAAGTTTCAGATTTGAAAAATTCATATCTTTTATTCTACTTAATATTTTTAAGTGATTCTTTTTTTGTTGGTTTGCAAATTTCTTATAGTTTCTGTAGAAAATATAATTAGCTATGTTAAAATTATTTAGAATAGCTTTATTTTAGTTTTAGACAGAATAGTAAATCTGATATAAAATGAGTTAGGAAAATTATTTTTGGGTGATTCTTTTTGTCCCAACTTTGTTTTGACATTGCCTAACCGTAGGAATTAATTTGGGTATTTTAGGATTAATAAAAAATAGTTTCTAGCAGAATCATGTTATTCTTAAATAATTAACTAGCTACTGTTTTCCTATTATTTTAATTAGCAAATAAATTTATTTTTCACATGTGATTGATTATTCTAGGTTAGTTTCTGTCACCTTAGAGGATGAACTTTTATTTATAATAAATAAAACTTTTATTTTATTTTTCTTAATAGAATTTGAATTGGGCCTAATAGGAGTTTCATAATAGATTTTTAAGTGATTCTTTTTGCTGCTAGTTGCTTAATGCATTCTTTTCTGTTAAGTTAACATAAACCCATGGTTAGGTTATGTTAAGAAAATTTTTGTTATGTAAAACTATTGTTAGTTGTTGCTTGAAGTAGGAAAACTTTGAGTTGGTTTTCTTGGAGTTTTTCTTTGGGTTTTGATTCTTTTGTTTGGTGTGTTTCAGATTAGTATGCTGTTATGAAAGTGATCATGTGCTATATGCTTATTGTGATTATTGTTTGTCTCGGTAGAGTTTCCGGAGTGCGAAGCTTGCTACTACGATTCCCTAGCTTACGAAGATCGTCAGCAAGGCAAGTCATTGATCATACTTTCAATACCTATGATTTTTATTGCATTAGAGTTATACCTCCCCACCATGCATGCAGTAGTTGAAATTTTGAAGTTATAATCTTGAGTAGTATCATGTGGTAGGATGAACCAATTCCCCTTATTACCATGACCCGGGACGAAGTAGTTTACTTTTGCTATGCTCGTAGACGGGATTGGTTGAGTGAATTCATAAGCAAGACGTGAGAGTCAAGATGATGACAACCCCATGAACTTCAATGCTCAAGATGGACTTGAATTCACTCTTCGGGTGGAGGATTTGTTGACGGGCACCTGGAGAACCCAATGGTTGGCGGGATGCATGGAGAAGTGCCATGACATCTTGCGAAAGCTTCACCCAGCCACGAAGAGACGGATGGATGCCCTTTGACCGAAGCTTACTGTGCAGCCGCAAGCCATTATGGGCTCTGGCTGGGTCAACCCTAGTTGTGACGCTGGCCGGACGGTACTACGAGATGTAGAAGAACGGTAGGATTGGATGGGTACCGGCAGGTGGCGTAAGAACTCTTGGAAGACCTGTTTCATTCATCCCGTCTTCAAACACCATGAAGTGCGAAGACTTAAAAGGAGGGAATGATTCTTGCGGGTAAAGTGCGCAAACCTCTGCAGAGTTAAAGATCTAATCGATTAGCCGTGTCCCCGGTTACGGACAATTTGAGCCTCTGGAACTTGGAAGTATTCGAAATCTCAACACTAAAACTAATAAAATTAATTGAGGGTTATGACTTAATAATTTGGGAATGAGACATTGGTTGGCGGAACCATCTCAATAACTACCAACAATTTTGTAGTATTTGCAAGCAAGTCCACCGTAGTAGGGAAAACCGGCTTTTCGCAAAATGATGAAACTTAGAGCCCCACACCAAAATGCATATAGTGTTAGTAATTTTATTATTGTTATTCTCTTCTTGACTTGCCAAAGATATTCAAAATGCTGACCTACACGGCTGCAACGCCTTATGTTGCGTAGATTTATTCGATCAGAGTGAGGCTACGCTCCGCTTGGCGATTGCCCTTTGGAGTCGGATGGACTCGCTATTTCGCTCTCGCTTCCGCAGCTTATTTAGTTTATTTCTCATGATTTGGCCTTGGCCGAATTTATTCTATTGTAATAAAGACTCTATATGAGAATCGTGTAATAAATTCAGGTGTGATTGAACTTTGATTATTTCATCGATGTACCGTGAGTACCAAAGATGATCTTGGGATGGTACAGAACCACGTAGATTTGACCGATTTTGGGTCAGGTCGCTCTGAGATGGTATCGAGCACACGCCGACCGTGGGGCGTAACCCCTAGTATCGGAAAGCCATAGGAAGAGACTATTTACTTTATATCCTTATCATTCCGTAATTCTCCCTGCTCATTTCGACTTCTCTCCGATTTTCAACATTCTAGATGGCCGTCGAGTTCACCCCGCTTTGCTACGGAGTTTTGCCACCCGATGAGACGATGCCCTTGGCGAGAAGCTGGTCCAGATGGTGAAGAAGCTGAAGATTGCTCTACCCTCGATCACCGGAAGCCAACCAATGCACTTCCGACGGATACCGCTCTGAGGATTGAAGTACATATTCAGGGAGAACCTTCGAGGACATCAGAGCCAATTGACTTTGAGTTTACCGACTTCAACTGGATCCTCGGAAGGACATGGCGATCTATCGTGCACTTGGACATCTCCGAGAAGAGTACAGGGCCGAGCTCGATCCATCAGACCTCGCCATGGTTTCCCGCAGAGCAAGGAATGGAGATATCATCCGTACCATAGAGGACGACTCCATTCTCTCTTATGTCCAAGACTTGGAATGTCTCCTCAGGAAATGGGAGATCCAGACTCGCCATAACTCGAAGGTACACAGGAGGCTGTTGTTCCGTGAACTGGAACTGGAGGAGAAGGCACACGCAGACTTCCTTAACCATTAGGAAGAAATCGCGGACTTCATGGAGAGAGTCGATGACCTGAAGATGAAGCTTGCCGCAATAGAGGAAAAGATGGACTTGGGAGAAGACCTTTTTCCGAGTGGAGATGACGGACCTCTCGTGAGCAATGATCAGGACTATGAAGGGAGTTGCACTGGAGAAAGCCGCAAGAGGAGGCGCCGTAACAGAGAACGCCACACTGGAGGACAACGCACCAGAGGACGCAAGGATTATTGATGAAGACTTTTAGTCGACCACCATGTTATTTTACTTTTTCTTCGATCAGTTAGGCCGATATTTTCGATTAGTCGTGAGCTTTTGTAATCGAGATTGAACCATGTTTGAGTGGAATGAATAAATGATTGGTGTGTTTATGATTGTGCATTCATATGGGTAGTGTTATTTCTCATTAGACCATTGTTCTATTCTAATTTTCTCATCCACTCCAAAACACCGATGCCTCCGAGACGTGACACGGTTTTCCGCCGAGCTCACCCAGCTACTCCAGCAGCAGAATTCCCTCATGCGATACTCATCCGAATCGAACAACAACAACAACAATCCACCGCCACCACCCTCGCTGACAACTTGACTCGATTCACGAGGCTGAATCCGCCATGTTCTCTAGCAGCCCGAGCCGATTGTGGCCGATGATTGGCTCCGCAAAGTCGGAAGAGAGCTAATCACCGTTGGATGCACCGATGCAGAGAAGGTGCGCTTTGCCGCACATCAACTTGATGGACCTGCAGCTTCTTGGTGGGAGAACTACACCGCCACTTATCCCATTGGCAACATCACGTGGGATCAGTTCCAGCAGCCTTCCGCACGCTCATGTTTCAGCCGGAGCCATGAGTCCAAGAAGCGTGAGTTCCGCAACTTGCCAGGGGAACCGTCTTGTGGCGCGATCGTGGATGAGTTCAGCAAGTTAGCTCGCTATGCCCCGGATGATGTGGCCATAGATGCCGCAGCAGGAGAAGTTTCTCGAGGACTCAATGATGAATCTGGGCATGCAGCTTATGGTGGCTACTTTCACCAACTACCGTGAGCTGGTAGACAAGGCCACCATACTTGAAGGCAAGCAGCAGCAGATTGATAACATAGCGGAAGTACAGCCAGGGAAGCACAACTCAGAGCTCAGCGAAGCCCCGTTATGCCCCATACTCAGGAGGGCATACCCATCACAAACATGGAGGACATAACCATGGAGGAAATGGGAACAACCGCAACCAGGACAACAAATCAGGCAATGACAATGGCAATCAGCATCGTCCTGCCCCGGCTCCGAAGGATCTGAGCCACATCACCTGCTTCAAGTGCCAGAAGATAGGGCACTATGCCACCGACTGCCCGGAGGCCAAGCAGAGGAATGGAAACGGCAATGGAAGCTCAGCGAAGAAGCCCAACCCTTTCCCTCGTGCTCAGGTGAACCACATTGGCGTGGAGGGCGTCTATGATCAGCCGGACAATCGTGGTTGGTAAGTTTTATTGAATTCACGTTCAGATTGGTACTCTTTGATTACGGTGCAACAAATTCATTCATATCAAGGGTAGTTGTGGAAAAGTACGGGTTGCCCACTAAAACCCTTAGAAGCCCCTTCGCGTCGATTCAGGAGGAGAAATGATGGCGAGGCTTAGGCTGTCATGCAACCCTCAACATCGGAAATCATAAATTTCCGCAAACCTCATAGTATTGGAAACCCAGACCTTGGATGTAATCCTAGGCATGGATTGGTTGACGAAGTTTTAAGGAAACATAGATCGTGCCAAGAAATCGATTCTGCTCACCACCGGAGCGTAAGAGGATCAAGTATGTATCCGAGCATAGCCGATGAAGAATCAGTGCATTCCCTCACGGAGTTGTTCAGAGGAAGTGCCGATGGTGCAAGATTTTCCGATGTGTTTCCGGAGGAATTACCGTGAATGCCACCGGACGAGGACATTGAATTTCTGATTGAGTTATTGCCCGGCACAGCCCCAATATCCAAGAGACCCTATCGGATGCCACCGAATGATTTGAAAGAGATTAAGGATCAAATTAATGAGTTATTGGAGAAAGGATATATTCGGCCAAGCTCATCACCTTGGGGAGCCCCAGTTCTTTTGGTAGAGAAGAAGGATGGAACCTTGAGAATGGTTGTGGATTATCGTTAAGCTAAGCGAGGTGACCATCAAGAACAAGTACCCTCTGCCGATGATTAATGATCTGTTTGATCAGCTAGTTGGAGCCAAGGTATTCTCCAAGATCGATCTTGATCGAGGTATCATCGATTGAAGATCCGTGAAAAGGATATACCCAAAACAGCATTCACTACGGTATGGTTTATATGAGTATACCGTCATGTCATTTGGATTGACTAATGCTCCTGCATACTTCATGAATTTGATGAACAAGGTGTTTATGGAATATCTGGACAAGTTTGTCGTGGTATTCATCGATGATATACTGATTTTCTCCAAGAGCGAGGAAGAGCATAAGGAACATTTGCGTCTAGTTCGGAGAAACTTGAGAACATCAGCCAGTATGCCAAGTTCAGCAAATGTGAATTTTGGTGAAGGAAGTCGGATTCCTCGGACATGTTATTTCAGGAGAAGGAATAGCAGTTGATCCCGCCAAGGTTGAATCAGTCACCGATTGGCAGTCGCCCACCTCAGTCAAGGAGATCCGCAGTTTTCTCGGTCTCGCAGGATATTATCGGAGGTTCATTGAGAACTTCTCGAAGATTGCCAAACCCATGACTGAGCTGTTGAAGAAGGAAGCCAAGTACATTTGGACCGAGGATTGTGAAGCCAGTTTTCAGGAATTGAAGAAACGTTTGGTCACAGCCCCAGTGCTGATTTTGCCGAATATACACAAGGATTACCAGGTTTACTGTGACGCTTCTCGTCAAGGACTCGGAGGAGTACTCATGCAGGAAGGAAAAGTTGTAGCTTATACCTCCCGACAGCTACGACCTCACGAGATGAATTATGCCACACATGATTTGGAGTTAGCAGCCGTAGTGCATGCACTCAAGACCTAGAGACATTTCCTTATCGGAAACCGTTGTGATGTTTACACAGATCATAAGAGCTTGAAGTATATCTTCACGCAGAAAGAGTTGAACCTCAGGCAGAGGAGATGGCTAGAGTTAATCAAGGACTATGACATGAGATTGCATTACCACCCAGGTAAAGCTAATGTTGTAGCAGATGCTTTGAGCCGTAAGAGTTATGTGAATACTCTTACAGCAGGAGGATTACCTCAGGAGTTAGTCGATGACCTCAGAGATCTCCGACTGGAGATAGTTCCGAGAGGATATGTTGCAACTCTGGAAGTTCAGTCCACTTTGGCCGACAGAATTCGTGAAGCTCAGAAGTCAGACAAGGAAATTGATGAGATAAAGCAGAAGATGAATGAAGGAAAAGCTAAAGGATTCCGTAAGGATGAACACGGAGCTATATGGTTCGAGGATCGTATTTATGTGCCCAATGATCCCGAACTCAGGAAGCTAATTTTCAGGAGGCTCATGATTCACCGTACTCGATTCACCCCGGTAACACCAAGATGTACACATATTTGAAGGAAAGTTTCGGTGGATGGTATGAAGAAGGATATTGCCGAGTACATAGCCGTATGCGATGTTTGTCAACGAGTAAAGGCAGAACATCAGAAGCCAGCTGGGTTACTTCAACCTTTGCCGATTCCCGATTGGAAATGGGAAAAACTTGGAATGGATTTTATCACAGGATTACCCAGACCCGCTCAGTTATGATTCCATCTGGGTAGTGGTTGATCGTTTGACCAAGGTAGCTCATTTCATTCCGTGAAGACTACCTATACCAGTGCTAAGTTAGCCAAGATATACATGACCAGGATCGTATGTCCGCATGGAGTTCCGAGGAGTATCGTGTCGATAGAGGAACACAATTTACCTCAAAGTTTTGGAACCAGTTGCATGAAACTTTGGAGTGCGAGGCTGGAGTTGATGATGCTTTTCATCCGCAGAGCAGATGGATGACCGAGAGGGTCAACCAGATTACGGAGGACATGTTGAGAGCTTGTGTGCTAGACTATGGGTCTAGCTGGGATGATAATTTGCCATCGCAGAGTTCTCATACAACAACAGATTATCAATCCATCAAGATGGCCCTTCGAAGCTCTATACGGAAGGAGGTGCGAACACCATTGTGTGTGGGATGGTGTTGAGATCGATCACTTTTCGGTTCCGATCTTATCGAGATTCGAAGAGAAAGTCAAGCTGATTCGAGATAGGCTCAAGATAGCACAATCGAGACGTAAGAGTTATGCCGACGATAACGCAAGGAAGTAACTTATGAAGCGGAGACCGGGCATATCTTCGTGTGTCTCCTTCGTGGAATCAAGAGGTTTGGTGTCAAGGAAAGTTAGCACCCGATTCATTGGCCCGCACAAGATCCTCGAACGTCGTGGAGAAGTTGCTTACAAGTTGGAATTGCGAGAAGGATTGTCCGGAGTACATGACGTCTTCCATGTTTCTCAGCTGAAGAAGTGTCATGCCGACATGGCCGATATTCCGTTGAGAGACACAAGTGCCCTAGAGGCCATACAGCTTGACAAAGGATCGACTTATAAGGAGAAACCCGTCCAATTCTCGAGACTACGAGCAGAGTCACCCGCAGCAAGGTCATCAAGTTTTGTAAGGTGCTTGTGGAGTCATCACTCGAGGAAGAAGCCACAGGGAGCGAGAAGAAGACCTTCTTGAGACCACCCGCACCTATTTGCTAGCCAACCCGAATCTCGAGGGCTAGATTCATCTTAAGGTGGGTAGGTTTGTAACATCCCAAATTTCCTATTTGGAATGTTTTACAATTATAGCTAAGCATCTATGCATATTGTTTGAATTTGAGTGCCATTTGAAGTTTCAGAAGATTTTGAGTTGTTTGAATTTGAATTCAAACTTTGGCAAGTGGGAATCATTTCAAAAACTATGCCTGATAAATACTTGAGCAAAAGTATGAGAGGAGTAAACATGACACTCCAAAAATATCAGAGGAAAACAATGCCAAAAGTTTTGAATTCAAATTTGAGTTTTATTTGAATTTTGGAAAAAATAATTTTTTATAAACTTTGGATTTTGCCCCTGGAAAAATGTTCAAATGATAGGGAATATTCCCCTGGTCATTTTGATATATATATGTCCTATATAAAATATTTATATTTTATTTTATATCTCTATTTTTATTTTAAAAAAATTTAAATTGGAAAAAGAAAAAAAATGCCCAGGCACCAGCCAGCCGACCGCCCAGCCCTTTGACTGGCGATCGACCCAGCGGCCCACCGAATCGCCCGCCAGCCAGCCGAGCCAGCCCACCAAGCCTCGCCCGAACAGGTCCGCGTCGGTCGACCGACCCAGCGCCCGCTCCCGCCGTCCCCCGACAGGTGGACCCCACCTGTCTCTTCCCTCGCCGCGCCACTCACCGCGCCGCGCTCGCCGGATCCCGAAGGATCCGGATTCACCGATCTCCCGATTCACCCCTCGCCAAGCCGAGGCACCCCCTATAAGTACCCCTCCCCCCATTCCCCCTCGCCGCCTCACCGACCCTCTCTCCCTCCACACGCCGCTGGAGCTCGAGAACGCCGCCCGCCCTTTACCTCGCCGACGCGCCTAGCCCACCCCGAGCTCCACCAACTCCACCAGACGCCTCCCCTCGCCCGTCCGCACTGGCGGAGCACCCGCCGACGCCTCGACCACCGGAGACGCTGACGACTCGCCGCCCGAGCCGCCGCCACTGCCGAGCTCCGTAACTCGCGGACTTCACCTCCCCGTCCGATCTAATCTCGACGGTGTAGATTAGAACCCGAAGGGGTATGGTTCTATTAGTGAACCGGTTTTATTCCGGTTCGTTATGGTTTATTTTAGTTAGGTTTTATTTATTTAGATCGCCCGATTCGTTTAAACCCTAGGCCCGTTTAGTTATATTACGCATGTATGCTAGTTAGCCCATTTAGCCGTTTTTCTTTATTTTCGTTTTCTGTTTTAACAGAAAAGTTTCAGATTTGAAAAATTCATATCTTTTATTTTACTTAATATTTTTAAGTGATTATTTTTTGTTGGTTCGCAAATTTCTTATAGTTTCTGTAGAAAATATAATTAGCTATGTTAAAATTATTTAGAATAGCTTTATTTTAGTTTTAGACAGAATAGTAAATCTGCTATAAAATGAGTTAGGAAAATTATTTTTGGGTGATTCTTTTTGTCCCAACTTTGTTTTGACATTGCCTAACCGTAGGAATTAATTTGGGTATTTTAGGATTAATAAAAAATAGTTTCTAGCAAAATCATGTTATTCTTAAATAATTAACTAGCTACTGTTTTCCTATTATTTTAATTAGCAAATAAATTTATTTTTCACATGTGATTGATTATTCTAGGTTAGTTTCTGTCACCTTAGAGGATGAACTTTTATTTATAATAAATAAAACTTTTATTTTATTTTTCTTAATAGAATTTGAATTGGGCCTAATAGGAGTTTCATAATAGATTTTAAGTGATTCTTTTTGCTGCTAGTTGCTTAATGCATTCTTTTCTCATTAAGTTAACATAAACCCATGGTTAGGTTATGTTAAGAAAATTTTTGTTATGTAAAACTATTGTTAGTTGTTGCTTGAAGTAGGAAAACTTTGAGTTGGTTTTCTTGGAGTTTTTCTTTGGGTTTTGATTCTTTTGTTTGGTGTGTTTCAGATTACTATGCTGTTATGAAAGTGATCATGTGCTATATGCTTATTGTGATTATTGTTTGTCTCGGTAGAGTTTCCGGAGTGCGAAGCTTGCTACTACGATTCCCTAGCTTACGAAGATCGTCAGCAAGGCAAGTCATTGATCATACTTTCAATACCTATGATTTTTATTGCATTAGAGTTATACCTCCCCACCATGCATGCAGTAGTTGAAATTTTGAAGTTATAATCTTGAGTAGTATCATGTGGTAGGATGAACCAATTCCCCTTGTTACCATGACTCGGGACGAAGTAGTTTACTTTTGCTATGCTCGTAGACGGGATTGGTTGAGTGAATTCATAAGCAAGATGTGAGAGTCAAGATGATGACAACCCCATGAACTTCAATGCTCAAGATGGACTTCGGAATTCACTACTGGGTGGAGGACGGTTGACGGGCACCCTGGAGAACCCAAAGGTTGGCGGGATGCATGGAGAAGTGCCATGACATCTTGCGGAAAGCTTCACCCAGCCACGAAGAGACGGATGGATGCCCTTTGACCGGAAGCTTACTGTGCAGCCGCAAGCCATTATGGGCTCTGGCTGGGTCAACCCTAGTTGTGACGCTGGCAGGACGGTACTACGAGATGTAGAAGAACGGTAGGATTGGATGGGTACCGCGGTGCCGGAAGAACTCTTGGAAGACCCTGTTTCATTCATCCGTCTTCAAACACCATGAAGTGCGAAGACTTAAAAGGAGGAATGATTCTTGCGGGTAAAGTCATAAACCTCTGAGAGTTAAAGATCTAATCGATTAGCCATGTCCCCGGTTACGGACAATTTGAGCCTCTGGAACTTGGAAGTATTCGGAAATCTCAACACTAAAACTAATAAAATTAATTGAGGGGTTATGACTTAATAATTTGGGAATGAGACATTGGTTGGCGGAACCATCTCAATAACTACCAACAATTTTGTAGTATTTGCAAGCAAGTCCACTGTAGTAGGGAAAAACTGGCTTTTCGCAAAATGATGAAACTTAGAGCCCCACAGCCAAAATGCATATAGTGTTAGTAATTTTATTATTGTTATTCTCTTCTTGACTTGCCAACATATTCAAAATGCTGACCTACACGGCTGCAACGTCTTATGTTGGAGAGATTTATTCCGATCAGGAGTGAGGCTACGCTCCGCGCTTGGCGATTGCCCTTTGGAGTCGGATGGACTCGCTATTTCGCTCACGCTTCGCAGCTTATTTAGTTTATTTCTCATGAGTTGGCCTTGACGAATTTATTCTATTGTAATAAAGACTCTATATGAGAATCGTGTAATAAATTCAGGTGTGATTGAACTTTGATTATTTCATCGATGTCTTTGTGAGTACCAAATGATCTTGGGATGGTATGCATACCACGTAGATTTGACCGATTTTGGGTCAGGTCGCTACACATGGATAAACAAAAAGACATACGGGAAGAAGGCGAACCGAAAAGAGAGGGCGAATAAAACGGCAAGGGTGAAGTGGGGGAGAGGAAAATGAGAGGCAAATGGAAAATAATGTAATGCGGGAGATAAGGGATTGTGATGGGTACTTGGTATGTTGACTTTTGCGTAGACCTCCCCGGCAACGGCGCCAGAAATCCTTCTTGCTACCTCTTGAGTACTACGTTGGTTTTCCCTTGAAGAGGAAAGGGTGATGCAGCAAAGTAGCGCAAGTATTTCCCTCAATTTTTGGAACCAAGGTATCAATCCAGTAGGAGGCTACGCGCGAGTCCCTCGTACCTACACAAAACAAATAAATCCTCGCAACCAACGCGATAAGGGGTTGTCAATCCCTTCACGGTCACTTACGAGAGTGAGATCTGATAGATATGATAGGATAATATTTTTGGTATTTTTATGATAAAGATGCAAAGTAAAACAAAAGCAAAGTAAAAACCAAAGGAAATAACAAAGTGTTGGAAGATTAATATGATAAAGATAGACCCGGGGGCCATAGGTTTCACTAGTGGCTTCTCTCAGGAGCATAAGTATTTTATGGTGGGTGAACGAATTACTATTGAGCAATTGACAGAATTGAGCATAGTTATGAGAATATCTAGGTATGATCATGTATATAGGCATCACATCCGAGACAAGTAGACCGACTCCTGCCTGCATCTACTACTATTACTCAACTCATCGACCGCTACCAGCATGCATCTAGAGTATTAAGTTCATGAAAACAGAGTAATGCCTTAAGCAAGATGACATGATGTAGAGGGATAAATTCATGCAATATGATAAAACCCCATCTTGTTATCCTCGATGGCAACAATACAATCGTGCCTTGCTGCCCCTCATCACACCGGGAAAGGACACCGCAAGATTGAACCCAAAGCTAAGCACTTCTCCCATTGCAAGAAAGATCAATCTAGTAGGCCAAACCAAACTGATAATTCAAGAGACTTGCAAAGATAACCAATCATACATAAAAGAATTCAGAGAAGATTCTAATATTGTTCATAGATAAACTTGATCATAAACCCACAATTCATCGGTCTCAACAAACACACCGCAAAAAGAAGATTACATCGAATAATCTCCACGAGAGAGGGGGAGAACATTGTATTGAGATCCAAAAAGAGAGAAGAAGCCATCTAGCTACTAACTATGGACCCGAAGGTCTGAGGTAAACTACTCACACTTCATCGGAGAGGCTATGGTGTTGATGTAGAAGCCCTCCGTGATGGATGCCCCTTCAAGGAGCTCCTAATGACCCCAAGATGGGATCTCGTGGAGTACGTAAGGTTGTGGCGGTGGAATTAGGTTTTGGCTCCGTGTCTGATCGTTTGAAGTGCGTGAGGTATATATAGGAGGAAGAAGTACGTCGGTGGAGCAACATGGGGCCCACGAGGTGGAGGGCGCGCCAGGGTGGGCGCGCCCCACCTCGTGGCCTCCTGAAGCTTCTATTACGTGAGGGTCCAAGTCTCTGGGTCATGTTCGCTCCAAAATCACGCTCCCGAAGGTTTCATTCCGTTTGGACTCCGTTTGATATGTTTTTTTGCGAAACTCTGAAATAGGCAAAAAACAACAATTCTGGGTTGGGCCTCCGGTTAATAGGTTAGTCCCAAAAATAATATAAAAGTGGATAATAAAGCCCAATATTGTCCAAAACAGTAGATAATATAGCATGGAGCAATCAAAAATTATAGATACGTTGGAGACGTATCACTCTCCTTCTTGGCAAGCACGCTTTCTTTGTTGCTTGGCGTCGGCCGCCGTCCGCAGCTCGACCCACTCCCTTTTGCCGGTCTGGTCGCACTTTTCTTTGCCTGCCCTGTCTGCCACGCCCGCCTCTGCTCGCCCGCGCCCTCCCTTGCCTCCTCGCACGCATCCGCCGCGACGGCGCCGCCCAGCTCCGCCATGGCCCTCCTTCCTTCACCCCGCGGCCTCCCTAATCCCTCTGGAAGCGCGCGAGCGCGAGCTCGCCCCTGGTGGCCTCCGTGACTCGAGTCGCCGCCCATAGCGGTGATCTGGCGTGCCTCCGCCGTGGCTCGAAGCCACCAGTGTTTAATCGCCGGCCTAATAGGCCCTTAGCGCTAATTGCGCCATTAACCCTCCTGATGAGCCACTAACATGTGGGGCCACCCCTGCTAATTAATTAGTTGGCTAAATAAACCTCTTCTAATTTATCTCTCATTGACAGTCGGGCCCCACCACTTGTTTAAGTTAATTTAAAAGGTTAAACTCTGTTAAAACAGGCTCTGTCTATGACAGGTGCCCCCTGGTCAGTTTGACTAGTCAACGTCCACGCTTGATCGCTTGTTCAAGATCAATCTGGGACCTTTGTCGACCTCGGTTCATCTGCTTTGGGTGTCTTGGACCGAGTGCACCTCGCCCTTTTCCTTTTACATTTCGAAATTAATATTAATCCAGAAAATCCAGAAATCAATAAAACTTTGAAAAATCATATAAAATAATTGGTAGCTCGGATGAAAATACTTTGTACATGAAAGTTGCTCAGAACAACGAGACGAATCCGAATATGTAGTCAGTTTGTCCGCCACACGTCCCTAGCATAGTGAACACGCAACTTTCCCCCTCCGGTCCGTCTGTCCGAAAACGCGAAACACCGGGAATACTTTCCCGCATGTTTCCCCCCTTCGGCGGTATCACCTAATACCACGTTAGGGCATACCTAGCACTGCGTATTACCTCGTTATGTTTTGTGATGCTTTGTTTGCTCCGTATTTACTGTTTCTTCCCCCCTCTTCTTCTCCGATAGACCCCGAGACCGTTGCTGATGCCACTGAGTTCGACTACGTTGTTGACGACCCCTCCTTGCCAGAGCAACCAGGAAAGCCCCCCTTGATCACCAGATATCGCATATTCCTTCTCTCTACTGCTTGCATTAGATTAGTGTAGCATGTTACTGCTTTTGGTTAATCCTATTCTGTTGCATAGGCTGTCATTGTGGCTACAGTTGTTACCCTTAGCTGCAATCCTAAATGCTTAGTATAGGTTGCAAGTATTCCATCAGTGGCCCTACATTCTTATCCGCCTGCCATGCTATACTATCGGGCCGTGATCACTCGGGTGGTGATCACGGGTATATACATACTACACTATTATACATGATACATGGTGGCGACAAAAGTCGGGTCGGTTCGTAGAGTACCCGCAAGTGATTCCGATGTGGGGGCTGAAAAGACAGGTGGCTCCATCTAGGTAGTGGTGGGCCTGAGTTCCCGATGGCCCCCCGACTGTTACTTTGTGGCGGAGCGACAGGGCAGGTTGAGACCACCTAGGTGAGAGGTGGGCCTGGCCCTGGTCGGCGTCCGCGGATACTTCAATTAACACGCTTAATGAGATCTTGGTATTTGATTTGAGTCTGGCCACTTGCCTATACGCACTAACCAACTACGCGGGAACAATTATGGGCACTCGACGTCGTGGTATCAGCCGAAGCCTTCTTGACGTCAGCGACTGAGCGGCGCACGCCGGGTTGGACCGTGTAACGCAACTTCCTTCGTAATGGAGGTTGCTAGGTCTGCTCACCGGTCGCGTACGCAATGTGCAGGTGTGCAATGGGCGATGGGCCCAGACCCCTGCGCGCATAGGATTTAGACTGGCGTGCTGACCTCTCTATTGTGCCTAGGTGGGGCTACGACGTGTTGATCTTCCGAGGCTGGGCATGACCTAGGAAAGTGTGTCCGGCCAAAGGGGATCGAGCGTGTTGGGTAATGTGGTGCACCCCTGCAGGGAAGTTTATCTATTCAAATAGCCGTGTCCCTCGGTAAAAGGATGACCCGGAGTTGTACCTTGACCTTATGACAACTAGAACCGGATAATTAATAAAACACACCCTTTCAAGTGCCAGATACAACCCGGTGATCGCTCTCTAACAGGGCGACGAGGAAAGGATCACCGGGTAGGATTATGCTACACGATGCTACTTGGTGAACTTACCATCTACTCTCTTCTACATGTTGCAAGATGGAGGCTGCCAGAAGCGTAGTCTTTGACAGGACTAGCTATCCTCCTCTTATTCTGGCATTCTGCAGTTCAGTCCATCGATATTGCCCCTTTTACATTGATACCCATGCATATGTAGTGTAGATCCTTGCTTGCAAGTACTTTGGATGAGTACTCACGGTTGCCTTGCTCCCCCTTTTCCCCTTTCCTTTCTTCCTGGTTGTCGCAACCAGATGTTGGAGACCAGGAGCCAGACGCCACCGTCGATGACGACTCCTACTACACCGGAGTTGCTTACTAATACGTACAGGCCGCTGATGACGATCAAGATTAGTTTAGGAGGATCCCAGGTAGGAGGCATGCGCCTCTTTCGATCTGTATCCCAGTTTGTGCTAGCCATCTAATGGCAACTTGTTTAACTTATGTATGTACTCAGATATTGTTGTTTCTGCTGACTCGTCCATGATCGAGCACTTGTATTCGAGCCCTCGAGGCCCCTGGCTTGTATTATGATGCTTGTATGACTTATTTTATTTTTAGAGTTGTGTTGTGATATCTTCCCGCGAGTCCCTGACTTGATCATACACGTTTGCGTGTATGATTAGTGTACAATTGAATCGGGGGCGTCACATAGTCCTATTTATAGGGGCCCGGGTCCTCTTCCCGAATATTGAGCGGGAAGGGATCCTACAGCGGCCAAGTTTGAAGGGGAACAACTAGTACAGCTTATCCTGACAAAAGCGGTCTTCGCCTGCCAAAGGCTCTGGTGGTGATGCCGTCTTGGGCTCGACAATGACCTCCGTCCTGCTGTCCTGCTGGTCTTGGTATTGTTGCACCGATATGGAAACCTTTGCCTGATGCCTCGGGACTCCGCGCCTACGCTTGCCCCTTTAGCACCAAAGAGGGAACAAGGACACTGCACGCGCGGGCGCCCGCCTGGTTGCGGTCATCATTGCTTGCGTCATTGGAACCTCGCGAGGTTCGCCCTACCTTGATCTCTTTGCTCCTCGCAAGCCAGCCTGGTGAGGCCGCTCCTGAGGAGGTCTTGCGTCGTCCACATCGCAAGGCTTGGCCCCGCGAGGGTCTTAATTGCATGCTGGTGAAGATGGGCCGTACGGGCCCGCT
Organism: Aegilops longissima; assembly: GCA_021605205.1. Classification (NCBI taxonomy): domain Eukaryota; kingdom Viridiplantae; phylum Streptophyta; class Magnoliopsida; order Poales; family Poaceae; genus Aegilops; species Aegilops longissima. Next base: position 443,779,843 of record CM038681.1, read on the forward strand.
GGTGGAGCCACACCGTGGGCCGCAGGCAGGCAAGTTTGGGAACCCCCATTCCCAGAACACCGACGGTAGCCCCCGGGCCCAAGGCGCGCTCGAGTTTGGCTTCGAGGCGAAGCCAAAGGGCAAGTACGGAGCACTGCGGGCCCCAATAGCCTGCGGCCTTGGTCGACGCGTGGCGATTGATTGGACGTGGGCGTCTCCGCTTCCCCATGCTGCCTTGGCAACTGCCCGACTTGACGAGTCCCTACTGCATGCAGAGAAAAATCATCATTACCTGTGATCGTGGGGGTCGCCGGTTGGCCTTCCCTCGCTACAAATGAGGAGGGGGGCAGAGCCCCCGTCGCTCATCCATTCCTGCTCCTCTCGCTTCTTCTTCCTCACTCCATCGCCAGCAGCGACATCCATGGCGCCAATCCGAAGATTCTCGGCCGAAGAGAAGGGGAAAACTCCCCGCGATGAGCCAGGGCCGCTTCCGCCAAAGAAGAGGCCGGTCCATCGCCGTGATGTAGTCGCAAGGCAGGAGGTGACAAGGCCTTGGTACGAGCGGCCACCTCCCCGATATGTGCTACCTTTATACACCTAGGCTGAGGGCTCAGGAGGAAGATGCGGTGATCGGCGCCGCCCACGCCACGACCATGGTTGCCGCGCTGCAGTGGCGTGCTCCGTCGCCCCAGGGGTCCATGCCATGGACTCCTCGCGCGAGCTCGTGCAGTGGGCGGTGATGCCTCTGTGCACTTGGATCCGCCTCCCCCAGTTCTTCTCTGCCGAGATGCCACTGAGGGGGCCCCTTGAACTATGGCTACAGCACGCCGACTGCGAGGCACCGGCGACCGGAGCGGAGGTGGAAGTCGTCTCCCCGGGCAAGATCTTCATGACCCACGGCTGGGGCGAGGTCGCCAGGGTTTGCCGCACAGAAGGCGCCCTCGCCATCCACTTTAGGTACGACAGCGCCTCCATGATGTTCTTCAAGGTCTTCGATGCGGAAGGCCGCCGCTTGGAGTGCTGCCCCGGACAGGGCCACCAGGACTGCCCCGCCAGCAGTCCCTCTGGCAACAGCGGCGACACTTGGGAGTCCAGCGATTCTCCCGAGCCCTACAAGACTCCAGAGACGAGCGACGACAGCTACATGCCCCTGAGCTCTCGCCGCGCCCCGGAGTAAGGCCGCAGCGCCCGACCGTCGCCGTCGCTGATCTGGATGGGGTTGGCGCCGGCCTCCCAGGGCCCACTTTTTATGATGGCGTCGGCGGTGCTGGCGCGCGTAGATAGGGCTCCTAGAAACTCTTTTCTTTGTTCCCTGCGACGAATCGAGATGAACCCCGTTGGGGCATGTAAAGGGCATGTAACGCTTTTGTTGATATTATCCTTATTATGAAATTGTGCGAGCGCGTGTCCTGTCCCGGCTCGGTCTCCCCTTTCCATCTCACGACAGGTTGGTGCTCTACGCTGACAGGTCCCGGTCCCCAGACAGGCTGCAGCCGTCACTGGTATGCCAGGTAACGATGTCGTGGTCAAGGCCAGGAGGTGAGCACCCGAGGTCCAGTAAGAGCTCCTGAGGCGCGATGCTCAAGAGGTCCCCTTTAGCGCTCAAGCAGCTACCAAAAGGTAGGAAAGGGAGGCGACGTCGCCGCAACGGGGCTGCGACATGTGGGGATTCTATAATGAGGTGCTTGATCAACGCCGGCGCGAAACTTATCTTGGCGGTCGAGAGACGATCCCTTGTGGTGTGCCAGACTCGCGCGCCGTTGGCCATTGTGCAGCTAGGTTAGGCCCGTGCGAGCCTCCCCCTCTTCTCCACGCTCTTCTAAGTGCTCTACATCCTCAGGTCCCGGCCCTCGAGCGAGCTCAGCCACCGCTGGTATGCCAGGTCACGATGCAGTGGTCAAGGCCAGGGGTTGAGGGCTGGAGAGCCAGTAAGAGCTCCTGAGGCGCGATGCTCAGGTGTGCCCCTTTAACACGTGAGCGAATTGCATGGGAGAAGAGGGAGCCCGTGGTACCGCCTGCTGTCATGCTCCGGAGGCTCCTGCAGGTTAACGCACAGAGGGGCACAAGTTGTTCTTGTGATTGCTGGCCCGCCGCCGGTCGCTCCGCAAGAAGGTGAAGGCACTGAGGGCCTGGTGAGGTGACGTGCGCGAGGCATGCCGCGAGTCAGAGCTCGACCGCTCATATTTGTCGACGTTGCAGGGACGGACCCAAGCACAAGTGTCGTGCCAGCATGAGCAGCTCCCGAGGTGGGTGACAATCAAGCAGGTGATAATCATAGATAAACCATGCATGAGAAGGCAGACTAGCTTGGGTAAATGCAAAAGCGACACATGCCACTGGGTAGGACCCGAGCGGCTTGGGGATGATGCAGCCCGAGGCGCGACCCCAGCAAGGTAACCTAAAGACGTATAAGGATACATGCCGCAGGGACGGACCCACGCATCCTGGGAATGATGCAGCCCGAGGGGCGCTCCCAGCTAAATGAACTTGGAAAATGTCACCTGGTTTAGTTGCTGACGAGATGTTGGTGCAGCTGAAGGTGCGCATTGACAAGGCTGTTCCTCACGAGCCACCCAGGCCCTGATCCTCGGGAGGCTCTAGGAGCCTAGGCGGTTCCTTGAGGAAAGTCTCCATCTCCGCCAGGATGCTCCGCAGGTTGCACCGGAAGGCGGTCGCCATGCTTGGCAGGCCAAACGGCATGCGAACGTAGCTGTGAGGTGGGCCCTCGCAGTGTTCCACAGTGAAGGCCAGAAGCACTCCTGAGATGCGGCCCGGTTGAGCCCTGGGATGTGACGCACACGCGCATCCCACCATCCTCGCCTGGATGGGGGTCCGCATGAGGTGGGCGGCGATCACCGCGCATGGCCCTTGCATTTTCCAGGTCCTAAATGGTCTTGTCGACGAGCTCCTGAGCGCCGAGCATTCCTTGCTCGACGCCTTCCTAAGAGAAACGTGTCGTGAAGCATGCCTCCACGTGGTGCCCGAGCGCCTCCCTCGTGATGTTGGAGAGGTCAGAGGCCCTCTAGAAGAGATCCCCCGAGACCTGCCCGAGGGTGGCGCCGGGCGCGCTTTCCTATGCACAGGAGGGAGGCGCCCCACCCGACGGCGCTGGTCTTGAAGTGGTGCTGCTGGTGGTGTCGCCCTTCTGAGGACCGGCATGGAGCAATTGCTTCTTCTTCTTGGGGGTGGCCTCAGGAGGGTACATGATTCCTTCGTTGTCGGGGTCTTCAATTGCTGCGGCTTGGAAGGTGCGCTCGAGGGAGCACACCGCATCTATTTCTTCGCAGGGGACCGTGATGATCCCGCCGCTTCCAGGCATCTTGAGGACGTTGTAGCCGTGATGACTGACCGCCATTAACTTGGCCAATGCTGGGTACCCGAGGATGGCATTGTACGGTAGGCGGATATGGGCGACGTCGAAGTTGATGAGCTTGGTGCGGTAGTTCTTGTGTTCTCCAAAGGTGACAGGAAGGCGAGCCTGCCCTATCGGGGTGGTGGAGCCGTCAGTCACTCCTGAGAAGGGCTTGGTAGGCTGCAGCTGTTCATATGGCACTTGGAGGTTGTCGAACATCTCGACAGACAGGACATTGAGTCCTGCTCTGCCGTCGATGAGGGTCTTGGTGACTTGAACGTTGCTGATGACGGGCGAACAGAGCATCGAGAGGGCGCCGGCAGTTGCGGCACACTTGAGCTGGTCAGCTGAGCTGAAGGTGATGGCACGCTTGGACCACCTGAGCGGGTGCATGGCCTCGAGCCTGGGAAGATCCGCGTTCACCTCACGAGCAAACTGCTTGAAGATTCGCTAAGAGGCTGGGGCTTTCATCGATTTCGGATTGCCCAGTGTCTCCCTTTCCCTCTTTCCTTTCACTTTCCTCGCATAACGAAAGCATGATTTACCCGAGCCTAGTATCTTGTTAGAGTAGTAGATTTCGCGCTCGAGATGATGTGTGTGACCGGGCAGGAGATTCTTTTACTCCAAAGCCGTTGCGCAGGTTTGTGTGTGACAACTATGTAGATCAGTTTTTAGCCTCTTCTTTCTAGTTTCCGACAGGGCTACCCGCACTAGCCTCTGACCTCTACTCCAAAACCTGAACTTCACAGATCCGAAGCCTAAACCTTCACTACCTCCATCACTTCACAGAGCAGGTCCTGTTTTCAAACTTGCTTTTGAGTTAAGTTCTCAAAAGAAAACAGACCAGAAACTGGAAACTATTCCTACTCGCCAGGTGGCTTTATCAATTTGAGTTTAAAAATAGGAAAAAAAGGGTGTCAAAAGTAGAAGTATCATATTTTCTTAAGGAGCCCAACTCTAGCTAGAGAATAAGAGGATTAGGTTTTGGCAGGATGCGAGGTGCCAACTTATTAAGCACGAGAGTCGTAAGATCCCGGTTATAGAAGCAGAGTAGGCCAATCCCAATCTTAGGCTGCAACAAACAAGGAAATTCCTGTCATCAAATCGGCCTGATCCCCAAAAGGAAATCGCAATCCAAAATCCCTATATACGATATATGATAGATTCTGGGCACCTTGCTACATGACACTTGTCTCGCATTGCATTACTGTCTGCTTCTTCTTCTGATTTCTTTGCTTTGATGATGCCCTTGTCCCAAAGAGAGTTCTTCAGGCCCGTGGAAAGCACACACACACGCCTGGGGAATGAATCCACTTTTTTAGTTAAGGATAGGGGTATTAAACTCAATTAAAGATTAGGGCACGGTTTTCGGTTGACTTTTCGAATCCTATCCTATGTTTCTGGTTAAACCAATTAAATAGGAGTATCCACCCAACTTTCATATGTTGTTGTTCCTATACGCTAACTGGTTCATCTTTATAGGCAATGAGTTCATTTGTATTCCAATTCATACGTATACCCCACCGCTTTGTTTACCATCCCTGTCGTCTTGAATAAGGTTTCCTAGCCTAGCCCATCTCGGTGTCAGCTACCGAAAGAGAAAATTGGTCTAAGGGCAGCATCTACTCGTTCATCGCTTGCCTCATCAAAAGAGGCATGGCTTCTCTCTTCACTCACTCCCCTGTTTGCCAGCTTCAATAGCATGGAAGAAGGTGTTCAAAGAACATAGTTTCACATCTACATTTTCTCCATTTGATCTTGATCAATAATTCACTTATAGAAATAGAATAGAATAGAAATATCAAGAGAAACACTCTTCTTTCCGAATGGAAGTAGTGAAGGTTTAGGCTTCGGATCTGTGAAGTTCAGGTTTTGGAGTAGAGGTCAGAGGCTAGTGCGGGTAGCCCTGTCGAAACTAGAAAGAAGAGGCTGATGCACCTGCCCGGCGGTGGGTGGGTTCAGCTCGATCAACTGGGATAGGAGTTTTTTCTCTATCTTGCTCCAAGGTGTTCAAGCAGTGCGTCCAAAAAGCTGTGATTCATGGGAGGGAGCAGCTTCAATAGCTTTGGCTGTGAAAACTCTTGGTCTTGGAGCATCAGTGTCATCAGTTCACCCAAGATCAGCGGGATAAATAACTACTAGGTTTGTGCCAGAAAAGTGTCTTGCGTGACGGGGAAAGAGTGGAAAAAGAAAGAGATTCATCAGCTATGGAATCTGACAGGTATCAGTATTGAACAGAGGGGGTTGTTCACAAAGCATGCCATGGATGGTAATGGTGCTTCCCCAGCTGCTGTTCCTACTCCTTTGGTTGGTGCCAAATCAGGTGACTTTGAAGTTGAAGCTTGCCCGCAGAATGATGTAACCATGATGGTAGTACTATGATTGCCTTAGAGCGCAGATGTCTCTGTCCCTAGGAGCATGATGCTTAGGTGTGAGGTGAAACACAAGCAGGAGATCGAGAAAAGAAATCATACGGATTGCAACCTACAGATGAGTAATCTGCTTCATTGTTCCCACCATCTATATCAGATGTTTAATAAGAATAGGAATCGAATAAGCTGCTGATTGACTGAGGAAGCATTTGAAAAGAAAGGAAGGGTGATGCTTGTTAAACAAAGCTGCGTGTGGGGCCGCCACGTATAGTTGTAGTTTCTGCTGTAGCATCGGTTATTTCCGTTATTGCTGTAGTAGCATCGGTTATTGCTCAGGTTACGAATGTCCTAATCTATCTATGGCAACCACCCCTACTTTTAGTAGATGGAGATGCGCACCTAGAAAATACGGATGAAAGAGAACCTGCCCTGCTGACTTCTTCTCTTGTCTGTCCTTTACGCAAAGCGATCTATGGTCTCAACAAGCCCCGATAGCGTCGGTTTTTGAAGTTCAGCACAGTGGTTATGTTATCCGGGCAAGGTTTGCTTGGAGTGATCATGATTCGGCCATGTTCGTATCAATTTATCCTCGAGGACATACCATTCTATTGTTGTATGTTGATGATATCAAACTGACTGGTGATTACTCCGTTACAATATCGCTGATCAAGTGTCGCCTTCATCAATTATTTGCTATGAAGGCGCTGACGCGCCCTAAGCCTTTTCTTGGCTTGGAGGTCGCACATTCTCCTCGTGGATATTTGGTATCTCAGATCAGATAACATCATGACTTGATCACTCGAGCTCAACTCAATGATGAGAAGACTGTTGACACTCCCTTGGAGCTTTACATTAAACTCCGTCCGACTGATGGCTCACCACTTTCTGATCCGACGCAAGACAGTAGGTCGGCAGTTTGGTTTATCTGACGATCTCTTGCCTAGATGGATTTTCCTAAGAAAGTCAGCCTTTCATGGCTGCCCCCCGGCCAGTTCACTTTGCAGCAGTTCATCGGATTCTTAGATATATTCGAGGTACCTTTTCTCGAGCCGTCCTTTTTTCCATCATCGTCTTATTTAGAGTTGCGTGCAACTACTGATGCCGATTAGGCCCCCACAAAATAGTTGCCATCAAAGAATGGCCAACACCTAAGACTATTACTCAGTTGAGGAGTTTTCAATCCCATTCCTTTTACATGGTTTTGGCAACTATCAATTATCTCTTTCCTCGGCTTCCTACATGGATATAGCCGTAAACGGTATATAGTAGGCAACCTGGGAACTACATTAAGCTCCACCCAAGATGCAGGTGATGGCGCAAGGTTTCTGGAAGCCCCCAGCCCCCTCGTCCTGATGGTGGTCGTTGTTCCTCCTTGGTGGTGGTGGCAGCGGAGGAAGGCCAGTGTTGCCCTAAGGGCGATCCTCCCGAGGCTGATCCCTCCAATGGCCCTCACAAGGTTGGTCCAACTAGCGGTCCTCACGAGGTCGGTCGCGCCACTCCTGGCGAGGGCCGCGGTCGTCCCAGTTTCCTCCGCCTCGTCCTCCTCCTCGTCCATAGCCCCGGTCATTGCGCTCGGGGCGTCGACCAAAGCATCCATCTCGAATGGCCCTGAGCTCTTGATAGTCATTTATGTTGTGGTTGTGCACATTGTGGAAGGCGCAGAATGGTCGGCTGCTCTTGGACGATTAAGGAAGGTCCCGGACGCGCTTCGTATGCAGCTCCGCTACGAGTACGGCTGCTCCCTTGCGCTTCATGTCCTTGGCCTTGGCTTTCTTGTCTTCTAGATCTGCCTTCGGGAGCTCAACGAGGGAGAGACGCCCCTCCTCCGCTCTCGCGCACTTGGTCGCCAGGTTGAACAACTCCAGAGCCGTGCACAGGTCTTCATGGATAGCGAGCTCCTTCTTCATCTTGATGTCGTGGACGCCATCGGAAAACATGGAGATGATGGCCTTGTCCGTCAACTTGGGGATCTTGAGGTGGGCGCAGTTGAAGCGCTGAATGTACTTTTGCAGAGTCTCTCCAGGATGCTGCTTGATGCGGTGCAGGTCACCCGCGGCCGGCGGGCGGTCGCGAGTGCCCTGGAAGTTGGCGACGAAGCGGTCACGCATCTCACCCCAGGAGGAGATGGATCCCGCGAGCAGGTTCAGGAGCCAAGAGCATGCGTCGTCCTTGAGAGCCATGGGAAACCAGTTCGCCATGACTTTTTCGTCACCGTTGGCCGCCTCGATGCTCAGCTCGTAGAGCTGTAACAACTCTGCGGGGTCGGGGGTGCCGTCGTAGCGAGGAGGTAGGTCTGGCTTGAACTTACCCGGCCAGACGACACTGCGCAGCTCCGGAGTGAAGGCGCGGCAGCCTGCTGTCGCCACCGGGGCCCGTCGTGGGAGCGGAGCTAGATCTTGGTGGCCTCGCCGCCACGGCAAGTGGCGCATGACCTTGCCGCGGCAAGCGGTCCTGACGTGGCGGTGCTGGGAGCGGTGGAGCGTTCTCTTGCGGTCAAGGAACTTCTTGGCGGCTTCTTTCTTCATGTGCGGGTGCTGGCGTGGTGGGTCACGTCGCGCAGCCGCGTGTCTTGGCGCCAGGACGCCGTCTTGGTGCGGAGGTGGTGGAGGCGCTCCGTGAGCTACGTCACCCGTAGCTGGCGGGGGATGAGGCAGCGAGAGGGATGGTGCTGGGGAGCCCCCTGCAACGCTGACAAGCTCGGTGATGCAGTCGAGCCAGTCCTCGTAGAAGTCGTCGACCGGGTGGTAATGCAGGAGCTCGCGCGCCATGAGCAGCGCGACCTGCGTGTCAGTGGGAACGCGATGAGCGTGAGACGACGAGCCGGCTGGAGTCAGCGATGGAGTGGCGGTGCGGCTGTCCCGCCGCACAGAGGGGTGCAACGAGGACACCTGCTGCTCGTTTCCGGCCGGGCTGGTGGCAGCATTGGTGGCGGCTGACGGAGAACGACGGGGAGGCCCGCCGATAGGAGCCGTCTGAGCGACGCGGGCGGCGAGGGTGGCCCGACGCTCAGCACAGGCGCGACGAGCGTCCGACATGGTTGTGGTGGAGCGGCAAAACACGGATCGACGAGAGGGAAGCTTCGGCGCACCCCTAGCTGGCGCGCCAAATGTCGGATCACGGGTTTTGGCAAAACCCTCAAGGTTCGAACACTGGGGTGCGCACGAAGATCTCTCCTCTCCCAAGCTCTCGCACTCCACAATCTAGCGGACTAACTCGTCGAACCCAAAGAACACAGAGACACAAGATTTATACTGGTTCGGGCCACCGATGTGGTGTAATACCCTACTCCAGTGTGGTGTGGTGGATTGCCTCTTGGGCTGGGGATGAACAGTACAAGGGGAAGAACAACCTCCTGAGGCGGGGTGTTCTTGTGCTGGTGAGCTAGACAAGGGTTCGTCTCCCTCTTCTGTGGTGGCTAGTCCTATTTATAGGGGCCCGGGTCCTCTTCCCAAATATTGAGCGGTAAGGGATCCTACAACGGCCAAGTTTGATGGGGAACAACTAGTACAACTTATCCTGACAAAAGCGGTCTTCGCCTGCCAAAGGCTCTGGTGGCGATGCCGTCTTGGGCTCCACAGTGACCTCCGTCCTGCCGTCCTGCTGGTCTTGGTCTCGTTGCACTGATATGGAAACCTTTGCCTGATGCCTCGGGACTCCGCGCCTGCGCTTGCCCCTTTAGCACCAAATAGGGAACAAGGACACTGCACGCGCGGGTGCCCGCCTGGTTGCGGTCGTCATTTCTTGCGTCATTGTAACCTCGCGAGGTTCGCCCTGCTTTGATCTCTCCGCTCCTCGCGAGCCAGCCTGGTGAGGCCGCTCCTGAGGAGGTCTTGCATCGTATGCCTCGCGAGGCTTGGCCCCTCGCGAGGGTCTTGAGTGCTTGCTGGTGAAGATGGGCCATACGGGCCCGCTGGTGGAGCCACGCCGTGGGCCGCAGGCAGGCAAGTTTGGGGACCCCCATTCCCAGAACAAAGACAGACACGGGAGAGGGTCAGAACACGAACACACTTGCATGTGGACCAAATTTATGTATCAAAAGGGTGGTTTGATTTTCAAATACCAAATGCAACTTCGATGTGGCACCTCTCTAGCAAGGCGCACGGTATTGCTTGCTCCCACCCTCTCGTGTCGGCACGAAGGGAATCCTAAGCTATGAATGCATGCCCCCTCCCCCTCAACTAAGGTTCACCTAGCAAAGTGCGAAGTAGCTAGCGGCCCCCCTCCTCCCTCGTGTCGGCACGAAGGGAATCCTAAGCTATATATGAATGCATGCCCCCCCCAACTGAGGTTCACCGTAGCAAAGTGCGAAGTAGCTAGCGGCCCCCCTCCCTCGTGTCGGCACGAAGGGAATCCTAAGCTATGAATGCATGCCCCCAAACCGAGGTTCATCTAGCAAAGTGTGAAGTAGAGCTAGCAGCCCCCTCCCTCATGTCGGCACAAAGGGATTCCTAAGCTATGAATGCATGCCCCCCCAACCGAGGTTCACCTAGCAAAGTCTTGAAGTAGCTAGCAGCCCTCCTCCCTCGTGTCGGCACGAAGGGAATCCTAGCTAAGCTATGAATGCATGCCCTCCCCCCAACCGAGGTTCACCCTAGCAAAGTGAAAAGTAGCTACCAGCCACCCCTCCCTCGTGTCGGCACGAAGGGAATCCTAAGCTATGAATGCACATGCCCCCCAACCGAGGTTCACCTAGAAAAGTGCAAAGTAACTAGCCCCCCCTCGTGTCAAGCGACGAAGGGAATCCTAAGCTATGAGCATGCCCTCCCCCAACCTAGGTTCACCTAGCAAAGTCTTGAGTAGCTAGCAGCCCCCCACCCCTCGTGTCACCACGAAGGGAATCCTTTCAAGCTATGAATGCATGCCCCCCAACCGAGGTTCACCTAGCAAAGTGCAATGTAGCAACCCCCCCCACACACACACACTTTCAGTTGGCGGGCCAGAGAGGCATATATCTCACCAAGATGGATCGTAAAACAGACCAAGAATAATCCACCTTGGTCGTACAACCTCTCTCTTGTTGTTGGTCAAAGTGATGGCCGTCCATGCGACCATGGAGACGGGCTAGCTCGCCAATAATCACACAAGTAGCTAGTCCCCGAAGACAAGCACTGCATGCGTGTGGCCCAAACATATGTACGGAGGTGTGTTTTTGAGTAACAATGAACAACTTTGATGTGGCACCATGATTTCGAACTAGAAATCCCCACACTGAGTGAGGGTTAGGTTGATGATGCATATGTATGTTACACCACACTTCAAGCCAACGACGGGGATTCATATATGCATGCATGCATGCATAGTATATGCGCTCAAACTTAATTAGGTCTGAATCTCACCATGACCTATACTACGATAACACGAACCAAATGAAGAATCCGCCATGGTAACATATCTTGTTGTTGGTCAAGGTGATCATGGATGTCCACGCGGGCCCACGAATATATAGGCTTGTCACCGATAACCACGCGGGGGAGTGTATGGTTCGAAGGCAACCACTACATGCATATGTATGGAGGTGATGCATGCATGCATGTTTGAATACACAACATTGATCTAGCGCGTGTGTAAAATCGTACACTAGCTCCCCACACAGAGCAAGATCGATTCATGATGGTGTCGTTGTACTAGCTACTTCGACTCGATGGGAGGGATTCATGCGTACACATGCATGTGTGTGCTCAAAGTGTATCATGCATGTCATCCCAGAGCAAAAATAGTAATCCCCTTCTAAGTCAAATTAACCTCTCTTGTTGTCACGCAAAAAGAAGTGATGGACCAAGCGGGCCCACAGATGGAAAGCATCGATATCACTGATAACCACTTAAGTTGGTGCGAGAGGACAACCACCACCGCTTTGCATGTGGGCCAAACATATATATGTTGAATACCCAAAATGCACAACTTTGATGTGCCACGTACCTCAAAAACCGTAAACCATACACCCACACAGAGCGAGGTTCATATCAAGCGTACTACATATGATGGTCCCCTTCCCCCCTCTTCATCGCATACTATATGCTCCTGCCGTAATATATACAACCCAAAAGAATTCTCATCGATGGTGAAATTAATTAACCTCTCCTGATGTAGGTCAAAGTGATGCATGCATGCATGCATCGACGATGGCCTCGTGGGCCCACATATGGAAGCGTCACGCGTGAGTGTCCTAGCTAGGATATATATGCATGTGGCCCAAAAAGGTGTTGTGTGATGTTTGAATAACCAATTTCACAATTTTGATGTGGCACGTGCCTCGGTAACCAGAAAGTCCCGACACTGAGTGAGGTGTACTTGTTCACGAACGCATACGTATAGTATATATGCTAGTCCCCTCCCACCTCTTTGACGCGTACTATATACCACCATAACACACAAAAAAAGATTCTACCTTGCTGGTCAAATTAACCTCACTGCCGGCTATTCGTCAAAGTGATGGACGACGACCTCGCGGGCCCACAGAAAGCGTCACACACGAGTATCGGGTGTCGTGTAGGACAATCATCGACTGCATGTGGCCAAAACATTTATGTATGAAAGGGTTGTGTAATGTTTTAAATAACGATTTCACGACTCTGATGTGGCACCAGCCTGCCTAACAAAACGGCCAACCCACACGGTGGCTCACAACTCGTAGTGTACTATGAGCCACCCGCCACCCCCAGATGCACACACCCATACACACACCGCGAATCCACCGCAACTACGATGCATGTTAAATTAATTATCCCGTGGTGAACATACATGTTACCAAGGTGAAAGCATAAGTGCTCCCTGGGTGATTTTGGTAATTAATGTTAACATATCTCTTGTTGGACTAATGTTTTCATCTAGTATGTTTCAGATAAGTTTAATAATGGAGTGGCGTGTACTAGAGGATGTGGAACCCCTCCAAGATGATAAGGACAAAGTATTGGCTCAAGCTCAAAGCTCAGGACTCTACATTTTCTATTTTAGTGATCCAAGATCACATTGAGTCCATAGGAAAGCCAATACTATTAAAAGGGGAGGAGGTGTTGCTTAATGGCTTGCTTGCTCAAAGTGCTTAGTAATATGCTCCAAAGCCCTCAACCACATTCTCACATCCGCATATGTCCCAAACCAAAAGTCAAACTCGGCCCCACCGAAATTTCCTATCCGGCGCCACCGAGTTCACTTGACATAGCCACTGCCAGAAACCCTAGTCAATTCGATCTCACTGATGGGATCTCGGTCTCACCGAGATGGGCTTGCCAACTCTCTGTTGCCTATTGCAGTAATTTCGGTCTCACCGAAATATGCAATCGGTTTCACCGAGTTTGCTTGGCCAACTCTCTGTTTTGCTCATTACCCAAATTGGTCCCACCAATTTTGTGTAATCAGTCCAACCGAGATGAGGCTTTACCCTAACCCTAGCACATCGGTCCTACCGAGTTGATCATGTCGATCCCACCAAAAATCCTAACGTTCACATTTTTAACTAAATCGGTTTGACCGAGTTTTCTGATTCGGTCCCACCGAGTTTGGTGATTTGTGTGTAACTGTTAGATTTTGTGTGGAGGCTATATATACCCCTCCACCCACTCTTCATTCATGAAAAAAGCCATCAGAACATGCCTACACTTCAAACATACATTTTCTGAGAGAGAACCACCTACACTTGTGTTGAGGTCAAGATATTCCATTCCAACCACATAAATCTTGATCTCTAGCCTTCCCCAAGTAGCTTTCCACTCAAACCCTCTTTCCACAAAATCCAATCCTATGAGAGAGAGCTGAGTGTTGGGGAGACTATCATTTGAAGCACAAGAGCAAGGAGTTCATCATCAACACACCATCTATTACCTTTTGGAGAGTGGTGTCTCCTAGATTGGTTAGGTGTCACTTGGGAGCCTCCGTCAAGATTGTGGAGTTGAACCAAGGAGTTTGTACGGGCAAGGAGATCGCCTACTTCGTGAAGATCTACCCTAGTGAGGCAAGTCCTTCGTGGGCGATGGCCATGGTGGGATAGACAAGGTTGCTTTTTCGTGGACCCTTCGTGGGTGGAGCCCTCCCTAGACTCGCGCAACCGTTACACTTCGTGGGTTTAAGTCTCCATCAACATGGATGTACGATAGCACCACCTATCGGAACCACGGATAAAAATCTCCGTGTCTCCTATTGCGTTTGCACACTCCAATCCCATCCCTTTACATTCTTGCAACTTGCATGATTTACTTTTCGCTCCTCATATACTCTTGTCATGCTTGCTTGATATGTATTGTGGATGTTTAAACTTGTGCCAAACTCCACTTCAACTTAAAGAAATTAAAAATTGCAACTTTTCATACTAAGTGTGTATTCAGCCCCCTCTAGACACCTCTTCTCGATCCTTTCAATTGGTATCAGAGCTTTGGTCTCCATTGCTTTGGTTAAACACCTTTGGAGGAAGATGGATGAGTCTACATTGGGGAGTCTTAGACATTGAGTGCCTATACTTGATGGAGAGTACTTCATGAGTGGAAAAATGAGATGCTTGAGATTTTCAATGAATATCATTTAACCAAGTACATTACTACTCCTTGTGCTCGCTTTGTTGATCCTTTGCATCCCACATCCGATGAGGATCTTGACATGATTTGCAATCTTAGAACTATTAATCTTATTGTAAAAGGATTGCATAAAAACTTGATTGCTAGCTTACCTGCTCTAGATTGTGCTTAGACCATATGGAGATTTCTAGAGGAACGATTCCCAAATTATTCCTTGAAAAATCTAGATGAGATTCTCCATAAGTCTATTGCCTTGAATAGGATGAGTACTAGTGATCCTAAGTTTGATGAGTGCCAATTTGAGCTTCGTAATCTCATGCATGCCAAATAAGATGTTGGAATTATTAGCAATATCATTTCCGAAGTCATTAGGATTCATAGAGATGAACATTGCTACGGTCATACTTCTAATTAATCACTCTCTCTAGGAATTGATCCATCACATGACGAGGATGAACATGGATACTATGATGAGAATGATGATAGTGACTATGATCTTGATGGTGCGATGAGACACTTTGGTCTCATGGCTAATCTTCGCGGCTACATGGCTGGAGGAAAGGAATGGGTCCTTGATAGTGGATGTACTGATCATATGACCGGAGACAAAGATATGTTCCGTCAGCTTGCTGAAAACGACGGCCCTCAAAAGTATGTCACTTTCGGTGATAACTCAAAGGGTAAGGTGGTTGGCCTTGGTAAGGTGTCCATCTCACATGATAGCTCCATACAAAATGTTATGCTCGTTGAATCTCTTGGCTAAAATTTACTTTCCGTATCTAGGCTTGCTGACTTTGGTTTCAATGTCCTGTTTACTTAAGTAGATTGCCAGGTGTTTCGTAGAGGTAATCATAAAATGGCCTTTACCGGTATCCGTGGAGGTGATCTTTACATTGTTGATTTCACTAAAAAGGCTCAACCTAGAACTTGCTTTATTGCTAAATCTTTGAAAAGGTTGGTTGTGGCATAGAAGGTTAGGCCATGTGGGCATGCGAAATCTTGATAAGCTTATTAAAGGTGATCATATCCTTGGAGTAAAAGATGTTATATTTGACAAGGATAGACTGTGTAGTGCGTGTCAAGCAAGAAAACAAGTTGGAGGAAGTCACCCCGTGAAGAACATTATGACCACAAGAAGACCGCTCGAGCTACTTCATATGGATCTCTTTGGTCCCAATGCTTACAAGAGTCTTGGTGGTAACTCATTTGGTCTAGTCATAGTTGATGAATTTTCAAGATTTACGTGGGTGTTCTTTCTTGATGATAAATCGCAGGTCCAAAAGATCTTCAAGAGCTTCGCTAGGAAGGTCCCAAATCAATTTGAAGTGAAGATCAAGAAGGCTCGCAGCAAAAATGAATGGAGTTCAAGAACGCAAATATGGACACCTTTCTTGATGAAGAATGGATTTCACACGAGTTCTTAGCTACGTACACACCTCAACAAAATGGAGTTGTTGAGAGGAAGAACCGAACTCTTATTGAGATGGCAAGAACGATGCTTGATGAGTACAAGACTCCAAAACACTTTTGGGCGGAAGCGGTTGAGACAGCTTGTCATGCAACAAATCGCTTGTATCTTCACAAGCTACTCGGCAAGACGGCATACGAGCCCCTCACCGGTAACAAACCCCAAGTTGGATACTTTTGAGTATTCGGCTCAAAGTGCTACATTCTTGATAAGCATCGTCATTCTAAATTTGCTCCTAATTCTCATGAAGGATTCCTACTTGGTTATGGCTCAAACTCTCACACTTACCGTGTCTACAACAATTTCACCCGAAAGGTTGAAGAGACGGTAGATGTGAAGTTTGATGAATCTAACGGCTCACAAGTAGAGCAATTGCCAATTGATGTAGGATATAAAGACCCTTTGGAAGAAACCCATGACTTGTCTATTGGAAATATTCAACCAACGGAGGTGAAGGAGAGCACCTCATCTGTCCAAGTGGAAGCTTCTACCTCACGACAAGGTGAATCAAGAGTTGACATGGAAGCATCCACGAGTGGGACACATCAAGATGAAGAAAACGAGGAAGTACACCAAGATGAACCTCATCAACCTCCTTCTCCACCACGACAAGAGAACGACAACGTCAACAATGAAAAAGGCCAAGAAGAAGTACAAGATGATGAAGAGGGTGTTCCACCCCGACCCAAGCAAAAGCTCCCACGAGTTCGAGCAAGAGTCTCAAGAGATCATCCCATCGAACAAATCTTCAATGATATTCAAACCGGGAGAATCACTCGCTCTAAAACTCGTTTGGCTAATTTTTGTGAACATTATTAATTCATCTCGAGCATCGAACCTATGAAGGTTGAAGAAGCATTGGAAGATCCGGATTGGATAAACGCCATGCATGAAGAGCCACAACTTTGAGAGAAATCAAGTGTGGACATTGGTCGAGAAGCCCGACAACAACCACGACATCATTGGTACCAAATGGTTGTTTCGCAACAAGCAAGACGAAGATGGTCAATTCGTCCGCAACAAAGCTCGTCTCGTCGCCCAAGGATACACTCAAGTCGAAGGTATGTACTATAGTGAGACATATGCCCCCGTTGCTAGAATTGAGTCCATCTGCATCTTACTTGCCTATGCTAATCACCATGATATCACTTTATACCAAATGGACATTAAAAGTGCTTTTCTAAATGGTGAAATTGTGGAGGAAGTTTTGTTAGGGAACGTAGTAATTTCAAAAAATTTCCTACGCACACGCAAGATCATGGTGATGCATAGCAAAGAGAGGGGAGAGTGTCGTCCACATACCCTTGTAGACCATTAAGCGGAAGCTTTATGACAACACGGTTGATGTAGTCGTAGGTCTTCACGATCGACCGATCCTCAGTACCAAACGTACGACACCTCCGCGTTCAGCACACGTTCAGCTCGGTGACGTCCCGTGAACTCACGATCCAGTAGAGCTCGAGGGAGAGTTTCGTCAGCAGGACGGCGTGGTGATGATGTTGATGAAGCTACTGTCGCAGGGCTTCGCCTAAGCACCGCTACGATATGACCGAGGTGGATTATGGTGGAGGGGGGCACCGCACATGGCTGGGAGAGATCAATGATCAACTTGTGTGTTCTAGGGTGCCCCCTGCCCCCGTATATAAAGGAGCAAGGGGGAGGCCGGCCGCCCCTGTAGGGCACGCCAGGAGGAGGAGTCCTCCTCCTAGTAGGAGTAGGACTCCCCTTTCCTACTCCTACTAGGAGGAGGAAAGGAAGGAGGAGAGGGAGAAGGAAGGAGAGGGAGGAAAAGGAGGAAAGGGGGCCGGCCCCCTAGTCCAATTCGGTTTGGGCTAGGGGGGACGCGCGCCCTGCCTACTCCCACTTGGCCCATGAGGCCCATTACTTCTTCCTCGTATTCCCGTAACTCCCTGGTACCCCAAAAAATACCGGAATCACTCAAAACCTTTCCGATGTCCGAATATAGTCGTCCAATATATCGATCTTTACGTCTAGACCATTTCGAGACTCCTCGTCATGTCCCCGATCTCATCCGGGACTCCGAACTACCTTCGGTACATCAAATCACATAAACTCATAATACCGATCGTCACAGAACTTTAAGCATGTGGACCCTACGGGTTCGAGAACTATGTAGACATGACCGAGACACGTCTCCGATCAAGAACCAATAGCGGAACCTGGATGCTCATATTGGCTCCCACATATTCTACGAAGATCTTTATCGGTCAAACCGCGTAACAACATACGTTGTTCCCTTTGTCATCGGTATGTTACTTGCCCGAGATTCGATCGTCGGTATTTCAATACCTAGCTTAATCTCGTTACCGGTAAGTCTCTTTACTCGTTCCGTAGTGCATCATCCCGTAACTAAATCATTAGTCACATTGCTTGCAAGGCTTATAGTGATGTGCATTACTGAGAGGGCCCAGAGATACCTCTCCGACAATCGGAGTGACGAATCCTATTCTTGATCTGTGCCAACTCAACAAACACCATCGGCGACACCTGTAGAGCACCTTTATAATCACCCAGTAACGTTGTGATGTTTGGCAGCACACAAAGTGTTCCTCCGGTATTCGGGAGTTGCATAATCTCATAGTCATAGGAACATGTACAAGTCATGGAGAAAGCAATAGCAGTAAACTAAACGATCAAGTGCTAAGCAAACGAAATGGGTCAAGTCAATCACATCATTCTCCTAATGATGTGATCCCGTTAATCAAATGACAACTCATGTCTATGGCTAGGGAACTCAACCATCTTTGATCAACGAGCTAGTCAAGTAGAGGCATACTAGTGACACTATGTTTGTCTATGTATTCACACATGTATTATGTTTTCGGTTAATACAATTCTAGCATGAATAATAAATATTTAGCATGATATGAGGAAATAAATAATAACTTCATTATTGCCTCTAGGGCATATTTCCTTCAGTCTCCCACTTGCACTAATCTAGATTAGACAGTATTGATTCTAACACCCATGGAGTCTTGGTGCTGATCATGTTTTGCTCGTGGAAGAGGCTTACACTACAAAAAAAATACACTTCCGTGATGATACGTGTTTTTCACAGTAGGTCGCGTTTATTGTCATGCATGTACATCCATGACAAATTTATGACAGAATCAAGATAGTCATACCTGTGCTGTCGTAGAAGTGGTCCATGACATTACCAAAATTATCATCACGGAAGTGTCCACTTCCATGACGATAAATCACGTGTCGCAGAAGTGCTTTCGTCAAGGGTGACCGACACGTGGCATCCACCGTAACGGAATGCCGTTAAGCTATCGGGTCGGATTTTGGATCCGATAACCCGTTAACAGCCCCGACCAATGGGAAATTTCCACGGTAAAATTCTGATTGGCGTCAAGGGGCACGATGTCGCCGCCCATCCATTGGAGGAGACATGCCTATGGTACGTCGACACGTGGTGGGCCCAACAAAGGCCCATATAGGTTAAAAAGGCCGCCCACCAAAGGCCCATAGAACTTAATCAGTACTAGTGGGCCAGCCCAATAACGGCCTCGCTTAATAAAGGCCCATTTACGCCCAAACCAGATCTCGCCCGTTAATTGTTTGTCCAATATTTGGGCCCATTTACGGCCGATCTGCCGAATCTATTTGGCCCGTTAATTGTTCGACCCGAATATATTCGGGCCCAACTACAGCCCAGTGACTTTCGCCCGTTAGAGGCCCGATGTAGACATGGGCCCATTTCATCCCGGTGTGACTTTCGCCCGAATGGCCCGTGCTGCCCATGGGCCATATATGGTCCGACGGGACATCGAGCCCACTAACGCCCGTGCTAAAGGTGGCAACAGCTAAGCCCAACGTGACTTTGGGCCTGTTAAAGGCCTGTCCTGTAATTCGCCCGCTGATGCTCAGATTATGCTTTTGGCCTCTTAAAGGCCCATGATATCGATGGGCCAACTAAGGCCGAGATATGTTTCGCCCGTAACGCCCGTGAGCTAATCGGGCCCATAACGCCCGGGTTCACATTTCGCCTCGTCAAGGCCCGCCGACGACTAGTGAAAATTGAGGCCCAACATGCATTTTGGCCTCGCTAAAGGCCCGTGGTTTCATCTCGCCGTAATAGTGCCAAGACAATATTCAGCCTGTTAATGGCCCAACGCTACCTGGGCCAAACTAAGCGCTGGGTCAACAAAAGGCCCAACTAAAATATAGGCCGGTGTAAGTTTGGGCCTGGCGCAATGTGTGAAGGCCCCAATCATTCGGGCCCAAGAAAGACGCAGGCCGGCCCAATTGTGGCCCGCTAAAAACCTGGCCCGTTATCGAATGTTTCGGCCCGGTCGACTACATCTGATTTTTTTCAGATAGCGAATGATGGCAGTAACTAGTAGGAATTAAGAACAAACCTACTCTATACAATAAAGAAATTACGGCATAGTAACTAAGAATAAACCTACACTATACAATAAAGGATTTAAGGTATATTACATCCACTGGCATCAAGTTCGCCACCAAAGATCATAAAGCGCAACGAAGAAGCAGATTACAAAAATCGGGCACCATTGCAGCAGAACAAAATAATACTCGAACCGAGACCACTTCCAAGACAGTTCAAGAAAGGTTAGCCTTATGGGGAACTGCATGCAAGCTGCCGAAAGCAAGGCTGTGAGACCGCCTAGCATGTCGGTCATAGCTTCCTGTGTGTAGCTGTTTAGCGATGAGGTTCTCATTGGTGTTCTCCGCAATCTTTCTTAGAGATAGGACTTCAAGTCGAAGTTGAGTTGCGTAATGCCTTTCGCTAGAACTTGGGACTGAAGAAGTCGAACTGATTCAGACAACGAATTTTGTGAGCTTGTCTGACTATTAGTCTCAAGTAACTTGAACACTGCATCAAGACAAGACTTTGGGGTTGTCTCGCTATCTTCAAGATGTTTTGCCTTCTTTGCTGCAATATATGTTGGGTTTGTCTCACAGCCTTCAGCAGACTTGTGCATGCCATCAGGCATATCACCCTGAAACAAAGCAGAGAGATGACAGGTTTTGCACGTGTATAAACAAAGATGATAACTGTTCTGTCAATTCTATCCAATTTCAAATTAGAAAATAAAGAGTAAGTTCAAAATATCAATAGCATAATTTGGCATTGTTCATAATGCGGGGAGCTTCACCACACTACTGGATTACCATGTCAACATAACAAGCATAGATGAAGGGCAAAGAAAATCATTGTATCTATTTTGGATAATGTGCATGGCATGTTGTTCATATCATCACCACATCAAGAAGATAAAACAGAGATGACAAGGTGCAAACGTGGGCTGCTTCACCACACAATCGGATTATAGATCCACAAAACCAAGCATACATATAGGGAGTATTAAGTAATGTGCATGGTATGAATAAGAAATTTGGTTTTACAAGTAAAACTTAGAACTTACGGTTCTTACGAACATGCATTTTGGTAGAAACAGCAAACTAAACAGCAGTAAACGATAGGGAGTATGAGCAAATTAAACAGCAGTTGAGGATAAAGGCTTTAGAAGGACTGACTTACATTAACAGCTAACACCGGCTTTATAATGCCCTTCTCCATGTCAAGGGAAGGATAACTCAAGAATTTCAGCACGTAATCTTCTTCATAAGCATTGCCTGTACTCTACATTTTGTAGAGAGTAATTATAGATATGATAATACCGAAGGGATAGAGGATAATGAAGATAAGATGCAGATTGATGCTACATAATCAACTACCAATCCTCGAAGTACAAGCGTTACAGACAAAATGTAATCGACAAGAGCAATGGGCTACACTTCAGACCGGCATTGTCTATGTATTCTACTTGTTGGTAAGATTAAATATAGATCTGATCTTTTTAGTAAATGGTGGGCGAGGGAGATAAGATGCGAATGCTACAATGAACTATCTCTTCCCATAATACAAGAGTGTTTTGAACACCGTGTACTGTATAAAACGCTCTTATATTATGGGACGGAGGGAGTAGCTGTTAATGTAAGTACAAAGATAGACCACGCTCAGTCCTTATAAGAGGACTGCAGAGCTAAACCTCTTCAAAAGCATTGGGTTGATTCTAAATTTGTGTAAGAGTCCATACGGATCTTATAATGTCCACCAAATGGACGATTACGAGGCTAACATGTGCAAAGATGCTACATAATCAAACAGCTATGAAAGTAAGTATGGTCATACAGGCAAGAGGTACTCACAAGAGCAATGCAAAGCAGCAAGATAGTTGCGAGATTCTGTGGTCCCTTGAGAACTAATGTTCTTCTCGCTAACAGTTTTCATACAAGTGAGACATTAAGGCAAATGCAGAAATGTAGTTCAAATTGTGATGTGATATCATAGACAAGACTTTACGCTGCAGCCGAGACCAATGTGTAACAAGATTATTCCAGTCACCGCCGGATAAATGTAGCACCGAGACTTTACAGAAATTTCGCTCGAGGCTTGCCATCGGCGCGCTTGCCTCGTAGGAACGATACTTCATCAACGAAAGTGCTTGAAAAGCGCAACCAACTCTTGCTCGTCATCACAATCCAGTTTGCTCCTCGCCTATTTAAAAGAATGAAATCTTGTGTCTTCGTCAGCAGAAACATATGCAGAATGACCATGAATAACATTAGTACATTACTTACGCGTAAGTTGCGGAGGAAGACTGAAATTGTTCTGTTCATGTATAATCTTTCCATGAAGGAAAGATGCGCACAAAGTTCCCGACAACAACATAAGCTTCGCTTTCTAAACTGGGAAGAAATGGAACAGGGTCCTATTTGCTGCAATTGGGGCTCTCTTTGTTCAAAAGGATTTGGCAACCGGATTTGGTGTACTTTTGCTGGAATGGGGTTTTGCGTCAGATAAATTGGTGCTATGTCAACTGGCATAATCATACTGTTTGCTGCAGCTTGGGGTCTCACTGAGTTGGGGCATCGTAAATGACCAAAGTAGTAGGGCTAGAGTCTGCTAGAGTTGGGGTATTTTGTGGGTCGTGATATTGCAACTACACCTAATGGGCTATTTGATTTATCAAAGCCACTACCTTTTCCAAATACTTTGCTTGTGCTCCTCCACGATCAGCAATCGCCTCTTCCTTTTGAACGTCTGATACACAAGAACAACATTTGAATGGATAAATATGGTATGATGACAGATGGAATATGTAATCAAAATGGATAGGCAGGGCGATTCACATACACGATGTGTAAACTAAGCTAATGGCAGTTCAACAAAGTAGAAGCAATGCAAAGCATCGCTTGCAAGATATGTGCGAGCAATGTAACCTTGGAAAGTTAGAGCAAGTACCTTGATGGGTGAATAAGATAGGGCATCTTCCTCCGACTCCTCCACTAGGGAGCTACATTGACTTAGGTCTCCCTCTAGCTCGTAATCACTGTTAGGATCATATTCTCGAGCATGAATCAGAGGTGGAGAGCGCTTGCATTGCATTGCATCCAGACTTGATTTCAGTCCCTTAATGCCAAGTTTGACAGCCATGGCATTGTTCTCGCTTTATTCTTTTCATGCGCGCAAGCTCATAATCATTATGATGTTGTTCGAATCTGAGATTCATGAAAACATAAAAAGTAGTCAGATTATCTATGGAATGCATTATGGATTCAACTCGAGAGTGTCTCCCTATAAACCCCTCGCATATGCAAAGTTCACCTCCCCAACCGTGCCGACTGCACCACACACGTAAATACAAACCCTTATGTCTCTATAACAGTGTGCACACATTTCAAAACTGAAGTAGGAACATTAGAATCATATGAAATTCAGATTTGAACAAATAAACTAAGCAATTATGAGTGGCGAATGTTTAGCTTCAAGGGTGGAGGTTGGTAAAGCACACAAAGCAAGTAGGCAGATTGTATTCCATGTAAAAGATCAAACCTATGTAAAAGCTGGAAATGACACTTTCTTTCTATACAATGCAAGTGTTCGTTACCCACACATGATGGAAGAGATCACATAGAGAAATACTATTCACTCATGTCTACGGTTCCAAAGATTTAGAAACAGGTGGTCCACCCTAAAAGAATATTGACAACAAATATGACAAGGCAAGCATAGATGTAGTGAATCAATCATTTACTTGTGAGCTTATTAGGACAAGTATGCAGAATTGTAATCGCAGAAGAGACCGCCCAAAATCTGAATGAAGAAGTTTGTCTAGCACTTATTGTTTGCAACTAATCGACGTGAATAATTGGATATTATATCGAATGAGTAAGAAAGACAAGTAAAATTGTCAACAAACCTGGCTTGCAGAGTAATCTGGGTCAATGTCACTACGACCAACAATCCAAAATGACTAGTTTCGCTCCGAGGGCCGGAATTTTGAAAACCCCGTGAACTTTAGAGGTACTAAAGATTACCAAATACATCTGAACCATTAAGTGTAGGTAGCACCGAGCACACAACAAACCCTAATGACAGTCCTGCCTAATGAGTAATGAATCAATTAGAAAATGGGTGATGAGGAGTGGTGCCGAGTGTTGAGGACGATCTCAGATAAATCGGGTTGGCTTGGTGGGTGCTGCACGCCGAGCCCCGAACGGATCGGGAAGGTAGGCACGGCGGCGCGCCGGGCAGCGGTGACGCTGTTGGGCGAGCGGCTCCTGGCCTCCTGTTAGTCCGGCGCCTCCTCCTAGAGTCATGCCGTCCGGGACGGCAAGTCGCCAAGCGAGGCAAAGGCAGTCAGGGGCGAGTAGAGATCGGAAGCGCAGCAGTAACAGAGGGGAATCGGGCCTGGACGACCCAAAATCCTGTGGTGGGCCGCCCACCGTGGGCACCTCAGAGATACACACCCGAGCGCGTAACATGCATTTTCAAACTAATTTAGGAACATTTAGCTGACCAATTAAACAACTCTGTTTTAATAATATCAGATTCAGATTTGAACATCTAAGCTTGTTTAGCTTGATGCGTGGAGCAAGTTATTATGACACGAAGCACGATTCGATCAGATAGTGATCATAAAAGGGGAAACTCTAAGCATATTTTTTAGCAAAAGAGGGTTTCCTCCGATTTCTATTAAAGAAACCACCACGGAACCAACATGATCAATTAAACCCTAAGCATGATCAATTAAACCAGATATGGCTGTGCCATGGCAGATTTGAAGCTGCAAACCGAGAAATGATAT
This sequence comes from Aegilops longissima, assembly GCA_021605205.1. Classification (NCBI taxonomy): domain Eukaryota; kingdom Viridiplantae; phylum Streptophyta; class Magnoliopsida; order Poales; family Poaceae; genus Aegilops; species Aegilops longissima. The sequence continues at coordinate 443,804,667 of CM038681.1, forward strand.
TTAGCATCCATTGTTTGCTTCAACTAAGAACTAAATTCTAAGAGCTGAAAAGAAAGTAGAGTAACCAAGTTAAGATCTATTTTCTAGTTGAGATCAAAAGTTGAGGAGATATGAAGTACCACCTCTCTTGCGGCGCCGTAGGCATCGGGGTGCGATGGCTGTCGGTGGCGTTGAAGCAGATCTGCGACGGTAGACGGGTGCATCGGGGATAAGTCCTGCTATGTGGAAGAGAAGGTCGTGTGAGCGGCCCCGCAAAGAGGACGACGGCGCCGATGAAGCGAGAGGACGCGATGCAAGGCTATTGGTCCGTCGTCATGGATGAGAAACGCCCATCTCTAGCAAGTGGACGACGCGGTCTTGGTAGGCGCCCGCATGGTGGAGGACGGTGGCGATGGATGTGGTGGAGGACGGCGGCGATGGATGGGGTGGCGGACGGAGGCTGGTGGGGATGGGGTGTTCTAGCGGACGGTGTATGAATGGGAAAATGGAGGAGAGGTACGGGAACCATGTTTTTGGGACGCTACTGTCTCAAATATGGGAAAGTTACTAACTTAGCCCCTGCTTAAAATTTGGACGCCTCGCCGGTTGGGGATAGGACGGTAATCTCAAGATCTCGCCAATATTTGCCCAGAGCGATTTCGGCGAGGAGAGGGTGGTTGGCGCCATGGTTGGCGCCCACGGTGTATGAACGGGCTGACAGTAGGGCGGTTGTGTCACGCCCGAGTGAAGTTACAAACCTGCCCCTATTGAAAATATTTGCCTACATCGATTTCGCCGAGTCGAGTTTGTTTTCCGCCCACCGTATGAATGGGGAATGGAGGAGAAACAGAGGTCTTTCGGACGAGCTTGAATCAAATGTGTTTTGTCACCATGTTTGACGCCCACCGTGTCGGAATGGGCTCAGAGGCGGTCGTGTCACGCCTAATTGAAGTTACTAACCTACCCCTATTTAGAGCAAAGGGAAATCGGGCCGATGGATTGTCCGTAATGGGTAGACAGTAATTTCCATCTCCCAAACACTTGGCTTCGGGCAGCCGACGGGAGTGGACATTTTGCTGCTTCTTTCAATTTTGGGACAATAAGCATCCACGCTACTCCTCGCAACTAAATTCAATCCATTTTGTATTCCTATATGAATCTTTATAAATCATTCTATGTGTTTTATATATCTTCAAAAGGACGACAAAGATGTATTCCATCTGTCATATATGAATATGGTTTACAAATGCCGATACTCAAATTCGAAACTAGTATCCAGCTTTAAGGTGAATTAATATTTGGAACACTTCATGTCCAACTCAAATGTCACACGCAGCATAATGTGTACTCCCATTTAGATATGTACACAAGTTTATGTATCAAGATTCAAATACCGAGTCAATCAACCAAGAATGTACAGAACTAATGTATATATAAACACTTATAGAGTATATGGATCAATAATATCAACTAACATACATAAGCCAGGCCATTGTACTTTTTTTTGGCTACAACAACATCCTTTTTTAGCCAGCATCTTGGCCCTTTCCGATGCGTGCCACTTATGGTCCATCTATACTACTACTATTGCTGAATGCACATTCAGCCCGATTGGCATATTTGTAGGTCCGCACAGCAATCCAAATGAAATGTCTCCGAGTCTTATCAATTAATACAGACTTGTGCTCAAATAAAATTACAAACCAAAAAAAAAAAACAATTATTACATGATCTCTAAAACAAATGGTTTGATTGATTACATGAACAGACAACACAAAGGTTATTCAACTATGGAAAGAACATTTCACCTATGATTTACCAAGTAGGAATTTAATTTCCTTTTTCCTTCAGACCTTAATAATCTGGTCAGCCTCAGCTTGCTTCGCTTTTGAAATCCACCAAATATTTAATGGTTGTCTTGAGTATCGCTTGTGATTGTGTTGTTTGCTTCCTCAACATGTCAACTTCATCTCTAAGTGCGTATGTAATCTCTTTCTACCACTAGTTTAGCCTCTAGAGCATCAGCAGTTGGCAATTCATAATGCACGATTAATGGTGCCATCGCTGTGGATGATGCAACGTCCATGGGGACCTCGCTTTTGATCTTGGGCTAACCTGTTTTGCCATTAAAGTTCCGATTGATTCAGAAAAGTTGAAGTTAGCAAAACATCTCAACTGGGAGTTATAACAGCAAACCAGTTAAACAAACAAGGAATTAAAGAGTTTCAATTGATGCTGAAAAGTACTAGTTATTAACATCATTGTAACCCGCTGTTGCAGCAGCAAAGCAGCAGCAAACAAACAAACAGATATTTAAGTTAAGGCAAACAGTAATTCTTAACAGAAGTATCAAACACATAGATAGGCGCAGTCTACAATATGATTAACAGTGTTGTGCCATTATGTAATCAGAGCAAACTAAATTAAGCCAAGCAACGAATTGAACAATTTTGCAATAAGTGGCTAACTAAAATTCGAGAAGCAGTGTAACTGAACTTACGCTAGTTCTTTGTACAGCACACCGCAACTTCTTTTTCGCTACAAGGTTGTACAAAGGAGTCCATGGCATCAATTGCTTGGATACGCAGTCCCAATACTTCTTTCTTCCCACACCGCATGGGTAAGTCGAATGGTTAATCTGGTAAGATGGTGCGCCCTTGATATGTTATATGAGGACGTAGTCGACTAGTTGTAGCCAAACACATCACACTGGCTTTTATCAGATATTTCATGCGATTACTTTTGGCATATCGAGATCTAAGCAATCTACAATAGGATGAAAAGACTGCATCCTTCACATTATTGGCGAACTCAGTTCATAGAAACAAGCAATTCAACCATTCTGTGGGTAAATCAAAAGCGCCATCGAATATTTTTCACTATCCAATCATACACGCAAAAGGGGCGACGCCACCATAGGGGCTGGTATGGGCGGCCGCCTGTGGGCTGGAAAGTGTGCACCTAGTTTGAGTCGTCCAGTTGGCCCACGCTAGTTTTGTTCGTCCCAACGCACGAAAGCAGTGCAATGTAAAAATGAAGAAAATGTTTCAATTTGATGGGCCAATAACATAAGTGCAAGGCAGGCCCTATAGCAGGCTCATGCCCAAACGAGCGCCCCCATATCGATCGACAACAGGAAAATCCCAATTCATTCGCCCAGCCTCCACCTGTTCGCCCTAACCTAGCCGCCACCGACAGACCGACACAAGACTTCCTCGCTACTCGTTGAGGGCGGTCGCCGGCTTCAAGCTTAACGGAAGGACAAGAAGATGAAGATCCAACCCGGGTGTAGCTCATGGGAGGCAGCGGCGGCAGACGGCATGGCATCGAGCTTATGCAAACGGACAATCGCAGCTTGCAAGAGTAGCATGCGCAACGAGCAGGTACATCACATCCCTGATTATATCTAATTCAACTCTTCAATTTCTGGCCAATAGTTAAACCCGACGGTGTTGTAAAACTGCTTGTATGTAGGGAATCTATGAGAAAATGAAACCAATTTCTACTTATTTTATAACTCCCCAATCAATACCGAATCGATCAATCTGATGTATCTAATCAAGTTTCCGTGCAAACATACAAGCTCATGTTGTTCTTGAGCCTCAAGTGTCTAATGAACAGATCGCTAATGAAGGATTTGATGCAAACATTTTACATGCTCCTGGTGATGAACATATAGTGTCTAATGAGGGATCTAATGCAAGCATTTTGCAAGCTCATTGAAGGATTTAGTGTCTAATGATGATCTACTATGTTGAGAGAGACAGAGATTTGCAGCATTGATGACAAGCAAATTATAGTGCATTTTCATAGCTTGAGGAAACGCCGAGGCCATCTACCGTAAAGTCCCCATATCATGACAACATAGCATAAATACTTTTCTAATCTGTTGTTTGAAACTATTGGCATACTTGTGCAGGATAGATATATTGATATGCAGTTTATGACCGGTTATACGTGCAATTACACTTCGATATTTTCAGCCGAGAACTAATAATTCAAGCAGGTATGCACTATGTTTGTAGTCCTTGTACACCATGTTGCATTTTGTGTTTTTGGTGCTTGCATCATTTAGTGTTTATAATCTGAACTACTTTGGATCATTAGCTGGTTTTCAAAGTGCATGTAGCTTCACATTTCTCAAGTTATGTTGATTTCGAGTGCAAGTGCCTTCAGTATTTTTAAGTTAAATGTTCGCCTCGGTAACTTGAATTGTGGATCAGCCATCGCACACAAATCATACACGAATGCCAAGATGAATTAAATGAAATGCAGGGACTTACGCTAGCTCGCTGTACAGGCTCATCGCAGCTCGCTATGCTTGGGATGTTCCATGTACAAGTCCATGTTACCACTTGCTTGGATGTGCAGGCCTTGTGCTCCTTGCATCCCCTCTGCATTTTTGACACGGCTAATGGTTGATCAAATAAGAGGAATCGACCTTGATGTTGTACCGAGGACAGATACTTACAAGGTTATACGGTGTGCGTGATGTGTACCAGATCCCGTAGCCCCGCCATGCTTCGCTAAAAATGGATTTGCTTGTTTCAGATGATATCTCCGTAAGAAATAAGAGTTAAAGTCGAGTTGCATAGGCGTAAGCTAAGAGAGCAGTGAAAGGATATCCAAACATCGCCGGAACAAAGGCACAAGGGAGTGATGTGGATACCTAGTTCGGGCCGCGCTTGGGCATGCTCGCTTAGCTAGAGTGCGGGTCACTTCAGAGCCGTTGAGGGTGATGCGCTGGCGCTATTGGCCGCGCACGGATGCAGATCTTGAGTGGCAGCGAGCGCCACGATGCGGTGGACGAGACCGCTGGTGAAGCCCCAACGGCCTCGGGGCGGAGGTGCGACGATGTGCTCGTGAAGTAGCCCCGTGAGCTGGGAGACGGCGCCGGTGAAGCGCACTGATGCGGTGGAACTCGTGTCTGTGAGGCACGCCGGTTATGGGCGGCCGACGTTGTCGGTGGACCACCCGGCGGTGGACGAGGGCGAGATGAGGTAGCTCCGTGCGGTGGTGAAGCGCGACCGCCGCCTTCGCTGCCGCCGTCCGCACAGAGGTGGGGAACGGTGGGGAAAGAGACGAGACGAGGGGCGATTCGAGGGATGGCGGCGAATTAGGGATTTGAGCAATCTGGGCGCGAAGGGGACGGTGGAGAAGAGAGATTTTGCAGGCTGGAATTGGGGCCGCCAGATATTTCAATCCAAACGTGGAAGCGCGAACTTATATTGTCGCTGCCCTTTTTTGGGGGAGGGGGTGGGTGGGGGTGCTACGCGTCCGTCCGACACACGCGACCACCCCGACAGATTATGCTTGTGCCTTAAGGCACCTGCCTTTGTGTCCATGACATGTGGGCCCAACAGTGGCTGGCCCACATGTCACCACCCAAGGGCAGTTGCCTTTAAGGCACCAAGCAAGGCCCACCCCGACACCTACCCTGGTCTCGCCTGGTGCGCTTACATTTGAGAATGCAAACGAATCTTCTTTCATTTGCAAACGAATCTGTATGTATTACCATGCCCGTGTTTTCCTTGCAATAATTAGTCATTCGAACGAGATACTCCATCCGCTCACTTTTGTAAGTCGCTTCGCATAACTTAAAATGAACTGTTTTGCACATTGTCCTAAATGTCTTCAAGGTCTTATAAAAGTGAACAGAGGGAGTACTATAAATTAATTAATGAGGAGTTATTTGAAAAAATCAAACGGTACCCACGCTTAACGTGGATTAGAGTGTGTCACATAATTAGTTATTTGAATTAGAGTGTGTCACGAAGTTAGTTATTTGAATTAGAGTGTGTGTCACGAGCGATCTCCAATTCTAACGTGGATTTCGTGATTTCACCGTATCCACGCTACTTTTTAATACAAATTCATATGTATATGATGAACACCATGGTAGTGAGAAAACTTTTGGATGGATTCAAACATATGACCTACAAAATAGCACAACAAATTGAGCCAATGTCAACTTTTCAAACTTAGTATGGCACTAATTCAAATAATTACCCGTATGCCTGGTCCTCGGTTCAAATCTTACAATGTACAATCAATTGAAACATCGATATTAAGTCTCGTACTATGTACATTCAAATGTTGTTTTAGCCCCCCCCAAGACAAACGCTACATACTTCCTCAGATCGGTCAATCTTCCTCTCCTAACCACCTTAGCAAGCTATCGGTTTCCAACACACGCTCATTCTTTCTCTCCATGTTTCGATCTCTAAGTCTCTCAACTACACAACCCCTTTTTCCACTCCTGTTACTAAATGTATTTACCTCACACACCCGCCATTGCACCCCATGCCGAGCTCTCTCTCCCCCTCTCCTCTCACCTCTCGCTTAAATACATGCATTGCCTATCTAGCCCCCAACCTCTCGTGCGCATTTAACGCACGTTGTATATCTAGGTCACTCCTCGAGACTGTCTCACTTTTCTTCCGACGGCGGGCCACACTCGCTCAATCTAGCTCTCTTTATCCGAGTCTCGCTTAACCTCGCTTTTTTCACACACAAATGATATATCTCCTGTCGGGCCTCGATCGACACACTCTATACTCTCTCACGCAGATTGTCTATCTAGGTCAGTCCATCCAAGCCGCCGCCACTCTTTCGACCTCATGGTGGGCCACGCCACTCAATCTCTCTCTCTCTCTCTCTCTCTCTCTCTCTCTCTCTCTCTCTCTCTCTCTTTACCTCGCTTTTTCGCTCTTTCTCGACAAAACGATATATCACCATGTTTGAGCCCAATTCGACCTATTCACATTGTATACTCTCTCACGCACATCGCCTATCTAGGTCACTCTTCCAACCTGCCTCACTCTTTCGATCGCACGGCGACCCTATGTGATCGGGTTGACCTTGCTTCCTCCCACGCACAAAATATATCTACACGCCTGTGGATCGGATCATCTCTCAAGCTCTATCTTACAGCCCTCACCCTTACCAAAAGCTCAATCGACAATATCTCTCCGAGCATATATATTTGTTCAATGAATGTCGGACCACACTCACTTTGTCTCTATCTATATGTCTCTCGATTGACCTCGCTTTCATACCGTATCTTCCACGCTGAAGCTACTACCTCTCCATCCTCGCAAAGCCGGAGCTATTTACATTGCGAGGGCACTCCAACCTTGGATTAATTTGTGTAGGCATTTATTCCGTCGGTTTAGATTATATTTTCGTAGCATTCGCCCACAACTACTCCAAACGCCGCTGCAACCCACGCAACTCCCCTAGTTGATTTCCTCTGCTCGGTCATCGCCTCTCGCACGCCCTTTCTCGCCTTCAACGCCGCACCATGGTATTATTGAAAAACTATGTTGTTCTCTTTAATTATTATAAATAAGCTACAAAACTACACACCGATAGTCCACTTGAATGGAACAAATTTCACCCACAAATTAAAGTGCTACAACTACACACCGAGGGGCCCACATGTCATGAAACAAATTTGGACCCATATACAAATTAAAAAATAAAGGACGAGGATCGAACATGCGACCGGCCTTCAAGCCGCACGTCAATAGGCAACATACGAGAATAGCAATGTTTGTTGTACCCCTTTGTTCACATAATGTTTTTATATTACCACAGCCTAATTAATGGATAACATGTAATATTATTTTTAGTACTATTCGCCTTCACTTACTGGTGGGTTCCATGTGTGCTCTCTCTCTCTCTCCCTTCTGCTTAGACGCACGGCAAACAGGAAGAACTCATGGGCGATGTTGCCGCTGACCATATCTCGACGCTGCTCACAAGTCACGGCACCAGTTTCACGTACTAGCAGCACTAGTCAGTGGTACGCGCAATGCACGTTAATTTGGAAGTATATTATGCATGCGGATATTAACTACTAGGATATTATTTGCGTGTTGTCATGTGATTAGCACTATTTTTGGCATGAAATTAACTGCACGCTAAACGTGTTGAGCGCCGACATTGAAGCAGTCTAGGTCGTTGGATGACAAGGAATACATGTGGCTTGATGACGCTTTTATATTTAATTTGATACGGCTCTAGCAGAACATTCAATCGATCAAACCATACATTTCGCTCAGTCTGACTCGACTTTAAATTATACGACGATCGATATAAAATAAACGGAATGATAAACGCTCGATTTTAATCATGGCAATCCAACGCTTTTCATGGCAAATTTAGATTACGCGGCGGCGGGGGGGCGCTCGCGTGGGAAGCGGCTCCGCTGCTGCTTCGTGTGTCGCCGGGCCATCGACCGACGGCGACGGCGCGCGCTTTGCGCCGTTGTTGGCGATTCCTCGACGCTGGCCTAGCTTCAAGGAAGGCCAAAATGTTCGACTTCGAGCGAGTCAATCGGGCGGGAGGAGGCGATCGCGCTGGTGCAAGGAAGCGGTCGACGGCGCCATCCATGCCGCCGAGGGGGCACCGCACCGCGCTGGGACAAGCGCCGTCAACGGCGCGGCGGAGACATTCGTGTGCACGGCACCGCACGGGCGCACGCGCTGCATCGCGCAGCGCATGCGCCGGCAGGTGCACGGCACCGCACGGGCGGCACGCGCGCTGCAGCGCGCAGCGCGCATGCGCCGCAGGTGCACGGGCGCGCGAAAGTCGGCGGGACCTCGTGGAACCCCGTGGCATCAAGCTCGGCGACAATGTGCGGCTCCCAGCCCATCAATGCCACGGGATGGGCGCCGCGCAGTCGGGCGACGGAGCCGAACGGAGCGGGACAGCGCGCGCCTTCCCGCAAGGCCGCCTTCAAGCTCGCCCCAAAGCGCCTTATGTTCTTGAGACTCGCTGGGTGTCTTCCTCATGAAACCGAACACTAAGGGCAGACCATCGTGATGCGGCATGGCGACGCTTAGGTCAGGCTAGTTGGAGGTAGACGACAGGAGAATCGGAGAGGAAGAGAGAGGATTGTAGCGATACCGGTAGTGCGGGTTGATTTTAAACCGCGGCGCCGCGACATTAAAAGTGGGAGCAGTTGGGACGACGGTGGGCGGCGGAGCTCGGTCAAAGGGCTCGCCTCCGTGAGTCTGCAGACAATGTTCGCTCGCACGCCCCTCGACAGCCGGGCGAAGCGGTCTGCTCAAGCACGCCCCCGCCGACTCACACGCTTGCTGGGACGGCACCGCCGATGAGAAGCGGGACTCGTGGCGGCACGTAAACGCCCACGGTTTCAATAGTGAAAGCGTCGCTTTAACGTGATGGTCTTTGTTCCAAAATACCTTGGCTCTTCATTTGTGCAACTTGTCATAAGCAGCTTGTCTCAATTGAAGAAAAACTTACGAAGTAATATTTGTGCCATATCACGTGACCATGCTCAGTTTCAAGAATTTATGCTCACTTTTGATTTTCTGAAATTTAAGATCCAGGATTCAAACAATATCATAACCTGCATCATGCAATAAATTTTCAAGCCGTACATCTGTCCTGTTGTATTTCTTAAGAAAGGATTTGGTCAAACATTTTGCTTAGTTAAACCTCCTTTCCGTTTATAGGGCTCAATTCAAAATCTCACCAACCAAGGTAGATGGTGAGTGGTGGAACAATTGTTGTAGTTTGCAAAACCACTCAATTAATGCGCTTGTTTTCCTCAAAATTGTGTTTATTTAATGCATTAATTGTAATGCATGCATGCATAAAGTACATGCATTGGTCAATTTTCTTAATACTTGCATGTAATGATTTATTGCACCTTGAAATCTGAACATGTGATGGGGAACAACCAAATTGAGACTTATAAAATGGGAAAACTAAAATTTTGAGATAAGCCCTATAAACCGGAAAGGAGGGAGTAAAAGGATAATCCTCCGCATCAAAGGCATTGCCTCGATATATTAACTCAAGTACTAGGCACGAACAAACGGGCTCAATTTGTGCTCATCCCGTGTAGTAGTAGTAGTACTAGGCAATGCAGTTGACGGGTGACCTTGACGAGCGGCGCATCGAGGGAATTGAACCGCGCTCGCACGGTAGGTAACGTTGTCTAGTTACTAAAGCATCCTCCGTTGTTCATCGGTAGTCATTATGGACCGGGACATGAGGGAATTTCCTAGGGCTGGAATTCTGGCCGCCAGATATTTCGACTTGAAACGCCGAGGCTCGACTGGTTGGGGTTGCCTAATGTGCGCACCACGACGCCACCGAAGGACACGAGCCCGCTTTTTTAGGATCAACACGAGCCAAGGTCTGGCTGGTACGCCGCTGGGTCCTACCATTTGAGAATACGAAGGAACCTTTAAATTGCCGAACTAATCTATGTGTATTACAATACCCGATTTTCCTTGCAAATACTAATCTCAACGTGGTAATTGATTTATGACGAGTTGTTGAATTAGAGTGAATTTGTGATATAGTGATCTCAACGTGGATTTCACATTTCATGGTATCCCTAGTAAGTTTTCCAATGCAAATTCAAATTTAAAAGATGAACAATATGGAGGTGAGAAAACTTTGTATGTATCAAGCATATGACCACACACACACACACACACACACACACACACACACACACACACACACACACACACGCACGAACACAACAACAATCCAATAAGTATAGTGCATCTATTTTTCCAACCCATGCATGTATGACACGAAGTTCAAAATATTTTTATTCCTAAATATTAGTCTTTAGAGAGTTCAACAAGTGACTACATACGGAGCAAAATGAGTGAATCTAGACTCTAAAATATGTCTATATACATCCGTATGTGCCACCCATTTGAAGCCTCTAAAAGACTAATATTTAGGAACTAAGGAGTAAATGTAAGACATCCATGGTCCTCAGCTCAATATTTAAAATGAACATGAAACTGAAACATGAATATTAAGTCTAGTACTACAAGACATGCAAATGTTGTGTTTAGGCGGAGCTATGATTGTCGGGGTCAACCCTCGACCTTAGATAAAATTGTGGAGCTCTGCTTAGGGTTGTTTAGATTATATTTGTCCCCACCTCCCAACCACCGATTGGTTGTGCACCCCCACCCTCCTCCCCGGAGAATATCATGTGCCCCATACCTTAGATGCTATATGCCGATACGAGTTGCTTGGAGCTTGTAGATCTGAGATATAGCAGCTCACATGATGTGTCTTAATTTTTTGCAGAAACCTTGATGAGTTTGAGAATTGCACACAATTTGTACAAAAACTACTTAGATGCCCTTTGATCCCATATCCAACGACTCGAGTCAGATCACCGTAGCATCTAAGATGAAGGAGGACATCATATTCTCCGTATGTAAGAATATCATGTGCTACCACACCTTAGATGCTTTGGTGATACAGCTCTTCGGAGGCGTTGATTTGTGACCCAACACCTCCTCGGTGGTTCAATGGTTTTTGCGTAAAAGCCCCAAAAGAGTTCGCCACTACTATAAGCACAAAGACTGCTCAGATGCCATTGATCTCAGATCAAACGACCTCCAAGCTCAGATCACCAGAGCATCCAAGCTGCGATAGCACCTTATGTTTTCTCGCACGGAGAGTATGAGGTGCTCCCGCACCGTAGATTCTATGGTGATACGAGTTCACCGAGATCTAACGCCCACAATAGGAGGTTTGAATGTTTTTGCAATATACGGCTGATAGAGTTTGGGAAATGCGCAGAAAGTACAAGTACTATGCATGTGCCATCCGATCACCGATCATACGACCTAGATGCTCATATCACCGTAGCGGTAATTAAGCTACGGGAGCACCTAATATGAGCACCGGGAGCCGTTGATCAAGATGCAGCGCACACACGAGGCCTGAATGTTTTATTTGCAAAAAACTTTGGAGAGTTTGGAAATTGCGATAATTACAAAGACTACTCCCAAGCCATTGATCTCACTTCCAACGTGTAAAACTCGATCACCATAGTATCTAAGCTGCGGGTGGATGTGATATTCTATGTCGCTGTCATTTTTGTTCAGTAACTTGCAAAATACGTAACTCGTGCTCGCTACTTGTCTAACCGCCGCAAAGTGTTTGTTCAAAAACCATCCTACACTGAAATATCGAACAACACACGGGGTCCCACTTGTCATTAATCAAATTTGGACCTAAAACTAACAAATCTGAAAGACGAGATTCGAATCGCAACCTGGACTACAAAGCGTAAGTCGATAGCCTGAAAAACGAACGGTTGTTGGCTTTGTCCCATAACTTGATTTTATACAAGACTTGCTTGAGTAGAGTAGAGGAGTGCCTCGTCAACACGCGCATGACCGTTGTCTCACTTACGGTGGGTCCTGTGTCTGCGATCTCAATCTCTTCTCTCCATCGCCTAACCTTTGCACGGGCACACACGAAGAGCGGCGCTTAGCTTGCCGTGGTGTTATTACAACTAAAAAAGCTTGGAAAATAGAAGAATCGCCAGAACAAGAGACGCTGTGGCTGGTCGAGACGGAGCTAACCGTGCACGCTTGCATGATGAAGCTGTGTGGCTAGTGGGGTGTTTTCGATCGACCGGCTGGGTCCCGAGGTCGAACCATAGGTACTACGCCCGATACAGATATTTTTACACGCACATTTTTCCTCCGTGCCGAGACGTGGCACACCCTACCGCTGCGGTTTCGGGTCCTCCCGTGGTGCACGACATATTCTTCCCGACGGGACGCCCTACCGCTGCTTTTCTGGGTCCTCCTCGTCGAAGCGCCAAGCAAGTAAATGAGTCGTCAAATCACGAAAGACCACCTTTCCCGCCGAGTACATCGCTGAAGCACGGTGGCTAGCTAGTTGGGCTAGTTCGACCGATTAGCTAGGCCGCCGCCACATTTGTTTTTTCACCCTTTTTTATCTACTTGCCGCAGTAAATTTAAATATCCACCGCGCGTTGTTCGTGTTTGGGTGCGGCAGGATTTTTAATTTTTGATTGACGGAGCAGGCGCGCAGGATTTTTAATTTTTGATTGACGGAGCAGCGCGTAGCAATTAGTCACGATGACTCCCAGAAAAACCCACCGCTTCCCTCGATGTGAGAAGTCGCCGACCGGTGTTTTACCGTGGTGAAACCAAAAGATTCCCCGCCTCGGCTGGCTCCTCCGCTTTCCCGTAGATTGCATTGCCTTTCAGCCGCTTTCGCCCCTTTGCTTCCTCTCCCCATTGCTTCTACCTGGTGCCATGGCGGCGCAGCAGATCACGGAGTCCGAGGTGAGGCGCCGACACAGAGCTCCATGCCAAGGATGCGGAGCTCAGGCTAAGGACGGAGCTCCGTGAGCTCAAGGAGGAGAGGAGTGCCATGCTCCTCCGCTATGTGCGGAGTTCACGGAGCTTCAAAAGCGGCAGCGCCCACCACAAAGATGCTCGAGGCGCCGGCGCGTTGCTGCAGTAAAGCGGAGATACGATAGGCCGTCGGGAGCCGGCCGAGCGCGAGCGGCCGATCGTGACGAGGTCCAGATCGCCAGCCACTTGGTGAACCAAGTTGCCACGCACGTGTTGCGGCTGCGCGATGCCTACTACCGTGCCAGCCAGCGACGATGCCGGGCCGTCGGGTTAAACCTGCTCGACCACCCGGTCGACTTCAACGAGCTGCGGCTTCCTCGACCTGGTCTCCTTCTTCACCTATATCTCCGAGGAGCTGAGCCGCTCCGCGCTGATGGTGGGGGCTGAGCTGGACAAGGAGGGGTTGCGCTGCCGCCGCTGTCGGGCGAATCCTTTCGTGGCTCCGCCACCGAATCCATTCGTGCTATTGACGCCGCTTTGACGAGCTGGCTCCCGCCGACCGGGCGGGCTCATGGGCGGTTGCACCCTGCATCACCAACGCCGGCGCCTCGAGAAGCAGAGGGACTTCGTGGTGTTTAGGCGCCTCCGCATGGGCATGTCCATGTCTCGCGCAACATGACCGTTGGATCAAACTCAGACGGTGCAGATCACCATCAGAGCACAAAGCGTGTGGGTGTGTTTGGTTGCATTCTCATCTCAATATAGTTGTTTCTCTTCGTATTTTTGTCAACCTACTAGTGTGGACTCATGCACCCTTCATGCACTCGCCAAACACCCAAAAGTGGGTCGAGAAGGAACTTTTGCTCCCATCCTGCACCCTTCATACACCCTGCCTAACACTATAGGATGTGCTTCATATGGTTCATGTTTCGTGGAGTATCAGTAGCACCGCATTCTCCGTGCGCGCTGTGGACCTAGTTCTGTTAACATTGATCTCACTGCTCATTCTCGACCGGACAATGAAAAAGCGGTACTATGTTACATATAGGAGTAGTTGACATGCGACAACATCATTTGTTATCGCCATATCTTACTACACTAGCAACAAGATTGTGTAGTATCGACGATGAACCATCGCACATGCCTAGTAGTAGGAGCACTGTATGTTCAAGTGGCTGCCGTGTTTCGCACTCCTCCGTCAGAAGAGTGGAAACGCTTGTTGTAATCATTTTTTCTTCGTAATGAAAAACAGTGGACACGCTTCACCGCATGGATCCTCCTCCACCATGCACTAAATTACTCACTTTCACCGACGTGGGACAGCCAAAGACTGGGTCCACCAGCCATGCACTAAATTACTCCGTAGTAGAGTGACGGTAGACTACCCCGATCGAACCGCCGCAGAATGCCCAATGAGCCATCAAATCACAAAACCCCTCCTTTCCAAAGAAGAAGTTGGACGGACGAAGCAACCATCATTTCACTCTTCTCTCTCAGCTTCCTCTCTGAAGAAAACCCCACTCGCTTCGCTTCTCCCTCATCTCGCTCCTCCTTTCACTCTTCTCTCTCAGCTTCCTCTCTGATGGACGCCGAGCACCGCCGACGTGATGTCTATGGCTCGCCAAACCGCCGAGGCTCATGGTACGAAGAAGCGCAAGCACCCCGCCGAGACTACCGCAGACAAGCTCAAAGCCATCGCCTGTCCAAGCCCCCTCTCCGGATCCCTCATTAAGCAAGTCCGTAATGTCTCTTGTTGACGATCTTTTTCTCGATCTTGATCGTGTTTTTTCATCTAACACGCAGTACTAGTACTGGTAGTACAACTTTCGGGTGATCTTGCATGTGATTTTAGTGTGCCAAATGACGGTTCTAAATTCTCTTTGACCAAAACATGCGAGAGGTTGACACTGATTTCTTATAGATTATTAACTATTTCTCTCTCTGTCCAAATTTCTTGTCTTAGATTTGTCTAGATACGGATGTATCTAATACTAAATGTGACTTGATACATCCGTATCTAGACAAATCTAAGACAAGAATTTTGGGACGGAGGGAGTACTTTATGAACATCAATGCTACCTTTAAGAGGGTATATTTGCCTCAAGAATTTGTGTTATGGATATTGCATGTAATCCTCCGCTCTCATGCCTTTGAAGACATGTTCTAGTGTCTTTGTTCACTCATTTCGCGATATGTAGTCATATATGGAGTATAATATCGAAAATCAACTTATATTTCTAAACGGAGGTAGTAATGAAATATGGTTTCTGTTTGAATTAGAACCAGGTCTGTGGTGGAGATGAAGTTCTCAAAGTCATGCCGTGTGAACTGGAAGACCTGATGATGAGTTCTACTGCTGAAATATCCAGCTGTTGTGTCCTTGTCGCCACGTGTCCTGAACTAGTGTTTTCCTGTAGCATTGTTGTCAGGCATGTTCTCGAGGCTGTACTTGACCACAACAATTTCCTGGTTGTGCCTTCGATTACGAAGGGTGTGGTTCTTGTAAAGCTTCCCAACAAATCTGATGCGCCTGTCTTCATCATCATGTTTATGAGTGGAAAGACCACTCTGTTAGGTTCTCCAAGGTTGACAAGATGGTGGTGGTGCATGTAGACATCTCACACGAAGTCCATGGCCTAGTCAGTTATGCGGGTTCATCCCGTAGGTCGGTGGCAAGAAATAGTCTGCAGAGTTTAGTTAGTGCAACTTTGCTTTGTCTGTAGTAAGTACTATTGTTCAAGACTTGATTTGTGTTTGTGAACCCTGTATTGTTTATTAGTACCGCCGCTTTTGGTGTGTGGTCAGTCCCGAGAACGGTCTATGTTAATGTCTGTCCACTCAATTCAGTCTCAGATATTTTGAAGTATCCAGATCATATTTTTGTGAGGACGGTTTATCAATTATGGTTACACTCCAATATCTGTATGCATTGCAGGGTTTATCGCACCCACCAGGATTTCCATCCCATGGATGTTCGGTCCATACGATTTGTCACGACCTTTGACTGTCCTGCTAGGGAGTAGGCGGGCCCCGCATGCCACGCCAGTAGTTGGACGATCAATCTTCTGCTTAGTACTTCAACATAGTGATTTCTGGTAAGGATTCACTGTGTCACATCAAGTAAATCTTATTGATTTACCGTCTAAATCTTATTGATTTAATGTCATGTTTTCTTTCTTTTCCTGCAATTTTACGATGCAGGTTTTGCCATGTGACATTCATCACGTAATAAACCGCTTGGTTTGCTTCTACGATGGCTATTTTTGCAGGTTTCACTTCTTATGTCGTGTCAAGAACGAAGGCACCGCCCATCACTTATATTATCGAAAAATTGATCACCGTTGTCCGAGTACAAGCTGAATCCCTATGAT
The DNA here is from genome assembly GCA_021605205.1 of Aegilops longissima. Classification (NCBI taxonomy): domain Eukaryota; kingdom Viridiplantae; phylum Streptophyta; class Magnoliopsida; order Poales; family Poaceae; genus Aegilops; species Aegilops longissima. Next base: position 443,821,153 of record CM038681.1, read on the forward strand.
GAACTGCAGTTTGGTTTAACAAAACGCCACAATTAGTCCTTCTCGCTTAAAAGAAATGAAGAAAAACTGGATCACGGTCACGGATCCTAGTCAAGTTAGAAAGCTGATCATAGCAGATCAGACACGATCGCCGCTGTCTCGCACAGATCGAGCACCGCAGCTGTTGCTCTAGCATCGACAATGCAAAGAGCTCACCGATCCAAATGAGGATTGGGCACCGACCGCGCCAATGATCACCGATCTACCGGAGGATCGGCATCGACACCGCACCAGCTCTACAAGGAGCACCATCTCCGCAGCAGCAGCGGCTTCGCACCTGCACCAACACTTGCACTTGCATTTGGTCCGCCCGCAGCTTGCACCGCAACAGATCGGGCTGCAGTTCGACTTCATATACCAAAGTCCTTACAAAACCGACATGTCCACCTTCTTGGTAAGCATTGGCCGCCCAAGTGCTTCGCTTTTTTTTCTTTCCATGTTGTTTCACATGATTCACTGTGTTGATCTAACTGTTTGGGTATGTCTTCTTGTTTGCAAACAGAGAATTCCTAGAGCAACGAGGGAGTCGCTCAACTATCCGGCGCATCATGCCAAGTTTCTCTTACCATGCGCAGCCTTGGTGTGAATGAACCTGCTCAATATACCGTAAGTACAAAGGATGGTCGATGATGATTGATGCTAAAGGATGGTCAAGGTTCAAATCTAAATCATATCTTGCGGTAGGGGATGATGTCAAAATCGAACTTTCTCGGCAAGGAGAGCTGGTCCAAATCAACTTTGAAATTCTTCAAGAGCAGCACGCAATCGCCGAACTGATCTATCCTCCGAGAGATTTTGATGTAATAATCTGCATGGTGAAACAAGTGTCCTGTGTGTATAAGTAGTACGACAAGATTATTTATCACATGGTATATCGTTGATAGAATTGCAACTCGATTGCTGGTTAGGAACTGCTGCTCGATTTCATTCCAACAAATGCCGTGCTTTATTCAATTTTGTGTATTCGCTTTATGACAAAGATCTAAAACCAGCGCAGCATCGATCGCTTGCAATATGAAAAGCGCCGAGGTAGAACACATGGGCCCCCAAACATGCAGGGTCGGCTCATGCCCAAAGTCCGTAACCGTGAGCCTATCTCGAGTATTATATTCTCAGCTGAACCCCCATAAAAAAGCTGAACCCCATAATGCCCGTATGCTGCGTAGGGAGTATATTTCTCGGCAAGGTGAGCCTGTGATATAAAGATTTGTATATTTCTTTACAGAGGGAGTATCTCTCTCAAAAAATATATTTATGTGTAACTAGTTACTCCTGTCTTTCTACTTCCTTTCGCTGATATGTGGGCAACCGCAACGGGTCCACGTGCATATGCACAAATTAGAGTGCACAACTTCACGGTAGACACACCCCGGTCAGAAGCGCCGCAAGAATGCCCAATGAGCCACAAATCACAACCCCCTTTCCAGCTTTAGCAAGAAGTCGGACGGACGAAGCGGCAATATTTCACCGGGCCTGAATCCCTTCTCCTCGCTCGCTTGTTCAGAGAAAACCCCGCCGGCGATTGCATAGGGTTTTCATGGAGAACCAGGTACTAATTCTTCATCCATCCCCGATAAATCCAAGTCCCTTGGTCGCAGGTAATCCTAGGATGGCAGCCGCCGCTGATGCATTTTTCTTCAGATCAATCTAGTGTGTTTCATTTGCAAAGGCCCAAAGTGCGAGTACCCTACAGATTTCGCGCCTCAAGAGACGCCACACTTGTTCCTTCTCATCCTACCACAACATTTTGAAACGCGCATGATGTTCCTAGAATCCTCTTCTCTATCCGGAGGGTGGGGTTTTTTGAACATGCTGTGTTGTCATATTATTTTTCCTGCAGTGTATTATTTGCTCGCCGTAACACATGTACTCAAGATGCTCGGCCTTGCCATAACTGAATACACTAGTTTAATGGTCACAAAGAAGACAAGCCATGGATATTACTTCCGAGTTGGGTTCATGAACCAAGAAGATCGCTGCTTTTTTATGGCCAACTTGGATAAACTTTCTCAAGTGTTACGGACTGAAAGTTGGCGCATTTAATGTTGATGGAAATAGCAGAACCTGGTCTCATCTTCACCGCGATCTTCCACCCCGACGCCGCTCCAATTGTTCATCCATGTTAGTTTTGTATCCGGTTCTTGCTTGTTGCCTCGATTACTTCTTAATCCACCTATTCTGTCTAACTAATCACATTTAACTTTAGAAGTAGCAACGAATCTCTCACTAAGATGCTACTTCTAACTAATATTTTCTTATAATTGGTGGCACGTAGGTTTTTTCAGAGTTAAGCAGTCTGCTCGCTTGTTACTCTGTAATAACTCGGCTGTTACTAATGGCAATCAAGTTGATCGATCGACATCCACAAGTTCCTACACTTTATTGATCGCCTTGAGGTCCTTGTGGGCGTTTCAATGGTGGAAGGCCACGGGATATGTGTGCCATCGCTGCACTCGCTGAACAGGTCCAACTGTGTCGAGAAACTTATGGTACGAGCTGTTTTCTCGTTATATATGTTGTTCATAAACTATTGCTTATACACAGTTTTACAGCTGTGATCTTCTTGAAACAGAACTGCCGAAGTTCTATTGTTCCTATACGATGCCTCACCATGGTCGGGTCGACTTGCGCTTGGTCACAACATGATGTTTATGTCGACCTACCAATTCCCTTGGAGGTGAAAAGATACTTATTCGTGGGTGGTCTCAGATAATGAAGGCCCGCCCATCTTGGAGAATAGGATGTAAGATTATGTTCATGCTTTTCCATGGCTCTAAAGCTTAATATCCTGTTTATTGACCACGCTATGAGATGAAGCCGCTTTAAGGTTGTGGATGCGGGTGGCGCCTGGCCTTGTCTCGGGCTTGGCGGCCTCACCCTTGGTTAATCAGAGGCAAAGTAGCACTGCTCGAGGCGTGCTTTGTACGGTTGAACTCAGATAAGTACTCATACCGCTTTCAGCTTTGGTTGTTAAGTGCCCCGCTGGTTTCAAGTAAGGTTGTTAAGTACTCCTGCTGCTTTTACAGTCTGTCGTGTTTCTTCACCCCTGTCTTCCTCCACCGCCAAAACCAAACCAGCGCCAAGGGCCGCTCGCTCGGCCCCCACGGTCTGGTTGCGCCAACAAGACGATCGCCGCCCCACCGCCTCCTAAATCGTTAACGCCGACGCCCTCCACGCTTTTGCGCGCCACAAGGCCGCCTCTCGCTGTCAACATGGTCAACAAACAACAGGAATCGCGTAAGTACGTGGAGAGGATGACAAGGGGCCCACCACGCCAACAGATGGAAAAATAAAATGCTTCCTCCTAGTGTTTTCCTCGACATCCGGGACCCACGACATTGTGAGCGATATAGTCAATAGACAAGAGAACAACACAAGATCGGCCGACACCGGGACGAGCTACTCGAGCAGTATTTTTTTTTGTTTGGTATTGTTGAGACGGAGCAGGGTTTGAACTGGTCAGGCCCGCCTAGCCCAGTGCTTATATTTTATGTTCACCATGTGACCAGCCCAGCTATTTTTTTTCTTTGTGAAAATGAGCCCAGTTTATTTTTTTCTGAAGAATACCCAATCCAGCCTACTTATTTTTCTACGCCTCGATGGCTGCAACTCTTTCAAGACGCCGCAAATCTTGAAAGTAATATGAAATGGGTTGTAAATATAAAACAGATGACAAATTGGCAATTACTTTATAATTTCTGATTTTTTTCACATTTTCAGATTCCTATTTCACTGGGCATTAACCTAATTCAAATATATCTTCGAAGTACTTTAAATCTGGCTCGACATTTCGGTATTAAAATAGTTTGGAACCCACAGAATATGCTAAATTGGCCCCGCCAACTAAAAACGATCGCAATAAATTGCATAAGAAGTTGCCATGAGCTATATATAAATTATTAAAAAAGAGGGAGTGGTCTGACTTGTGGGCCTGTTTAGTTGACGCAGATGCAAGATTTTTTAGTTATTATATACTACGCCAACAAACGATTCTAGCAGACGAACTGCTGGATGTCAATCCAACGGCCGCCGTGTTTCTTCAATCTCGATCTTCTTGCTCCACCGCCAAAGCAGCGCCAAGGGACCGCTTCTCCCCTCCCCCGTGGGTCGGGTCAGCCGCCAGCAGGCCTCAAAGCCTTTACTACTCCCACCGCTGGCCGTGGCATCCTCTACTCACCCACACCCCTCGTTATTCTCAAGGGCGACGGCAGCCTCACACCGCAGCCGAACCGTGAACCTCAGATTCTCTCCGCTGGCTTCCACCGCCGCTTTTCCCCGCTCCGCCGTCCCTTCCTAGGCCTCGCCGCCGCCCACCGCCGTGGTGCTCTCTCGCGCGGCGTGGTCAATGTGGTCAACGACCGACTTCCATCGGAAGAGTATCAGACGTGGAGAGGCCGATACCGGGTCCACGGCAGCCGCAAGGAAGTGCCTCCTTATTACGCTGAAAATAATTATTCCTCCACCGACAGCTGGGACCCACCGGACGGGCCACCAGATTTCGCGAAAAACGCTTCCCCTCGATCGCTGGGACCCACAGGTCGGGCCACCGATTTCGCGAAAAAACGCTCCCCCATTGCCACCGACCCACCGGAAGTGCCTCCTTATTACGCACAAAAATGAATACCCCCGCTAGCCGGGACCAACCTTGGTGGAGGCTGACTTAGGGCCTACTAAGTTGATCGACGGAGGCCTTTGTCAACTTTAGTCAATATATGAACGATTCTAGCTCCAAAGGACCGTGACGATGTCCATCCAACGGCCGAGTGCTTCTTCAACCTCTCGGTCTTCTTGCTCCACCGCCAAAGCAGCGCCGGTCGTGTCGCTTCGCTTCCCGCCGCCTGCGGGTCGGGTCAGATGCCGCGAGGCCTCACCGCCCCTACTACTCCCACCGCTGGCCAGTGCCATCCTCTACGCACCCACACCCCTCGTTATTCTCACGGCGACGGCAGCCTCACACCGCAGCCGAACGAGTGAACCTCATACCTTCACGCTGCGGCATCCACCGCCGCTGCCTTCCCCGCCCGCGCCGCCCCTTCCTAGGCTCGCCGCCGCCCACCGCCTGGTGCTCTCTCGGCGCGGCGTGGTCAAGGTGGTCAAGGAATGGCTTCCATCGGACGTGGATCAGACGTGGAGAGGCCGATACCGGGTCCACGGCCGCAGCAAGGAAGTGCCTCCTTATTACGCCGCAAAATAATTATTCTCCACCGACAGCGGGACCCACCGGACGGGCCACCGATTTCGCGAAAAAACGCTTCGCTCCTCGCTAGGACCCACTAGCTACATCTTCGCACGCAAGGAAGTGCGTCCAAAAAAAACGATTCGCCTCGACCGCCGGGACCCACCAGCTACATCTTCGCACGCAAGGAAGTGCGTCCGACTGCTGGGACAAAAAAGGAAGTGCAAAATGATTCGCTTCGACCGCTGGGACCCACCAGCTACATCTTCGCAGTAAGGAAGTGCTCGATACCGGACCCACCTGGTCAAGCGCACGTAGCGCTTGTCATTCTGGTCGCGAACGTACGTACATACCGGTCGCTGTAGAGGCGCCGCACGCGTCGTAGTAGAGGCGCCGACGTAGCATGTACACGCACGCATAGCGCCAGGGTGCAAGAAAGAAAATACGCCACGTATGTGTACATACGGGCGGGTCTCGAACGCCTACTCGCGACACGCACGGCGAGGGCTCGTACATGGCTGGGTCGGAACGGAGAAACAGCGCCGCTGCCGCCAACGTGTTCATGGGGAGCCAAACCGCTGGGTCGGAACGGAATGCGGGTCGTGTTCATCGGGAGGGCTTGGACGGAACAGGCGATGGAAACGAGGCCCGCGCATCGCACAACGGAGGAAACGGCCTTGTGTTCGACCGCCACGCTCAAACGGGATCCTGTTCATCGGAGGGGTCCGGCGCATCGCAAAACGGAGGAAACGGACCTCCTACGGTCAAACGGGGTCCTGTTGATCGGAGGGTGTGGCGCATCGCAAAACGGAGGAAACGGACCTCCCACGGTCAAACGGGGTCCCGTTGATCGGGAGGGTGTGGCGATCGCAAAACGGACGAAACGGACTTGTGTTGGAGCGCCACGGTCAAAACGGGGTCCTGTTCATCGGGAGGGTGTGGCGAATCGCAAAACGGACTCCACGGATACCGCTCATCTCCACCGCCGACCTCCTCCAGCCTCCACGGGCTACCGCCGACCTCCTCCACCTCCACGGCCCTCGCTCATCCAGCCTCCACCGCCGCTACTCCACCGCCATCGCTCAACCACCCTCCACGGCACCCTCCACCGCTCACTGCTCATCCAGCCTCCACACCACGGGTCCTGCTCAACCACCCTCCACGGCCACCCTCCACCGCTCATCGCTCATCCAGCCCTCCACACCACGGGTCCTGTTCATCCAGAGGCAACGCCACCGCCACCGCTCATCCAACCCCCCGCAACGCCACGCTCATCGCTCATCCAATCGATCGGCTTCGCTTAGCAGCAGAGCGGGCGAATCGCCCATCGGGTTCGCTAACAGCCATCGATCGATCGCCGGGTTCAAGAACGCGTAGCTCGCAGCAGTAATCGCCGGGTTCGCTTAGAGCCCAACGCCGCCGGTTCGCTAGAGCTAACGCCGCACACACGCCAGCACGCACGAGAGAAACGCGCATCGCCGCCCCGACCTCCCACCGTAACCGCAACTCCCCAAATTTTCCTCTCCTCGCTTCTACCACGGTTTTTTCCGCCATGGACGGCCCAAAGAATGTCATGCAGCTGCGCTCCGCCCGCCCAAGACGAAAAGCCCATTTTCTGTCATGATTTTTGTCATAGAAGTAGGAGCCCACCACATCTATGATGATACCGGTTTTGTCACAATTATCGCCATAGAAGTGTCATATGTATGATGTAAAAAATTTGCTCGCCCAAAATGTCACGGATGTGTCTTTTTTGTAGTGTTCTGTACACAGCATTGCATACATGATAGAGCCTATGGCTGAAGCATAGGAACATTTTTCATTTTCTCTCTATCTTCTACAGTGGTCGGGCATTGAATCTGACTCAACTTCACACCTTGTAACACAGGCAAGAACCCTTTCTTTGCTTGATCCATATTGAAATTTTTCAAAACTTTGTCAAGGTATGTGCTTTGTGAAAGTCCAATTAAGCGTCTTGATCTATCTCTATAGATCTTGATGCCTAATATGTAAGCAGCTTCACCGAGGTCTTTCATTGAAAAACTCTTATTCAAGTATCCTTTTATGCTATCCAGAAATTCTACATCATTCCCAATTAGCAATATGTCATCCACATATAATATTAGAAATGCTACAAAGCTCCCACTCACTTTCTTGTAAATACAGGCTTCTCCACAAGTCTGTATAAAACCATATGCTTTGATCACACTATCAAAACATTTATTCCAACTCCGAGAGGCTTGCACCAGTCCATAAATGGATTGCTGGAGCTTGCACACTTTGTTAGCTCCCTTTGGATCGATAAAACCTTCCGGTTGCATCATATACAACTCTTCTTCCGTAAATCCATTCAGAATGCAGTTTGACATCCATTTGCCAAATTTCATAATCATAAAATGCGGCAATTGCTAACATGATTCGGACAGACTTAACCATCGCTACGGGTGAGAAAGTCTCATCGTAGTCAACTCCTTGAACTTGTCGAAAACCTTTCACAACAAGTCGAGCTTTGTAGACAGTAACATTACCGTCAGCGTCAGTCTTCTTCTTGAAGATCCATTTATTCTCTATGGCTTGCCGATCATCGGGCAAGTCACAAAATTCCACACTTTGTTCTCATACATGGATCCCATCTCAAATTTCATGGCCTCAAGCCATTTTGCGGAATCTGGGCTCACCATCGCTTCTTCATAGTTCGTAGGTTCGCCTTGGTCAAGTAACATGACCTTCAGAATAAGATTACCATACCACTCTGGTGCGGATCTCACTCTGGTTGACCTACGAGGTTTGGTGGTAACTTGATCTGAAGTTTCATGATCAATATCGTTAGCTTCTTCATTGATTGGTGTAGGTGTCACAGAAACTGGTTTTTGTGATGAACTACTATCCAATAAGGGAGCAGGCCTAGTTACTTCATCAAGTTATACTTTCCTCCCACTCGCTTCTTTCGAGAGAAACTCCTTTTCTAGAAAGGATCCATTCTTAGCTACAAATGTCTTGCCTTCGGATCTATGATAGAAGGTGTACCCAACAGTTTCCTTTGGGTATCCTATGAAGACACATTTCTCCGATTTGGGTTCGAGCTTATCAGGTTGAAGTTTTTTTCACATAAGCATCGCAGCCCCAAACTTTAAGAAACGACAACTTTGGTTTCTTGCCAAACCATAGTTCATAAGGCACCGTCTCAACGGATTTTGATGGTGCCCTATTTAACATGAATGCAGTCGTCTCTAAAGCATAACCCCAAAACGATAGCGGTAAATCAGTAAGAGACATCATAGATTGCACCATATCTAGTAAAGTACGACACGACGCTCGACACACCATTTCATTGTGGTGTTCCGGTGGCGGAGTTGCTAAACTATTCTCGCATTGTTTCAAATGTAGACCAAACTCAGAACTCAAATATTCTCCTCCATGATCGATCGTAGAAACTTTATTTTCTTGTTATGATGATTTTCCACTTCACTCTGAAATTCTTTGAACTTTTCAAATGTTTCATACTTATGTTTCATTAAGTAGATACCCATATCTGCTCAAATCATCTGTGAAGGTGAGAAAATAATGATACCCGCCGCGAGCCTCAATATTCATTGGACCACATACATCAGTATGTATGATCTCCAACAAATCTGTTGCTCGCTCCATTGTTTCGGAGAACGGCGTTTTAGTCATCTTGCCCATGAGGCATGGTTCGCAAGTACCAAGTGATTCATAATCAAGTGATTCCAAAAGTCCATCAGTATGGAGTTTCTTCATGCGCTTTATACCAATATGACCTAAATGGCAGTGCCACAAATAAGTTGCACTATCATTATCAACTCTGCATCTTTTGGCTTCAATATTATGAATATCTGTATCACTACTATCGAGATTTAATAAAAATAGACCACTCTTCAAGGGTGCATGACTGTCGGTGTCAAAACCGGCGGATCTCGGGTAGGGGGTCCCGAACTGTGCATCTAGGATCGATGGTAACAGGAGACGGGGGACACGATGTTTACCCAGGTTCGGCCCTCTCTATGGAGATAATACCCTAATTCCTGCTTGATTGATCTTGATGAATATGAGTATTACAAGAGTTGATCTACCACGAGATCGTAATGGCTAAACCCTAGAAGTCTAGCCTATATGACTATGGTAATGAATGTGTCCTTTCCGGACTAACCCCTCCGGTTTATATAAACACCGGGGGATCTAGGGTTTACATAGAGTCGGTTACATAAGAAGGAATCTTCATAATCGGTCACCAATCTTGCCTTCCATGCCAAGTAGAGTCCAATCCGGACACGGGTACAGTCTACGGCCTTCATGTCTTCACAGCCCATCAGTCCGGTGTTGGGGAACGTTGCAGAAAATTAAAATTTTTCCTACGGTTTCACCAAGATCCATCTATGAGTTCTACCATGCAACGAGTAACGAGAGAGAGTTTGCATCTACATACCACTTGTAGATCGAATACGGAAGCGTTCTTGAGAGTGGTGATGACGAAGACGTTCCCAACGTGATTCCGATCACCGATGACCAAAGTACTGAAGGACAGCACCTCCGTGTTCAACACACGACGGACGATGGCGCCTCCTCCGCCTTGATCCAGCAAGAGAGAAGGAGAGGTTGAAGAAGACAATCCCAATGGCAGCACGACGGCGTGGTGCAACTGGTACGGTAGTTCTCCGGCAGGCTTCGCCAAGCTCACAGAGAGAAAGAGAGGTGTTGGGAGGGAGGGCTGCGCCACAACTGTGTTGGCAGCCCTCCCCCACCCCTCTATTTATAGGAGGAGAGGGTCAAGGGGGCCGCCCTCTAGGGCAAACCCTAGGGGCGGCGGCCAAGGAGGAGGGAGGAGGGTGGCTTGCCCCCAAGCCAGGGGGCGCCCCTTTAGGCTCCTCCTCCCAAACCCTAGGCGCATGGGCCTAGGTGGGAGGCGCACCCAGCCCACCAGGGCTGGTTCCTCTCCCACTTAGCCCATGTGGCCCCCGGAGAGGTGGCCCCTCCCGGTGGACCTCCGAACCCTCCCGTGACCCCAGATTTTACCGTATACCACCAAACTTCCTGAGTCCGCTTAACCACTTTCCATATATAAATCTTTACCTCCGACCATTCCGAACTCCTCGTGACGTCCGGGATCTCATCCGGACTCAACAACATTCGTAATCACATACTTGTCTTCCTATTAACCCTAGCGCCACCGAACCTTATGTGTAGACCCTACGGGTTCGGGAGACATGCGATATGACCGAGACTACCTCAAGTCAATAACCAACAGCGGATCTGGATACCCATGTTGGCTCCCACATGCTCCTCGATGTTGTCATCGGATGAACCACGATGTCAAGGGTTCAAGCAACCCAGTATTCTATTCCCTTTGTCGACGGTATGTTACTTGCCCGAGACTCGATCGTCGGTATCCCAATACCTCGTTAGTCTCGTTATCGCAAGTCACTTTACTCGCATCGCAATGCATGATCCCGTGACCGCACACTTGGTCACTTTGAGCTCATTATGATGATGCATTACCGAGTGGGCCCAAGGATACCTCTCCGTCATACGGAGTGACAAATCCCAGCCTCGATCCGTGTCAACCCAATGGTCACTTTCGGAGATACCGTAGTGCACCTTTATAGTCACCCGCTTCGCCAGACGCTTGATACACCCAAAGCACTCCTACGGTATCCGGAATTGCACGATCTCATGGTCTAAGGAAGAGATACTTGACATTGGAAAAGCTCTAGCAAAACGAACTACACGATCTTGTGCTATGCTTAGGATTGTCTTGTCCATCACGCCATTCTCCTAATGACGTGATCCCGTTATCAATGACATCCGATGTCCATAGTCGAAACCATGACTATCTGCTGACCAACGAGCTAGTCAACTAGAGGCTTACTAGGGACGATTGTAGTCTATGTATTCACACGTGTATTACGATTTCCGGATAATACAGCTTATAGCATGAATAAAAGACAATTATCATGAACAAGGAAATATAATAATAATGCTTTTATTATTGCCTCTAGGGCATATTTCCAACAGTCTCCCACTTGCACTAGAGTCAATAATCTAGTTTACATTGTGATGAATCGAACACCCATAGAGTTCTCGTGTTGATCATGTTTTGCCCATGAAGAGAGTTTAGTCAACGGATCTGCGACATTCAGATCCGTATGCACTTTACAAATTTCTATGTCTCCATTCTGAACATTTTCACGGATGGAGTTGAAGCGACGCTTGATGTGCTCGGTCTTCTTGTGAAACCTGGGCTCCTTGGCAAGGGCAATAGCTCCAGTGTTGTCACGAAGAGTTTGATCGGCCCCGACGCATTGGGTATGACTCCTAGGTCGGTGATGAACTCCTTCACCCAAATTGCTTCATGCGCTGCCTCCGAGGCTGCCATGTACTCCGCTTCACATGTAGATCCCGCCACGACGCTTCGCTTGCAGCTGCACCAGCTCATCGCTCCACCATTCAACATATACACGATCCGGTTTGTGACTTAGAGTCATCCAGATCTATGTCGAAGCTTAGCGCCGACGTAACCTGCTACGACGAGCTCTTCGTCACCTCCATAAACGAGAAACATGTCCTTTGTCCTTTTCGTACTTCAGATATTCTTGACCGCTGTCCAGTGTTCCTTGCGGGATTACTTTGGTACCTTCCTACCAAACTTACGGCAAGGTTTACATCAGGTCCGGTACACAAGATGGCATACATAATAGATCCTATGGCTGAGGCATAGGGATGACACTCATCTCTTCTTTATCTTTTGTCGTGGTCGGGCATTGAGCTGAGCTCAATCTCACACCTTGCAAAACAGGCAAGAACCCTTCTTGACTGATCCATTTTGAACTTCTTCAAAATCTTATCAAGGTATGTGCTTTGTGAAAGACCTATGAGGCGCCTCGATCTATCTCTATAGATCTTGATGCCTAATATATAAGCAGCTTCTCCAAGGTCCTTCATTGAAAACACTTATTCAAGTAGGCCTTAATGTTGTCCAAGAATTCTATATCATTTCCCATCAAAGTATGTCATCTACATATAATATGAGAAATGCTACAGAGCTCCCACTCACTTTCTTGTAAACGCAGGCTTCTCCATAAGTCTCAGATAAACCCAAACGCTTTGATCATCTCATCAAAGCGAATGTTCCAACTCCGAGATGCTTGCACCAGCCCATAAATGGATCGCTGGAGCTTGCATACTTTGTTAGCGTTCTTAGGATCGACAAAACCTCTCGGCTGTATCATATACAGCTCTTCCTTAAGATAGCCGTTAAGGAACGCTGTTTTGACGTCCATCTGCCATATCTCATAATCATAGTATGCGGCAATTGCTAACATGATTCGGACGGACTTAAGCTTCGCTACGGAGAGAAAGTCTCATCGTAGTCAATCCCTTGAACTTGCCGATAACCCTTAGCGACAAGTCGAGCTTTATAGATGGTGACATTACCATCCGCGTCCGCCTTCTTCTTAAAGATCCATTTGTTTTCTATCGCTCGCCGATCATCGGGCAAGTCACCAAAGTCCACACTTTGTTTTCATACATGGATTCTATCTCGGACTTCATGGCTTCTAGCCATTTGTTGGAATCTGGGCCCGCCATCGCTTCTTCATAGTTCAAGGTTCATTGTTGTCTAACAACATGATTTCCAAGACAGGTTGCCGCACCACTGGTGCGGAACGTGTCCTAGTGGACCTCAAGTTCAAGAGCAACTTGATCCAAGTACCTTGATCATCATCATGAATTTCCTCTTCGTTGGTGTAGGCATCACAGAACATTTTCCGAGCTGCACTACTATCCTGTTCAAGAGGTAGTACTTCATCGAGTTCTACTTTCCTCCCACTTACTTCTTTCGAGAGAAACTCTTTTCCGTAAAGATTCCGTTCTTGGCAACAAAGATCTTGCCCTCGGATCTTAAGTAGAAGGTATACCCTACGGTTTCCTTAGGGTATCCTATGAAGACGATTTTTCCGACTTGGGTTCGAGCTTTTCAGTTTGAAGTTTCTTGACATAAGCATCGCATCCCCAAACTTTTAGAAACGATACTTAGGTTTCTTCCCAAACCATAATTCATACGGTGTCGCCTCAACGGACTTAGACGGTGCCCTATTTAAAGTGAATGTAGCTGTCTCTAGAGCGATCCCCAAAATGATAGCGGTAAATCAAGTAAGAGACATCATAGACCGCACCATATCCAATAGAGTGCGACACGACGCTCGACACACCATTACTACCGAGGTGTTCCAGCGGCGTTAGTTGTGAAACGATTCCACATTTTCTTAAGTGTGTACCAAATTCGTGACTTAAATATTCTCCTCCACGATCCGATCGTAAGAATTTTATCTTTCGGTCACGTTGATTCTCTACTTCATTCTGAAATTCCTTGAACTTTTCAAAGGTCTCGGACTTGTGTTTCATCAAGTAGACATACCCATATCTACTCAAGTCATCTGTGAGAGTGAGAACATAACGATATCCTCCACGAGCCTCAACGCCATTGGACCGCACACATCGGTATGTATGATTTCCAATAAGTTGGTTGCTCGCCCATTGTTCCGAGAATGGAGTCTTGGTCATTTTGCCCATGAGGCATGGTTCGCATGTGTCAAATGATTCATAATCAAGAGACTCCAAAAGTCCATCAGCATGGAGCTTCTTCATGCGCTTGACACCAATGTGACCAAGGCGGCGAGTACCACAAGTATGTGGGACTATCGTTATCAACTTTACATCTTTTGGTATTCACGCTATGAACATGTGTAATACTACGCCGAGATTCATTAAGAATAAACCATTGACCATTGGAGCATGACCATAAAACATATCTCTCATATAAATAGAACAACCATTATTCTCGGATTTAAATGAGTAGCCATCTCGCATTAAACGAGATCCGATACAATATTCATGCTCAAACTTGGCACCAAATAACAATTATTAAGGTTCATAACTAATCCCGTGGGTAAATGAAGAGGTAGCGTGCGACGGCGATCACATCGACTCTGAACCATTCCCGACGCCGCATCGTCACCTCGCCCTTCGCCAGCCTCCGCTTATTCCGCAGCTCCTGCTGTGAGTTACAAATATGAGCAACGGCACCGTATCAAATACCCAGGAGTTACTACGATTCTCGGTAAGGTACACATCAATTACATGTATATCAAATATACCTTTGGTGTTGCCGGCCTTCTTATCCGCTAAGTATTTGGGGCAGTTCCGCTTCAAAGGACCCATCCCTTGCAATAAAAGCACTCAGTCTCGTGCTTGGGTCCATTCTTTGACTTCTTCCCGCAACTTGCTTACCGGCGCGGCAATCTCCTTGCCATCCTTCTTGAAGTTCTTCTTGCCCTTGCCCTTCTTAAACTTAGTGGTCTTATTGACCATCAACACTTGATGTTCTTTCTTGATTTCAACCTCGCTGACTTCAGATAGAGAACACTTCAGAATGGTCTTTACCATCCCGCATGTTGTAGTTCATCACAAAGCTCTTGTAGCTTGGTGGGAGCGATCGAGGATTCTGTCAATGACCGCCTCATCGGGGAGGTTAATATTCAGTGGGTCATACGGTTGTGCAACCTGACATCTTCGTAATGTGTTCACCGACGTAACTGTTTTCCTCCATCTTACAACTATAGAACTTGTCGGAGATGTCATATCTCTCGACCGGGCGTGAGCTTGGAAAACAAGTTTCAGCTCCTCGAACATCTCATATGCTCCGTGGTGCTCAAAACGCTTTTGGAGCCCGGTTCTAAGTCAGTAAAGCATGCCGCACTTTGACGAGGGAGTAATCATCAAGACGAGACTGCCAAGCATTCATAATGTCTTGGTTCTTCGGGACGGAGCTTCACCTAGCGGTCCTTCTAGGACGATTGTTTCTGGCAGCTATGAGGATGATCTCGTGTTCCGGACCCAGTCCGTATAGTTGCTGCCGTCATCTTTCAACTTGGTTTTCTAGGAACGCGTTGAAGTTCAAGTTGACATGAGCGCTGGCCATTTGATCTACAAGACATATAATTCAAAAGTTTTAGACTAAGTTCATGATAATTAAGTTCATCTAATCAAATTATTAATGAACTCCCACTCAGATTAGACATCCTCTAGTCATCTAAGTGATACACGATCCGAGTCGACTAGGCCGTGTCCGATCATCACGTGAGACGGACTAGTCATCGTCGGTGAACATTCTCATGTTGATCGATCTTCCATACGACTCGTGTTCGACCTTTCGTCTCCGTGTTCCGAGGCCATGTCTGTACATGCTAGGCTCGTCAAGTTTAACCCTAAGTGTTTTGCGTGTGTAAATCTGTCTTACACCCGTTGTATGTGAACGTAAGAATCCATCACACCCGATCATCACGTGGTGCTTAGAAGCGACGAACTGTAGCAACGGTGCACGCTTAGGGAGAACACTTCTTGAAATTGTTCTAAGGGATCATCTTATTTACTACCGTCGTTCTAAGTAAACAAGATGTATAAGCATAATAAACATCACATGCAATTATATAGTAGTGACATGATATGGCCAATATCATAAAACTCCATTGATCTCCATCTTCGGGGCTCCATGATCATCTTGTCACCGGCATGGCACCATGATCTCCATCATCATGATCTCCATCATCGTGCCTCCATGAAGTTGTCACGCCAACGACTACTTCTACTACTATGGCTAACGCGTTTAGCAATGAAGTAAAGTAAGTTACATGGCGTTCTTCAATGACACGCAGGTCATACAAAATAAAGACAACTCCTATGGCTCCTGCCGGTTGTCATACTCATCGACATGCAAGTCGTGATTCCTATTACAAGAACATGATCTCATACATCACAATATATCATCATTCATCACAACTTGGCCATATCACGTCACATGACAATTGCTGCAAAAACAAGTTAGACGCCCTCTAATTGTTGTTGCATCTTTTACGTGGCTGCAATTGGGTTCTAGCAAGAACGTTTTCTTACCTCGAATAACCACAACGTGATCTTGTCAACTTCTATTTACCCTTCATAAGGACCCTGTTCATCGAATCCGCTCCCACTAAAGTAGGAGAGACAGACACCCGCCAGCCACCTTATGCAACTAGTGCATGTTAGTCGGTGGAACCGGTCTCACGTAAGAGCACGTAAGGTTGGTCCGGCCGCTTCATCCCACAATACCGCGGAAGCAAGAAACAACTAGTAGCGGCAAGTAAGTTGACAAGATCCACGCCCACAACAAAATTGTGTTCTACTCGTGCAAAGAGAACTACGATAGACCTAGCTCATGATACCACTGTTGGGGAACGCTGCAGAAAATTAAAATTTTTCCTACGGTTTCACCAAGATCCATCTATGAGTTCTACCATGCAACGAGTAACGAGAGAGTTTGCATCTACATACCACTTGTAGATCGAATACGAAGCGTTCTTGAGAGTGGTGATGATGAAGACGCTCCCAACGTGATTCCGATCACCGATGACCAAAGTACTGAAGGACAGCACCTCCGTGTTCAACACACGACGGACGATGGCGTCTCCTCCGCCTTGATCCAGCAAGAGAGAAGGAGAGGTTGAAGAAGACAATCCCAATGGCAGCACGACGGCGTGGTGCAGCTGGTACGGTAGTTCTCCGCAGGCTTCGCCAAGCTCACAGAGAGAAAGAGAGGTGTTGGGAGGGAGGGCTGCGCCTACAACTGTGTTGGCAGCCTCCCCCACCCCTCTATTTATAGGAGGAGAGGGTCAAGGGGGCCGCCCTCTAGGGCAAACCCTAGGGGCGGCGGCCAAGGAGGAGGGAGGAGGGTGGCTTGCCCCCAAGCCAGGGCGCCCCTTTAGGCTTCCTCCTCCCAAACCCTAGGCGCATGGGCCTAGGTGGGGGCGCACCCAGCCCACCAGGGCTGGTTCCCTCCCACTTAGCCCATGTGGCCCCCGGAGAGGTGGCCCCTCCCGTGGACCTCCGAACCCTCCCGGTGGCCCCTGTATTTTACCAGATACCACCAAACTTCCCGAGTCCGCTTAACCACTTTCCATATATAAATATTTACCTCCGACCATTCCGAACTCCTCGTGACGTCCGGGATCTCATCCGGACTCAACAACATTCGCAATCACATACTTGTCTTCCTATTAACCCTAGCGCCACCGAACCTTATGTGTAGACCCTACGGGTTCGGGAGACATGCGACACATGACCGAGACTACCTCAAGTCAATAACCAACAGCGGATCTGGATACCCATGTTGGCTCCTACATGCTCCTCGATGTTGTCATCGGATGAACCACGATGTCAAGGGTTCAAGCAACCCGTATTCTATTCCCTTTGTCGACGGTATGTTACTTGCCCGAGACTCGATCGTCGGTATCCCAATACCTCGTTAGTCTCGTTACAAGCAAGTCACTTTACTCGCACCGCAATGCATGATCCCGTGACCGGACACTTGGTCACTTTGAGCTCATTATGATGATGCATTACCGAGTGGGCCCAAGTGATACCTCTCCGTCATACGGAGTGACAAATCCCGCCTCGATCCGTGTCAACCCAATGGTCACTTTCGAGATACCGTAGTGCACCTTTATAGTCACCCGATTCGCCAGTGACGCTTGATACACCCAAAGCACTCCTACGGTATCCGGAATTGCACGATCTCATGGTCTAAGGAAGAGATACTTGACATTGGAAAAGCTCTAGCAAAACGAACTACACGATCTTGTGCTATGCTTAGGATTGGGTCTTGTCCATCACGCCATTCTCCTAATGACGTGATCCCGTTGTCAATGACATCGATGTCCATAGTCGAAAACCATGACTATCTGTTGACCAACGAGCTAGTCAACTAGAGGCTTACTAGGGACGTATTGTAGTCTATGTATTCACACGTGTATTACGATTTCCGGACAATACAGTTATAGCATGAATAAAAGACAATTATCATGAACAAGGAAATATAATAATAATGCTTTTATTATTGCCTCTAGGGCATATTTCCAACATCCGGCCCAATGGATAACAGGCCGGACGCCCGAGTACCCCTTAGTCCAGGACTCCCTCAGTAGCCCCTGAACCTGGCTTCAATGACGAGGAGTCCGGCGTGCAGATTGTTTTCGGCATTGCAAGGCGGGTTCCCTTCTATTCGAACTTCAAGATAGTCTTCGGATGCGATGATAGTATCCGGACCTGTCACACACACCATACACAACCGCAGAGAGAATATATTTTTATGCGAGTTCTATCCGCTCACAGCTTTTTACAACATGACATCACGTCTGTGTGGTCAAAATTTCGAACCATTTTCTGTCTGTCGCTCCATGTTTTGAGACGCGGTTGCCATTGGCACGTCTTGTCAAAGCAGAGATCGTGTCCCCTTATCGCGGGATTCTCATCAATGTGGGCATGGGTAACCCAACCGTGCCATTTATACAGCCCTTGGGAATAGGCCAGTTTTTTGGGAGAGTGGGGTGGCGCTTGATATTCGTGGCCTTTACAAGGGGATAAGGATTCTCTTCCTTCACCCACACCCTTTCTCTCCTTCAGTCCTTTCGTCCTTGAGCTCCAGCGCCCAAGCTTTAGCTTTTCCTCGTCCAAGAAAGCACTCCAAACATGTCCGGATCTGGAGCTGGAGGCAAGTGGATGGCCTCCTCCGTCAAGAAGAAGGACATCATGGAGCTCCGGGAGGCCGGGTATTTAGCCAAGGAGATTGCTCACCGACTCCCAGCAAAAGGGCAAATCGTCCCTACCCTCGAGCCCCATGAGAGGGTTGTGTTTCTCACACACTTTGTCCGCGGGCTGGGATTTCCTCTCCATCCATTTGTCCGCGGATTGATGTTTTACTATGGGTTGGACTTCCACGATCTGGTCCCCAATTTTATCCTCAATGTCTCGGCATTTATTGTCGTGTGCGAGGCCTTTCTCCCCATCCCACCTGCATATGGCTGAAGACCTTCAATGTGAAACCGAAGGTGGTGAGCGGTCAACAAGCGGAGTGTGAAGGCGCCATGGTGGGCAAGATGCCCAATGTCACCTGGCCCGAAGGCTCCTTTGCGGAGACGGTGAAGGGATGGGAATTGGGGTGGTTTTACATCATCGAGCCGTGTAACACCAACTGGGTAGCGGCTCCCGAATTCCGATCTGGAGTTCCGATGCGGCTTACTTCCTAGCAAGAGAAGGGTCTGACCTGGGGATCTTCGAACGAGATAACTGAGCTCCAGACGTGCGTCCAGAACATGATAACCAAGAAGATCAAGCTTGTCAATGTGATCCAGGTTATGCTCATTCGCCGGATCCTTCCGTGCCAACGTCGGACTTGCTATTTGTGGGAGTACGACCCAGCCAAGCACCAGACGCTACTAGAGCTCTTCGGCGCTACGCACGAAGATATCTGGAAAACGCTCTTCAAGGCTGGAGAAACGCCACCGCCCATGACCGAAGATCGCGGGCTTATCTTAAAACGCTAGGCCAATTCGGTAAGTCTTTCAATGTCTTCATGGTATATCCTTCACCACATATTTTGAGGATGGATTCTAAGCTCCCCCATCCACTTCGCCAGGCCTGGATCGAGGTGGCGGGGCGGATTAACTGTCCAGCTCCGCTTCCTGAGGAGCAAGAATTCCCACTTATGATGAAGATGTTGTTTCCGGCGCCTTATGACGTGCCGGAGAAGAAGGCCAAGAAAGCGGCCAAGGGGACCAAGAGTGGCCTTCGCCGAAAAGGAGCTTCGGACGTGATGTCTGAAGACGAGACTCACTCTTCGTCCGCCGCAGACGACGATGAAGAGGGGGAAGAAGAAGACGACTCCCCACCTGAGGCGGAGAGGAAGAAGAGGGCAGCCTCCAAGAACCTGGAGGCAAAGGCGCCCAAGAGGGGAAAAGGCTCTCCCGCGGATAACTCCGCGTGGGATGTCGATAGCAGTCCAGAGCGGCCTTCCCGGGCCAAGCCTCGAGCCAAATCGTAAGTATCAAAAATCCTTATGCACGCCCGAACGTCCGTCCTTTCTGCCTTGCAATGTTCGAATCGTGTTATTGCAGTCCGGCTGGGGACAGCTCTCCGCTATCTTCATCAGAAGGTTCGCTAGACCCAAAGGAGAGGGCCAACATATCACCGCTGCCCGCTTACTCCCCTTCGGCCAAGGGTGACGACGAGGAGGTGTCTCAAAGGGCCTCCTCGGACCGGGGGAAGACTCCGGAGATCGTCAGGGCGGCGCCCCAGGATGACTCCCGGACCGCCGGATACATGGGGGAAAAAGCCCCTACGAAGACGGACGGTGCGGGCTGAGTTCTATTCGACCCTCAGCTGGATTCTATTCCGGAGTCCGGCAAACGGCCCTTCCCGAAAGGAGGGGGTGTGCTACCGGTGTCCTCTGTCCAACCAGAGGCGTCGGATCATCTATGGGAAGCGCTGCAAGGCGCCTCCATTGTAAATGGGCACCGTGCCCATATGGGTACGGTGATTGAAAAGGTTCAGTCTGTCAAAAACGGGCTGACCGAAGCCTGCGCTAGCCTTCTAGCAGGCTTTGAGGTGATTACATAGTTGTAAGAAGAATATCACAGCGTAGACAGTAGCCCTTGATGCTATGTTCGGTGTCCGGAAAGAAAAGCCGAACAGAGGATCAAAATTAATTTTCGCAGGAGTCTAACATAAAGTGTCTATGTGAATAAGCAGGCCTCGTTGCGGGCTGCTACCGCTCAAACTGCGAAGGTCTCCGGACTGAAGCAGAAACTGGAGCGGGCCGAGGAAGAGCTCGGTCGCGTGAAAAAGCAGCTGGAGGATAGCCAAGGTATGCTGTAACCTGCGTGTATATTGAAGAGTAAATTGTTCAAGCTGACTAAAGTGTCATGAACTTTATTAGGGGCCACGACCGAGGTGGCGGCCCTCAAAAAGGCATTAGCCGAGGCCGAGGACAAAGCGGCCAAGGAACGCGCCGCGCGCGAGAAGCATGAGGCCCAGATTGGCGAGGCGCAGCAACAGCTCCAGGGCGCGATCGACAGATTTGAGTCCTTGGAGCGCGATTGTAAGGCGCAAGAGTCCGAACTGGTAAAGGCCCGCCAGAGCGCACAGGATGCACGAGCCGAAGCCCGAAACGCCCTCCAGGAAATTCAGGCGGCCAAGAAGATTGCGACGGGTAAGTCTTTCACCGTGCAAAGCAGGTATGTAGAAGGAACGTTCCTTGTACTTATCTGAATTTGGGTTTTCGAGTATGCTACGGATCTGCCACAATATATCGATGTCGTCGAGCATTATAGAGCCAAGAAGGATGTCTACGGAGAAGCTATTCTGGTCCCAATATCTTGGACCCGAATATCCGGTGCCCTTCAGCGACCAGCTAAAGCAGTTGGTCGAGCTACACAGGTCGGCAGAGCTAGCCATGAAGGACCTGATAGCCCGGCTGTGGCCTGCCGAGCCTATACCTAGCAGCTACTTTGTACTTGTTACGTGGCTTGTAAGTGCATGTCCGCGGCTCGAAGCCGTGAAGCGGTCGGTCTGTATTGAAGGTGCGCGTATGGCATTTTCCCACGTCAAGATGCATTGGGTAAAGCTGGACGCCAAGAAGCTGATGACCGAGGGGCCGCTGGAGGGCAAGGAGCATCGTCGACCCAAGCTCTATTTTGATGGTGTCCTAGAGGGGTCCCGCCTTGTGGCGGAGCAATGTTCGAAGGATGTCATATTCCCATGGGAACATTTGTATTATTCTATCCTGTAATATGGAACAATGATGTTATGTATTATAATGCTTGCAATTTATATTTTACCTCTTGTGCGGCCGTTTATGAAATCTGAGGGTTGACCAGTCGTCGGCTTCTGCCCCACGTAGGTAGTACGGGGGTGTTCGGGATAAATCTAAACACTCTTTACTCCACATTCTGGTCCTTAAAGGAGGTGTTTAGCGCAACGAACAAGGCAACCAGACTATGCGGCCTTTACCGCCCTCACTTAGCCATAGGAGTTTGACAATTAAGAAAGTTGGCGAAGCCCCTGGTATTCGGAAGGCCGAACTAGGGGCGTTGTACACGCCTAATCGGAGGAACCAATTCTTCGTGAGAAGCGGAAAAAATCTCTAACAATTTGGGACCTCTCGAACAGCTGACCAGCTCTCGCCGCATCATGACAGTCAGTTTTCGGCTTTCTCTACTGAGGTGCTCGTCCGGAAGAACCGGGACACAATCGCGGTAATTCTCCCTTTACTACCCTAGCCGATATAGCGGAATGTAGGGTAGCAAGCACAGGAGCCGGGCAACCCTACTATTGACCAAAGACATGATTCGGAGCCGATGCATATAATGCTATAAGTTCGGGGTGCCGAACTATACTGTAAAAGTGTTCGGACTTTCATTGCCCTAAAGTGGGGTATAATGAAGCCCCTGGTGTAGTAATACGTACCATGGTGTACATGTGCGATAAGTAATATATAAAAGGTGAGGAAACAGGAAAATTAAGTAATAAGCTGACGCCACCATTTATTCACCATAGTGATGTAATTAGTACGTCGAGGCGTACTTTGTGCAAGTAATGCGATAAGCAAGTAAAGCTATTTAACATGCCGCAACCAAGGGCGAGCTGCGTGTGAGTATGTAAAACAAGTATGGAAATCGTTTAGTAGAGACCACCTGGGGATTCCCTTCTATGCTAGAGCTCCTTGCCTCCTTGGTGTGTTCTGCAAGCGGGTCGTTCGCATAGACCTCGAAAAGAGAAAAAACTGTAATAAAAAGAAAAAGTAAAGGCGTGCGAATCCCAGGGTCGGTCAAGCCGCACTGTGGATCGCGAGCGAGTTATGCCTCCGTCGGTACCCATGGGGTTTTGAGTGCGTAGTTATGTACGCATGGTATGGATGGCCCTTCCTCATCGGGGCTGGGACGAAGGCGTAATTTACTAATTCAGCTCTTGACGAACTGAGCTGCCCTGTTGCAGTGTAGTCCGGACCTTCTTAACGATGTCCAGGGGCTCGGCGGCCGGATTATGGTGCCGCTTGAGAAGGCCGCTCTGTACTTCTGCTGCAAGGGCTGTGGTATGCTCCTCTGTACGGAGGGAATGTTCTGTGTTTCCATTTACTGTAATGACGCCGCATGGACCGGGCATCTTGAGCTTGAGATAAGCATAATGTGGCACTGCGTTGAATCTGGCAAACGTGGTTCGTCCGAGCAGTGCATGGTAGCCACTGCGGAAGGGGATGATATCGAAGATTAGCTCTTCACTTCGGAAGGTATCCAGGGAACCGAAGACCACCTCCAGCATGATCGAGCCCGTACAACGGGCCTCTACGCCTGGTATAACTCCTTTAAAGGTGGTTATCGTGGGCTTGATTCGTGAGGGATTAATGCCCATTTTGCATACTGTATCCTGATAGAGCAGGTTGAGGCTACTACCACCGTCCATTAGGACTCGTGTCATGTGAAATCCGTCGATAATTGGGTCGAGTACCAATGTGGCCGAACCGCCATGACGGATGCTAGTTGGATGATCACGACGATCAAAGGTGATCGGGAATGACGACCATGGGTTGAATTTTGGGGCGACTGGCTCTACCGCATAGACGTCCCTGAGTGCGCGCTTGCGCTCCCTTTTGGGGATGTGTGTAGCATATATCATGTTCACTATTTTGACTTGAGGCGGGAATTTCTTCTGCCCCCCAGTGTTCGGCTGCCGGGGCTCCTCGTCATCGTCCTCGCTCTGCGATTCCCCTTCCTTATTTCCGCTGTTTACCTTGCTGGCTTGCTTAAAGACCCGGCAATCTCTGTTTGTATGGTTGGCTGGTTTGTCTGGGGTGCCATGTATCTGGCACGGACGATCGAGTATGCGGTCCAAGCTGGATGGTCCTCCGCGTTCCTTTTATAGGGCTTCTTTCGCTGGACGGACTTGGAGCCACTGAATCCGGAACTGTAGAGTCATCGGTGTTATCACCATTGCTCCAGCGTTTGTGTCTGTTGTGCCGGAGCTTGCGGGTGCTGTTTTTGGCCTCAGAGGGGCCTGCTTCGTTGGTTGTGTTTGTACTGCGAGCCATCCAACTATCCTCTCCCGCGCAAAAGCGGGTCATAAGTGCTGTGAGGGCAGCCATGGACCTCGGATTTTCTTGGCCGAGGTGGCGGGCGAGCCATTCGTCACGGATGCTATGTTTAAAGGCCGCTAGGGCTTCGGCATCCGGACAGTCAACAATCTGGTTCTTTTTGGTTAGGAACCTAGTCCAGAATTTCCTGGCGGACTCTCCGGGTTGTTGAACTATGTGACTTAATTCATTAGCGTCAGGTGGCCGGACATAAGTGCCTTGGAAGTTGTCAAGAAAGGCTTCTTCCAAGTCCTCCCAGCTGCTGATGGAATTTTCAGGAAGGCTATTTAGCCAGTGTCGAGCTGGTCCTTTGAGCTTTAATGGGAGGTATTTGATAGCGTGGAGGTCATCTCCTCGGGCCATGTGGATGTGGAGAATAAAATCTTCGATGCACACTGCGGGGTCGGTTGTTCCGGCGTATGATTCAATACTGACGGGCTTGAACCCCTCGGGGAATTCGTGATCCAGCACCTCATCTGTGAAGCAGAGAGGGTGTGTGACGCCTCTATAGCGGGCCGCGTCACGGCGCACCTCCGATGAGGTCCGTCTGCGGTTATTGGCCCGGGTGTGATTAAGTTTGTCACGCCCGAATAGGTAGCTGTCATTGCGAGTAGGGAAGCGTCCTAGCGATCCGTAGATTGATCTGGTATGTCCTGCTCTACTGTCCAATTCTTGCCGAAGGTCATATGTATGGTCCAGAGCTATTATGTCCCTGTTTTTTCGAGGCGGTGGGGCGGGTTGTTGTTCGGCCTGAGTTGCCCTTTTATCCCGACCGCGGGGTGGTTGATCCGCCGCACTACCCCGACCACGTGGTGGTCGGTCCGCATTGCGCGAGGGAGGTATGGGATCTAGTGCCTCCTCATCAAACTGAGGTAGCAGTCTATGTTTCGGGTAACTCTTGGCTGGGCGCTTGAGGCCGTATTCTTCGGCTGCCAGGACATCGGTCCATCTATCGATGAGTAGGTCTTGATCTTCTTGGAGCTGCTGTTGCTTTTTCTTTAGGCTTCTTGCAGTAGCTATGAGCTGGCGCTTAAAGCGCTCCTGCTCGAGGGTGCCTCAGGCACGATGAAGTCCTCATTGCCAAGGCTCTCATCATCCTCAGAGGGTGGACGATAACTATCATTATCTGGGTCATTGGGCGTTGCCTGTTTATCAAGGTTAACTTGCTCGTTGTCTTGTTCCTCCTGTTCGGATGCTGCCCCGACAGGGTCTTCATTGTTTTCGACGTCGCCCATAGTACTATTTTCTCCGGTGCCAGTGTTGCCGTTTTTTGAGCGACGAGGCTTAGAATAGCGTTTAGGGCGCCGGCGTCTGGACTGCGTCTCAGAGGGTTTATTCGCATCTGGCTCTTCTTTGTCGTCGCCAGATCTTTTAGGTGTATCAACCATGTACACATTGTACGAAGAGGTGGCCGTCCAACATCCATTGAATGGCGGGTCTTGGCCTTGCTCCTTGTCGGCATCGTCGTCCATACCGTCGATGTATTCGGAGCCATAATCGAGCTTGTCGGTTAAGTCCTCGACGGTAGCTATGAAGTGGGTGGCGGGTGGGGAGCAAAATTCCCCATCATCATCCTCTAACTCGAACCGAACACAATTTGGCTGCAAGTCCTTCTCCAAGGACAAATTCTTTAAAGAGTTCAGCACATCGCCCAAGGGTGAGTGCTGGAAAACGTTTGCGGTGCTGAATTCGAAGATCGATAACCAATCTAACTCGGTGTCCGCAGGCGTACACGGTCCGGAACTTATAGCCGGAGACGAGTCCGAAGTTCCATCGATGCAAATATTGCAGGGTGTTGAGTCCGTGTGCGGCTCCAACGCCGCGGGCTCTATGGCTTTGGATGGCACGATCTGCTCTGGTTCTAAGGCCGTTGCAGCAACAGGAACCATCTCCTGGATGTGATCCGATGACAGATTTAAGTCATGTTCATCGGAGTGAGGGGGAGCGATCGCCGCGGTCTCGAATCCATTGAAGATCAAGTCTCCACGGATCTCCGCGACGTAGTTCAAGCTTCCAAATCTGACCTGATGAACAGGGGCATAGCTATCGACCTGCTCTAGATGGCCAAGCGAATTGGCCCACAGTACGAAGCCGCCGAACACAAAAATATGCCCGGGGAGGAAGGTTCCTCCTTGGACAGCGTCATTATCGACGATTGAAGGGGCCATCGAACCTTTTGTCGACGGCACAGTGGAACTCTCAATGAAAGCACCAATGTCGGTGTCAAAACCGGTGGATCTCGGGTAGGGGGTCCCGAACTGTGCGTGTAGGATCGATGGTAACAGGAGACGGGGGACACGATGTTTACCCAAGTTCGGGCCCTCTCTATGGAGGTAATACCCTACTTCCTGCTTGATTGATCTTGATGAATATGAGTATTACAAGAGTTGATCTACCACGAGATCGTAATGGCTAAACCCTAGAAGTCTAGCCTGTATGACTATGGTAATGAATGTGTCCTTTCCGGACTAACCCCTCCGGTTTATATAAACACCGGGGGGATCTAGGGTTTACATAGAGTCGGTTACATAAGAAGGAATCTTCATAATCGGTCGCCAAGCTTTCCTTCCACGCCAAGTAGAGTCCAATCCGGACACGGGTACAATCTTCGGCCTTCATGTCTTCACATCCCATCAGTCCGGCCCAATGGATAACAGGCCGGACGCCCGAGGACCCCTTAGTCCAGGACTCCCTCAATGACCATAAAATATATTACTCATATAAATAGAACAACCATTATTCTTTGATTTAAATGAATAACCGTCTCGCATCAAACAAGATCCATAATAATGTTCATGCTTAACGCTGGCACCAAATAACAATTATTCAAGTCTAAAACTAATCCCGAAGGTAGATGTAGAGGTAGCTTGTCGACCGCGATCACATTGACTTTGGAACCATTTCCCACGCACATCGTCACCTCGTCCTTAGCCAATCTTCGCTTAGGTCGTAGTCCTTGTTTCGAGTTGCAAATATTAGCAACAGAACCAGTATCAAATACCCAGGTGCTACTGCGAGCATTAGTAAGGTACACATCAATAACATGTATATCACATATACCTTTGTTCACCTTGCCATCCTTCTTATCCGCCAAATACTTGGGGCAGTTCCGCTTCCAGTGACCAGTCTGTTTGAAGTAGAAGCACTCAGTCTCAGGCTTAGATCCAGACTTGGGTTTCTTCTCCTGGGTAGCAACTTGTTTTTTGTTCTTCTTGAAGTTACGCTTCTTCTTCCTTTTACCCATTTTCTTGAAACCGGTGGTCTTATTGACCATCAACACTTGATGCTCCATCTTGATTTCTACCTCCGCAGCCTTTAGCATTGCAAAGAGCTCGGGAATTGTCTTATCCATCCCTTGCATATTATAGTTCATCACAAAGCTCTTGTAGCTTGGTGGAAGTGATTGAAGAATTCTGTCAATGACACTATCATCTGGAAGATTAACTCCCAGTTGAATCAAGTGATTATTATACCCCCGACATTTTGAGTATATGTTCATTGACAGAACTATTCTCCTCCATCTTGCAGCTGTAGAACTTATTGGAGACTTCATATCTCTCAATCCGGGCATTTGCTTGAAATATTAACTTCAACTCCTGGAACATCTCATATGCTCCATGACGTTCAAAATGTCGTTGAAGTCCCGGTTCTAAGCCGTAAAGCATGGCACAAAACTATCAGTATTCATCAGCTTTGCTCGCGGACATTCTTAACGCCGTCGGTTGCATCTGCAGCAGGCTTGGCACCCAGCGGTGCTTCCAGGACGTAATTCTTCTGTGCAGCAATGAGGATAATCCTCAAGTTAAGGACCCAGTCCGTGTAATTGCTACCATCATCTTTCAACTTTGTTTTCTCAAGGAACGCGTTAAAATTCAACGGAACAACAGCACGGGCCATCTATCTACAACAACATAGACAAGCAAAATACTATCAGGTACTAAGTTCATGATAAATTAAAGTTCAATTAATCATACTACTTAAGAACTCCCACTTAGATAGACATCCCTCGAATCATCTAAGTGATCACGTGATCCATCTCAACTAAACCATGTCCGATCATCACGTGGGATGGAGTAGTTTTCAATGGTGAACATCACTATGTTGATCATATCTACTATATGATTCACGCTCGACCTTTCGGTCTCAGTGTTCCGAGGCCATATCTGCATATGCTAGGCTCATCAAGTTTAACCCGAGTATTCTGCGTGTGCAAAACTGGCTTACACCCGTTGTATTTGAACATAGAGCTTATCACACCCAATCATCACGTGGCGTCTCGGGAAGACGAACTTTCACAACGGTGCATACTCAGGGAGAACACTTATACCTTGAAATTTAGTGAGGGATCATCTTATAATGCTACTGTCAATCAAAGCAGAATAAGATGCATAAAGGATAAACATCGCATGCAATCAATATAAGTGATATGATATGGCCATCATCATCTTGTTCCTTTGATCTCCATCTCCAAAGCACCGTCATGATCACCATCGTCACCAGCACGACACCTTGATCTCCATCGTAGCATCGTTATCGTCTCGCCAACTATTGCTTCCACGACTATCGCTACCGCTTAGTGATAAAGTAAAGCAATTACAGGGTGATTGCATTGCATACAATAAAGCCACAACCATATGGCTCCTGCCAGTTGCCGATAACTCCGTTACAAAACATGATCATCTCATACAATAAAATATAGTATCATGTCTTGACCATATCACATCACAACATGCCCTGCAAAAACAAGTTAGACGTCCTCTACTTTGTTGTTGCAAGTTTTACGTAGCTGCTACGGGCTGAGCAAGAACCGTTCTTACCTACGCATCAAAACCACAATGATAGTTCGTCAAGTTAGTGTTGTTTTAACCTTCTCAAGGACCGGGCGTAGCCACACTCGGTTCAACTAAAGTTGGAGAAACTGACACCCGCCAGCCACCTGTGTGCAAAGCATGTCGGTAGAACCAGTCTCGCGTAAGCGTACGCGTAATGTCGGTCCGGGCCGCTTCATCCAACAATACCGCCGAACCAAAGTATGACATGCTGGTAAGCAGTATGACTTGTATCGCCCATAACTCACTCGTGTTCTACTCGTGCATATAACATCTATGCATAAACCTGGCTCTGATACCACTGTTGGAGAACGTAGTAATTTCAAAAAAATTCCTACACACACGCAAGATCATGGTGATGCATAGCAACGAGAGGGGAGAGTGTCGTCCACATACCCTTGTAGACCGTTAAGCGGAAGCGTTATGACAACACGGTTGATGTAGTCATACGTCTTCACGATCGACCGATCCTCAGTACCGAACGTACGACACCTCCGCGTTCAGCACACGTTCAGCTCGGTGACGTCCCGCGAACCCACGATCCAGTAGAGCTCGACGGTGAGTTTCGTCAGCACGACGGTGTGGTGACGATGTTGATGAAGCTACCGTCGCAGGGCTTCGCCTAAGCACCGCTACGGTATGACCGAGGTGGATTATGGTGGAGGGGGGCACTGCACATGGCTGGGAGAGATCAATGATCAACTTGTGTGTTATAGGGTGCCCCCTGCCCCCGTATATAAAGGAGCAAGGGGGGAGGCCGGCCGACCCCTGTAGGGCGCGCCAGGAGGAGGAGTCCTCCTCCTAGTAGGAGTAGGACTCCCCTTTCCTACTCCTACTAGGAGGAGGAAAGGAAGGAGGAGAGGGAGAAGGAAGGAGAGGGAGGAAAAGGAGGAAAGGGGGCCGGCCCCCTAGTCCAATTCGGTTTGGGCTACGGGGGCCACGCGCCCTGCCTCCTCTCTTCCACCACTTGGCCCATGAGGCCCATTACTTCTTCCTCATATTCCCGTAACTCCCCGGTACCCCAAAAAATACCCGAATCACTCGGAACCTTTCCGATGCCCGAATATAGTCGTCCAATATATCGATCTTTACGTCTCGACCATTTTGAGACTCCTCGTCATGTCCCCGATCTCATCTGGGACTCTGAACTACCTTCGGTACATCAAATCACATAAACTCATAATACCGATCATCACAGAACTTTAACTGTGCGGACCCTACGGGTTTGAGAACTATGTAGACATGACCGAGACACGTCTCCGGTCAATAACCAATAGCGGAACCTGGATGCTCATATTGGCTCCCACATATTCTAGGAAGATCTTTATCGGTCAAACCGCATAACAGCATACGTTGTTCCCTTTGTCATCGGTATGTTACTTGCCCGAGATTCGATCATCGATATTTCAATACCTAGCTTAATCTCGTTACCGACAAGTCTCTTTACTCGTTTCGTAGTGCATCATCCCGTAACTAACTCATTATTCACATTGCTTGCAAGGCTTATAGTGATGTGCATTACCGAGAGGGCCCAGAGATACCTCTCCGACAATCGGAGTGACAAATCATATTCTCGATCTATGCCAACTCAACGAACACCATCGGCGACACCTGTAGAGCACCTTTATAATCACCCGATTCGCCAGACGCTTTGGTAGCACACAAAGTGTTCCTCCGTATTCGGGAGTTGCATAATCTCATAGTCATAGGAACATGTATAAGTCATGGAGAAAGCAATAGCAGTAAACTAAATGATCAAGTGCTAAGTTAATGAAATGGGTCAAGTCAATCACATCATTCTCCTAATGATATGATCCTGTTAATCAAATGACAACTCATGTCTATGGCTAGGAAACTCAACCATATTTGATCAACGAGCTAGTCAAGTAGAGGCATACTAGTGACACTATGTTTGTCTATGTATTCACACATGTATTATGTTTCCGGTTAATACAATTCTAGCATGAATACTAAACATTTATCATGATATGAGGAAATAAATAATAACTTTATTATTGCCTCTAGGGCATATTTTCTTCAAGATTATGTTAAACAACCTCCCGGCTTTGTCAATCCTAAGAAACCCGATCATGTTTACAAACTTCACAAAACTCTTTATGGTCTTAAACAAGCTCCTAGAGTGTGGTGTAAATGCTTGACCAAGTTCCTTATTGAAAAAGGCTTTGAGATTGGAAAGATAGATTCTACTCTTTTCACTAAAAGGGTTAATGGTGAATTATTTGTATGCCAAATTTATGTTGATGATATCATATTTTGTTCGACTAACCCTCATTTTAGTGATAAGTTTGGAAAGCTAATGTCAAAGAAGTTTGAGATGTCTATGATGAGTGAACTCAAGTTCTTTCTTGGGTTGCAAATCAAGAAAACTAAGGAAGGCACCTTTGTTTCTCAAACAAAGTACACCAAGGACTTATTCAAGAAGTTCAACATGCAAGAAAGCAAAGGTATGAAAACTCCCATGCCAACTAGTGGACATCTTGATTTGACCAAGGACAGTAAATCGGTTGACCAAA
This sequence comes from Aegilops longissima, assembly GCA_021605205.1. Classification (NCBI taxonomy): domain Eukaryota; kingdom Viridiplantae; phylum Streptophyta; class Magnoliopsida; order Poales; family Poaceae; genus Aegilops; species Aegilops longissima. The sequence continues at coordinate 443,852,740 of CM038681.1, forward strand.
AGGTTTACCGCTCTATGATTGGATCATTGTTATATCTATGTGCCTCACGTCCCGATATTATGCTAAGTGTGTGCATGTGTGCATGATACCAAGCGGCCCCCAAAGAATGTCATCTTAAGGCTGTGAAAAGGATAGTGAGATACTTAATACATACACCAAATTTTGGCATTTGGTATCCTAAGAGGTCCTCTTTTGATCTTGTTGGCTATTCCGACTCAGACTATGCCGGAGACAAGGTTGATAGAAAGTCCACTTCGGGTACTTGTCAATTTCTTGGTAGATCTCTTGTGTCTTGGTCCTCCAAGAAACAAAACTCGGTATCCTTATCCACCGCCGAAGCGGAATACATTACCGCCAGTTCATGTTGTGCTCAATTACTTTGGATGACCCAAACTCTTAAAGATTATGGGATCAATGTGAAACATGTTCCATTGCTTTGTGACAATGAGAGTGCTATTAAGATTGCTCACAATCCCGTGCAACATTCTCGAATTAATCATATTGAAGTTCTTCATCATTTCATTCGAGATCATGTTGCTAAAGGGGACATTGATCTTAAGCATGTTTGTACCGATAAGCAATTGGCGGATATATTCACCAAACCGCTTGATGAGAAAGTCTTTTGCCGTTTGAGAGGTGAATTGAACATCATTGATGCTTCAAACTTGGAGTAGGAACTCCATTTCGATACATGCAAGGCATGAGCCTATGACTAATCCTTGATACTTATCTTATGATGATGATCATATGTCTTGGATATACTTGCACCCTTGCATGCTATCTAACCCTTGTAGGTACTTGGATGAATCTAAATCTATGAGATTGCAACTCACTTACAACTTGAGCAATCTCTACATCACCAAGTCTCTACATAATGGTGGTTGAAAACAAGGAAGCTTGGAACCCTTCAACATATCCTTTGACAAATTATATATATCAAATTTCATGATTGTTATTTTGGATACACAAGTGCTCTTCCTTGCAAAACTAACCCATGTAGGTAGATGAACTCACTTCCAAGTGGTGCTCCCAACTCTTGATGAGCTACATCAACCTCGAGCAACCCACACAAGTTCAACTACATGACTAAGATCAACACCACCACCCAAGGTATGTCATTTCATCTTAAAGAAGCTTTACCTCAAGTCATAGGTCAAAGCAAATCAACAAGATGTGAATACATCAAATGCTTAAACGAAAAATGGTAACCCCATTTTGAGCTTAAACGATGAGTATGACTTATGATCAAGTGTTCTCACTTGACTCCTTAGTCAATATACTCTAACATAGGTGACTTTGTCACCGCCCATTTTTAGATGAAGTTCTCTAGTGTTTCGCTGAGTTTTTGCATTTGTCCTTTGCATATTTATTCCCTTTCCTTTATAAGAAAAACTTCATCTAGATTTTCCTTTCTCTATTTTTTTGCATCCAATTCATTGCAAATATTTCAGTTAATTCCTTACAACTCTTTGTGAGATCTTATTTGCCTAGTGAGCTGAGGTGACAAGTGTTTCTCTCTGTGTTAAACTCGGTCACACCGGTCTGTCAAGTTCGGTCAAACCAAACCAATTCGGTGCCACCGAAGTAGATAACTCGGTGTTACCGATTTCAATGCAGAAAAGACCATTTGCCACTTGTTCCTGCATTTTTTGTTCCAGCTCCACTCGATGATTCTTATCCTCTACCAGCTTTACACTCTATATGCTGCTTTGCTCTATGACTCAAGGAACAAACCTATTTTGACTCACACTCCAGAAGAACCCTTCTTGGAAATTGATGTCAAAGGGGGAGAGAGATCACATCAAATCTTAATTCTTCAAAAAGGGGAAGAGAGGAATCACATCATGTAGGACCTTGAAGTATGTCTAGAGGGGGGTGATTAGACTACTTGACCAATAAAAACTTAACCTTTTCCCAATTTTATAGTTTAGCAGATTTTAGCTATTTTAGGACAAGTCAAGCAATCATCACACAATTCAAGCTAGCATGCAAAGAGTATATAGGCAGTGGAAAATAAAGCATGCAACTTGCAAGAATATAAGGGGAAGGGTTTGGAGGATTCAAACGCAATTGGAGACACGGATGTTTTTGTCGTGGTTCCGATAGGTGGTGCTATCGTACATCCACGTTGATGGAGACTTCAACCCACGAAGAGTAAGGGCTGCGCGAGTCCACGGAGGGCTCCACCCACGAACGGTCCACGAAGAAGCAACCTTGTCTATCCCACCATGGCCGTCGCCCACGAAGGACTTGCCTCACTAGCGGTAGATCTTCACGAAGTAGGCGATCTCCTTGCCCTTACAAACTCCTTGGTTCAACTCCACAATCTTGTCGGAGGCTCCCAAGTGACACCTAGCCAATCTAGGAGACACCACTCTCCAAGAAGTAAAAAATGGTGTGTTGATAATGAACTCCTTGCTCTTGTGCTTCAAATGATAGTCTCCCCAACACTCAACTCTCTCTCATAGGATTTGGATCTGGTGGAAAGAGGGTTTGAGTGGAAAGCAACTTGGGGAAGGCTAGAGATCAAGATTCATATGGTAGGAATGGAATATCTTGGTCTCAACACATGAGTAGGTGGTTCTCTCTCAGAAATGATAAGTTGGAAGTGTAGGCGCGGACAACCCTCCTTTCCCGGTGGTGGGGCCCCCTATGGAACTCCAGCCCTCTCGACCTCATCGACACCCACGAGCTCTGCCATGGCTATAGCAAAAGCTTGGATGCATTCTCCAAGATCCTCGGCAGTCACCTTGGCCCAACCAAAGGCCTTAGAATGGGCAAATTCCGTTCCAACGGCAAGGACCGAGCCAAGCTTGACGACTAGTTCTGATCCCCCCGCCCTAGATCAGCTCGAGGAGCTCACTTTTGATGATGGGCATATGCGGTCGCTGCCAACATCCGCACTCCGCCTCGCGCCCACGCTGCGCGTCGCCAAGTTCAGGAACTACCATTTCCCGCCCCTTAATGAAGCGCCCGCTCTTATTCTACCACGACTGAAGCACCTCAAGCTCGTCGCCGTCTGCCTCTCAAAGGGTGACATGGAACGCCTGCTCTGTGGCTGTACTGCACTCGAGTACCTTCGTCTTCAGGCGATCAATGGGTTGAGTACCTTCCACATCACCTCCATGAATCTCCGGACTATTTATGTGTGTTGCTGGTGTGGCAGGAAGACATCACAAAAGGTGGACCACGGTATGGTCATCCAGGAAACACCTGCACTTGAGAGATTACTTGTAGTTGATCAAGAAGGTCCAACAAGAATCAATGTCATTTCTGCACCAAATTGACAAAGTGGTGGGCTACTCGTCGACAAATACTCGAACTTGTTATTGGATCCACACCCATTCGTGTACAACAGCCGCCTTCTACCTCTCCTTCTACAAATTAACATTATTTCTAATTTTGAAGATGTTTGTTAAATCATCATTCAGAAAATGATTCCGACAAGCTTGACCTCAAATCACGACAAGTGAAGGTCTTGGCACTAGAATCTATCGGCCCGACACGGAGCAAGTTGTCAGTTTCCTGAGATGCTTTTCGTGCCTGGAGAAGCTATATATCGAGGTGATGTTACTTTCTTGTTAAATATTAACCATAAGGGAGTTCAATTTGTGACACCTTTTTCCAAGTTTACAATGACAATGTACTATGATTTCTGAAGGTTCTTTTGGAGGATTTAAGTACATACGTGCCCCCCATATTGGTTGCTTGATCCATATGGTTACAATCAATAAGCATTTCTCCATTGGATTCATCTGTACTAGTTTTCTTAGGGAACTTTTCATCCACTCCAACCTCTTGTGAAGAAGGCTATATTTTTCTAGAATGTAATCAAATGCCCATGTTAATCATGTCAGATCGAAGATGGCATGTTAGTGCATTTTACAAATCCTGTAAACCAAATAGCTAGTCATGTAGTAATGTTCAAAACTGCATGTACCCACTAACACATTTTCTTCTTTTGCAGATAAGATTAGGCCCAGTGGTGGATAACGTGATAAAATATGACAATCACGTCGAATGCCTAGATCTGCATCTCTCAGAAATTACTTTGAACTCCTACCGAGGGACCTTACCGGAGATTATATTCGCCAGGTTCTTTGTTCTCAGAGCAAGGGTGCTGAAGGAAATGAGGTTTTCCCTACATTTATTTCGCAAAAATGAATGGTCTGTTGATTAGCGCCGGCGCCTGCGGCAGAATGGAGTAGGCTCCAAAAATGCTGAATTTCATTTTGGAACTTCAGATGACAGAGTAATCGGAAGTCATCGGGTCAACCCCATACATGACTTCTCAGTGGCTGACCCCTTTGCAAAAATTGTGAGGTTTCGAAGCCAGACTTAGAAGCAGTGATATTAGTTTGAACCTCTCTGATATCCATGTTCAGCGCATCAGCATGAGTGTTTGCAGCTGATGAGCTGAATTTCATTTCTAATATCAGTTTGAACCTTGTAATCTTTGAATTTGAGCCATATAACTCTGGAATTTGAACTTTGTAACATTTCGAGCTTTTGTGGTACCATCGTTGAAATGGCATCGTATGAGACTCATATATTGCTAGCACTATTTTGACCTTAATATGCAATGGTCTTAGATTTTATTAACCATTCTCGAATCAGTTTACCTTGTCGATCTCACAACACATGATCTGTATACCTAACTCGACAGTGATCTTCGACATTATTGCACACAGTTGGTTTCTTCCACCGTGTGCACTGTAGAGCGCAAAATTAATTATCGCACTTGAGTGTCCATGCCTGGGGTGCGATGTTGTCAAGCGTGCACTGGATTTTGGAATCCTCCGCTGTGAACGTCGTGACAAGACCTGACGATTACAGGCCGGCCGGCCCCCATTTATTACAGCGGCCATTTAACCTACCCTTGTGTCTCTTCAACCTTTCGATCGCGCCCCACCATTGCAAGAAGCACACCCACCACGAGAATTTATTAGAGGGTATCCTACGCGGCTCCAATGGCGCTCCGAGCGGCTGCCGACGACGAGCAACAGTTCACCATGCGTGTTGTGGTGGACACCCACAGAAGGTTCATGGACCTCTCGGTGGTGTACACTAACGACCCGGTCTGGGCGGATGTAACATCCCAAATTTCCTATTTGGAATGTTTTACAATTATAGCTAAGCATATATGCATATTGTTTGAATTTGAGTGCCATTTGAAGTTTCAGAAGATTTTGAGTTGTTGGAATTTCAATTCAAAATTTGGCAGTTGAAATTCATTTCAAAACTATGCCTGACAAATACTTGAGAAAAAGTATGAGAGGAGTAACATGACACTCCAAATATGTCAGAAGAAAACATTGCCAAAAAGTTTGAATTCAAATCTGAATTTTATTTGGAATTTTAGAGAAATGATTTTTACAAAGTTTGAGTTTTGCCCCTGGAAAAATGTTCAAATTATAGGGAATATTCCCCTGATCATTTTGATATATATATATGTCCTATATAAAATATTTATATTTTATATATTTTTCTCTCTCTTTTTATTTCAAAAAAATAGAAAAGGACCCAGCGCCACCAGCTAACCGCCCAGCCAGCCGCCGAGGCCTTGACCACCACCAGCCACCGACCGACCGCCCAACCGATCGAGCCCACCAGCGCCCGAGCAGCCCAATACCGAGCAGCCCAGCGCCCTCGCCCGAAATCCTCTGCACCGTCGCCCGACCCGACGCCTCTCCCTCACCCACCGACGCCCGCCCCACCACCTTCATCCTCCCCACGCCAACCCCGCGCCTCTGAATCCCGAGATCCGGATCCTCCCGATCTCCTCGCCTCGGCGCCCTCGTCCAAGTCATCCCCCTTATAAATACCCTCCCTCGCCCGTTTTCCCCCTCGCCCCCTCGCCCGACCCTCGCCTTCGCCGCGCAATCGCCACGAGTCCGCCGCCCGCCCGCATTGCCTGCCCGAACCCTCGAGCACCCCTCGAGCTCGCCCGACACCACCCCCGAGATCCCCTTGCTCCGCCGCACCAGCCGGAGACCTCCGCCGACTTCCCCGACCACCGGAGACCACCGCACCGTCGTCGCCCGAGCCGCCGTCGACGTCGACACCGCAGTACGTCGCCGGAATCTTCCCCACCGTCCGATCTAGACGTAGGGTCTAGATTAGATCCCGAAGGGGTACGGTTTTTTTTAATAAAAGCCGGTCTAGTTACGGTTTAGTTCCGGTTTTAGTTAGGGTTTTTATTAGACCGGCCCGACTCGGTTTTATTACCGTGTGCACAATTTAGTTATGTTACGCCCGAGCGCTAGATAGGCCCATTAAGCGCCGATTTTCGTTTTAGTTTTATTTTTCGTTTTCTGTTTTAACAGAATAGTTTCAGTTTTGTAAAATTCATATCTTTTAATCTACTTAATATTTTTAAGTGATTCTTTTTTTGTTGGTTTGCAAATTTATTGTAGTTTCTGTAGAAAATATAATTAGTCATGTTAAAATTATTTAAAATTGCTTTATTTTAGATTTAGACAGAATAGTAATTCTGCTATAAAGTGAGTTAGGAATATTATTTTTTAGTGATTCTTTTTGTCACAACTTTGTTTTGACACTGCCTAACCGTAGGAATTTATTTGGGCATTTTAGAAATTAATAAAAAATAGTTTTAACCAGAATCATGTTATTCCTATTTATTTAACTAGCTACTGTTTTCCTATTGTTTTAATTAGCAAATAATTTTATTTCTCCTAAGTGATAGTTTATTCTTGATTAGTTTCTGTAACTTTAGAGCATGAACTTTTATTTACAATAAATAAAACTTTTATTTTATTTTTCTTGCTAGGATTGTTTTAGGCATAATAGGAGTTCTATAATAGATTTTAATGTGATTCTTTTTGCTCCTAGTTGCTTGATGAATTCCTTTCTGTTAGTTAACAAAAACCCATGCTTAGGTTCTGTTAAGAAAAATTTAGTTATGTAAACACTATTTCTTTGGTTGTGCTTGATGTAGGAAAACATTGAGTTGGATTTCTTCGAGTTTTTCTTTGGGTTTTGATTCGTTTGTTTTGTGTGTTATATTAGTATGCTGTTATGTTAAGTAATCATATGTTGTATGCTTATTATGATTGTTGTTTGCCTCGGTAGAATTTCCGGAGTGCGAAGCTTGCTACCACGAGTCCCTAGCTTTCGAAGATCGTCAGCAAGGCAAGTCATTGATCATGTTTCTTTACAATACCTATGATTTTTATTGCATTAGAATTTTACCTCCCCACCATGCATGCAGTAGGTGAAATTTTGAAGTTATGTTCTTGAGTAGTATCATGAGGTAGGATGAACCAATTCCCCTTGTTACCATGACCCGGGACGAAGTAGTTTATTTTTGCTATGCTCGTAGACGGGGTTGTTTGAGTGAATTTATAAGGGAGATGTGAGAGTCAAGATGATGACAACCCCATGAACTTCAAGCTCAAGATGGACTTCGAAATTCACTACTAGGTGGAGGACGGTTGACGGGCACCCTGGAGAACCCAGTGGTTGGCCGGGATGCATGGAGAAGCGCCATGACATCTTGCGGAAAGCTTCACCCAGCCACGAAGAGACGGATGGATACCCCATTGACCGGAAGCTTACATGTGCAGCCGCAAGCTATTATGGGCTCTGGCTTGGTCAACCCTAGTTGTGACTCTGGCCGGACGGTGCTACGAGATGTAGAAGAACGGTAGGATTGGATGGGTACCGGTAGTGGCCAGAGGAACTCTTCGGAAGACCCTGTTTCGTTCGTCCCGTCTTCAAACACCATGAAGTGCGAAGAATTAAGGGAGGGAACGATTCTTGCGGGTAAAGTGCGCAAACCTCTGCAGAGTTAAAGATCTAATCGATTAGCCGTGTCCCCGGTTACGGACAATTTGAGCCTCTGGAACTTGGAAGTATTTCGGATATCTCAACACAGAACTTAATAAATTAATTGAGGGGTTATTATCTAATAATTGGGAATGAGACATTGGTTGGCGGAACCATCTCAAATAACTACCAACATTTTCTAGTAATTGCAGACAAGTCCTTATTGTAGGGAAAAACTGGCTTTTCGCAAAACAATGAAACTTAGAGCCCCACAGCCAAATTGCATATAGTGTTAGTAAATTTTATTATTGTTCTCTCTTATTGACTTGTCGGCATATTCAAAATGCTGACCTACACGGCTGCAACGTCTTATGTTGCAGAGGAGTATTCCGATCAGGAGTGAGGCTACGATCCGCGCTTGGCGATTGCCCTTTGGAGTCGGATGGACTCGCTATTCTTCTACGCTTCCGCAGCTTTACTTAGTTTATTTCTCATGAGTTGGCCTTCGGCCGAATTTATTCTATTGTAATAAAGACTCGATATGAGAATCGTGTAATAAATTCAGGTGTGATTGAACTTTGATTATTTCATCAATGTACTGTGTGTGCCAGCATGATCTTGGGATGGTACAGACATAGAGACTTGACCGATTTTGGGTCGGGTCGCTACAGAGATGGTATCAGAGCACACGCTGACCGTAGGACGTAACCCCTAGGATCGGAAAGCCATAGGAAGAGACTATTTATTTTATATCCTTATCATTCCGTAATTCTCCCTTGTTCATTTCGACTTCTCTCCGATTTTCAACATTCTAGATGGCGCGAGTTCACCCCGCTTCGCTACGGAGTTTTGCCACCAGATGAGACGATGCCTTTCGGCAAGAAGCTGGTCCAGATCGTGAAGAAGCTGAAGATTGCTCGCCCTCAATCATCGGAAGCCTACCAATGCACTTCCGACGGATACCCGCTTCTGAGATTGAGGTGCACATTCGAGGAGGACCTTCGAGGACATCTGAGCCCATTGACTTTGAGTTTACCGATTTCAATTGGATCCTCGGAAGAGACATGGCGATTTATCGTGCACTCGGACATCTCCGAGAAGAGTACAGGCCGAGCTCGATCCATCGACCTCGCCATGGTTTCTCGCAGAGCAAGGAATGGAGATATCATCCGTCATCGAGAGGACGACTCCATTCTCTCATATGTCCAAGACTTGGAGTGTCTCCTCAGAAACGGGAGATCCGCATCGCCAGAACTCGAAGGTACACAGAGGCTGTTGTTCCGTGAACTGGAACTGGAGGAGAAGGCACACGCAGACTTCCTTGACCATGAAGAATAAATCGCGGATTTCATGGAGAGAGTCGACAAGCTGAAGATGGATGTTGCTGCATTAGAGGAGAAGATGGACATCGGAGAAGACCTTTTTCCGAGTGGAGATGACGGACCCCTCGTGAGCAATGATCAGGATTATGAAGGGAGCTCCACCGAAGGAAGCCACAAGAGGAGGCGCCGCATCAGAGGACGCCACACCGGAGGACGCCGCATCAGAGGACGCAAGGATAATTGATGAAGACATTTAGTCGACCGCCATGTTATTTTATTTTCGTCGATCAGTTAGGTCGTTATTTTCGATTAGTCGTGAGAATTTGTAATCGAGATTGAACCATGTTTGAGTGGATTGAATAAATGATTGGTGTGATTATGATTGTGCATTCATATGGGTAGTGTTATTTTCTCATTAGACCATTGTTCTATTCTAATTTTCTCATCCACTCCAAAACACCAGATGCCTCCAGACGTGACCCGGTCTCAACTTTCCGCGGAGCTCACCCACTGATCCAGCAGCAGAATGCCCTCATGCGATGCTCATTCGTAACCGAACAACAACAACAACAATCCACCGCCACCACCCCCTGTTGACAACTTGACCCGCTTCCTAAGGCTAAATCCGCCAGTGTTCTCTAGCAGCACTGAGCCGATTGTGGCCGATGATTGGCTCCGCAAGGTCGGAAGGGAGTTAGTCACTGTTGGATGCACGGATGCAGAGAAGGTGCGCTTTGCCGCACATCAACTTGATGGACCTGCAGCCTCTTGGTGGGAGAACTACACCGCCACTTATCCCATCGCCACCATCACGTGGGATCAGTTCCGAAGAAGCTTTCCGCACCGCTCATGTTTCATTGGAGCCATGAGTCTCGAAGAAGCGTGAGTTCCGCAACTTACGCCAGGGAACCGTCATCGTGGGGCAAGACGTGGGCGAGTTCAGCAAGTTAGCTCGCTATGCCCGGATGATGTGGCCACAGATGCCGCAAAGCAGGAAAAGTTTCTCGAGGGACTCAATGACGAGCTGGGAATGCAGCTAATGGTGGCTACCTTCACCAACTACCAGGAGCTGGTAGACAAGGCCACCATACTTGAAGGCAAGCAGCAGCAGATTGATAGCCGCAAGAAGAAGTATGGTCAGGGGAAGTATAACTCTGGAGCTCAGCAGAAGCCCCGTTATGCCCCATACTCTGGAGGGCATACCCATCACACCCATGGAGGACATAACCATGGAGGGAATGGGAACAACCGCAACCAGGACAACAAGGCAGGCAATGGAAACGGCAATGGTAACCAAAGATCGTCCCTGCCCGCTCTCGAAAGATCTGAGTCACATCACCTGTTTCAAGTGCCAGAAAACAGGGCACTATGCCACCGACTGCCCGGAGGCCAAGCAGAGGAATGGAAACGGCAATGGAAGCTCAGCAAAGAAGCCCAATCCTTTTCCTCGTGCTCAGGTGAACCACATTGACGTGGAGGACGTCTATGATCAGCCAGACACTGTGGTTGGTAAGTTTTTATTGAATTCACGTTCAGTATTGGTACTCTTTGATTCTGGTGCAACGCATTCATTCATATCAAGGGTAGTTGTGGAAAAGTACGGGTTGCCCACTAGAACCCTTAGAACCCTCTTCACGTCAGTCCCGCAGGAGGAGAAATGATGGCAGGCTTAGGCTATCATGCAACCCTCAACATCGGGAACCATAAATTTCCCGCAGACCTCATAGTATTGGAAACCCAGACCTTGGATGTAATCCTAGGCATGGATTGGTTGACGAAGTTTGAAGGAAACATAGATCGTGCTCAAGAAGTCGATTCTCGCTCACCACCCCGGAGCGTAAGAGGATCAAGTATGTATCCAGACGTATCCCGATGAAGAATGAGGTGCATTCCCTCACGGGAGTTGTTCAGGAGGAAGTGCCAGTAGTGCAAGATTTTCCCGATGTGTTTCCGGAGGAATTACCAGGAATGCCACCGGACAGAGACATAGAATTTCTGATTGAGTTATTGCCCGGCACAGCCCCAATATCCAAGAGACCCTATCGGATGCCCCCGAACGATTTGAAAGAGATCAAGAACCAAATTAATGAGCTATTGGAGAAAGGATATATTCGGCCAAGCTCATCACCTTGGGGAGCCCCAGTTCTTTTGGTAGAGAAGAAGGATGGAACCTTGAGAATGATTGTGGATTATCGTTCGTTGAACGACGTGACCATCAAGAACAAGTACCCTCTGCCGATGATTAATGATCTATTTGATCAACTAGTTGGAGCCAAGGTATTCTCCAAGATCGATCTTCGATCAGGGTATCATCAGTTGAAGATCCGTGAAAAGGATATACCCAAAACAGCATTCACTACTGTATGGTTTATATGAGTATACCGTCATGTCATTTGGATTGACTAATGCCCCGCATACTTCATGAATTTGATGAACAAGGTATTTATGGAATATCTGGACAAGTTTGTCGTGGTGTTCATCGATGATATACTGATTTTCTCCAAGAGCGAGGAAGAGCATAAGGAACATTTGCGCCTAGTTCGGAGAAACTCCGAGAACATCGATTGTATGCCAAGTTCAGCAAATGTGAATTTTGGCTGAAGGAAGTCGGATTCCTCGGACATGTTATTTCAGGAGAAGGAATAGCAGTTGACCCCGCCAAGGTTGAATCACCACCGATTGGCGCCACCCACCTCGACCAAGGAGATCCGCAGCTTTTCTGGACTCGCAGGATATTATCGGAGGTTCATTGAGAACTTCTCGAAGAATGCCAAGCCCATGACTGAATGTTGAAGAAGGATGCCAAGTACATCTGGACCGAGGATTGTGAAGCCGCCTCGTGAATTGAAGAAGCGTTTGGTTACAGCCCAGTGCTGATTTTGCGGACATACACAAGGATTATCAGTATATTGTGACGCTTCTCGTCAAGGACTCGGAGGAGTACTCATGCGGAAGGAAAAGTTGTAGCTTATACCTCCGGACAGCTACGACCACACGAGATGAATTATGCCACACATGATTTGGAGTTAGCAAAGTAGTGCATGCACTCAAGACTGAGACATTTCCTCATCGGAAACCGCTGTGATGTTTACACGATCATAAGAGCTTGAAGTATATTTTCACGCAGAAAGAGTTGAACCTCGAGCGGAGGAGATGGCTAGAGTTAATCAAGGACTATGACATGAGATTGCATTACCACCGTGCAAAGCTAATGTTGTAGCAGATGCCTTGAGCCGTAAGAGTTATGTGAATACTCTTATAGCGGAGGATTACCCGTGAGTTAGTCGATGACCTCGAGATCTCCGATCGGAGATAGTTCCGAGAGGATATGTTGCAACTCGAAGTTCAGTCCACTTTGGCCGAAAGAATCCGTGAAGCTCGTAAGTCGGACAAGGAAATTGATGAGATAAAGAAAAAGATGAATGAAGGAAAAGCTAAAGGGTTTCGTAAGGATTAATACGGAGCTATATGGTTCGAGGATCGTATTTATGTACCCAATGATCCCGAACTCAGAAACTAATTCTTCAGAGGCTCATGATTCACCGTACTCGATTCACCCCGTAACACCAAGATGTATCTGGATTTGAAGGAAAGTTTCGTGGATGTATGAAGAAGGATATTGCCGAGTACGTAGCAAAGATGCGATGTTTGCCAACGAGTAAAGGCGGAACATCGAAGCCAGCAGGATTACTTCAACCTTTGCCGATTCCCGAGTGGAAATGGGAAAAACTTGGAATGGATTTCATCACAGGATTACCCAGACCCGCTCAGGTTATGATTCCATCTGGGTAGTGGTTGATCGATTGACCAAGGTAGCTCATTTCATTCCGTGAAGACTACCTATACCAGCGCTAATTTAGCCAAGATATACATGACCAGGATCGTATGTCCGCATGGAGTTCCGAGGAGTATCGTGTCAGATAGAGGAACACAATTTACCTCAAAGTTTTGGAAACAGTTGCATGAAACTTTGGGTACGAGGCTGTAGTTCAAGATAGCTTTTCATCTGCAGATGATGGATGACCGAGAGAGTCAACCAGATCTTGGAGGACATGTTGAGAGCTTGTGTGATAGACTATGGGTCTAGCTGGGATGATAATTTGCCATACGCGAGTTCTCCTACAATAACAGTTATCGCACCATCGAAGATAGCCCCTTCAAGCTCTATACGGAAGGAGGTGCGAACACCATTGTTTGTGGGATCGTGTTGGAGATCGAACACTTTTCGGTTCCGATCTTATCGAGATTCGAGAGAAAGTCAAACTGATTCGAGATAGACTCAAGATAGCTCAATCGAGACAGTAAGAGTTATGCCGACAATGCGCAAGGAAGTAACTTACGAAGCGGGATACCGAGCATATCTTCGTGTGTCCCCACTTCGTGGAATCAAGAGGTTCGGTGTTAAAGGAAAGTTAGCACCCCGATTCATTGGCCCCTACAAAATCCTCGAACATCGTGGAGAAGTTGCTTACAAGTTGGAATTGCCGGAAGGATTGTCCGGAGTTCATGATGTCTTCCATGTTTCTCAGCTGAAGAAATGCCATGCCGACATGGCCGATATTCCGTTGAGAGACACAGTTCCCCTAGAGGCCATACAGCTCGAGAGTGATCTGACTTATAAGGAGAAACCCGTCCGAATTCTCGAGATTGCGAACAGAGTCACCCGCAGCAAGATCATCAAGTTTTGCAAGGTGCTATGGAGTCATCACTCCGAGGAGGAAGCCACCTGGGAGCGAGAAGAAGACCTCCTTCGAGACCACCCGCACCTATTTGTTAGTTAACCCAATCTCGAGGGCGAGATTCATCTTAAGGTGGGTAGGTTTGTAACATCCCAAATTTCCTATTTGGAATGTTTTACAATTATATCTAAGCATCTATGCATATTGTTTGAATTTGAGTGCCATTTGAAGTTTCAGAAGATTTTGAGTTGTTTGAATTTGAATTCAAAATTTGGCAGTTGAAATTCATTTCAAAACTATGCCTGACAAATACTTGAGAAAAAGTATGAGAGGAGTAACATGACACTCCAAATATGTCAGAAGAAAACATTGCCAAAAAGTTTGAATTCAAATCTGAATTTTATTTGGAATTTTAGAAAAATGATTTTTATAAAGTTTGAGTTTTGCCTGGAAAATGTTCAAATTATAGGAATATTCCCCATCATTTTGATATATATATATATATGTCCTATATAAAATATTTATATTTTATATATTTTTCTCTCTCTTTTTATTTCAAAAAAAAAATAGAAAAGGACCCAGCGCCACCAGCCAACTGCCCCAACCCAGCCAGAGGCGGCCCACCACTGCCACCGACCACCGCCCAACCGACCGAGCCCACCAGCGCCTGAGCAGCCCAAATACCGAGCAGCCCCCCTCGCCTGAAATCCTCCGCACCGGTCGCCCGACCCGACGCCTCTCCTCACCACCCGCCTGCCCCACCACCTTCTTCCTCCCCACGCCAATCCCGCCAGCAGCTCGCCGGAATCCCGAGATCCGGATCCTCGATCTCCTCGCCTCGGCCCCCTCGTCAAGTCATCCCCCTTATAAATACCCTCCTCACCCCTGCTTCCCCTCGCCCCTCGCCCGACCCTCGCCTTCAAGCAATCGCCGCTGAGTCCACCGCCACCGCGCCATTGCCATCTGCCCAACCCTCGAGCACCCTCGAGCTCGCCTGACACCACCCCGAGATCCCTTGTTCACCGACCACGGGAGACCTCCGCCGACTTCCCGACCACGGAGACCACCGCACCGTCGTCGCCGAGCCGCCGTCGCCGTCGACCCAGCGATGCGTCGCGGAATCTTCCCACCGTCCGATCTAGACGTAGGGTCTAGATTAGATCCCAAGGGGACGGCAGTTTTAATAAAAGCCGGTCTAGTTACGGTTTAGTTCCGGTTTTAGTTAGGGTTTTTATTAGACCGGCCCGACTCGGTTTTATTACCGCGTGCGCAATTTAGTTATGTTACGCCCGAGCGCTAGATAGGCCCATTAAGCGCCGGTTTTCGTTTTAGTTTTATTTTTCGTTTTCTGTTTTAACAGAATAGTTTCAGTTTTGTAAAATTCATATCTTTTAATCTACTTAATATTTTTAAGTGATTCTTTTTTGTTGGTTTGCAAATTTATTGTAGTTTCTGTAGAAAATATAATTAGTCATGTTAAAATTATTTAAAATTGCTTTATTTTAGATTTAGACAGAATAGTAATTCTGCTATAAAGTGAGTTAGGAATATTATTTTTAGTGATTCTTTTGTCACAACTTTGTTTTGACATTGCCTAACTGTAGGAATTTATTTGGGCATTTTAGAAATTAATAAAAAAATAGTTTTAACCAGAATCATGTTATTCCTATTTATTTAACTAGCTACTGTTTTCCTATTGTTTTAATTAGCAAATAATTTTATTTCTCCTATGTGATAGTTTATTATTGATTAGTTTCTGTAACTTTAGAGCATGAACTTTTATTTACAATAAATAAAACTTTTATTTTATTTTTCTTGCTAGGATTGTTTTAGGCATAATAGGAGTTCTATAATAGATTTTAATGTGATTCTTTTTGCTCCTAGTTGCTTGATGAATTCCTTTCTGTTAGTTAACAAAAACCCATGCTTAGGTTCTGTTAAGAAAAATTTAGTTATGTAAACACTATTTCTTTGGTTGTGCTAGATGTAGGAAAACATTGAGTTGGATTTCTTCGAGTTTTTCTTTGGGTTTTGATTCGTTTGTTTTGTGTGTTATATTAGTATGCTGTTATGTTAAGTAATCATATGTTGTATGCTTATTATGATTGTTGTTTGCCTCGGTAGAATTTCCAGAGTGCGAAGCTTGCTACCACGAGTCCCTAGCTTTTGAAGATCGTCAGCAAGGCAAGTCATTGATCATGTTTCTTTACAATACCTATGATTTTTATTGCATTAGAATTTTACCTCCCCACCATGCATGCAGTAGGTGAAATTTTGAAGTTATGTTCTTGAGTAGTATCATGAGGTAGGATGAACCAATTCCCTTGTTACCATGACCGGGACGAAGTAGTTTATTTTGCTATGCTCGTAGACGGGTTGGTTGAGTGAATTCATAAGGGAGATGTGAGAGTCAAGATGATGACAACCCCATGAACTTCAAGCTCAAGATGGACTTGAAATTCACTCTTTGGGTGGAGGACGGTTGACGGGCACCCTGGAGAACCTAGTAGTTGGCCGGGATGCATGGAGAAGCGCCATGACATATTGCGGAAAGCTTCACCCAGCCACGAAGAGACGGATGGATACCCCATTGACCGGAAGCTTACATGCAGCCGCAAGCCATTATGGGCTCGGCTTGGTCAACCCTAGTTGTAACTCTGGCGGACGGTGCTACGAGATGTAGAAGAACGGTAGGATTGGATGGGTACCGGCGGTGGCGGAGGAACTCTTCGAAGACCCTGTTTGTTCGTCCGTCTTCAAACACCATGAAGTCACGAAGAATTAAGGAGGGAGCGATTCTTGGGTAAAGTCATAAACCTCTGCGAGTTAAAGATCTAATCGATTAGCCGTGTCCCGATTCACGGACAATTTGAGCCTCTGGAACTTGGAAGTATTTCGGATATCTCAACACAGAACTTAATAAATTAATTGAGGGGTTATTATTTAATAATTGGGAATGAGACATTGGTTGGCGGATCCATCTCAAATAACTACCAACATTTTGTAGTAATTGCAGACAAGTCCTTATTGTAGGGAAAAACTGGCTTTTCGCAAAACAATGAAACTTAGAGCCCCACAACCAAATTGCATATAGTGTTAGTAAATTTTATTATTGTTCTCTCTTATTGACTTGCTCAATATTCAAAATGTTGACCTACACGGCTGCAACATCTTATGTTGCGAGAGTATTCGATCGGGAGTGAGGCTACGATCCGCGCTTGGCGATTGCCCTTTGGAGTCGGATGGACTCGCTATTCTTCTACGCTTCCGCAGCTTTACTTAGTTTATTTCTCATGAGTTGGCCTTCGGCCGAATTTATTCTATTGTAATAAAGACTCGATATGAGAATCGTGTAATAAATTCAGGTGTGATTGAACTTTGATTATTTCATCAATGTACTGTGTGTGCCAGCATGATCTTGGGATGGTACAGACACAGAGACTTGACCGATTTTGGGTCGGGTCGCTACAGCGGAGCACTCATCCACATCATGGAGCTATTGCTTGCCAAGGAGAAGTACAAGGTGGTCGTGTTCGACCTCGAGTATACCTGCGCTCGTGCCGGGTCTCGTCCCAAGGTCGCCGTTGCCCAGATGTGCGTGCGCCACCACGTCCTCGTCTACCACTACTGCCTGGCCACAAGGCCTTGCGAGCGTTTCGCCAGGCTTGTCAACAGCCCCCACTACATGTTTGCTACGGTGGACATCACCAACGATGTAAAGGAGCTCGAGAGTTCGGGCATCGCCCGCTAGAATCTTGTCGACATCCAGGGTCAATACAAGATCTGGGGCAGCAAGGAGCATGAGAAGGACCCACTGGTTCACCTCGCCGAGGCCATCATCGACCCCTACTACAGAGACATGAAGGATTCATGCAACAACGACAAGCGTGCCTGGCACTCGGCCTGGATGGAGAAACTCGACAAAGCTCACGTCGTGTACATAGGCAAGGAGGCGTACACGAGCTATGTACGGCGGATCGTTGACATGAGGAAGTCCCTCCTTCCCCAAAACGGCCAGGGATCCAGCTGGAAGCAGAGCAATGGCAAGCGTCGTCGCAACAATAAGTAGATGATTAAATCCTCGTTTCTCCTACTTTAGTATGCATGTAATTGCTTACTTTGGTGTGTGCAAATGTTATGTGTGTAGTAACATGTGTAATTGTATGCTTAATTTGGTTATGCAATGCTATCTTTTTAAGTACATATGTTGATGCTCTGTAGACAGAGCGTAGACGGTGTGCGGACAAAGAAAATCACATCGCACACGGTCTAAACAATGGAACCCGTCGGTGATGTTTTCATCAATCACTCACAATTGTATACCAGCAATCATTTGCTCACAACACACACGGCTTGTTAGCAGTAATTGTCTGTGTTCTTATCGGTCTTCGCACACATTTTTTATTACAGAAATGTTTGCATTGTATCACACACATCTTGTTCATTTGAACCGTTTCTGTTCTCATGTCTCAACACAAACAGTTCATCCGAGTGAACCGCATGCCGTATATCGTACACACCTTGAATCTTGCTGACCGTTTCTTTTGTGTTGCCTAATCACAAACAGTTCATCCGAGTGAACCGTATGTTGTACATCGCACACACCTTCATCTGGCTGCCCGTTTCTTTTGTTCCTCATCATCACAAACAGTTAATTGAGCTGAACCGTATGCCCTGCATCGCACACGCAACTAAAATCTGAACCATGTATGATGCATCCTCCATCGCAAACGTTTTGCATCATTTTTGACAGTTTTCATACAGCACCGTTTGCGATTATTGCATCGCACACAGTTTCTTGAAGGGTCTCTGATTGTAGTGTCGCGTTAGTAGCATCCTGCAGTAGTGGCAGGTGCATCACTTAGGAGGATTCCGGTGCACCCCGGGTTTTGTAAAGTATTGTGAAGCAAAGGGGACATCACATAATAACCAAAGGTTCACTCGAATGTCATTCGTGTAATCATAGGGATCAATATGGGCGTCCTCGGTTCTGCTATCGGTCATTGAATGAAGGGGTTTCGTTCATGTCTATGATTTACTGAACCTACTGGGTCACAAGCTTAAGGTAATCATGATCTGCTGAGTGTTAGTAATAGGAGAGGATCGAGGATTTATTTGTGCAATTATTTCATAATATTCAGAATATCCCGAGAGGAACCGGAAGTGCTTCAGGATCACCTGAAGGGTTTCTGAGTTTATCGGGCTATACCGGTACTGGGTATTATCAATAATTAATATACATGTGGAGAATGTTTCCAGTGATGTTAAATTATATATAATATGCTCTAGTAATGGTTAGAGGGCTTTTATATTTAATATAATATCAATGGGCCTTAAAAGGCCAAGTGGTGGAGGAAGAATTGGGCCACCAAGGCCCAATAGGGGAGGCGGCCCCTCTTTCCTCCTAGGGAGGTCGAATTGGGGTGATGGGGGAAGGAATCCTCCCCCCTTGTGGCGCCCATCCTCCCCTCCAACCTATATATACTTTTCACAAAAAAACCTATATATACTTGAGGTATTGAGCTCTTTTGAACACACAAGTTTTGGAGCCTCATCTAGTTCCTCTAGTTCTAGTTCTAGTTGATCCTAGTTGATCAACTAGAGCTTGACCTAGATCCTCTAATCCACATAATTAGAAGCCCAGTGTGGTTCTAATACCCTCCCTCTAATTCTCCAGCGACGATTAGCTCTGGACTGCGAAGCGCTGCCGGATCATGAAGACCGTCACTACAAAAAAAACACTTCTGTGATGATACGTGTTTGTCACGGTAGGTCACACTTTCTGTCATGCATGTACATCCGTGACGATTTTATGACAGAATGAAAATAGTCATACATGTGTTGTCATAGAAGTGTTCCATGGCAATACTCAATTTATCATCACGGAAGTGTCCACTTCCATGACGATAAATGTCGCATCATGGGAGTGTTTTCGTCAAGGGTAACCGACAGGTGGCATCCACCATAATGGGTCGCTGTTAAGCTATTGGGTCCGGTTTTGGGTCCGATAACCCGGTAACAGCCACGAGGAATGGCAATTTTCCACATGTAAAATTCTCATTGGCTGGAAGACCACGTATCAGCTCCGCGTCGGGACAGATGTCATCCATCCAATGGATGAGACACGCCTATGATAACTTGGCATGTGGCACGGCCCAACAGAGGCCCATATTGGTTAAAATGGCCGGCCCAGTCAAAGGCACATATGATTTACTCATGTATTAGTGGGCCTGCCCACTAACAGCCTGCTTAAACATGGCCCATGTATGGCCCACCGCCAGATCGGGCCCTTTAATTGTTCCTCAGTCTTTGGGCCCATTAAGGCCCAGTGATTTTCCAGCCTATTAGAGGCCTGATGTAGACATGGGCCAATTTCAGCCCGGTGTGTCTTTCGGCCTGCTAATGGCCCATGCTGCGCATGGGCCATATATGGTCCGACGCAACATTCAGCCCATTAACAGCCCGTGTTCTCGGTGGCAACAGTTCAGACCAACCTGACATTGGGCCTGTTAAAGGCCAGCCGTACAATTCGGCCCACTGATGCATCTACTAAGCTTTAGGCCTATTAAAGGCCCATGATCTCAGTGGGTAACCAAAGCCCGAGATATGTTTCGGCCTAATAACGGCCCATCATATAACTAGGCCAATAATGGCCTGAGGTATATTTCAGTTTGCTAAAGGCCCGTGGACGACTTTTGAAAATTGAGGCCCAACATGCTTTTCGACCCACTAAAGGCCCATGGTGTCTTCTGGGCCATAACAGGCCAGCAGAATATTCAGCCTGTTAATGGCCGAAAGCTACATGGCCCAACTAAACGTTTGGCCCACTAAAGGCCCATGTGAGTTATGGGCCTGGAAAATCGTGTCCATGAACGACCCATATGGCAGGTCCGCGCAGGCCCAAGTAAAGACTATTGCGGGACGGCCCAATTATGACCCGCTAAAATTTAGGCCACTTAGGGGCGAATGTTTCGGCACAACCGCCTCCATCAGATTTCCGTCATTTTTTTATAGCGAATGATGGCATATACGGTAAATAGGAATTAAGAACAAACCTATCATATACAATAAAGAAATTACGACACAGTAACTTAGAATAAACCTACACTATATAATAAAGGATTAAGGGTATATTACATCCAATGGGCACCAAAGTTCGCCACCAGTGATCATAAAGCGCAACCAAGAAGCATATTACAAAAACTGGACATCAAAGTTCCTGCCATTGCAGCGCTGAAAGCGCAGGTTTACTCCCAGAGGGGAGTGAATGGTAGATATTTTAGAAATTCGTCAAACTCTGATGAATTTGACGAAGATCAGAGTGAAGAAATAAAAACGCGAGGGAACTAAATCATCACAGAAACGAAAATCATGCATACAAGATACATACAGGTGAAGAACATGCAATCATATAGACATACAAGCATGAGGAAGATGAATTGAAGAAATTGAAAAGGCATGATGAAAGTCTTCAATTCAAGTTCTTCAGAAAGTAGATCACAAATTCTTTAGTGACCTATTGTGACAGAAAATGTGACCTACTGTGACAAACACGTATCATCATGGAAGTGTTTTTTTGTAGTGTGTGCGGTTGAACCAGGAGTTGTTGCACCAACACTTCCTGCCTATGGATGTTCCAGATATATTAAGGATCAGGTGTCCTCTACACGGCTCAGCAACGTCCTCGCATGGGCTTCGAAGCCACGAGGTGTGTTCAGCATGTGATCTGCATATCTGCTCCTCGCCCTTGACGAGCAAGCTAGTACGATGACACGGTATTGGATAGTTGATACGCATCTGAAATACATGATGGGGGTGCCCTGCTCCCCCAAAGGTACAAGTGTTCGCTTGGAAACTCGCCAGTAATGCCTTGCCTACGATGGAAAATAAAGTCACTTTCAAGCTCGAAAAATCTAACATGTGTCTTGTATGTGAAATGGATCGAGAGGATACATTCTATACATTTTGCATATGACCTTGTGATGTTAGTCCATGTGGAGCTTTGCGTGAAGAATTCCAGATGCCAAGTGTTGAAGAGGTACAAGAGAAAGGAATGGACTAGTTGCTCCACTTCCTATACAACTGCGCAAGCATGAACTCCTCCCTCTCTCGGTGACACTTTTGGTGGATTTGGCACGTATGAAACGAGCATACACACCACAAGCCGCCACCGTCAACGGACGCGTCCAAACGCTTTAGCTGCAGCTACATCGTCTCGTTCCTTACCATCAATCAACATCCTACGGGAGACACCGACAGAGGGAACATGGTGATTACTCGTGGCCATGTTGCATAGAGGAAGGAGAAGCATAGTGGTTGCGGATCAGGCTGGCCACCTGACCAATAGTTTGGACCACCATCTGGCTGTAACAAGCTAAAGGTTGGCGTGGCTTTCATAGAGGAAGCTGGCAGGAGTGGTGTAGTATCATCCTTCAAGGCGATCGTGGGGGAATCATCATCTCTTCGTGTCGGTTTCTACACACACGTGATAATGCACCAGAGGCGAAGTTGCTTGGATGCATGAAGAGCATTGCCCTTTCCCTTGAAAGGAGTACAACGCCCTTTATCGTGATGACGACTGCCAAGGACGAGGCCAATATGATCATCCACCAATAGATATCGACTAATCCGGCCAACACAGGCAAGATCAAACGACTACTTCAATAGGGCCATTGGTACTCTGATTCTCTGATATGTTGCACCCATAATAGCGCGGCTCATTGCCTTGCCCAGTTCGGACACCAAACCATGCACACCGATATATGGTGTATGTTGTATTGTATCTGAATGATTGTATCCACCATCATTACACAATGAAATCTCTTTTTTCTCACAAAAGAAAAGAAATGGATTTTTTCTGGGGAAAATGCTATTGTTCAGCCGGCGGATAACACGCACTGTGTCAACCACCTCCTATGTCCAGCACGTGTCCTTATCCTCTTATCCTTTCCTTATGTATTTTTCGTATCATTACGCCCGCTCGCAGCCATGGCTGCTGCTCAAGCGTGCACGCCCGAGCTCCGCTCCGGTCACCATTAGCTTAGTTGCGCCGCTCCAGACTCCCCTCTCGCCCTCCGTCATTGCTCCGGTCGGGATGCATTTTTATACTTTTCGCAACAACGGCTTTGTTGCAAAAGTCCTCCCGCAACATCATCTATGTTGCAAAAAATTCTTGATTCACACTGCAAACGACGTCATCTTTTCAGTGAAATTTTTTTCTGCAACATTATCCATGTTGCAAAAGTCCTCCCGCAACATCTATGTTAACAAAAAGGTGAATACAATTTTTTTTATTCTGCAACACCACTATTGTTGCAAAAGTCCTCCTACAACATCATCTATGTTGCAAAAAGTCTTGAAGACAAAATAAAAAAATTCTAGCGAAAATAACGCTTCGTTGATTTTGCAACAAAGTAATTGTTGCAATGCGAGTTACGCAACATTTATCTTGTTGCAATTTCAGAAGCACCTCGTTTGAGAGATCTTGCGGCCATTCGTGGCTCATCCAATGACGTAGGAGGCCGACACGTAGCGCGACCCTCTTTTTTTATAGAAAAAAAGAAGATTGATATAGCGATTACCCGGAGCAAACAGAACTTGAAGAAAGACCGTGTATATATAAAGAAACGAAAGCAAAAGGGCAACACAATTCAAAGTCTGGCCCATAACCGTCTCGGCCGCGTGTCGTGCACGGGCCCGGTTACCCCGCCACGTCCTCACCGCCGGCCCCCACTCCATTTCCCCTCTCCTCCCCTCTCACGGACATGGCGGAGCCACCGCCACCTCCACCCTCAACGCCCATGCCGAAGTCATCGCCGCGGGCGCGGCCCCGCCACCACCACGCGCCGCCGGGCCTCTGCGCCCTGCCCGCCTTCTCCTACAACACCCACCGTGGCCTCGTCCTCGGGCTCACCTTCCTCGCCTACGCTCTCTACCACGCCTCCCGCAAGCCACCCAGCATCGTGAAGCGCGCGCTCTCCAAGTCGTGGCCGCCCTTCCACGACCCCGCCCTCCTCGGCGAGACTGACGTCGCGTTCCTCGCCTTCTACTCCCTCGGCATGTTCGGCGCCGGCCACCTCGGCGATCGCCTCGATCTCCGCCTCTTCCTCGCCGCCGGAATGGTCGGGAGCGGCGCCGCCGTCGCCTTCTTCGGCGCCGGGTACTTCCTCTCCCTGCACTCCCTCGTGTTCTACGTCTTCGCCCAGGCAATCGCGGGCCTGCTGCAGTCCACCGGCTGGCCCTCGGTCGTCGCCGTCGTCGGCAATTGGTTCGGCGGCCGGAGGCGCGGCCTCATAATGGGCATATGGAACGCGCACACCTCCGTCGGGAACATCAGCGGCTCGATCATCGCCGCCGCCGTGCTGCGATACGGGTGGGGCTGGTCGTTTGTGGTCCCGGGCGGGCTCATGGCGCTCGGTGGCGTCCTCGTGTTTTTCTTCCTAGCGCCTTACCCGGAGGACGTTGGCTTCGCTTCGTGGCCCCCCAAGCAGGCCAGTGGAGCGAGCACCGACGAGGAGGACAGCAGCACCAGCACGGCCGGGGAAGAGGACAGGAGGGATGCCGTAGGGATTTGGAAGGCATTTTCTATCCCGGGGGTGCTCACCTTCGCGACCTGCCTCTTCTTTGCGAAGCTGGTTGCCTACACCTTCTTGTACTGGCTCCCCTTCTACTTGACCCAAACTGGTATGCCCACCTGTTGCGACTTAAGTTTAACCAGGCGCAGCCATGCACGTTATGACATTAGATTGATCTGAATTTCCATCTTCCAGCTGTGCAGGAGATTTATTAGTATGATTAATAGTGCGTCTAAATCCTGTTATTGAATTCTGGGTTCAGAATTGACTTTGATGTAGTTTCAGAATTAACAGTGCATTGTTACTGAACTTTGGTTTCAGAATTCCAGATGTTGATATAGGTTGTTGTAGTAATTGCCACCATTGTCTTGAAGGTGCTGCAGTAATTGCCTTTGATATGCTGTAATAATGTGCATTATGGTATATCCTGTGCACAATAGACACCAAGCAAATTGTAGCAGGAACTAGTGTCATGCCAGATTATTCATGCCGTACCTTAACTCTGGCTTTGAACAGAATAATGCTAACATGTGTCACATGTTCACATTGTTGGCCTGTTTATCTGATCCAACTGTAGTATTTTGCTTTTTCAGACCAGATACAATTTACTCAAGGGTACAGTAGCCCTGGTTATGTGCACTATTTGGTAGAGGCCTGGGTTGTCCTCTTCCATCCATTACTAAAAGTACTGCATACTAATTTGTTTGACCTCTTTCTTCTAACTGCCTTCTTATATTGCTGATGCCATAAAAGGCTGCAACTCTAGTAGATCTCTTATGTGCAGTTGTGGATTCTGAATTTTATATCCTTTTACGATTCTACTTATGCCCTTTTATATTTCCAGCTATTGGAGGCGAGTACATGTCGGTCATGGATGCTGGTTATCTATCAGTTTTGTTCGATGTAGGAGGAATCATTGGTGGAATTCTTGCTGGGTTCATGTCTGATCAGCTCGATGCTAGGGCCACTACTGCAGCAGTGTTTATGTATCTGGCGATTCCATCTCTTTACGCCTTTCATGCATATGGCAGTACTTCAAAAGTGACAAACATTGCACTGATGATGATCAGTGGCTTGTTTGTTAATGGCCCTTATGCTCTGATAACAACTGCAGTGTCTGCTGATCTGGGGACTCACAAATCTCTCAAAGGAGATTCCCGTGCGTTGGCCACTGTCACGGCAATCATAGACGGGACAGGATCGCTTGGTGCTGCCTTGGGGCCACTTGTGACGGGCTTCATCTCAAAAACTGGATGGGATTCAGTGTTCATAATGCTTATACTTTGTGCATTGATTGCCGGTGCGTGTTTATCAGGTCTTGTGAAATCAGAGATTCAGCAGATTATTCAAAACTGGAGGAATCGCTCAAGTGACACTCCGAATGGAACTGCAGGTAATGATAAAGATGCTCAGCTTGCATTTATCTTCATTATAGAGATGGCAAAACGTAGTGTCTTATCTGTTACGCTGATGTTGCCTTCCTCTTTATCTCATAGATCCTGGTGCTCAACCACTTTTAGAGGGGAGTAGTTGAGGGCGAGGCAGTTTTGGCACAGGTGTGGTGGGAATGTGGTATACATTTTTGTAATGTTATCATAGTTGAGAAAGGTATTCAACATGTTGGTGCTGAAGATGATACCACGCAAATATGGTTGAGATAGCATCTGTTGTCTTCTCTTTGTCACAGGACAGTATAGTAATATACTGTAACATCTTGTAATGTTATCAATCTACTGTAGGATCCCTGTCCTTTCTCATAGATGAACATGAAAGAGTCAAATGACTTCCAAGTCTGAAGTAAGTCTGAACTCTGGCCATTTTTATGCATAGTGTTTGCACTGTATATATTTTTACTGTTAATGTTGGCTGAATACTATCTCTGGCGAAAACTTTGAATCAGCATCAGTATCTCTTTTTTTGTGTGAAGTCTTTATTTCTTCTGGTTTTCTTTTTCTATTTTCTATTTATATATTTTGCGCTCTTATTTTTGTGGTAAACACATGCATTTGGTTATGAGATACAACAAACAGCTGTTCTGAAAAAACATAAAACATTTTCTTTTCAAAACATGAACATATCTTTTTAACATATATGAGCTTTCCTTTTTCAAACATGTTTGAAGAACGTATGATTTTTTTTATGTTTGCAAACTTTTTGGGGTATTTATAAATACTTCTTGAGGCAACACAGGTATATTTTTTTCTCTTGAAAGTGTATTTTAATACATGTAAATTTATTTTAAACATGAGAACATATGTTCTGCAACACATTTTTTTAACAATACATGAGCATTTTAATAAGTCGATATTTCTCTTTTTACAATGGACAAACATTTTCTAGTTATTAAACTGATCATATAATATTAGATGATGCATCATGCGTTGTTGTGGGAATCGTGTTAAAACAAATGCATTAAATTGGTGCTTAAAACAACGAAAAAAATAAAAATATAAGAGAGTATGTGACAAAATGATGTATAAAAAGATAAAAAAAACTTTTGAACTTAGCACGACATCATCTATAACAAAAATGTGAAGCATGAACTATATGGGTTGGTCTTAGCGTCTAACAGATGTACTATCTATGAACACACAAAGTAACCGTGAAAAAATGAAGTTGCACTTGAAATGCATCACTTGATTCCTTCTGAAAAAATGACATGCATGACTTGATAAGGTGATATCGTTTGCAAGAATATATTATGTTAAAAAATGGTAACATATGAGTACATGTACAACTTGCTAATGTCATATAATTTCGTCCGGATGGATGGCTATCAATAGTTGAGCTGATGTGAACACCCATATGTGCAAAGAAATTTAGTAGGGGAGACTGGCTATTTAGATATAGAAAATTGATAAACTTATATATACAGATTTGAGATTTTGATATTTAAATAGGAGCGATGGGGAGTGAGGGGCACATGTGAGGAGCGCATGTGATTTCCCCTGGTTTTCTATGGGTTTTCCTTTGGGATTCCCCCTTTTTCATGCTTTTCTTGTGTAATGCATAGCGGGAGCACATGTGTGATGTGCCGTGACGCATAGGCGGGCTCCGTCGTGAAACACATGTATGTTTTGTAACTTGCGTTGCACGGGAGTACACTATCTCGTGGGAGAGAACAAGTACATAAACACATGGAGCACACATATGTTAATTCGGGGAGTATATGTTAGTTTTCAGCGGGAGTACAAGTCGTCGGAATCTATGGACGTGCAGTCTGCAGCTTTATCAGGGGAGGCCATGGCGGTGGCTACTGCGCTGGCTTCTACCAAGGCCCTGGTGTCCTCGCAGGATGGGGCTAAGGGTCGTGATCTTGGTTCTGACAAGGAGGGTGAGCGGGCTGCTAAGTGGGCGGGCAAAAAAGAGAAGATGATTTGTTACTGTTGCGGTGAGCAAGGACATTTTATTGCGGAGTGTAACATGGAGTTGTGTGACACGTGTCTAAAACCTGCTCATGAATCGGGTGTGTGTCCAGTGCTGATGCATCCTTTGCCGACGGTGACCATGTATGGGGTGTGCTGTGAGGACATGATGTTCTTTGAGTCACCCGCGCCGGCTCTCCGCGCAACTTGACTACAGGGTTGGTCAAGGTCACGAGGGGCTACTTATCTGAGGCACGAGTTATGCAACGTCTGAATGAGCTTGCTCCTGGGAACTATCGTTGGGAGCTTATCTGACTGGATGATAATTTATACAAGGTTGATTTTCCGTCAGTGGAAGAGCTGAAGAAACTCCTTAAGTTTGGTATAGCTCGAGTGCCGGGTACTGAATGTATTCTTGAATTTGATGCTTGGAAGCAAACAGAACCCAAAGGCACACCTTTGTCTCAAGTCTGGGTTCGTTTTTCGGGGGCACCCTCCAAGCCTCTCAGCGATGCTGGGGTGGTTTGCAGTCTTGGGTCTTTGGTCGGAAAGACCGAGCAAGTAGATATGCAGTTTACTCGGACTCATGGGGTGGCCAAGTTACTTGTCAGTGTTCGATCTATTGAGCATATTCCGGATGTGGTTTCGTGGACGCATGAAGGAGTGGTCGAGTGGTTTACAAACTGGATATTGAATTAGAGGACGTTGAGATGTTTCAGGAAGCAGTACTAGGTGGAGGTGATGTGAACATGTCTGATAAAGATGATGATAATGGCAATGGGGAGAATAACGGTGGTGATGGAGCACGTAAGGGTTCAGATGCGGCTGCAAGTCGACCCAATCTGCAGGCGCCGGAAAAGGGTTCAGTGAAGACTTCGTCCCCACCTGTTCACACTCTCAGGTTTGGATCCTTCAGGACGCCGAATTCCGCACCTCCTCGATTGTGGAGTGACCGTGTCGATAGTGATGATGCTGCAGAGCACGATTTGCCACCTATTCCGATGGAGCCACTTGTCTTGTCGCCGAAGAGTGGGCCGGCCCTGTCAGGAGTGGAGCGCGCCACGACTCCAGTGCGCAAGACAGCAGCTAGGCAGGAAGGCATAGCGGCGTCATTACCGGTGTCGGGTCAGCCGGAGGTCGGCTATACATCGGGGGCTCGTGCTTGCTACATGACTCCGGCGCGGGTTACTGAGGGGTCGCCTCGCGCGCTTGGGCTGGTGGCTCAGCGAGTCCACGAGCCCAGTGCGCCCAAGCACCACGAAGTGCCCAGGGTCTTCGCCACTGGCGATTCGAGGCGGCGGCTCTGGACTCGGCCGCGAGATCACCTCAGGCACGTTCTTCACCGACTTCGTCAGGAGGGCGCCGGCCGTCCATGGGTCCTGCGGGGGTTGGACCTGGAGGCGCCAGGTCGCCGACCCCCCTTCATTCGCGTGGTCACGTCACGACGGACGGCCCTGCGGAGGTGCTGCAGGTCCCGCGGTCTATCGAGGAGGTGATTGCGTTTGGCGGCCACCCGGACCCGGCACTTTCTGGCAGGCGCGTCAGTGCTCGGGTTCAGAGCCAGCCTGATGCCGACAAATTTCAGTTTGGGCGCGCGATAAGAGCCGCCAAGCCTAGGGACGTCGAGGCCCAGACAGGTATGTCGGTTAATAAGCAATGCTCTATTCTGCATTTTTCTGAACATGAGGTTATGAGTAGAGCCCATGACATAGGAATCTCGCTAGGGACAAATGGGGCCGAAATTGTTAAATCTGTTAATGACATCTTAGACCTAGAGGCTGAGAGAGCCTCTGAGTTGATCCGACAGTTAGCGGCGGTTAAACCTATGTCCGATGTCGATATTCATAATTTGAGTGTCCCCTCACTTGAGAATTTTTGCGACGAGATGATGCCTGCATCGGAGGTCGATGAGGAGGCAGGAGGGGTAGAGACTACGCTGTCAAGTGAGGAGTTATCTAGTTTGGAGAGGTCACCGGAAAACATTGTTCCTCAAGCGGACATGCCGGTGTTGACCAAACCTAAACGACCCTGGAAGAGGAAGATCTATCCAGCGTCAGCGGTCCGTAGGAGTGCGAGAGTGAAACTCAAGAAAAACTTCCATGATGAAATATGAAAGGGATCTTTTGGAATAGCAGAGGTCTGGCAGACTTGGCTAAGCAACGGTTCCTTGCTGAAACAACTATAGAGGATAAATTAGAGTTTATCGCTCTTCTTGAGACGGGTAGAGATAACTCACGCCACAATTCCTAGGCTCACTTACAGCGGGAGTAGCCTTTGATTGGCACTGCCTTCCGCCAAGAGGGCGATCCGGTGGGATTCTCTTGGGAGTGAAGTGTGAGTCTCTTGAGGTTATAAATGTAGTAAGAGGAGATTATACGGTGAAGTTCAGGGTTAGGTCCAAATTGGATGGGTTCCGTTGGGCCTTAGTGGCAGTTTATGGTGCTGCCCAACCAGAGTTTAAGCCAGAGTTCTTAGCAGATCTGGTTCGGATTTGTGGAGATGAAAGACTGCCAATTTTGGTAGGAAGCGATTTTTAATATCATTAGGAGGAAGGAAGAAAAGAACAATGATCATTTTGATGGACGGTGGTCTTTTATGTTCAATATGATCATTGAGAGTCTTAATCTTAGGGAGATAGAACTTTCAAGAAGACAATTTACCTGGGCAAATTCTCTTCCTACTCCTACGTACGAGAACCTTGATAGGGTACTGGCGAGTGTGGAATGGGAACAAAAGTACCCCTTAGTATCGGTGCATGCGATGCAAAGGGCGATCTCGGACCACACACCCCTGTTAGTTAATTCAGGGGACGCCACGCATATTGGCAATAAAAATATTTTCTCGTTCGAACTAAGCTGGTTTGAAAAAGAAAAAATCATTGAGATGGTGGCAAGAGAGTGGGCTAAACCAGTGAATGGCAAATCTAGCGTGGAACGCTGGCAAAACAAAATCAGACACCTGAGACAATTCTTGAGGGGTTGGGCCAGAAATGAGAGTGGGATCTACAAAAAAGAGAAGGAGAGGCTTCTCCAGCTAATTCAGACGCTAGATATACGGGCGGAAACGAATTTGCTGGACTAGACTGAGCAAGCTTGTAAGTCCGAGGCCAAGGCCAAATTACGTTCGTTACTTAGAGAAGAAGAAATGAAGTGGGCATTGCGTGCCAAAGTTCTTAAGGTGGTAAAAGGGGATGACAATACACAATTTTTCCATATGATTGCGAATGTCAAGCATAGGAGGAAAAAAATCATTCAGCTAGAACAGGATGAGGAAACAGTTGTTGGACAGGAGAATTTGAAGCTTTATATCTCCAACTATTACAAGCAGTTGTTTGGACCTCCGAAAGATAACGCCGTGACTCTAGATGAGAGTGTACTGGCTGACATCCCTCAGTTGCAGGCAGAAGAGAATGAGATCCTTTCTGCTCCTTTTACTGAGAAGGAGGTGTTTGAAGCGATAGCTCAAATGAAACCAAACAAGGCACCGGGACCAGATGGGTTCCCGGCAGAATTTTATAAGAAATGTTAGCATATCGTGAAAGATGATCTTATGCCTATGTTTCATGATCTTTTTAATGGGCATCTTCAACTGTTTCATTTGAATTTTGGCACGATCACTCTTCTACCTAAAAAGGAGGAGGCCATCCGCATAGAGCAATTCAGGCCCATATGCTTATTGAATGTCAGTTTCAAAATCTTTACGAAAGTGGCCACCAACAAGCTGACAAAGGTTGCACACTCGGTGATGCAACCAAGTCAAACTGTCTTTATGCCTGGAAGACACATACTAGAAGGGGTAGTTGTCTTACACGAAACCCTACATGAAATCCACTCGAAGAAACTCGATGGAGTGATATTCAAAGTGGATTTTGAAAAGGCTTATGATAAAGTCAAGTGGCCTTTTCTATAGCAAGCTATGCGCATGAAAGGTTTCAATGAGGCCTGGAGGAATCAGGTGGATTCCTTTGTTCAGAAAGGCAGGGTTGGAATAAAGGTCAATGATGATATTGGACATTATTTTCAGACGCATAAAGGCCTGAGGCAGGGTGACCCAGTGTCCCCGATACTGTTCAATATTGTGGCCGACATGTTGACAGTACTCATAGGCCGGGCCAAGGAAAAGGGGCTATTGGTGGACTAGTCCCTCATCTGGTGGATGGGGGGGGGGTCTCCATCTTACAATATGCGGATGACACAATATTATTTATCGAACATGACCTTGCACAAGCTCGAAACATGAAACTCATCCTTTGCCTTCTTGAGCAATTGTCGGGGTTGAAGATCAATTTCCACAAAAGTGAGCTCTTCTGTTTTGGAAGGGCCAAAGATGACCAACAAGAGTACAAGCACCTGTTCGGTTATGAACTGGGATCGCTGCCCTTTAGTTATCTTGGCATTCCAATCCATCATAGGAAATTGACTAATAAAGAATGGAAATGTATCGAGGATCGATTCGAGAAGAAACTTAGCTGCTGGAAGGGTAAGCTTATGTCATATGGAGGACGTCTAGTATTAATTAATTCGGTACTAACGAGCATGCCGATGTTCCTCCTGTCTTTTTTCGAAGTACCCAAAGGGGTACGCAAGAGATTAGACTTTTATCGATCTCGATTCTTTTGGCAATCAGACAAGGTTAAGACAAAATATCGTCTGGCAAGATGGGATATTATTTGTCGACCAAAGGACCAGGGGGGTCTTGGGGTTGAAAACCTCGAGGTGAAAAATAAATGCTTGTTGAATAAATGGATATATCGATTATCGCTGCATTCCGAAGGAATGTGGGCCCAGATTCTTCGCAACAAGTATTTGCACTCCAAAACTCTAGCCCGGGTTACCGTAAGACCTAATGATTCACCATTTTGGAAGGGACTCATGAGAGTGAAAGATACTTTCTTCCATAGGGTGAAGTTTAGTGTTGGGGACGGCTCAACAATAAGGTTTTGGAAGGATACGTGGTTAGGTGATACGCCGCTAGCTCTCCAGTATCCTTCTTTGTATCATATTGCTCAACGTAAGGAAGAGTACGTGGCAACGGTGATGCAGACGGTACCCTTGAATATCCAGTTCAGGCGATCTCTAGTGAGGGAATGCTGGACTTCTTGGTTGCACTTAGTGAGGAGGCTAATGGAGGTGCACCTTTCCGATGAGGAGGATTCTTTTAGATGGAAGCTCACGAATAATGGCTTGTTCACGGTCAAGTCTATGTACTTAGATCTCATCAACTCTGACCCAATCCCGCGATCGCTTCATATTTGGCGAGTTAAAGTGCCCTTACGAATTAAGATATTTATGTGGTTTGTCCACAAACAAGTGATTCTAACCAAAGATAACTTACTGCGGCGGAGAAGGGTATGTAGCTCGAGGTGTTGTTTTTGTGATCAAGATGAAACAATACAACACCTATTTCTTGATTGCCCTCTTGTGAAGTTACTTTGGCGATCGGTGCATGTAGCCTTTAATATTTCACCTCCTGGTAGCATAGAAGCGTTGTTTGGGACGTGGCTTGATGGACTGAATGTTCATATCGCGTGTAATATTCGGATTGGAATATGCGCACTTATTTGGGCTATATGAAACTGTATGAATGATATGATTTTTAATGGAAAACCTATGACTAATTTCTTGCAGGTCATATTCCGGGCTACGACATGGATCCGTACTTGGTCATTACTCACTTCTACGGCCTCCAGAGCAGCTGGCTACTGGGTGCAACCGATGGGAGATGGCAGCACGGGTTTTCTTCAACCGGTTTGGATGACGATCACTGCATAGGATAGGTCCTTACTGGATCCTTGTTCAGCCGGATGCGGCTTTGAGACTTGTACTCTTTTGTGAGCAGTACTTTGCACTTCAGACTTTGATACTGTCGGTTTTTTAATAAAGTGGCCGCATGCATCTATCCGATGCAGAGGCCGGAGATGACCTCCTTTTCAAAAAAAAAAAGCGGTTCATAATTTGAACGCTCAATTCAAGAGATATTTGAAAAAAAAAACAGATCCAACTACAGAACACGTATATACAAACCACACATCCCTCTTACAAAAAGACCGCTCCAAAACTCTGATGGAGAGATTGAAAATAACCTTTGCAAGGAATACCCTTCATTTAGTGATTTTGTATTTTAATCACAGCTTTAAATAGGAGAATCCTGCTCAAACAACTATAATGTGGTTATATCACATTATTTTGTAACTTTACCAAACAATTTTACGTAAATACCATTTAGCAGCTCCCTGCTCAAACAGATATAGTGGGACTATAGCTGGTTATTTAAACTTTAATTTAAATATAGAAAAATATCTCTATGAATGGGCCGCATCAAATACCAGCCCATGTATAAGTTGGTTCTTTGCTGGCTACTACAAAGGGTAATACTGTTTGATGCTCCTTGCGTCAAGTAGTTGAGCAATCGCATCCAAGGAGCAAAATGAGCTAGCAAATGTACTGGTCCAATTAGCTAGTTACTGGTATCGACAGGTTCCGATTTTGGGAATGTTGTAGATCTGGCCTTTTCAGTTTTAGGAAGCTTCTAGAAAGTTTTTGCCGGTTTCTCCATTTTGTGTTCTTTTTTCCCTTGAATTTAAGCAGGGTTTTGGTTTTATTTTTTCCAAAAAATTACAAAATGTTCACGGTTTATTTTTTTTCAAAATGTTCATGTTTAGCATTTCCAATAATATTCATTAACTTTTTCACAATTTATAAAACGTTTCCAATTTTTATAAAATGCTCATATTTTTTCAAAGTATTATCATTTTTTTTAAACACTTCTAAAAAGTAAACAAGTATTCATTTTTACTAAAAACAAAAATAAAAACTGACCAAAAACTAGTTTTTTTATAAGAACACCAAAAACTAGTAATAAAATCAAAGGAATCACTCCCTACAATGTTGAGTTCTTAATGGGACTGCCTGCCATGAGCGCTCCCTGTGTGAAAGGTTGACTACTTGCTGCAAAATGCGTCAAAAGGGAGCAACTAATCAGCGGACAGGTGCCCCATGGGTGGGCTTCCCCGAGGAAGGCGGGGGTGGTGGAGGTGGTGGGGCGCTTTGGCAGTTAAACACCGTGTTGCAAGGGCTCGATTAGCATGCTTGCATAACTGCTGGTTGTTTCCTTTTGTTTTAATTTTTATTTCATCGATTTTGCTTGGTTTTTCCTTCTTTGTACACAATGTATAGTTGTATTCTTTTGGCTACAAAAAATATACTCCAAAGTGCATGAGCGTGTGTCTACGTGAACACGAAGTACATGCTGCATCTAACGGAGAGTCCAGATGTGTTTCCTGCGAAGCACAGACATGCTCCTCAGAAAAGAATATGTGTGCTCCGATCTGTGCTTTCCCCGGGAAGCACGGGTGTGCTCCATAGGGAAGCACATGTGTGCTATGCGCAGTGCACAAGTGCACTGCGCGCGGACCATGGGTGGACTATGCGGAAAAGCATAGTTGTGCTTCACCATGAAGCACATGTGCACTACGCGAGGAGCAATACTGTACTACACGGAGAACACAAAGTGCACTACACGTAAAGTGCAAATGTACCCTACACATGGAGAATACAACTGCATTACCACTCGGAGCACACGTTTAATATGCGGAGAAGCACAAACTATGGTAGGGAGCACAAGTTTCGTTAATAGAAGTTTGTCAAAATCAATTAACATATTTAATTTTGAAGACATCGACACGATGACTGCAACAATGGAAACAGTTCATGGTTCACGAGATATCTTGATTTGAAAATTGAATCTCATGAGAAAATGTACAACCATCTCCCATCCTTTTGATGAAAAACCCGCCAAAGCTCTTTGAGAGCGACATTTGGCACACATGACACCACAAGGGAAGCGGAAGAGAAATCTTGGTAAAGAATACACCTCGACTAGGGATTTCGAAGCTCCTAATACAAGGCACATGCAAGAGACCTCGCTAAGACCCTCCTGAAAAACGTCAATCAAAAAGTTTTTTGTGAGTTTATCGAGGCGGGTAGAGCCTATGCCTCCTTTGTGATAGGAATATTGTAGAGGGATAGGAAACCATGAAGTGAGATTACATGTATTTCAAATTTTATATGGAAAGGGATGTCATTCCATTTATACAAGAGGATTTCTTTCCACTGGGCCTGGACTAATGTTTTCTTTATTTAAAATACAAATGGTTCTATCTCTATTCCTACAAATCAATGGGCTGCTTTCCTATCCTTGAGTACAAAGCAGGCCTAAAAAACCTGAAATGAAAAATTTGGGCTAGCAGTGTAAGGACCAAGTAATCGTAGGCTTACAGGCTTGTTGCCTATTGGCATGGCTGCAGCATGTAATGACGCCAACCGCAACATTCAGAAATCATGATCCATGCTGAGGTACATGCGCCGTTAGCGTGATAGCACAGATCGCATGATCTAGCAATAGAACTATGGTGATCTCGGGACATAAATGCTCGGCTCCAATCTTGGTGTTCTTTGGTATGTAAGTTCATGTTAGCGCTAGATGGACGCTCCATTGAAGCTTTCCAAATTCTAACCAGTAAACAGATGTATGGCACTTACATGATATGGATAGGCTTTCATTGGTGCTATATGAGTGGTGTAGAGTGTTTTGATTCGGATATTAGATGAAACTGTTGATAGGGAAATATTGAAGTGAACTCTGGACGGGCAGTGTCCCCTGTGCGGTGTGATCGAAGATACCAACCACATTTTATTCAAGTGCAGCCTGGCACAGCTCC
This sequence comes from Aegilops longissima, assembly GCA_021605205.1. Lineage (NCBI taxonomy): Eukaryota > Viridiplantae > Streptophyta > Magnoliopsida > Poales > Poaceae > Aegilops > Aegilops longissima. The sequence goes on from CM038681.1 coordinate 443,889,187, forward strand.
TATGGGGCTCCACTCATGATACCACAAAGTGCAATTGGGCACCCAATTCATTTGGAGCCTTCCATACCTTAGTTGCAAGGCTTTCTGGGCGGCCCCGTAGAATTACTTGCTTTGGCTTTGCGGCAATGGCTTGGGCCTTATGGCATGCTCGGAACAAAGCTGTAATTGAAGGAAAATTCATTAAACACCCTGTTGATATCATCTACAAAATGATCATTTTTATGCAGCTATGGAAACCATTGAACAAGATGGAGGACGCTTCCACATTGCAGTACTACTGGAGAAGCTCCAAGCATTCGCCTCCCAGCTACGGCGGCACAGGACCCATGATGATCAGCAGGGCGGCTGAGGGCCTCTGTCGTCAGGTTTCGCGTCGCCTCGCTTCATTGGCTGCGCCGGCATTCATTGCTCCGGCTAGGCAGAGCCCACTAGTTATTTGGCCTGGTGCCTCGACCCTTTGGGTCTGTATCGAACCTTTTTCTTTTCCTGTTTCCTTTCGGTGAACTCCTTTGAACCTTGGTATGTACTTGTAAGGGCTTCAGCTTGCTAAAGCCGGGGAACATGCCTCCTCTCTAAAAAAACTTTCGGTTTATCGGTGCACTTACTCATGCACTTGCTGATCTAAGTATGCAGTATCAGAATTGTACAATTTCTTCTTGGGAGATGGCGGAGCCATTTCGCTATATTATTGGCATGTTTGTGCGCATCTGTAAGAAAAGGCTAGTTCATGCCACAACTACGAGCAACTCTAGTAGACCCCGCAAAAAGCCCCGACCCGCAAAATAACCATCAAAATACGGGTTGGCGTGGAAAATCCCGCCCGAACAGACCCCGCATACGCGTCCGACCCGTATAATGTTTTGCGGGGCACGTCAAAAGATCTCCCCCGACCTCTAGATTCACGGGGTGGGAGGGCGACCCGAGCTCGGCCCCTATCCGAAGCGAGATTTGGCGGGAGGGACATTTCCGCGCGGCCGTTCCCGCTCCCCCCACCCTCCACCACCATTCCCCTGCCACCTCCCGCTCCGGTGCATCTTCCCCGGCAATCCTTCACCGCCATGGATGACACCTTGCTGTCCCCCATCACCCTCGAGGTCACGCACGCTCAATCCCCTCGGGCGGATCTCGTAGCCGGCCATGTTGGCCCCGCCGTCGCCCAAGGCACTACTGCACCTGTCCGCAAGTGGCAGGGCAACGTGGTCGTGCAGGGCGGGAATCCGGCTGCCCCCACCGGAAAGGCCCACGCTCCGGGCGCCAACGCTGCTGCGCGATCCCGACCAGCGGCGGAGAAGGTCGGCAAGGCCTCTGGCGTAAAGCGGAAGAGGATTCCGGCTACAAAGAAGCCGGCTCCTTCATCCACTCCCTCCGCCCCGGAAAGAGGTTCCCCGGCGATGCCGCTCAATGATGCTGCTCCCACCGCAAGCGAGGTGTTCGACGAAATGGCCGGAAGGTATGCCTCTTCGGTCATGGAAATTTTCTTTGCTTTGGCGATAGCTCGTGACTTCTTGTCGTTCACTATAGCGGTGGTTCGAACAATGCAACTGCCGAGTTCGTGAACTTATTGGACACCAACGCCGTTGACATTGATAAAGCCCCGTTCGCCGCATTTGATTACAATGAAACGGAGGGCGGTGTGGATGATCATGGGGGTGAAGAAGAAGTGGAGGAGATCGATGAGGGGGCGTATGAGCTTTTATTTGCGCGTGAACTGGGTTTTATTGTTTGAATTTGAACTTATTTGTCGGAACCGATGTCAAATTCGATAATTGGGCGTCTTCGGTTTGCGGGTTGATGCGGCGGTGCCCAAGTAGACCCCGCGTAGCCGACCCGTAAAAAACATATTCACCCGCGCCGGCCTGCATATACACTTTTCCGCGAACTGCAAAAGACTTATGCGGGTTGAGATTTTGCGGGGTCTGCTAGAGATGCTCTAAATGGGTACTAAGAGCATCTCCACTAGTCCCCCCAAGAAGCCTCTCCAAAGCATTTTTTCACTGCGGGCGAGTAAAAATGCTCCCACTCGCACCCCCAGCACCTTAGTTTTCGCCAGATTCGAACAAAAACGACGCCGGCGTCCCCAGGGCAAACCCAGGAAGCTGGGGGGCACCTGGGGGCTTAGGGCCCGTTCGAAAGTGGTCTGGATTCCCTAACGAGCCAGCTTCTCCACGAGCCAGCACTAGCTAGCTTCTAGCGGGAGCCAGCGTTCGTTTGGCAGCAGAAAATGCTTCGCCGCGCCCTGTAGCAAGAAAAACGTTTCGCCGTGCCCTGTAGCGAGAAGAAAACGCTTCGAGAAGGCACTTCGGGAGGGCATTCCATGTAATTTCCAGCAACTCCCGCTTCTCGTTTTTCAGGAGCTGGGCGATCGTAGCTTCGGTTTTTTGCACTACGGGCCGAGCGGATTCCGGGAGCGGGCTTCTCGAAGCTGCGGCGTTCGGCCAGCTCCTCGCCCGCTTCTGAAGAAGCACGGTCACTTCCGAACGGGCCCTTGATCTCGCCGTTTGCAGGCGCTGGCCCACCTGCCAGCGTCTCTCTGCCGTTCTTGCTCCTCCCCTCACCTCTTTGTTTCTTTCTTGGTCGACTGCACGGAGCCATGGCCACCGAGCTCGCGCAGGAGGAGGCGGTGGCCGCAGCAGTCGACGAGGATGACGCCGCACGCGGGCGACACGGGAAGCCGAGGCCGAGCGCGACGCCCGCGGTGGGGACGGACGGCGGCAGCGCGGGCGCGCGGGACACGACGCAGTGCCAGCGGCGGCACACCGCCTCGCACCGACAGCCGCCTGAAGAAGTCGTCGCTGTACCCGCTCTTCTTCTTGGCGTTGAGCTGCGTGACGAACCCGGGCTTGAGCGAGTCGCAATAGTCGAGGAACCTCGCCGTGATGTCATACCCCTCATCCCACCGGTTGCCGCTCCCCCGCGGCCTCGAGTGCCCAGGCGCGAGCCCGGCCTTGAGCCGCACATAGTCGGCGATCCCCTCAATGAGCCCGCCGTTTGCCGCGCCCTGCCCGTTCCACTGCCACACGTGCGTCGCCTCGTGGTATAGCACGTCGGTCACCTCCTTCTTGACGTCGCCGGAGGTGTAGCCGTCGACGTAGCTGGTGCTGAGGTGGATGCCGTTGCCGCTGGTGTAGGCGAGGCCGTCGAACTCCTCCACGATGAGGGTGACGGCGTCCACGGGCTTGCGGTCGGCCACGGCGCCCTGGTTGAAGGTGCTCCAGAGGAAGGTTGAGTACGCGAGGCCGACGGCCTGGTCGAAGCGCTGGCCGCCGGTGGTGTCCGACGCCGTGTTCGACGCATTGAACGTCACAGCCCGGGCCGGCGCGGCCATGGTCACCAGGACGAAGATGGCTACCGTGGCTACCTGAAGCTTCACCGGGTCCAAACGGAGGGAGTGCGCCGCGAGCAGGGCCTGCATGCACCGGAGCAGCGCCTAGTGTACTTGGCGCTCGCGGCGGGCGAGCTCGTCGGGCGGCGTCACGGCGGGGCGGCGTGAACGCTTCCACGGACAGCCCGTCTCCTCAAGCTTCTCCACCACCGCCCGTATGCTCGGCCGCGAGGGCCGCCACGACGTCATCTATGACTTGCTCGACGAAATGCCGCTGCCTACTTGAGCCTCAACACTGCTTCTGGGAGCGCAACGAGTGAAAAAAATTGCGCCCCAAGACCAAAATTTTCGCCCGCAGCCTCCTAAGCGGCGAAAGAAATGCCTCCTGGGGTGCTAATGAGTGAAGATGCTCTAATGCTTGTTCGGTATGTGGACTATAATTAACACCATGGAAAAGGCACGGTTTACACTGCAACAAAACATGCATCTCGCCTTCTATAATCAAACATCAATTAGCAACTTTTTTTTTTGAGACAAATCAATTAGCAACTATAGGAGGTGCAGCGCTAAGCAGGTTATTTGCAGAAGACCCCAAACTTTTGGTTACATGTTACTAGAAAAAGGTTATCATTGTCCAAATTTGTGAAGTTGTATTAATATATCTTAAATCCATTGCAACGTTCTACAAGACACACGTTTTTTCTTTTGAGGCAACAAGGCACACGAATTCATATTGGCTGCTCATTGCCGAGGAAACACATAGAGCGGGGAGGACTTGTATAGGATCAGCCTTTTAGATGAGATTATAGGATCAACTCAAATATTTCATATTTAGACAATCCAAAAAAATCTGAAAAAAAAATGTACAACATACCTGCGGGGTATGTCTACAACTCCAAAAAAAAAAAAACAGCTCAAAACTAGATCTATAGTTAGCGATTCGAAAAAGACAAATTCGATTATGAATAGTATCAGCTTAGGGATGAATAGTATTTGACACTATTCATATCTGATTTTGTCTTTTTTGTTTCTCTAAGTGTAGTTCGATTTGAGAGCTGAAACTTTTTGAGCTTGTACATCAAACATGGATATATGTCTCTAATTTTTTTCAGAATTTTTTGACATGTTTTGTATCTTCAAAATGATTGATCTCATTGATCTCACCTAAGAACAGATCCTATACAAGTCTTCCCCCGCATAGAGCCGAGCGCACATGGGCCTGCCGTGTGGTCTTATCCACGCTGTTTTTGTGTGTTCGATTTGTGGGGTTTGCATTTTCGTTTTACTTCCTGGATTTGTATTTTCTCCCAACTTTTTATTTTCTTATTTCATATGTAAAGTAAAGTTCTTGTGTGTATAAGAACTTTTTTTCCAAAATATAGTATGGACATTTTTTTGAAAATGCATTGTGAACATTTTTAAATACTTATACAATTTTACAAATGTCAACGCATTTCTAAAAATAGTAAAAAACAACATGTAATTTTAAGAAACGTTCCCACACTTTAAAAAATAGTCATATAATTATAAAAGAGATGTTCATTTTTTCTTTCGAAAAACAAAAAGGACGAAAAATCATATAGAGAATCAATCACTTGAAAACCTAGAGAAGGCGCACTCAGCAACGAACAAAGACCAAAACATTGACTGGACCGGTCAGTGAGAATCTTATTCCTTTTTTAGGGTAACTAGGGATTTATTCAAGGTTCAAATCAAGAGGGATACAATCAACATCTGGTAAACCCCTAGCCACAAGTGGCGGCCCACTCCAAGAGACGCGTCTCCTTTGGCTAAAGAGTGGGCTTCAAAATTATTATCTCTATGCTCAAAGCAAAAAACAACCTTAGAAAATAACAATGTACTAAACTGTATGTCCCTAAGCATCGGAGCATATGATGGCATAGCTCCCTTCTTAATATTAGTTACCACTTCCATGCAGTCTGAGGCAACAACAAGTTCCTGGAGGTGTAAATCTTGAGCGAGGGCAAGTTCCTCGATACATGCGTGCGCCTCAAGACTGGCTGGGTCGACAAGTCCTGTAATAACAAGAGCCAATGCACCAAAAAAATGTCTAGACTTGTCGCGGGCTACTGCTGTTGCTACTCCTTTGTCTCCCAAACTTGAAATACCCCCATCGACATTCAGTTTTTCCGCATCACCTGAAGGGGGAATCCACTTCCGTTGCCGAGCTATCGGTACAGATGGAGCTATGGCGCGGTTTGGCCGAACTGAAGCAATGTCCAGCTCCTCAAGGTACCTGTTGATGAAGGATATAGCAGACAATGGACTCTGGAACTGATCATCATGTATTGCACGCCTTCTTGCCCACCAAATGGACCATATAGTAACCAAAACCCTCGCCAACTCCTTCTCCTTCAATGTCTCGAACAACCAGAAAAGCCATAATTTTGCATCGTCACTCCTATTTGATATCACGTGCTCAAGGGTTTCCTCATCCCCAAGGGCCCATACACACCTCGCCATCTGACAGTTTAACAAAGAGTGGCGCCAAGAATCAACATCAGAATTGCAAATTGTGCAGACCAGAGAATCCACCATATGTCGTTCATGACGTACTGATCCAATATGGAGAGAAGTGTGTGCCAACCTCCAAACAAAAATTCGTACCTTAGAAGGTACTTTCACTTTCCAGAGTGTAGACCAAGATTGTTTAGTAGCTTGTTGATTTGAGTGACTAGGGCGATGTTCTAACCAGTCTTCTCTTTGAGATTTGATCGCGGAAATCATTCGGTAAGCAGATCGGATAGAGAAGACCCCTCGTTTGTCATAGTGCCAAGACCAAAAATCATCTTGTACCCTCATGCTTAGCGGACTATTTAGGATGACCTCAATATCAAGGGCAATAAAAGTGCTCAGCTAGCACTTGTATGTTCCACGTCCTAGTAGTGGGATCAATGAGATCAGCCACTACCGCCAGTGGGTTAGTAGATCAGCAGCACATTGGTCGCAATTTGTAGTCCCTGGGCAACCAGTTGTCACCCCATACATTAGTTGAAGCTCCAGAACCGATACACTTGATTAAACCCAACGCTAATATGTCTCTTCCCTCCAAAATGGACCGCCATACCTGAGATGGTGACGATCCCATGGTAGCATCCAGGAGGTTGCAGTTAGGATAGTATCTGGCCTTGAGAACTCTAGCACTGAGTGTAGTTGGTTCCTGCAAAAGTCTCCAAGCTTGGCGCGTAAGCAACGCCAAATTAAATAGCTCGATGTCATGAAATCCGAGCCCTCCCATGAATTTTGGCTTCGTCATAGTGTTCCAGGATACCCAGGCCATTCATATGTTCACAAAGACCTCTCGGTAGCTTGAAACATGCCATAGAATATGTGGGTATAGATTGAATGACGGACTTGATCAAAACTTCCTGACCCCCAGCTGATAGACACTTCTCCATCCATCCTTGCACACGTTTCCAAATTCTGTCTTTCAAGTACTTGACGCAGCCTTCTTTTGATTTTCCCACGTCAGAAGGTAGGCCCAAGTATTTTTTCCATAAGCGCTTCATTCTGTGCCCGCAGGACATTTTTTACCTCATTGCGAGTATTCTAATTCACTCCCTTGCTAAAGAAAACATAGGACTTCTTAGCATTGATCCTTTGTCCAGACGCATCACAATATTTCCTCAGAAGATCTTGGACTCGGGTGGCGCCCTCAACGGTGGCCTCAAAGAAAAGGAGGCTATCATCAGCAAATAACAGGTGGTTCATCGGAGGGGCTGAAGTTGCCACGGCCACACCCCGGATGCCATCTTGTGCTTTAAGCAAGCACGATAGTCCCTCTGTCGCCAGTAAAAGTAAGTACGGAGAAATCGGGTCCCCTGCCTCAACCCTCTCGAGGGTTTAAAAGGATCCATACTACCACCATTGAAAAGGACTGAAAATGAGACAGATGACACACATCTCATGAATGTCTCTGTAAACCGAGGGCTAATACCCATCTTGAGCATAACTGCCTTCAAATAACTCCACTCTAATCAGTCATAAGCTTTCATCATATCAAGATTTAGTGCACAAAAACGATTTCCCTTGACCCTCCTGGTTTTCATATAATGCAAGCATTCATAGGTTGTGATGAAATTGTCCGTGATGAGACGTTCAGGAACGAAAGCTGATTGCTCTTCAGAAATAACCTCAGGGAGAATAATTTTTAGCCTGTTTGCTAAGACCTTTGAAGTGATCTTGTAAATCACATTGCAAAGGCTTATAGGCCGAAATTGTCCTAAATTTGTTCCGTGTGTGGCTCGTCAGGTAATGACCATACACCCCGTGTTAAAAAAAACCGACCATACACCCCCATCACATTAAATCGCTACATAGGTTGGCCAATTCATCATTTTCTGTGTCCATTCAAATGATTTTCCCTGCATCTGAATTTTCTATGATCTCTTATGCCAGGTTACTCCCGGTCTTTTTCCTTTTAATTTTTTTTTTCTGAATTCGTTCACATTTATTTAAATCTGCTACTAGTTAAAAATTACTCCCTCCATTCCATAATATAAGAACGTTTTTGAAGCTAAAGTTGCTTGAAAAACGTTCTTATATTATGGGACTGAGGGAGTAGTGAACATTTCAGGAACATTTATTAAAATCAAAATATTTTTCATATTTGTGAACATTTTCGAGTTAGTGAACATTTTTTTCCTAAAAAATTAAAATTATAGAACCTTTTTAGCTTAGTCTTTCCTAGGTTTCTCCTGATTCTTTTTTGTTTCTTCAGGTTTTTATATATGTGCTTTCCCGCGTGAAGCATACTGTTGAAAGCACAATTGTGCACCATGTGAAACATAACTTGTGCTTCCCAAAATTTGAAAGCATAGTTGTGCTTCCATGTGAAGCACAAACTATGCTTCACAAAAAAATGTGAAGCGTCAAATGTGCTTCCATGTGAAGCACAGTTGTAGTTCCCTTTTCCAGTTTTTTTGTTTCCGTTTAATTTTGGATTTTGGTTTTTGTTTCCAGCTTCTTGGGTTTCAGTTTTTAAGGTTTTCATTTTTCCTGAATTTTTCTCCAGTAATGTTATTTTTAAATTTGTTTAAAGCTAATAGTTGGGATCTAGTTTCAAATACCTTGACACGAGAAACGTAACCGTGAAAAATGGTTCATGATTTGAACGCATAATTCGAGACATGGAGTGTTTCAAAAGACGAATCTATGAAAAAATGCACAAAACTCCGAGGTTGTGACAAGTGTTGCACATGTAGTGCACCACTTGTGACGACCATAGGAGGAGTGACCTTTACAAGCGGTTCCCCTTAACTAATGATTTCGTTATTATGCGTGTAGGGCATTGTGAGTCGCCCAGACATGCACCCCGCAACCTATGCGTCAACATGGCAATGGCCACCCACTACCCGCGAACCCGGCGGGTAAAAACCCTATTAGGGTATGGGTATGGGAAATAAAAATACACATGGATTTCTAAATGGGAAAAAATGATACCCATCGGCTAAGGCGGGTACAGGTACGAGAAGGCAATACCCATACCCGCAAACCCATGTCAGGTAGGTCTCATGTGTCATTGACTAGATTCAGAAGAAAAAAAACTTAAGTTACCACGCGGTAAATACAACTTATCAAGTAGATTTGTTCTTGTTTCCCTCCTCGCGCTTCCAGCCACCTTCAAAAGGGAAAATGCCTGGGTGCCATGGCGACTACAAGGTGGGGCATGGTCATGGTCGGGTCTTTGCTATGCGATGTCTGGCTACTCCTACGAGGAACGCATGTGCTCTGCCAATGACAAGGGCGGAGCATGACAAGCGTCCAATTTGGTGAATAATTTTGCACCCCACACTTAACATTTTTATTTTTTTAAATTTCTATGATGCATGAATGTGTTGATGGTTGGTCTATTGACGAATGTGTATGATGTATGACTGGACTATTTGATTGTTTAGTCAACTTTGAACATGCTGAAATATAAGTACTGAGATGGGTATTTTTATCCGCACGTATTAACCGTACCCAGCCGGGTACGGGTATGGTAACAATTTGAAACCCGGGGTGCGGGTACAGGTACGAGTTTGGGCAGAAAATATTGGAACGGGTGCGGGTTTGGGCACGCATTACCCATACTCATACCCTGTGGGTGCCATGTTGACCTACGCAGTGCTCCTGTGAGCCGCCGCATATGCGATCCTCGTAGTGCTAGGTTAGCTTTTTTCAGAGGGTTTTTCATTTTACTGTTTTCTATTAGAAATACTTAATAATGTAAAATTATTTGAGAATTTCAAAATGTTCATGAATTTCAAAACATATTCACAGAATTTAAAAATATCCGTTTTTTTTGTAAAAATATTCACGAAGATTTTTCATGAAACTAAAAATATTTCAAAATTTTTAAATAAATTTAAAAAATGAGGAAATTTCATGTATTTTAAAAGGTGTTCATGGATTTTAAAAATCTCTGATTTTAAAATGTTTTTACGTTGAAAAATGATCACGATTAAAAAAACAGATTTAAAAACAACTCTATTTGACCCTATACCCTGCTAATTTCGATGACAACAAGTAGGAAACAACTCTATTTGACCCTACCTTAGTTAACATATATTATATTTATATATACCAAGTATAAAATATGTTAAATAGAAAGTATAAATTAGAAAATGATTCTAAAAACTATGGAAAACAAACATGAACGTGAAAAAGAGTTTCATCGAATTTGGAAAAAGTTTGTGAAAATGAAAAAATTTCATCGATTTTGAAAAAAAGTTCACTGCTTTGAAAAAGTTCATCAAATTTGAAAAAGAGTTCATCAAATATGAAAAATGTTCAGAAATTTGAATAAAATTTCATCAATTTTAAAAGCTCATCAATTTTCAAAATTATAATTTATTTTGGAAAAAGTTTCATCAATTTTGAAAACAAGTTCACCAATTTTGGAAAAGGTTCACAAATATGAAGAAAGTTCAGTAATTTTAAAAAAAGTTCATCGATTTTGAAAAAAAATTCATCGAGTTTGAAAAAAAGTTTAATGATTTTGGAAAGAAGTTCATCGAATTTGAACAAAGTTCATGATTTTGAAAAAAATTCATAGGTTTCTAGGAAAAGTCCATGAAATTTTTAAAAAGTTCATGTTTGAATAATAGTTCTGAATTTGAAAAGGTTCACGTATTTTATAAAAAGAAAAAAGGGGGAGAAACTAAAAAACTGAGTAAAAATGATGAAAAACTAGCCAAACAAACAAAACAAAGTTCAGAATGAACAAAATAAGAAGATAAAGAAGTGATAGTAGGCAAAGCAGGATAGCTATCCGAGTTGGTTACTATCATTCTACCTTTGTATGGGAACAATGAGGTGTGCAGTTCGGTTCTCACCACACAGGAATATTTTTGAGCTTTGAAACAATAGAATGGGCCGAGCCCATGATTTGGGGAGGGGGAAGGGGGGTGTGCGCCGGTTGGCTGAGTTGCCTTTAACGGCCGCTTAATGCGCTAAGGGCCAGTTTTTTGTTGGCTTTTAGAATAAGCTGTCCCGTACCTAACTTATTCTAGAAGCCCAATCAAATTTATTTTTATAAAGCCTATTAATTAAGACTTGACTAATAAGCTTCTAAAAATATATTTCTGGTTGGGCTTCTTGAATAAATTGGGTAGGAAGCAACTTATTCTAGAAGTCCTAAAAATCTACTAAATAAACTGACCCTAAATAGGAAATGCCTATCCCAGGTGCCATATAGGGGCTCTCGTCAAGAGACCCAACCAAGGCCCTTCATAAAACATTGAGAAATGGCTATTCCTGCATTTATCTGGGTCGGCCATCTATGGGCAAGTAATAAGTGGGTTTAGAGCATCTCTAATGGGACTCCCTCCCACTTCCTTTTTCCCTGTACGTCTGGGTGAATAACTCGGACACGGCCCAAACCAAAAAAATGCCACTCAACAGCACTCCCATACCGAGCCCTAATGTCTGGGTTATCTGACACTCCTCAAACTGAGCCCATAAATGCGGCGGATTTGGGTCCGCCGGAACACGTTCCAATGAGTTTACGATGCCAGACTGGCCGATGGACCAATGACATAACCCATCGTTCGTCCCGGAGGTCATTGTTTTGTTGCTCGCATTTAAGGCGCCTCTCCGGCATGTCGCCCGAGGGGTCAAGCCTAGCTATTTAAGCCAGGTGACGACCCAAACCTTAGTCGCCCCTCAATTTTTTTCTCCCTTCCTTTCTCCCGTCTTCGTCATCAGACCACGTCCCCGGCCCCGTCATGTATGCATTCAATCTTGATGTCTGCCGTCCACCATGGTGCACAAGAAGATCACATGGTTCAAGTATTTGAAGCTGGAGCGCTACTCCTGGATCATGGTGGAAGTCCGCAACGTGGAAGCCAGACTCATGGCCCGCGTTGTGGTCAGCCTTCCTCTGGCCTTGGATGAGGAGAGGGAAGCCATGCACCCGGAGGAGGCGTTCCCGAAGTTAACCCTGTTGACTTCGAGTTGGAGATGGAAAAACATCACCAGCAGCGATGATGGTGTCCCTCACCACTCGATGGAGGAGGCGAGGGAGAAATCTGCCTCGGCATGAAGGCGGAGCACCTTGCGGCGAAGGAGCAGTTTGACGCCCAGCGCGCGGATGTTGTCGTCCTCGCTGAGCTCTACACCAACCCCGCCTTCTATGTGCAAAACCGCTCTGTGACGCCCCCGATTTGACCATACGCTAATCATGCACGCAAACGTGTACGATCAAGATCAGGGACTCACGGGAAGATATCACAACACAACTCTAAAACATAAATAAGTCATACAAGCATCATAATACAAGCATCATAATACAAGCCAGGGGCCTCGAGGGCTCGAATACAAGTGCTCGATCATAGACGAGTCAGCGGAAGCAACAATATCTGAGTACAGACATAAGTTAAACAAGTTTGCCATAAGATGGCTAGCACAAACCGGGATACAATCAAAGAGGCGCAGTCACCGCCTCGATCCTCCTAAACTACTCCCGGTCGCCGCCGCCGGCTGCACGTAGTAGTAGGCACCTCCAGTAGTAGGAGTCATCGCCGACGGTGGCGTCTGCTCTCGGATTCCAAAGATCTGGTTGCGACAACCAGAAAGAAAGGAAAGGGGGAAAAGGGGGGGAGGAAGCAACCGTGAGTACTCATCCAAAGTACTCGCAAGCAAAGAGCTACACTACATATGCATGGGTATATGTGTAAAGGGCCATATCAGTGGACTGTAAGAGGGGGATAACTAATCATGTCGAAGACTATGCTTCTGGCAGCCTCCGTCTTGCAGCATGTAGAAGAGAGTAGACTGAAGTCCTCCAAGTAGCATCATATAGCATAATCCTAGCCGGCGATCCTCTCCTCGTTCCCTGTTCGAGAGCGATCACCGGGTTGTATCTGGCACCTGAAAGGGTGTGTTTTATTAAGTATCCGGTTCTAGTTGTCATAAGGTCAAGGTACAACTCCAGTCGTCCTGTTACCGAAGATCACGACTATTCGAATAGATTAACTTCCCTGCAGGGGTGCACCACATAACCCAACGCGCTTGATCCCATTTGGCGAACACACTTTCTCGGGTCATGCCCGCCGCGAAGATCAACACGCCGCAGCCCCGCCTAGGCCAACAGAGAGGTCAAGACGCCGGTCTAAACCTAAGCGCAGGGTCAGGCCCATCGCCTTAGCACACCAAGACGCTATGTGGGCGGCGGAAGCGACTCTAGACTAATAGGCGTTCCAATCCGATCCGCGCAAGGCCGCCAATCATCGACATCACGAAAGCTTCGACCGATACCACGACGCCGAAAGTGCCCATATCTTTCCCACGAGTTGGTTAGTGCGATAGACCAAATGGCCGACTCAGATCAAATACCAAGATCTCGTTAAGCGTGTTAATGATGTAACCGCGGACACCGACCAGGCCAGCCCACCTCTCACCTAGGCGGTCTCAACCTACCCTGCTGCCCGCCACAAAGATCCACACAGAGGGTCGTTGGGCCAAAGGTCCTTTCACCCCAATCAGTGAATCACTCATGGGTGCTTCACAAGTCAATTCGACTTTAGTCACCACATGTATCATGTATAAAGTATATAGTATATACCCGTGATCACCTCCTAAGTGATCACAGCCCGATAGTATAGCACAAACAGACGGACAAGAATGTAGGGCCACCGATGGAATACTAGCATCCTATACTAAGCATGTAGGATTGCGTAAAGGTAACAATAGTAGTAGCAAGGACATGCTATGCATCGTGATAGGAATAACGAAAGCAAGAATATGCTACACTACTCTAATGCAAGCAATATAGAGTAGAATAGGCGATATCCGTGATCAAGGGGGGGGCTTGCCTGGTTGCTCGCAAGGAGGGATCGCCAACATCATAGTCGAATCGGGGTCGCCAGCCTGGGTTCACCGGAAAGAAGTGACGAGGGGGAACACAATAAATAACAGAGCAATCAAAGCATCACAAAGCGTAACATGGCAATACGCGGTCTAGAGTGACCTAACGCGTACTAGGTGGTACCGTGAAGGGGAAACATCCGGAAAGTATTCCTGTTTCGATTTTCGTGCAAATGAACCGAGGGGAAAGTTGCGTGTTTGTTATGCTAGGGATGTGTGGCGGACGAACGGGCTGCGATCCGGATTCGCCTCGCTGCTCGAGCAACTTTCATATACAAAGTATTTTCATCCGAAGCTACGGTTTATTTTATATTAAATTTAAAAGATTTAATCATTTTAGAATTTACTTAATTATTTTAAATCCACATTATCCAGAATAGTGAAAGGTGATGTCAAGATGACATCACCATGACATCAAGCAGTCAAATCGACCGCTGATCGGTCAAACCGACCCGTGGGTCCCACCGCCATTGGCTGAGTTTAGTTAAACAGAATTGGTTAGTTTAATTAGGTGATTAGTTTATTCTAAATAGGATTAATTAAGTTAATTAATTAATTAATTAATTAATTAATTTAATTATTATATTTTTTAATTCCTTTTTTAAGTCTCCGGCAAGGGGCCTGCTTGGCAGTGGCCCAGAGGGGCCTTAGCAGGCACGGGCGCAATGGGCGCCCATCACCCGTTCGTTCGGGCAAGACGCCTGGGGCGGGCGGACCCGATAGGGCGTCGGAGCAGGGGGAGGCCGATAGCCTGCGTCGGTCAGCGGTTGTGTAGAGCAAGAAGAAGGGGGTCTGGGCGAGTGGCGCAGAGGGAAGGGCGCGCGCCGTCGTGGCGGCGCTCTGGTTGGCCGACGGAAGAAGCAAGACGACCGCAGCGGGAGAGGCGGGACGAGCGGAGGCGAGCGGAGTCATCGGGCGTGGCTGGCACAACCAGAGCGAGGGCGCAGCAGCAGCTGGCGAGCCGGCAAAGATGGGGATGGGCGACAAAGCGCGCGCCGCACGACGGGCGGTCCACGGCGCAGGACGGGCGAGGGAGAAAGGAGATCGCGGGCCTCACCGCGGGGCCGTGGGGCGTGGGGAGGACGACGGGGATGCGAGGGTGACGGGAGGCAGTCCGGCGAGGTGGCGGCGCGGGCTCGTGGAAGCCGTTCGGGGAGGAGGACGAGGACGGGTCAGCGCTGGTGGCGGGGTCGACGACGGGGAAGAGGTCGAGGCGGCGAGGTCTCCGGGCGATGGTGGTGCGGCGCACGACGACGAGAGAGGGGGAGGGGCGCCGGCGCCCGATCCAGATCGGGCAGAGGGGGCGAGGACCGAGGGGAGTGGGGGTTTCATCCCCGATCTAGATCAGATCGGGAGGAGGAGAGGGAGTGGCGATGTGGGTTAGGGTTTCGGTCGCCAGGGGGTTATGGGGAGTGGGGTGGCCGGCTGGGTTGGCCCAGTGGGGCTGATGGCCTGCTGGGCCGGAGCCCGGGGGTTTTCCTTCCTTTTTTCGTATTTATTTGTTTTCTGTTTTTATTTCCTTTTTTATAGATTCTTTTAATTTTAGTTTTATAAAAATTACCACTAGTGCCTAAATTTTTATGTATCAACAAACTACTGTGAGATTAATTCTTAACCCATAATAAAATAGTTTTAGCATTTTATAAATTCAATAGGCATTTGTTTAATTGTTTTTACTACTCTTTTAATTGTTTTGGAGCCTTTAAACATTTTATTAAAGTTTGGTTTCTCCATCATAATTACTTACGATTTATTTGACACAACCGAACATTTTAGTTTTGATATTAGAAATTTTTACTGTTTGCCTATATTTTAAATTTTAATTTGAATTGTTTTTGAACTAACTCGAGTTTATCAACAGTAACCGAGGTGACGTGGCACCATTAACAGAGATTTACTGTAGCTTGATTATCTGGGCGTCACACGCTCCATCCTTGAGTCCATTGAAGATGAGCAGGTGGTGATGGCCAACTACCGCACGATCTTCATCCACGACATCGAGCGGGAGAAGACCCTGGAGTACGTGTTTTGACTCTTATTCTTTATGCACTCCAGGGTCTTTGGTGTATGTGTTTGTCTTTGGTGGATTCATTTGAATTTGATCTTTGTTTGTCTGTGTTCGTGTATCTTTAGTATGGATCCTTTCGATATATGTTTCTCTTCATCGGCGGCTGCTGCTATTCTGGAGTGCTGGTCCTATTGGGTCTTAGCATGACAACTTCCCGACAGTCTACTACAACAAGATTTTCCTGGCTCCGGTGATGAAGGGGTGATGACAGCGGCGTGCCTTCGGCTCTCTCTAGTGCTTGTATTCGTTGCTAGGTTACCTACCGATCTAGATGTAATTTTCACTTCTAGTGTTCTTTGTACTGCCTTGACAGATAATGAATAGGATGAATGTGTTTTCTAAAAAAATAAAAAATATATAGGGGATCCTACTATTAGGGAAGTCTGCTTGGTGGGGAAAATATCTGGTGCACCGGAGCTTGTGGTGCTACCGGTACACCGAACTCACATTGTGCTTTTAAAATATTTAAAAAATTCTGAAAAAATTAACACACTCACACAATATCAATGTAGGTTCTCACAAAATTTCAAGTCAAAATTCAAAAAATAACTCAAAAAATAAAAATGATAAATTTAACACTGAATAGTACATAACATAAATTGGGCTTTAGATTTGGTCTATTATTATATTGATGTTAAATTTGTCATTTTTATATCTTAAAAAATATTTAAAATTTTTATACAAAATTTTATGACATCATACATTGATGTTGTGTTAATATGCCAAATTTTTTTTATATATTTTTAAATATTCTATGGCATCCGGTGCACCGGTAGCACCACAAATGCGGGTGTACCAGATACATTCCCCTGGTTGGAGACGCCCTTACTCGCAGCCGTCCGTTATGCTTCCAGCCGCAGCATTCACAAATCATGATCCAGGCCGCGCGGTCGTCGTTAGCGTAGTAGCACAGATCGCATGATCTAGCAGCAAACTATGATGATCTCTCTACGACGCTGTATATAAATGTCATCTCGAAGGTGTTCTGTGATATGTATTCCCTCCGCCCAAAATTTTTGTCTTAGATTTGTCTAGATACGGAAGTATCTAATACTAAATTTAAGACAAGAATTTTGAGACGGAGGGAGTATGTTACTAGCATCAAATCGACGTTCCATAGAAGTACTCTAAACAGATTTATTGCACTTATATAATATGGGCTTTCAGTGGTGCTATCTCAGTGGCGAAGAGTGTGGGTTGATTGGGACATTAGATGAAATTGTTAACAGCACAGAGCGTTGCTGATCGTCGTAGAGCATGATCCGTTTTCGAGAAGAATTGTGGATGTGTCGGGGCACCTACACATCATTTTACGCACTCGCCTAATCCTAAGAATCCATCATCTTGTACTAGAATTGTATAGTTTTCTATGATATGGTGGAGCACATCTGATTACCTCATCCCGACCAGACTTGGCATTCTATAAGCCAGTTCAACAAAACTTAATCAGTAATAGTAGGTGAGTAGCTGGCGGTCATGCTTTTTCGATCAGTGAACTCTAATTGACAGCACCGGAATGGCACCGTTTTCAACGAGAACTTTTTTCGGTTTTACTACCTTTACATTGCAGCAAAGCATACATCCCACCTTCTACAATCTACACGACGACACCGCACTTAACAAATATAGCAGGTGCAGCGCCAAGCCGGCTATTTGCCGGCGATCTGGAACGAAACAACTCACTCAATCAATTGATTACCACCGTGAATTCGCTGTGGAAGAAACGATGGTCACAGCGGTGGTTGGGAGGGGAAAAGGCGACGGACGGGACGGTGGGCTTTTGCTTCACTTGCAATGCACCCCACCCCACCCTCCAAATCCTGTCATCACTCACCCCACGTTGGTGTCAGGATCAAAGGAAGGGGAATTGTTTTCGTATTTCTGCCGTCCCGGGACTGCCTGGATTCCCCGATCAACCCAGCCCCCGCGGTGGCTCATTATTAATGATTGATTGTACTGGAGCGGCGGATCGTGAATGAACAGCCAGCGTGAGCCGGCAGAAGGCCCTAGCGCAGGGAAAGATGAAGGGGTCTCATTGAGGAGGGGGAGACCCACGCCTGTTGGTGGCATGGACCAGCATCAGTCGACTCATCGTCGTCGATCCAATCGCTTTGCTTGCGAGTCCCTGTCGGCCTGTAATTGCGGTGAACAGCGGCGGCTCTTGCTGTTGCTGTTGCGCCTCTTGCTGGCCTCTTGGTTGGTGGGAGGATATATCAGATCTTGTGAAAACTACGTGCCTGCATGCGTTCTGGCATCGCCGCATCGCCGTGATGTTGCGGCTTAGCAACCACTCCAGTGGAGATGAGATGATTTCACAGTGCCACGGACGACGTCTGGCCTCTGTTTCTGATTCCTGAACTGAAGATCATGCCATGTCTGGTTACCTAAACAGCGCCATATGGTGTTTGCAGAGCTGCATGGGCAACCCGGATGCTCCAGAATGGCATGGTGGGTGCATGGCCAGTGGCAGCGGGTCGACGTGTCCAAGTGCTGAGAGTTCAGTGGCTGGTCTGCTGCCTGAACTTGCTTCACCACGGAGCATAAGATCGCTTGTCTACTCTTGGTGATCGGTCCAAGAGTCGAGAGAAGCTACCTGCATCTGGAAGCACCAAAACAAAAAGATGCCTACACCAGTTCCTCTGTTCCCTCCGTTTTTGCGTTGCTGTTAAGACTTAAGACGATTCTTGTTGGCGGTTCAAATCACCACACCCTGGCTGTATGCCATTGCTAACCGATGCTTCTGATTAGTTTACTCCGATCGCTGCAACCTTAATCATTCATGATCGTTACTGGTGCGATGCCACCTGGGGGCTACTAGCTAGTACCTAGCTTGCTTGAATTCTTGATGCCAGCTTCACAACCCATTAGCTAAGGAAAGGATTGAAATGACATGCTATGATTACTGGAAGAGACATAATCAATATGTACGAATGGTGTTGATGCCATGCAGAGCATACCTAAGTTTGTCAAAAATCCTTACCTTTTCAGAAATAAACTAGTAGCAAAGTTTTGGTTGCTTTACCTTTACCTTTAGTTAGTAGCCCCTTTTTCCTTCTTTAATTATTAGCTGACGGGTAACATTGTCTTTGTTGTCCCTGCATTAACCTTAGACAGCTTCACATGGGACAAAAAGGGCTTTGGTAGGAAATTCTAACTAAGAAATATCTAAGAAATCAAAGCCTGATTGGAATAAAAACTAGACAGGGTGATTCATAATTTTGTCAAGGCTTGTTTTTTCGATAAAGGATGGATTTTATTGACTCAAAATGAAGCATCAATAGTGTCGTAGATTTGTCACGGCAGATGTCCTAGTGTGAGGACTTAGTCGTGAGGCCAACGCATCTATGCGGTAGCTTGAAGGGGTTGGTTGGAATCGAGAGACGCGAGGCGGATCAACACACAAGACAAGGATTTAGACAGCTTCGGGCCCCGGGAAACATCATCCGGTAAAAACCCTACATGCTGTTTGAGGCTAGGTCTCATTATCATCGCGAGGGAATCGCCGTAAACCGGCTCTCCTCTTTGTGTCTAGCCTTAAGATTGTTTCTTCTTGCCTGTCCCCTATTTGGGGAGCCCTGTTTATATATGTTGAAGGGGCGGTTTACATGACTAGTCCTAGTTGGACTAGGATTACTCTATTACAAGTGGAGTCCTAGTCTTACTTCCTTTGTAGGAGAATAGTCCTTACGCTTTCCTCATAACAGGCCCACCATTAAACGTGAACCGGCCTTCTGGGCCTTGGGCCTCGTCATCCGTCTGACCCGCCCGCCGGGTTACTAGTGAGTTATAATGTCTAGGTGGGTTGCTTGTAAACCGCCAGGTCAGGGCGGGTCACTAGTGAATCGCCAAGTGTCAGCGGGATCTCAAATAAACCGCCAAGTTCGGCCGGGTTATACTTCCGGCCGGTTTACGCCGCGGGGTATATCCCCGACATTAGCACCCAAGTTTAGCTTGGATTTATTCATGATAAACTTATGCTGCAAAATAAACACAAGAACAAATTTGACAGGTTATGCTCCGGGTTAAGAATTCTTGTAAACCGACACCTGATCATCCTTAAGTCCTTGTCATTCCTCCTTCTAGAAAATCCGGGTCAATAACCAGCTTCATACTCAAATTGCTGACGTTGGTTTCTCATAGAAAAATATTGTGAAGGATAATCTGTCACGCCCAATATGCGACCCTATCCAAAAGGAACTCGAAGGTCCCACCAAGGATAGACCCGCATATTGAAACGCTTTTGCAAGGTGGATATCATTACATCAACATTACATAATAGTGGGGATACATACATAAGGCACAAATGCCACCAGATACATCAACATCATATACAGAGAACAACATCCGACTACGGATGAAACATAAACAAAGCTCAAACGACATCCACCTCGCTAGCCCAAAGCCGCCGACCGAACCTATCCCCGATCAAGAAGAAGCGTAAGAACTCCAACACAAGCAAACATCGCCTCACGCCATGATCAACGCAAACCTGTACCTGAATCGGTGGTGTAGTAATCAGTGAGCCAGAGGACTCAAGAATCCCATAACCATGGGTATCAAGACTAGCAAAGCTTAATGGGTAAGGAAAAGGATAAGTGGTGAGGTTGCAGCAGCGACTAAGCATATATGGTGGCTAACCAACGCAAATGAGAGCGAGAAGAGAAACAAAGGAACGGTCGTCAACTAGTAATGATCAAGAAGTGATCCTGAACTCCTACTTACGCCGACATAACCCGTAAACCGTGTTCTCCTCTCGATCAACCCCAAAAGAGACACTCACGGTTACGCACACGGTTGGTGTATTTTAGAAGAGTTTGCTTCAAGTTTACTACAACCGGATATTAACAAATTTCCATTTGCCACATAACCGCGGGCACGGCTCTCGAAAGTTTATACCTGCAGGGTGTCCCAACTTAGCCCATGATAAGCTCTCGCGATCAACGAAGGATATTCCTTCTCCCGGAAGACCCGTCGGCCTCGAATCCTGCTACAAGACATTTCGACAAGAATAAAACAAGACCAGCAAAGCCGCCGGATGCGCCGACAATCGCGATAGGAGCTGTACATATCTCGCTCTCGTGGCAACACCGGATGAGACATCCTACGAGTAAAACCAACCCTCAAGTTTCCCCAAGGTGGCCCCGCAGTCTGCTCGTTTCGAACCAGCACTTAGAGAAGCACTGGCCCGGGGGGCTAAAATAAAGATGACCCTCGAGAGAGCGACTCCCAAGGGAAAAGTAGGTGGTGTTGAGACAAATGGTAAAACCAAGGTTGGACCTTGCTGGAGGAGTCTTATTCAAAGCGAACTGTCAAGGGGGTCCCATAAATCACCCGACCGCGTTAGGGACGCAAAATCCGGGAACATAATACCGATATGACGGAAACTAGGGCGGCAAGAGTGGAAGAAAACACCAGGCATAAGGCCGAGCCTTCCACCCTTTACCAAGTATATAGATGCATTAATTAAATAAGATATATTGTGATATCCCAACAAGTAAACATGTTCCAACAAGGAACAACATCTCCATGTTCCAACAAGGAACAAACTTCATCTTCACCTGCAACTAACAACGCTATAAGAGGGGCTGAGCAAAGCGGTAACATAGCCAAACAACGGTTTGCTAGGAAGGGTGCAAAAGGTTAGAGGCTGACATGGCAATTTGGGAGGCTTGAGGAACAAGTGATAGGTAGCGCAACATAGCGATAGAACGAAACAACTAGCATAGCAATGATAGTAGTGAGATCCAGCGTAGCGGTCATCTTACCTGAAATCCCGCTAGGAAGAAGAACGAGTCCATGAAGAAGACGAACGGATGAAGCCGAACCAAGCGTAGACGAACGAATCCTCACGATCGCAACGAAACGGGAACTATCGAGAAGAAGCACACAACAAAGTAAACACACCACCATGAACAAGGCATGATGCACAACAAGCATGATGCATGACAAAGACTACATGAAGCTACTCATGGCAAGAGATGATGCATACAAGACCAACACATCAAAGCAAGTTTAAATGAGGCCGGGAACAACATATAACAATTCCGGTAAGTCCTCATATGCAAATTTCGAAATTGGCCCAGATCTGAAAAACTTTATGTTCAAGTGGTTAAACAGCAAGTTAAGATGCACCACGATGATCTACACGAAATTCTAGTCAAGTTACATATAAAGTTCATTAGATTCGGAGCTACGGCCTAGAAGATATGAGCAAAACAAGTTAAACATGGCATTGATGCAAAATGCATACAAACATCAAACAAACACCTCAAAACAAGGATGCAACATAATAATATGAAGCTACATGCAAAATCAAGCAAGTTTCATATAGAGCACACTCAAAACGGAGCAACGGTTCAACACATACACACGATACAAGTTTAAAGGACAAGCTGTCCAAAACAGCAACTAGGAATATTGTGAGCATCAAAACAACAAGCTACAACATCCCAACGTAATAACAAAAGGCATGGGCATGAAGTACAGGTAAAACATGACAAAACATGAACACTGAGCTATCTCCAGAAATCACTAGAACATGCTCAAAATGACATGGCAAGATTGCAAATAATAACAGTTTCAGACTTTAGCAGAAATAACATCAGGTTGCAATGCTTAGAGCTATCAAAAAACATGTTACAGGAACTTATCATGGCAAACAAAGGCATGGCATAAATCTACTAATTGCATAGAAAAAAAGTCCCTTACTGACCATGAGCCAAAAGGGCACAGAAAATATGATGGCACCCATGTAAACATGGCAAGTTATATTACAAATTCATACATGGCAGGAACAACAATAAGTAGGCATGTTGGTGAGCTTGAACCACTCACCACAGAGCAATACATGGCATGGCAAGGCAACTCACAGTAAGAAGACATGGCATAGAAGCTATACATGGCAAGGACAACATCATAGCATACACGGATCAACTACAACAACCTTGGCAAAATTGAATAACATGTAAACAACCTGCCAGGAAACATTTTATAGCAAAAGTAGAGCTCGATTGACGCAAGCTATGGCACTCCATAATTGCAAACAAGGGCATGGATGGATAGATAATAACCATATGTTCAAAACATCCTTACTGAAGTATCTCAAAATATGCATGGATCTCTCGGTAGCATCAATTTTACATGGCATAAAAATATCAACAGAACAGGGGCTGAAATCAGCAACATCATGAAGCCTAGTTTGCATGCTTGTGCTAGTCACCACAGAGATCACAAAAATACATGGCATACACCCCTGTAAAGATGGAATGGCATATTACAAAACACATGTAGGACTCAAGTTCATAGGATGCACACATCAATCATGGCAAAAATGACAAAAGTGCATGTTCTGATAAGAATCTGAAACTAACATCACATAGCCCTCTTGCAACGATGATTCAGGCATCAAGATGATATCAAGTGAACATGATGCAATGGAATGAAATGAAGTACTCGTTGAGGCGAACAATTTTACATATTACACGCCCAAAACGGAGCTACGGATGCAGAGATATCATGCGATGAACAGAGCAACATATTATGACAATTTCGGGACTTAGCAGTTTTCTGAAAAAAAAACAGACGTGCGCAAGTAACTAAATTGTGCTCGAGCGGGGAATAGCGGGCAGCTCACCATGGGCTTAGCCCAGGTTGGCGGGGACGGGCTTGGCAGGCCGAGGAGGGGGAGTCGGGCTGGGCCGGCTTGAGGGCTGAGGGCGCGGGGAAGTGGGGATACAGGGGAGGCGACGTGGAGGCTCATGAGAGGTCGCTGCCTGGCGGTCTGGCAAGGGCGCGCGCAGTGGGCGGCGACACTTGGCGGCGGAGGAGCGGGCTGGTGCGGAAAACGATGAAGGGTGGCGGCTAGAGGTAGGTGGAGGGCTAGGGGTGCCCAAAAATGGCAAGGGGGGCTTCTTAAATAGGCAGGGGTCTAGGGTTAGAGGTTTAAGGGGTTTTCGGAACCTCCGATCGCGATCCGACGGATCCGATCGCGAGGGGGCTTAGGCAGGCCTAGGTGGGCTGTGAAGAGAGAGTTGGGCTGAGAGGAGAGAAGAGGAAAGCAGCCCGGCAATGGTTTTCGGAGACCGAAAACGTCCGACGTTTGACCGACAACGATGCCGCTATAAGTTTAACGGTTGGGCTAGCAAACGAGCTCCGAATGCGACGAAACTTGACAAGCGGTCTGTCTACACTATAATAAGACCGCACGACAAGTTGCAACCCATTCCGAGAACATTTTTATGCCACTTATAAAATAATATTTCGGAGGTACCGGGGCGCGTGCAAGTGTGAAAGGGCTCGGAACGGACAACGGAGAGAAGCGACGGAACCCAAACGGATGCAAGTTTTGAAAAACATGCATATGAAATGCAGATGATAACATGGCAAAATGCAACACGCAAGCAGATGACATGGCAACTACAACGAATGACTAGCAGACACCTAGCGCATCGGATCCGGGGCGTTACAACACTCCTCCACTAACAAGAGATCTCGTCCCGAGATCTTAGGACCGAGACGGAAGGGAAAAGGGATGAGGTGAAACAAGAACTCAAAAGAAGATGCAAAGAATCGAGAGCACACAAGAAGAAGAGAGAAACAACGAGAATGACGAGAATCGAAGGCTCACGGAATCAGATAGGCTATGAAACAACTCGTTCTAACCGGAGTGGTTAGAATGAGAAAAGAAACGAATAAGACTGAAAGGATTTAGGTAGCACTCCGGCTGAAAATGGAAGGATTAGAACATGAACTTCACAAGATGGGATGAAACTTGACGAGATGAACAACACAATGCCTCCGGAAGAATTGGAAGAATTGAAAAGAACTTAGAAGGAAGGATTGAATGGAGTTGTTGAGAAAATCAACAACGAAAGAATAAGCTTGATGTGGACTTATGGATAACATCTCAAAATTATGAGCTGATAACCAGCCGCAAACGGAAATGATTGGATAACTTAGAAGAACGAAGAAATGCAAAACTCCAATTCAAAAGAATACAAAGAATTAATTACACTTCGAGACGCGAGAAGACAGATTCTTGAATTCCACCAACAAAATCTTGATGAAATCTTGAAGAATGAAATAAATCATGAAGAACCACCATGAAGAACTCCGGTAACAAAAGGATGATGAGATAGAATGAAGGATGAAAGAATAAGATTAAAGCTTGCGATGATTTAGATGGAGGTTCCGACGAAATGGCCGAGGAAATATGATCCCCGGAAAAGAAAAGATGAAAAGACTTGGAACTAGAATTTATTCCTCACGAACAAACTCCGAAGAAAAGGATTAATCACTTTGAGGAAATAAGAATAAGATTTATTGTATGCTTATCCTTCATCAAATTAAATTGATGACAAGCAATGGATTTGCATACTACTTAGGGCCTCTTTGATTCGTAGGATTGCAAAAACACAGGAATAGGAAAAATGTAGGATTGGAATGGCATGTCCATTGGATCCCTATAGGATTTGAGTTCGTTTGATTGTGTCACAGGAAAAATAAAGGATTGCTTCCAAGAGGTTGGAGTGGATGTAAGAATTCCTGTGAAATGTAGTACAAATAAATCCTTAGGAAAAAATCCTACGGGATTCAATCCCACGAATCAAACGACCAACGTAGGAAAAATTCCTAAGGATTCTAATCCATCAAAGATCCTATGAAAATCCTTTGAATCAAAGAGACCCTTATTCTTCTTGAAAAGGATTGAGAAGTGACATATCACAAACTTGAGAAGGTCTTCGTGAACCACCGGTAGGATTGAAAGAAGGAATGGATTAATATGATAATCAAAGAAAAAGAATCTTGAACGAACCCCCGTGAAATATGAAAATGAACATAGAGAAGAGAACGGATCGCCGGAAAGAATTAGAAAAACACGAAGATATTTGAGGGAATTTGGGGAAAAGAGAACTGAACTAGGCACCGGTACAATTATAGGAACGAACGGAGCTGAGAACTTGAAACGAAGAAATAATCCAAAAAGATGGCCTCCGGATGATCGAGAGCGAAAACAAGACCTGAAGTACTCCGGATGGATGAAAAGAATTGCACAACTCGAAACAATTAGATAGGATAACATCGAGCTAGCACCATGAACCTCCGGGAGAACGGAAAAGATTTAAGAGAAACTCTACTTCGGTCTTCAAATGATGACGAGGAACACCACCAAAATTACTGAGATACTCCGGAAGAATGAAAAGAGGAAGGGTTTACCCAAAGATGAAAAGAATTAGAAAGCGATCTTGGAGAAGGCATGTGACTGATGAAATTCATTCTTACGTCAAACTTCGAAAAAGAATTAAGAATGGCTCCGGAATAATTAGAAGAGTCAGGTAAGATCCTAGGAAAAGACCTGTGGGTTAGGGCCCACTAAAGGAAAGCACCATTGGAAAGGATTGTTGAAGAGATAGATGATGCACCGGAACGATTGGAATATTTGAATGAGGTGACAACCTCGAATTAATTCAAACACAGACGAGTCTCCTGAGATGTCTTCATCACTCTGGAAGGATAAACTGGCAAGAGGAGAACGAGCAGGAAAAACACTTCGAGGAAAAGAATATGATCAACCTCAAAACTTGAATTGAGTCCACCGGAGAAGAAAAGAGATAAAGAATGTCGTACAAAACAAGAATTCACCGGTTGAAATAATTGACGGAAGACTGAAGAGGCTCCACACGAATGGAATAGATGGTCGGAAGAAACTCGAACTGCGGGAATAATAGGGTGGGAGGGCGGGAAAACAAAGACAACTTGGAAGGGGAAACCGACGAATATCTTGAAGAGAAAACACTAGTTGAAATCATTGAGGAAAGAAAGCAAAGACTTCACACGAGTAGAAGGATACTCAATAGCGGACTCCGGTTCCGAGAGGAAGAAGGGAGGGCGGGTGGGAAAACAAGGACAACTTCGGACAAGGGAAAACAACGACGTCGGAGGAAGAACTGAGGATTGAACTTGGCAAAGATGAAGATGGTCGAGTCGACTTGACGAGAAATGCACCGGATGAAAAGAGCTGAGGAACAACTATCGGAAAACCAACTGCGTGAACCTAAAGAAACATTTGAAGGGGAAGAGGAGTGATTCAAAACACCTACGTCAAGATTCCTGACCAGAGCGACGAAGGGGCTGAGGAGTAAAAAGAATTCCTACTCTCCGATATAACTAGACTCAGAAAATAGTTTTCTTCTAGACTTAACAATGGCCAAACTACACGATCACTCAAGGGGGCTCCTAAGGTCGGTCGAGGCTCGATACCAACTTGAACACGCTTAATATGCGACCCTATCCAAATGGAACTCAAGGTCCCACCAAGGATAGACCAAGATATTGAAACGCTTTTGCAAGGTGGATATCATTACATCAACATTACATAATAGTGGGGATACATACATAAGGCACAAATGCCACCAGATACATCAACATCATATACAAGAGAACAACATCCGACTACGGATGAAACATAAACAAAGCTCAAACGACATCCACCTCGCTAGCCCAGCTGCCGACCGAACCTATCCCCGATCAAGAAGAAGCGTAAGAACTCCAACACAAGCAAACATCGCCTCACGCCATGATCAACGCAAACCTGTACCACAATCGGTGGTGTAGTAATCAGTGAGCCATGAGGACTCAAAGAATCCCATAACCATGGGTATCAAGACTAGCAAAGCTTAATGGGTAAGGAAAAGGATAAGTGGTGAGGTTGCAGCAGCGACTAAGCATATATGGTGGCTAACCAACGCAAATGAGAGCGAGAAGAGAAACAAAGGAACGGTCGTCAACTAGTAATGATCAAGAAGTGATCCTGAACTCCTACTTACGCCGACATAACCCGAAACCGTGTTCTCCTCTCGATCAACCCCAAAAGAGACACTCACGTTACGCACACGGTTGGTGTATTTTAGAAGAGTTTGCTTCAAGTTTACTACAACCGGATATTAACAAATTTCCATTTGCCACATAACCGCGGCACGGCTCTCGAAAGTTTATACCTGCAGGGTGTCCCAACTTAGCCCATGATAAGCTCTCGCGATCAACGAAGGATATTCCTTCTCCCGGAAGACCCGGTCAGTCTCGAATCCGGCTACAAGACATTTCGACAAAGAATAAAACAAGACCAGCAAAGCCGCCGGATGCGCCGACAATCGCGATAGGAGCTGCACATATCTCGCTCGTGGCAACACCGGATGAGACATCCTACGAGTAAAACCAACCTCAAGTTTCCCCAAGGTGGCCCTCAGTCTGCTTGCGTTCGAACCAAAGACTTAGAGAAGCACCGCCCGGGGGCTAAATAAAGATGACCTCGAGAGAGCGACTCCCAAGGGAAAAGTAGGTGGTGTTGAGACAAATGGTAAAACCAAGGTTGGACCTTGCTGGAGGAGTCTTATTCAAAGCGAACTGTCAAGGGGGTCCCATAAATCACCCGACCGCGTTAGGGACGCAAAATCCGGGAACATAATACCGATATGACGGAAACTAGGGCGGCAAGAGTGGAAGAAAACACCAGGCATAAGGCCGAGCCTTCCACCCTTTACCAAGTATATAGATGCATTAATTAAATAAGATATATTGTGATATCCCAACAAGTAAACATGTTCCAACAAGGAACAACATCTCCATGTTCCAACAAGGAACAAACTTCATCTTCACCGCAACTAACAACGCTATAAGAGGGCTGAGCAAAGCGGTAACATAGCCAAACAACGGTTTGCTAGGAAGGGTGCAAAAGGTTAGAGGCTGACATGGCAATTTGGGAGGCTTGAGGAACAAGTGATAGGTAGCGCAACATAGCGATAGAACGAAACAACTAGCATAGCAATGATAGTAGTGAGATCCAGCGTAGCGGTCATCTTACCTGAAATCCCGCTAGGAAGAAGAACGAGTCCATGAAGAAGACGAACGGATGAAGCCGAACCAAGCGTAGATGAACGAATCCTCACGATCGCAACGAAACGGGAACTATCGAGAAGAAGCACACAACAAAGTAAACACACCACCATGAACAAGGCATGATGCACAACAAGCATGATGCATGACAAAGACTACATGAAGCTACTCATGGCAAGAGATGATGCATACAAGACCAACACATCAAAGCAAGTTTAAATGAGGCCGGGAACAACATATAACAATTCCGGTAAGTCCTCATATGCAAATTTCGAAATTGGTCCAGATCTGAAAAACTTTATCTTCAAGTGGTTAAACAGCAAGTTAAGATGCACCATGATGATCTACACGAAATTCCAGTCAAGTTACATATAAAGTTCATTAGATTCGGAGCTACGGCCTAGAAGATATGAGCAAAACAAGTTAAACATGGCATTGATGCAAAATGCATACAAACATCAAACAAACACCTCAAAACAAGGATGCAACATGATAATATGAAGCTACATGCAAAATCAAGCAAGTTTCATATAGAGCACACTCAAAACGGAGCAACGGTTCAACACATACACACCATACAAGTTTAAAGGACAAGCTGTCCAAAACAGCAACTAGGCATATTGCGAGCATCAAAACAACAAGCTACAGCATCCCAACGTAATAACAAAAGGCATGGGCATGAAGTACAGGTAAAGCATGACAAAACATGAACGCTGAGCTATCTCCAGAAATCACTAGAACATGCTCAAAATGACATGGCAAGATTGCAAATAATAACAGTTTCAGACTTTAGCAGAAATAACATCAGGTTGCAATGTTTAGAGCTATCAAACAGCATGTTACAAGAACTTATCATGAAAAAAAAGGCATTGCATGAATCTACTAATTGCATAGAAAAAAAGTCCCTTACTGACCATGAGCCAAAAGGGCACAGAAAATATGATGGCACCCATGTAAACATGGCAAGTTATATTACAGATTCATACATGGCAGGAACGACAATAAGTAGGCATGTTGGTGAGCTTGAACCACTCACCATAGAGAAATACATGGCATGGCAAGGCAACTCACAGTTAGAAAACATGGCATAGAAGCTATACATGGCAAGAACAACATCATAGCATACACGGATCAACTACAACAACCTTGGCAAAATTGAATAACATGTAAACAACCTGCCAGGAAACATTTTATAGCAAAAGTAGAGCTCGATTGACTCAAGCTATGGCACTCTATAATTGCAAACAAGGGCATGGATGGATATAGAATAACCATATGTTCAAAACATCCTTACTGAAGTATCTCAAAATATGCATGGATCTCCGGTAGCATCAAGTTTACATGGCATAAAAATATCAGCAGAACAGGGGCTGAAATCAGCAGCATCATGAAGCCTAGTTTGCATGCTTGTGCTAGTCACCACAGAGATCAAAAAAATACATGGCATACACCCCTGTAAAGATGGAATGGCATATTACAAAACACATGTAGGACTCAAGTTCATAGGATGCACACATCAATCATGGCAAAAATGACAAAAGTGCATGTTCTGATAAGAATCTGAAACTAACATCACATAGCCCTCTTGAAACGATGATTCAGGCATCAAGATGAGCTCAAATGAACATGATGCAATGGATTGAAATGAAGTACTCATTGAGACGAACAATTTGACATATTACACGCCCAAAACGGAGCTACGGATGCAGAGCTATCATGCGATGAACAGAGCAACATATTATGACAATTTCGGGACTTAGCAGTTTTCTGAAAAAAAAACAGACGCGCGCAAGTAACTAAATTGTGCTCGGGCGGGGAATAGCGGGCAGCTCACCATGGGCTTAGCCCAGGTTGGCGGGGACGGGCTTGGCAGGACGAGGAGGGGGAGTCGGGCTGGGCCGGCTTGTGGGCTAAGGGCGCGGGGAAGTGGGGATACAGGGGAGGCGACGTGGAGGCCTGCGAGAGGCTGCCTTCGGCGGCTGGAGGCGGCGCGGCCAGTGGGGCGGCGACACTTGGCGGCGGAGGAGCGGGCTGGTGCGGAAAACGATGAAGGGCGGCGGCTAGAGGTAGGTGGAGGGCTAGGGGTGCCCAAAAATGGCAAGGGGGGCTTCTTAAATAGGCAGGGGTCTAGGGTTAGAGGTTTAAGGGGTTTTCGGAACCTCCGATCGCGATCCGACGGATCCGATCGCGAGGGGGCTTAGGCAGGCCTAGGTGGGCTATGAAGAGAGAGTTGGGCTGAGAGGAGAGAAGAGGAAAGCAGCCCGGCAATGGTTTTCGGAGACCGAAAACGTCCGACGTTTGACCGACAACGATGCCGCTATAAGTTTAACGGCTGGGCTAGCAAACGAGCTCCGAATGCGACGAAACTTGACAGGCGGTCTGTCTACACTATAATAAGACCGCACGACAAGTTGCAACCCATTCCGAGAACATTTTTATGCCACTTATAAAATAATATTTCGGAGGTACCGGGGCGCGTGCAAGTGTGAAAGGGCTCGGAACGGACAACGGAGAGAAGCGACGGAACCCGAACGGATGCAAGTTTTGAAAAACATGCAGATGAAATGTAGATGATGACATGGCAAAATGCAACACGCAAGCAGATGACATGGCAACTACGACGAATGACTGGCAGACACCTAGCGCATCGGATCCGGGGCGTTACATAATCCACTTGAGTCGGCTTCCAAAGCGCCGGTTTAAGAAATATTGGTCTTGAAATACTCATCTGATATTCAACCGGTTTGAAGATGCAGAACTTGCCGGTTTTATCATTGCCAAAGCCTGTCGGGTTATAAAAACTGTAGCCCCCAAGTCTTTGAGCAGAACAAAGTGGTGGCTTAAGACTTTGCTTCAACATAAATACTGCCACTCTCAAAGAAATCCATGTTGTTCATCCCAGTGACTAGTAAAAACTGAATACTCAATACTATGTAGCCCCCAAGTGCCGGGTTGTCATGCTTGCAGCATCCTGGGACTTGTAATTGTCTTATACTCATAAAAACTTCAACCAGTGTAGCCCCCAAGGGCCGGCTCAGTAAGATAATATTGATCTGGGACTTAATATATACTTCAATGAAAATAACATCATATGATGTAACCCCCATCATGGGACTTGAATCCACATCCACAAGGTTAAGAGCCTTGTGCTTTACCAACTGAGCAGTGGACCCTTCAATATAATGAAGAAAGCTTTGTACCTTCAACTGTTGATAGGAGCAATTGGTAGCCCCCAAGGGCCGACTCATTATAATGTGATGAGTCGGGTCTTTAGTAATATGAGCAAAAAATTACTTTGCATTAGCCCCACAGTGTCATGGTGCATGCTTGCAGCGACATGAGACTTGCATATTTGATATAATCTCAACTTAAATAATGTAGCCCCCAAGTGCCGGGTCGTAGCCTGCAGCGACTCGGACCATTCCTCCATTGTAGAATAAATCATACCCATTGATGAAATAATAGCCATTATACCGAAGGTTTACTTTGAAAACCTCAATCATAATATTGGTTATTGATAACCATAATAAAAATCTAGCCATGTTGGCTATTCAAGATAATATAATCTGGTATGAAAACCTTATTCATTCAATATCATAATGAAAATTCAGCCAAGTTTGGCTATTTGAATAATATAACCCAATGATTTATAAGTTTATGATTCCAATGGCGCAATTCAAATATGTACGGCGACTTATAGTCCAAAGCCGTGCCGGGTTAACAAACACCGGATAATTTCTCATCATATAACGCGACTTATCGCCTTAAAGCCGGCCGGGTTAACAAACACGGATAATTTCTCATCATATATCGGCGATTTATCGCCTTAAAGCCAGGCCGGTTTAATAAACACCGGATAATTTATCATCATGCTTTATTCAACCTGTCTCTGATACAACAAGTTTAAAGTGTCCCGGCGGTTTATCACGGACGGGTCATAATACGCAACATATAACCCAGGTTTATAACCAAGGCTGCACTTAAGAATAATCAATGAAATATATCATACCGTGACATTGAATCACATCATTGGTTTACCAACTTTTGTAGTAAGGGTGATAACCCCAATCTTGAGTAATGATAACTCCTTTCATACCGTGGTCGGTTTATGATAAAACCGCATCGGTTGTGATAAACACCGTTTAACCATATATAATACTGGCGACTCGTAGTCAAACCAGATCGGGCGGATAGTCTCCGGATTATGATTTGATCTTGTACTGACACCCTGCAATTGAAAGTCAAGCCGGGTTAATGAACATTGGTTTACTCCATAATAGGATGGTAACAGAAAATCAGACCGGGTAGATAGTCTCCGGATTAAGATTTGACCGTGTTCTGTCAATTTGTAATTGATAGCCGAACCGGATTAACAATGTCGGTTTAAAAACCGCAACAAAAATCAAATAACAGTTATGAAAAAAATATGGAAGCAAAGGCAATGATAAAAACGTTTGCAAAAAGAGGCTTTACTGAGCCGATCAGATGGTGTTACCATGGTCGGACACGACCAAGCTCCCAATAAGGTGTAGCTATGGTTCAAGTCAGCCAGTCCCCAATCAAACTGTGGCATTATGCCGATCAAGTGGCGTGGCAATGGTTCGGGTTCACCAAGCCCCAAGTGACTCTATGGCCTTAGGCCGATCAAGAGGCGTGATGGTTCAGACTTGATCATGTTCCTGTGATCCGGTGGCTTTCGCCTATCAAAAGGTGTTGCATTGGTTCGACACCACCAAGCCCCCAAGTGA
Organism: Aegilops longissima; assembly: GCA_021605205.1. Taxonomy (NCBI): domain Eukaryota; kingdom Viridiplantae; phylum Streptophyta; class Magnoliopsida; order Poales; family Poaceae; genus Aegilops; species Aegilops longissima. The sequence continues at coordinate 443,922,587 of CM038681.1, forward strand.
TGTTGTGGCATTGAGCCGATCAAGAGGTGTAGCTATGGTTCGGATATGACCAAGCCCCCAAGTGATCAATAATATGATAAGCCAATAAGGCATGATACCCATGTTTGAACCGCGCATCATGGCAGCATGTCCTCTTTGGCACCCTTTAACTTTTTGCAAGAGATAATCCTTCTTGAACCGGATGTTAAACCGGATATTGAGAGCTTCAAAGCTTTGTGGGAGACATCTTTCCCTTGAACCGGATTTTAAACCGGAATCTTCATTTTCAGCCGGAAATTTTCAGATGGCCTTTAAACTCGAACTTACGAGAAGTTAATTCCTTTTTGAACCGGACATTTTTAAACCGGTTTTGAGAGCGCCAGAGCTCTGCAAGAGATAGTTTCCTCTTAAACCGGATTATAAACCGGAAGCATCACCGTGAGCCGGAATATTTCCGACGGCCATTTAAATTTTGCACCAATATGGCGGTTTAGGGTCCTGCATTAGATAATTTTGCAAGCCGGAGTAATTGCTCTTTTTAAAGAAAGCAATATATAATATAAAAATATAATGAATGGATTTCACCTGATATGTCAGGCCAGTTAATATCCACCGCGGGGTTATAAACCAGCACGGACAAGAGAGTCGGCCGCGGCATTGTTGATGTAGTCCGGACTGCAGGGGCGGCGGTTTGTGTTCCGGTTCATCAATGTGATGCACAGATGCCGGTGTAGAACAGCTAGCGCACGCCGTCCGCAGTAGGGCATCACTTTTACAATGAGCACTTGTCCTGTATAAAAAGATATAGGCCAGAGTAATTGTTCTTAAACAAAATACATGCGGATAGGAGGGATAGCACCTGATTCGCCCGGATGAAAGGATGCTGGGGCTGAATAATGTTGGACGCAGCCGGGACAAAAGCAGCATATGTACATTACGAGACTTGTGACAGTAAACAATGTGGTGGAGCTCTTTTGGCTTCTCTGTTTTCCGTGCATGCGCCTGACCGGAGCTCTTTCTCTCTCTTTTTTAATAAACGTAGTCACCTTTCCTTCCATCCATTCATCCACGGAGACTTATCTCGTCGCATCATATTCATGTTTCCGACACACTCTCCTTCTCTTTCTTCTTTCTCTCCTTGTCGATAGAGCAGCGTACAGGGGCAACCGGCTGCCGACGCCGTTGGGGCACGCAGGGGCGTGAAGGCAGTGAGGTGAGCGGGCGGAGATGAGGCCGGCTCCTTGGAGCGGCAGCTCTTGGCGCAGCAAGGGCGGCTTGGTGGTGCGCGGGTGAGGCCGGGCCGCGACAAAAGGGGCGCCTGGCAGAGGCAGGTCGAAGTGTGAGCGAGTCTGGCTCAAGACCACACCAGCGAGGGTGACCCGGTGTAGAAGATACGGCGGCTCGCAGTGCAGCGGCAGAGGCGCAGCCGTAGCCTTCGGGAAGGCAGCAGCAAGCCGAACCCTCTTGCAAGAAAAAGCGGGCCGGGTCGTGGCCACGGCAGCCTTGACGCGGGGCCGATTCGGCGAGGCCGCTCAGCGATGACCCGGTGGCGATTCAGCGAGGCCGCTCGGCGGTGACCCGGCGGCGATTCGGCGAGGTCGCTCGGCGGTGACCCGGCGGCAACTCAAAGTGGGTGGTGCAGACACAGTGAGGGCTGCTCACGGTGCAAGTCGGAGATGGGGCGGCTCAAGCCAGGCAGCAGCAGAGAGGCACCCGCGAGGCGAGCCCGCATCCCTCCCCACCTACCGGGTCGTGGTTGGCGAGTCATTGAGCGGAGCGGAGGTGACCCGGAGCAACTGGAATGGGTGGGCCTCAGCGCTGCTGCTGGTGACGGCGCGAGGCGCAGGCAGAGTGTCGAGGGTGAAGCAGGTCTGCGACCGGTTTGAAGCAACCAGGGCACTCCGGCGGGCCGATGAAGGTGCGTTTCACGACAGCAGCGGGTCAGAGAGGCACAGCCGTGGCCGGTTCAGCAAGACCTGCGGAAGAAGGCGTCGCAAGGTGAGGCGAGTCCGCTTGAAGCGAACCACGGCAAATCGATGGCGCTGCTCGCTGGGCCTGACGCGGAGCAGCAGTGCAGTAGCATCAAAGCGGAGCCGTGTGGCGGTTTATGAACAGGCAGTGGGTTCCGCTCATTATAACCATGGCGGCAGTGGGCACGACGAATTGTCCGCAGTTGTTCATGACTCGTCGCTGAAGGATTTTGGCAGTGGCAACTTGAAGCGGCATGTGTACATCCGGCGGGCGGAGGCCAGATCGCACGTGGAGAGCCACGCAAAGGCGGAGCTCGGCGGCTCAACGGTGCTGCAACCCTATGGTGTGTCAGAGCGGCGGATTAACCAGAGGCGGCCCAGTAGTGCCTCGGTGCATCTGTAGTTTTGAAGTACGCCGACGAGAGCAGATCGGATTCAGGTTGGGATGAACGGGAGAAAGTAAGGCCGGCACGTGCGGATCAGTGGAGGGGGTTAATTGAGACCGGGGCAGGACGGCTCGTAACTGTGGAGGCCCTCTCGGCGACCCAGCGGGTTAACTTCGATACGAAGGCGAGCCCGCAGCTGGAAGGTGAGGGGCGGCATGGCTCATCCGCAGTAGCTTGTGCGGTTGCCGGGCGTAACGAAACGGGACCAGGCAGATGACAGCAACAACGACATAGAGTCCGTGGCGGAAGCATAGTTCTTGGGCGACTCGGTGGGCAAACGGTCCGGGCGGCTCAAGTCTGCGACCGCGGCAACAGCTTGGCTCAGCGCGGGGACGGCTCATGGCAGCGGCAAGGCGGCCCTCCGGCGGAAGCGATGTGACACGGCAGCAGCTCGGTGACTTAGCATCGGCAGCTTGGAGCAGGTAACGGCAGAGGCGAGTTGGTTCGATGGTCTAGTCGTGCAAGTGATGATGACGATGTTGGCGAGTTGATGCTGCAGCTCGGAGCACAGCGGCGACTCCACCCGGCGGCAGAAGTGGCTATGCGAGGCCATGGCTTGCGGGGATGACTCGAAGTGAGGCCCGGACTGGAGGTGATTAGGCGCGCCAGCGTGGCTCGCAGGCGGGGGCAGGTGGAGACACGGCGCGGCTAGGCATGGGTGGAGCCCGGCGGCGGAGGTACGACGGCGAGGTCGCCGAGTCCGGGTCGATCCCCCCGTTCGGCCGTTCCCGTGCTTTATCCAAGTCGTTGTCGGTTTGACCATCCTTGTCCTCCAGGTCGTGGGCTGGTGCCCCCCTTTTTTTTTTTTTTTACTTCGCTAATCCCTGGTGTTTTGCCTTGTGACCACGTGACAGTCTTCTTGGTGTATATTTCCTGTATGATTTTGCCAAGGCAGACCCCATCTGGTTGCTTCCCCATGTAGCAGTTTTGGCCAATATTTTTTTTTGGAGTTTCCACTTAGCCATCACGTGGCAGTAGTACTAATTGAAATAGTACCATTGCTACTGTTGGCTCTTCCCGTTGTTTTGCAGGTCTTCACGTGAGGACACAGTAACTGGTCCGACCCTTTGCATGTACGTGTGCCTAACTTGGTCGATTGGAGGAAAACAAGGACTACAGCGATTCGACCACATCGCATGATTGCTTCACGTCGGCCTCGGTGTATCCGCCGCGTAATCCGAGAAGGAAAAAGACCGTAGCGGAAAGTTTAATCTCGGTCTCAGTGATTTTTTCGACGGCAGCGGCGGAGCGGATGCAACCCTAGTTCTCTCCCGATCACAAACTTGTATATGCTCTTCCGACTGTTCGTCGTTGATGTAGATCCACAACTTTTCCAGAAAATTGCGAACTCTTTGATCCCTCAGAGAAATCCCTCCAAAAACTAAACACCATCGTGCGCAGCCCCACGGTGGGCGCCAACTGTCATGGATTTGTCACGGCAGATGTCCTAGTGTGAGGACTTAGTCGTGAGGCCAACGCATCTATGCGGTAGCTTGAAGGGGTTGGTTGGAATCGAGAGACGCGAGGCGGATCAACACACAAGACAAGGATTTAGACAGCTTCGGGCCCCGGGAAACATCATCCGGTAAAAACCCTACATGCTGTTTGAGGCTAGGTCTCATTATCATCGCGAGGGAGTCGCCGTAAACCGGCTCTCCTCTTTGTGTCTAGCCCTAAGATTGTTTCTTCTTGCCTGTCCCCTATTTGGGGAGCCCTGCCCCTCCTTATATATGTTGAAGGGGCGGTTTACATGACTAGTCCTAGTTGGACTAGGATTACTCTATTACAAGTGGAGTCCTAGTCTTGCTTCCTTTGTAGGAGAATAGTCCTTACGCTTTCCTCATAAACCGGCCCACCATTAAACGTGAACCGGCCTTCTGGGCCTTGGGCCTCGTCATCCGTCTGACCCGCCCATCGGGTTACTAGTGAGTTATAATGTCCAGGTGGGTTGCTTGTAAACCGCCAGTCGTATGGTCACTAGTGAATCGCCAAGTGTCAGCGGGATCTCAAATAAACCGCCAAGTTCGGCCGGGTTATACTTCCGGCCGGTTCACGCCGCGGGGTATATCCCCAACAAATAGGATACAAACACAATAAGTACACATCCGGCCTCTGCATAACTAGGATGCACACAGCCAACACTACGCACACACATCGAAAACATGCCAGCAAATAGCAAAGTCATACGAGACCGAAGCTATGCGTAGGCAGTGGAAAAAAAGAGAAAGTGATCGGATCCGCGAATCAGCAAATTACAACAATGACCATATTCATACCAACTACCTCATGACACCACACGGACGATGAGGTTCTTCAACAGCGACGCCTTCAAGAAGGGAGTGACGCTTAAGCGCCGCCGTCGCTGGATCCAACCATTCAAGGCCAGAATCTTGTTGAAAGTAAAAAAAAATCTCCCTTTGTAAATTCACCGAGCGGAATGGTAAAAATGCCAGGTTCTAGGAAGATGTGTGGTTCGGAGACAAAGCCCTCCAGCACAACTTTCCTAGACTCTATAACATATGCTTTCATAAAAATCTTTCAATAATTGAGGTATATATGAAAGGGCTTGATCAAATTCATTTTAGAAGAACTCTGATTGGAATTCTTTGGAATTGTGGAGCCATATTCGAGAGGTTTGTGATAGCATTACTTTGATTGGTGAGAGAGACTCTATTAAGTGGACCCTGATTAAAAATGATATATATTCTATCAACTCCTTTTTTTTAACTGTCACCAGGGGGAAAGACTCCCCACCTGAATATATTTCAACAAAAAATAATCAACAACATGTTTTGTTTAGAAGAGATGAGAGCAGAAAAAATCCCGTCACATTCCGGCGTGGATTTTTTATCCGCCTTCGTAGGCGGTGAGACCATAGAGTGAGAACAGATATTACAACCCGGATTACATCAAAGGGAGTTTGGGTAATCCATCTAAAAGTCATAGCATTTCGAGCATCCCAAATTTTCCAAAGCACCAAGAGCAGGATAGAAGGCCAAACCCACCTTGGTAGGGTTGGATGACAGGGCAAGCTGCACAACTCCATCTCCGAGAGAGGCGAGTAGCAAGGCTGAAGACCTAGAGCTTCCTAGATGGAAACCGAAGCATGGCAAGAGAGGAACAAATGTGCACGATCCTCCTGAGCTGCATTGCAACATGGGCAAGATGAAGAGTCTATCATGGTCTTGCGGTGCAGATTTGCTCGAGTGCTAAGCCTGTCCAAGTAGAACAACCACCCAAAAATTTGAACCCTGCTAGGGACATTTGAGACCCAAATGTAAGCAAGGTTCGAATCTGACAACTGAGCATTGTAGGCACCCTTGGTGGATAAGGGGGCTCCGTTGAGCAGGGATCGTTCATCTGGCGCGTTTGAGAGGTTCACATCCTACCACAAAAGTCTCAAGGAAGCCAATTCATTGGAAGCGGTTAAGGTTAGTCAGCTAAGCAAGCCCAAATCGATTCCATCCATCACTAAATTTTTGACAAGAGCAGTTGGCTTTGTGTGTTGTGAAAACAAGGCTGGGAATGTAGTGGAGAGGTGTTCGGGAAGTAGCCATCGATCTAACCAAAAGAAGGTGGATGAGCCATCCACTATATTAACTTGTGATATCTCTCTAGGGGTGTGAATGTGTTTGAAAATAGCTTTGCCTAGGAAGGAGGCATTTTTACCGAGACCTATATGCAGAGGGGAGTGGTTAAGAATCCAATCCTTCCAAGGTAACGAAGGTGAGCGAAGGAATTTAAATGCAAATTTCAACATAAGGCAAAAAAATTGTGCTCGCAAGTTTTTAACGCCTAGACCACCTGCCTGCTTAGGCATACACACCCTATCCCATGCAGCTAGGCACTTGGCCCCAAACAAATCATCATCGTTTGACCAGAAGAAAATCCTACGTCGCTTGTCAATTTCTTCCAAGACACTTATTGGTAGAGAAAAACACATGATAAAATAGGTTGGGAGACTATCTAGGACCGCATATAACAGTATTAGATGACCCCCTCTAGATAGTAAAAGGGCTCGCCACCCTGAAAGGTAGATATACCAATGGTCAATTACGGGTTCAAACGTAGCGGGAGGGAGTTTACGCGGGGAGAGGGGAAGTCCAAGGTATTTTGTGGGAAGGTGGCAACTGAAGTGGCCAGTGTCTCGGCCAAAGAGGCGGTGAGGTCCGACTCAATGTTTTGGGGGGAAAACATGGTTTTGGAGAAATTAATGGAGAGCCCTGTGGCACTAGAAAAATCGTCTAGGATACGTTTGAGATTCGCGGCGGCTGAAGCATCTTCCTTAATTATGGTTAGTGTGTCATCCGCATATTGTAGGACCGGGCAGGAGAGTGTAGGAGAGATAGGGTGGGCGAGTAGGTTCTGATCACAAGCCTTTATGATCATTTTTTGGAGGACATCTGCGACTATTATGAATAGGAAGGGACATAGGGGATCCCCCTAACGTAAGCCATTTTTGCAATCGATCCAAGGGCCAGGCACTCCATTGAGGAGGATAACCGTTTTACCAGTAGTAAGGAGGAAGTTGATCCAGCCAATCCACTTGTTCGAAAAGCCCCGAGCAGCCAGAATAACAAGTAGGGAAGGCCGGCATATAGAGTCGAACGCCTTAGAGAAATCAAGCTTAATGACCATGGTGGGAGTCTTTTTTCTAGCACAAACATGTAGAATGATAGTCGCGTAAAGGAAATTTTCAGATATACTGTGACCTGATAAAAATCCGGTCTGATCCGGATGTACCAATAGAGGAGCGGACTTTTTTAGATGATTAGCGAGAAGTTTAGCGATGGCTTTAACTTTGCAACTTTGAAGCGAGATGGGTCTAAAAGCGTCCGACATAGGGAAGTCCGATGCCTTTGGTAGAAGGATGATACAGGTTCAATTGAGGCAAGAGATGTCTGCCGGTAGGTTGTAGAAACATAGGAAAAGGTCTAGAATTTTTGGTTTAAGAATTGGCCAGAATTTTTGATAGAAACCTGGCCCGAAGCCATCAGGGTCAGGGCTAGCAAAAATGTTCATGTCTATGGAGGCATCATAGATTTTCTGCCTGAGAAAGGTGAATTCAGGTGAAGTTGTTGTGGGGTGAGAGTGGGGTAGAGAGATTCTAGAGAGAAATTCCAAGTTGGCGACAAAGGCGTTCCCAGAATGGATGAGTAATAGGAGGGGAGAATGTGGCTTTTTGGGTCATGGGGCGTGAAAGTTTGGTGATCAATTTTTCCCGAACCGTTCTATGTAGCACCTTAGTGACTATCCGCCGAAGGGCAAGTTTAGCAAAGGAGAGGAAACACGATTCTTCAATGTGATCGAGGAGGTATATTACTAGCTTGCAATTTGTTTCCCGAGCGTTAATAGGGATAGTGTTTTTACGCCAAACACGAAGGGCAATACGACATTTTTTTAGCGCACGAGTAATCGAGAGAGGGGCTGATTGGCGAGTTGGGGACGAGGCCCGGGAAGTGGCAATCACTGATCTACAAGACGGGTTTTGGGCCCAACCTAATTCAAGTCTGAAAAGCACGGGAGGAGGGAAAGATGAGCAAACTGCAATGACAATGGGAACATGGTCGAAACGAAACGAGTGAGACTAGACACCGATGAGTCCAGAAAGATTTGATCCCAGGAGTCATTAATGAAAACGCGGTCTAGTAGTTTAAGGGTTGGCTTGTCCCGCTTGTTGGACCAAGTAAATTTTCTATCAAGAAGTGAGAGTTTGATAAGAGCTGAATTATTGATCCATTGGTTGAAAAGGCCAGTCTCATGTTGGCGGAAAGAGTCATTTTTTTGTCCGAGGCATATCTCATAAGGTTAAAGTCACTACAAATCATCCAAGGTAGATTTGGAGGAGGAGCACAGGTCGATAGGTCTGCAAGGAAAGTAGGCTTAAGTGAGTGATCGGTGGGGACGTAAACGTTTGTGACACTAAGGGGGTAGCGGAGAGGCTAGGGAGGTAAACGTAAGCGTTTTCGTGAAGCTTGATTGAGTGTAAGTGATAGAGGAGAAATGAGAGGAAGAACAGGAGGCCATGAGACTACCCGCAGATCCATCTACATCTTTATGCTGAGGAATGTCATCTTGGTTTGGGAGGAAAGAACGAATTTTATGTGGGTCAGGGAAGGTTAACTTTGTTTCCTAGAGGAAACAAGCATTTGGTTTGATGGAAAAAAAGTTCAGCAAGCACGTCTGAGCATTTTTGTGGCCGGCCAAGCCCCTCACATTCCAACAACAGAAAGTGAATTTTGTGTTAACCATAGAATGTTGGAACACCCATGACCAGAGACATGAGCACATAAGTAAATAGGCCGATTGCATTGGCACTAAAGATGGAGTACTTGGCGGTTACATGGAAATAAATTGGAATACTAGAAGGACAGCTAGCCTGAACATGTGCACACCCAATTGATGCCCAAGTTTAGCAACGCAAAAAGTGCTAGCGATGTGGTGTCCTCTAGTTTCAGAACTAAGACGAGTGGTGAGCGATGAGGTGATCGACTAGGAGGCTTGGCGAACCAATTCATGGCACTGGGAGGGCACCATGGTGATCTCACGAACATCCTTCGGCGTGGCACTACACTGCACTACACCAAGCAACAGTGCGTCCATGTCGTTCGAGGGGGGGGGGCGGCGTCGGGTTCGGCCAAGCCCGCAGCGTTGATGCCTGCATCAAGACCACTAGAAGCATCAGTGAGATCGAACTTCTTAGCCTTAGCACGGATGGCCTTGGTCGTCATGTCAATGAAGACAGGGCCCTCTACACCCTCCAGGCGTCGGCTGCGGCGGAGGGTGAGGGAGAGGTCAGTTTCGCGCTTGTCATAAGCATGATTGCATTGTAGAATAACCTTGTGCTCGTCCTTGGCAGAAGCTGGCGAACACGGAGGAGATGCACACACGTTAGGAACGGGAGGATATACAGAATGATCAGAAGTGCCAGGAGGTGAGGGGGTCTGTAACATCCCAAATTTTCAATTTGGAATGTTATACATTAGATCATCAATGCATATCATATTTTATTTGCTTTGGGTTTTGATCCTAGAAATTCTACGCAACTCAAGGACCCACGGAGAGAGAGTTGGGGATTTCGTTATTTTCATATTTGAGCTTTTCTCAAATTTTGAGAATAGGATCATTTGATTTTAATTATTTATATCATCACTTATTTCTATTACAAAAATGTGAGAGAGGGAATAAAATGACTTTCCCAAAATAAAGAAATATTGAGGATTTAATAATAAAATCAAATAAGATTTTATTTTGGAGTTTTTCGCCCTTTTATTTGAATTTAGGAAAAAAGTGCGTTTTTCAAAATTGCATTTAGGCCCCAAATAAATGTTCATCTTGTCCGGCTTGATTTTAGAAGTCGGGGAAAATTTATTTCGAGATTTTTGGAGTCCGTTTAGTATTTCTTTCATTTGTTTTCTATGAGGAATTAATTTTTAAAAAAACGCGAACCGACTTTCGGCCGCACTGAAGGGACTCACCTGGCAGCACCTTTAAATAGCGTCCTTGAGCCGCCCAAGCCCAACAACGCCGCCGCCCACCACCCCAAACCCTAACCCTAACCCCCATGTATTGCCCGCCGCCACACGACCCACCCACCGAGCCCACGCAGCCATTACCGCTACCCGCGCGCCACCGCCCGGCTGGCCGACGCCATTTGCCGCCGCCGCCGCCGCCGCCGCCGCCGCCGCCGCCGCCGCCGCCTCATGCTGCCGCCGCCGCCGCCGCCGCCGCCGCACGGAGTCGCCATTGCCGCCGACCACCGCTCGAGGTGCCTCGTTTTCCGCGCCGCTGGTTTTTCTCGAAAAACCGTTCGGTTTTTTCGTCGGTTTTTATTTTTAGTTTCCGTTTTTTATTAGATCGGGTTTTTTCCGGTTTAGGTTAATTAGCGAGCGTTCGCTCGTTCGTTCGTTTTAACGAACATATTCGTCGATTAGATCCAGATAACGAACGTTCGTTCGTTAAGCTGTTCGTCGTTTTTCTTTTTCTCGGATTTATTCCGCGATTTTTTCGATCGTGATTTCTGATCCGATTTTCGTTTTAGTATAACTTTTCGCTCGTTTATCGGAACCAAGCGATTCAAGCGCCTGGAGTTTCGTCTCGAAACCCTCTATCCGTTTAACGAACTTAAACAAGTTTTTGCTTCTGTAAAATTTGACTTAGATCCAGATTAGTAAGACGAAGCTGTTTTCTTTCGCCGTTTGACTTTTGTTGCTTCATTTGATTTGATTCTTTTTGCAAACCAGAGTTCTTAAGTTGAAATTTCTGGTTAGATCTTTTATTTGAGTTTTACCCGTGCATTAGATGAGTACTTATTGTATGCTTGTTTGTTTGTCTGCGATAGAATACCCGGTGCGCCTACCGTTACTTCGAGTCTCTAGGTTTCATGGATCATCGCTAGGCAAGTAACACTTTGATCATACCTTTTTACCACCCGTTTTATCAGATTAGATCAATCCTCAAACATTGCATGATTAGGATCTAATTAAATTGTGGGATGGGAAGTAGTTGAGGTAGTACATATTACCTGCTTTATTATCAAACCTTTGGGAGTTACTTCTACGCTTGCTTATATTGCCATGCTATGCTAGTAGACGTGGATTGGGTGAGTGTATCCATGATGATGTGAGATTGTTAATTAAGGGATTATCTAAGGTGCCAACTTAAACACACATCCTGGTGGATTGAGGTACCGGGTATTCCAGATTGCTGTTGTTTTTCTTTATGGACCGCCACCCGTGCCCAAAGGGATCATGAGATTATTCATACTAGAAACTTCCGTGTGCAGCCACAAGCCATTATGGGCTCGCATAGTTGATTAAGTCGTGCGAACTCTTACAGGGTAGACTAGCGATGTAGGGGAAAGTAGGTGTACCGGTCTATCCATAGTAAGGTGCTAGCGCTTCGAAAGACTATGTCTCGGCCATCCGCTTTCTCAAACATCATGTAGTGCGAGAAATCCAACGGAGGCGATTGAGTCTTGTGGGGAAAAGTGCATAAACCTCTGCAGAGTGTATAAACTAATCATGGTTAGCCGTGTCCCTGTTATGGACGCTTTGAGTATCTAGTACTTGGATATCATGTGAATCTCATCATGTTACTATTAAATTAATATTGTTGGGTTTTAACGATGATTACTTTAATTGGGATTGAGGATGTCTCAACCATTCTCAATGTTTAACAACCACCATGATAGTTAAATAAAATATATTCCTTTGCAAGAGGGAAAACTGCTTTACGCAAAACTCAGAACCATAGAGCTTTCCACCAGCCATATATGCAGTAGTATAGGCTTATTCTTTCATTACTCTCTATGTGTTACATTGCCAAGATATTCCATGTGTTGACCCATTTTCGGCCGAACGCGTTTCATGTTGCAGATTTTTCGAATTTACAGTAAGGTGCTTTGAGGTCGTGGTTCTATACTCAGTGATGCCGTTGGATTTGATGGACTCACTTATCTTCCAAGTCTTCCGCTGTTATCGTTATTAGATGGCCTTAAGCCATATTTATATTAATAAGTTCTCTTTTGAGACATTCGTTGTAATAAGTGTGTGATTGCTACTTTGTTATAAATCCTTCAAGTCATGTGTGGTGTCAAGAATACCGATCCGTGGATGACACCGAGCACGTAGATCGACTGCTTGAGGTCCTGTCGCTACAAAGATGGTATCAGAGCACACGCTGACTGTAGGACACGTCCACTAAGCTAAAGCCCTAGATCACTACTCTTTCTGCTCATTTCTGACTCCTCATCTTTTCTATTCTTTTAGGATGGCGGATGCAAGGAAAGGGTTCACACAACCGGATGAAGATACACCCTTTGGATGCCACCTGAAGGAGGTCACTAGATATCTGAACATAGGAGTACCAAGCTTCACCGGGACCTACAACGCCATTTTACCCGAAGAGGAGCGCTGGATGATTCAAGTTCAAATTCCAGGAGGGACATTTGCACCAGTCACGGAGCCCATAGAGTTTTCCATTGATGCACCAACTTGGAGTCTAGGAAAGAGTATGGCAGCCCACATCGCCATGGGACGTATTGGAGAAGTTTACCACAACGATCTCAAGAATACTATCTACCATATTTGTGGGCGCCGAGATGAGCAATGGGACATGATCAGCACCAGGAGGGACAGATCAATCGCAGCTTACATCCAGGAATTAAACCAGCACATCCGACGCCAGGAGAACCAGATGTGCGCAGGTTTGGAGGTTCTACAGAAGGCTATGACCAAGGTCAAGGAGCTAGAAGAAGAACTCAAGGCTACACGTAAAGACTATATGGAGGAGATCGTCGCTCTAGTGAGACACAACGACGACCTTAAGGAGAAGATTGAAGTATTCATGGGAGGTTCAGCACCCAAAAGAGAAGATGACGAATCCACTTGCCCGGATAATTATATCATCATCGACGACACCGACTCGGATCCCGACGATAGTGATGATGACTATGTTGATGAAGCTGGAGCAGATATCATGGAGTCTTCATCGGAGCAGTTTTTCTAGTTGACCACCATAAAAGTAGTAGTGTTCCACCATGCATAGTCCACGCACTTTTGCGATAGTTCTAGACCGTTTGTATGCTCTTGCTTGATTTGAATCAAGTGATTTTGTTTGCATTTGGGTAGTGCTTTCTCTTTAGACCTCATTCTATTCTTAACTCTCGTCTTTTCTAGAAACCCTCAGATGCCTCCGAGGCGTGACAATGGATTTGCTTTCCCACCGGAGCTCACTCGGCTTGATCCAAAGAGAGTATCGCGTTGATGCGCTTGCTAGTCCGTAACCGTAACAACAACAACAACAACAACAACAACCCACCACCACCACCGCTGATCATTTAACCCGCTTTCTTAGGCTGAATCACGGTGTATTCCAAAGAGCACTGAGCCAATAGTGGCAGATGATTGGCTCCGTAAGACAGGGAGGGAGTTGACCACTGCAGGATGTATAGATGGGGAAAAGGTGAAATTTGCCGCACATCAGCTTGAAGGACCTACAGCAGCATGGTGGGAGAATTTTACAGCCACTTACCTCAGAGACACCGCCACATGGGATCGAGAAGCTTTCCAGACGCCCATGTTTCAGCAGGAGCCATGGCTGAGGGAGTTCCGGACTAGGGGGTGTCCGAATAGCCGAACTATCATCATCGGCCGGACTCCAAGACTATGAAGGTACAAGATTGAAGACTTCGTCCCGTGTCCGGATGGGACTTTCCTTGGCGTGGAAGGCAAGCTTGGCGATACAGATATGTAGATCTCCTACCATTGTAACCGACTCTGTGTAACCCTAACCGGTGTCTATATAAACTGGAGGGTTTTAGTCCGTAGGACGAACAACAATCATACCATAGGCTAGATTCTAGGGTTTAGCCTCTTTGATCTCGTGGTAGATCTACTCTTGTAACACACATCATCAATATTAATCTAGCAGGGGCGTGGGGTTTTATCTCCATCGAGAGGGCCCGAACTGGTAAAACATCGTGCCCCTTGTCTCCTCGTTACCATCCGCCTAGACGCATTCCGGGACCCCTACCCGAGATCCGCCGGTTTTGACACCGACATTGGTGCTTTCATTAAGAGTTCCTCCGTGTCGTCAGCCGATAGGTCTGATGGCTCCTTCGATCATCAACAACGACGCAGTCCAGGTGAGACTTCTCTCCCGTGCAGATCTTCGTGTCCGCGGCTTTGCATCATGGGCCAATTCGCTGGCCATCTAGAGCAGATCGAAGCTACGCCTCGACCGTCAGTCGATTCAGAAGTTTAAACTATACGGCCGATATCCGCGGAGACTTGATCTTCGACGGATTCGAGCCTCAGCCAAGCGCGCCTCACTGTCTCGATGGGCATGATCTAGCTCTGCGGCGAACAAAGGCCACGGAGGCCGCACTGAATCCGCCCAACCCTTAATCCGAGCCGGACTCCCGATCGGGGACGAGTGGTTGGACACCGCCTCGGGGGCTTTAATCTCTACGGCGATCGAGCCGAACTCCATCCCTGTCCTTTGCAAAGACGCCGACTCCAGGGCGCCAGACTCCTATCCGGACTCCAAACCCTCCGCGCCCTTGCCGATCGAATCCGATTGGGCGCCCGTTATGGAGTTCACGGCCGTGGACATCTTTCAACACTCGCCTTTTGGCGACATCCTGAATTCACTAAAGTCTCTCTCTTTATCCGGAGAGCCCTGGCCGGACTACGGTTAGGAGGTTGGGATACGGACGATGAAAAAATTCAACGCCCACCCACCACCCACTTCGTAGCCACTGTCGATAGCCTACACGACGTGCTCGATTTCGACTCCGAAGACATCGACGGTATGGACGACGATGTAGGAGACAACAATGAACCAGCACCTATAGGATGCTGGACAAACTCACCTCATGATGTATACATGGTGGATACACCTAAAGCAAATGAAGACGAGGAGCAACGGGACACTACAAAGGATAAATCCTCTCGGCAGTCAAACGGCAACGTAAACGCCAACAAAGTCCCGCCAACAAAGACCCAGCCATAGAGCAGGCTAACCGGTGGACAACGAACAAGCTATCGAGCAATCGTCCCAACAAGACAACTTGATAAACAATCTGTCCCCGGCGAAGACAATAGTCCGACGACGACCTCGCCGGACAAACCATTGGAGCAAAATGACCTCCGAAAAGGCTCGCCATCGCTGCGCGTAGCCTGAAAAAGTAGAAGCGAAGCTCAAAACAGCGGAAGATGCACTCAGATTAGATGGAGCAAAGTATTCAGCACCGCAGGTAAACGGCGACAATCGCCAACAAAGAGCTACCCAAAAGAAAGCTACGCCTGACCGACGAGGAGGCCTTAGAGCCCCACAATTAAAAAGCAAGAAGGCCACCCGTTGGATGGACGACCTCATGGCAAAAGAGAGCGCGAATGGCGCCAAGACACAAGCCAATATGCGATCCGCATAAGGATTCACACTCAAGAGGATGGCCCAGCTTAGGTCCATCTATGGGCCAAGAAAGCAGCTCACAAAGCAATGCAATACGCCAAAATTCAAGATCATGGCACACCCAATATAGGGCGCCAGACACCCCCTATGTTTCACCGATGAGGTGCCGGATCATGAATTTCAGCGGATTGAAACCCGTAAACATAGAGGCATACGACGGAACAATGCACTCGAGTTCGGATCGAGGATTACATCCTCCACATACACATGGCTAGAGGAGACGATCTCCACGCCATAAAATACTTACCCTTAAACTCAAAGGACCAGCTCGGCATTGGCTTAAAAGCCTCCCCAAAAATACCATTGGAAGCTGGGAGAGCTCGAGGATGCATTTCGCAAATTTTGGGGACTTATGTCTGCCTCCGGATGCGACGATCTAAGTCACATAACTCAACAGCCCGGAGAGTCAGCCCGAAATTTCGAACAGGTTCCTTACTAAAAGAACCAAATAGTCGATCGTCCGGACGCCAAGCCTTAGCAGCTTTCAAACACAACGTCCGAGACGAATGGTTCTCAGACACCTCGCCAAGAAAAGCCGAGAACAATGGCCGCATTAACAAGTTTCATGACCCGCTTATGCTGGAGAAGACAGTGGCTAGCTAGATGCAGCACCAACGACCGAGTACATCCAAATCAGGGATGGAAATGGGAAATCATGACGCAGAAAAGATCAGCACCGGAATAAGGAAAATTGCCCAAATAGTACGACGGTCAACGCCGGATTCAAAAGCTCCCGGCCGAATAACAAAACACTGCCCCTAAAGGATAACAGTGACGAGCTATCCAACCTAAACAAGATTCTGGATAGACCGTGTCAAATACATGGTACCTCCGGGAAGCCTGCAAACCATACCCACAGAGATTGTTGGGTCTTCAAACGGTCCGGACGACTTAATGCCGAACACAAGGGGCTCGACACACCAAATGCGAGTGACGAAACCCAAAAGCAGGACTCCGAAAAACGAAAAACTTTCCCACATGAGGTTAAAACAGTAAACTCACTTCACGTGATCAAAGGAAAAAAGCGGCGCCCCTAAAAGGCGCCCGCACACCGGTTGTCAAAACTAATCACCTTCGACCATCGTGACTATTCCGATAATATCCGAACGCAGGATGGACTGCCTTGATATTGAATCCTATAATCGACGGATTCCAATTTACACATGTCCTCATGGACGGCGGCAATGACATAAACCCGATATATCGTGACACAATCCGCAGGATGGGGATAAACCCAACCAAAATTCGCCATAGCAACACCTCCTTTAAAGGAGTATTGCCAGCCCATACGCCTTTGCACGGGCTCCATACCGCTAGAAGTTGTGTTTGGTTCATCCGACAACTTCCGTCGCAAAAGGTTACTCTTCCATGTCGCCCGCTTAAAAGTAGCCATCGAAAGCACTATTGGGACGCTAAGCTTTCCGCTTTAACGCAATACCGCATTATACATCTCTAACGCTTAAAATGCCCGGTCCACGCGCATCATCTCGCTGAAAGGAAGTATTATGTTACTCGAACGCGGAAGAAGGGGAGACTGCATCGACAGCTCCACAACTATCCTGCTCCACTAGGCAAAGAACCTACAATAGGTCATTCAAACCCCAGATACGGCTAGACGAGTCCGGCGCCCACTAGCGGCATAACCCCATACAAGGGGCTGCATGCATGTATAACAAGAGACAATAAGGCTCAACTTTGTTCACTTCTTTGAACCGTACTCTGTTCATTTAATCTTTCACACGCTCCTTTTTCTTTCAAACTAAGTTCCTCTCTTTACAGATGAACAACGTATATACCCGTCCGTGATACTGACAACGGAGACATAGGCGCAGACGCAGCAGGGACCCGCTGTAAGGATTCTTTTCAGATTAAGACCTGCGTAAACCTTTTTTCACTGCTCTCTTGTTGATATACATTCCCCAGCCCTTAAATATAATCGAGGAGGAGGCTGGTGCTTTGGCATTGGCCGCACCAGAATTTTTGCGCTGCATTTCTAGACACAAAGGGCTTAGGGCTTTATTTTGCCCATTTTCATAAAGACCGAATACCATAGGGAGTATTCGCGCCTCGAGTTAGGGCCTTATATGCATCAGCTCCAATCATTGTCTTTGGTCAAATGTTGGGTTGCCCGCCCCGTGTTTTGCTGCCTTACGCTCAGCTTCCACGGCTAACGCGACACCGGAGAACTATCGCGATTGTGCCCGGTTCGCCGGGCGAGCACCTCAAAGAGAGAAAGCCAAAACTGACTGTCATGATATAGCGAGAGACTGGTCAACCACTGATGACTCACAGAATGTTTAGAATTCTCCGCATTAACGGGACCGGTTATCGGTCAGCACATACGCACTCGACCGGGAGAGTGCGGTGCCCTGTGGGCTATATAGTAGCCCCACCCTTGAACTCCTATGGCTAAGTGAAAGTGATAAAGCATTATAGTCCGGTTGCACGGTTTGCTACGCTACCACCTCCTTAACAGACCAAGACGTTGGATTAAGTGTGAAAAGCGCTTTTTGTAAACACCCTGCACTATGTGCGGGGGCTGAAGCCAAGGACTGCCATCTTTCAAGTTATATACACATAAACATAAACGGCCGACAGGAGTAGTTTACTACTTGAACGCACAAGTATAAAAAGCACTTATATTACATTGAAACATCGTTTTCACAAATCATACATGTCATTCAAACATAATATCCTTCGAGCAATGCGCCTCTATTAAACGAGCGCCGGCAGACTTCTTCAAAGTAGTGCTCGACAGTACTCGGCCTCTGTCTCAACCACGGATGCAACGTCGGTGGCCTTCATCTCGCCAAAGATGTCTTGACACGGGCAAGAGCCATCCGCGCCCCTCAATACATGCCGATCGCTTCATCGCCGATACACGGCACCGCTCAAGAAACTACTGCACTACACCAAAATAGCTCTTGGTGGGGTCCGTCTCGCCACAAGTGAGTCAAGACATGCTTCATGGCCAATCCGGACAATCGATTCAGCTCGCCCACTCGCCAACCGATCGGTCACCGGCAGAGGACGCCCGGACTACGGAATTGCGACCAAGATAGCTCTTCCCTTTGTGCCCCTTCGGCCCCGGAAGTGCTCAACCGCGTCCCACAACGCCGCCAAGTCCATATAAGCATCCTCTCGAACTCCATAATTTATCCAACGGAGCATACTTTGAATTGTATATTTCCTCCGCAGCGTAAACGGTTTTCCAGCGCAATTGCCTGGCCCGACTCAGCTCCTCCTTGGCAGCTTTCAAAGCCGATTGGGCATTCTTGGTTTCGCGGCGGCCTTCTTTAGGCCCTCCGCTCCGCTTGATGCTCTTTTTTCAAGAACCTCGCAGCGATCGGTAGCATTCCTTAACCTTTGGCCATCTCGCCATCTCCTCTTTGCTTCGGCGGTGAGCAGCCCGCTCAGCTTCTAGCTCTTGGCCGCTTTTAAAGCAGCTGCATTACTACTCTGGCTTGCTCTTTCGCTCGGGCAAGTTCTGCCCGCAGCTCCTCAACGGCAGCGCGCCATCTGCATTAAAGCATACAAACAATAAGACATGGGTGTTAAGCTCCCTTAACAGTGTCCGCATAGAAGTCGCATACCTTGTGACTCGTCAAACCGCTTATTGACCAGCGATGTCCGTGATCGCCTCGTCAAGTCGCCGCTTCAGTTTGGCATATTCATCATCCGGCTGGCCTCCGGACGCCCGCCACCTGCTTAGGAGCGGCGATATGTTAAAATCGAGATTTGATCCTCGGCACGTCGTCAATTTTTTGACAACATACCGAGTCCCAGGGGCTACTATCTATACATGGCGCATTTTATACATTATTTTTTGCGTACCTCAAACCCCGTCAGTAAGATTCTGACGGCTTCATGCAATCCACTCTCCGCGGATGCAATTATTTCAATCACCGTACCCATTAGAGCACGGTGATCTTCTGAGATAGCCGCTCGCCCTAGCAAATCCCTCACTCCTCATTGACGCCACTTGGCGCCGGACCTTCCGCCTCGCCGGACTTGGGGAACCCTCTCATGACGACACCTCCGGGTCGTCCGCCCACATGAGGGTGCGACAGTGGAGGCGTTGCCTCCATCATCTCCGGAAGAAGATCCCCTAAGACGAGCTCTGCTGAGAAGGGCTGAGGTCCGAACTACAAGGTACAATTCGGTTATCTTCATAAATAAATACAGGATGTTCCTTATTTACAAGACCCTTCGCTTTTACTTACGGCTCATTGGAGGGCTGATCCCTTGGGGAAACAAAGGCGGCTGGGTTACTTCCCACGCGGACTCTCCGACGAAGATTCCTTCCTTTCTTTGAGGCCTTGACCTCCGGATCTTCCTCAAGCGGTCCTCTTCTCTCCTCGGAAGGAGGGACTCTTAATCTCCCCTTCCTTGATAGCCTCCTTCGTAGAGGCAATTGCTCCCCCGCTCCTCCCTTCGCCTTCTTCAAAAGGCGCCACCTTCAACATCTTGGTCAACATGGGATCCGGCGTGGTCTCTGGGAGGGGAGCCGGACACCTTATCAACTTTGCCTTGGCTATCCACTCCTGTTCAAGAAACGGTTCCTTTAAAGGGCATATATGTATAATAAATGAATGAACAGCTTGTCCGGTTACAGGACTACTTACTTGAGTATCTGGGCGATTGCAGCTTAGTCCTGCGTCCTCGGTCAAGTCCGGAAACTTCTCTTGTGATCCGAAGAACAGTTTATACATCTCCGTGGGCGTCGTGCCCATAAAATTTTGGAGAGCTCGTGGTCCCTCCGGATTGAATTCCCACAAGCGGAAGGGGCGACGTTTGCAGGGCTGAAGGCGCCGTATCACAATAACCTGCACCACTGCAACCAGATTGATCCCTCTTTCCTGGAGATCTCGAATACGGCCCTGCAGCAGGGGAACGTCCTGGACAACCCCCGTCGAGCCCTTGTTGACCCATGATGCCACCGCTGTGGTGGACTGAGCGGAAGGCAGGGAGCGCCGCCCATTTGGTGCCCCTAGGAGCGGTGATATAGAACCACTCCCGTTGCCATAAACCAAGCTCCTCTTGAAAAGAGCCCTCGGCCACGGAGCACCAGACATTTGCTTATGACCGCCGCTCCAGACTGCTTGCTGCCCCTTGATCGCCTTTGGCTCCACCTTGAAGGTCTTGAGCCACAATCCAAAGTGAGGGGTAATATGGAGGAAGGCGTCACATACAACAATGAACGACGAGATATGGAGGATGGACTCCGGATTCAAGTCATGGAAATCAAGCCCATAATAAAACATGAGCCCCGCACAAAGGGGTCCATCGGAAGCCTAAACCCGACGGAAGTGAGACACGAACACCACGCTCTCACCGGGCTCGAGTGGGAATGACCTGCCACAGAGCAGCAGCCTATGCGAGATCTTGCGGTTAGATACCCGCGCCTCGCAGCTTTAGCACGCCTTCTTCGTGGACGGAGGAAGACATCCATCGCCCATGCTGGTCGGAGCCGGACATCGTCGAAAGTCCGAGCGCTGAATCAAGCTTTGGGTGTTGGAACTCAAGCACGAGGCGAACTCGATAGAGGGTGTAAAAAGGAGAGGGCCTTGGTCTCGTTATAAAGAGGTTGAATACCATGAGCCCACCCCGTGGTCGACTAGGACTAGGACTCGCCTTTGATAGAGAAGGCAGGCCAACGGGCACGGTTGGGTTACCCACATCCGTATTGATGAGGATCCCGGAATAAGGGGGCACGATCTACGCTTTGATAAGACGTGCCAAGGAAACCGCCTCGCTAAACATGCTGAGGTGGACCAATAAAAAAACGATTCATATAAAAGCCTGGCGATGGTGTGGTGTCACGCCGCGGAATACGTCAGTAGATCTGTGCAAAAATTATTCTCTCGACGTGTTATGTGGAACTTGTTTTGCAGAGCCGGACACTATCCTGGTGTTCACAATCTTCTATAAATTATTCGGAGGAAGAACCCGCCTTGCAATGCCGAAGACAATATCGCGCCACGGACTCGTCGTCATTGAAGCCTGGTTCAGGGACTCTTGAGGAGTTCGGACTAGGGGTGTCCGGATAGCGAACTATCATCATCGGCGGACTCCAAGACTAGGAAGATACAAGATTGAAGACTTCGTCCCGTGTCCGGATGGGACTTTCCTTGGCGTGGAAGGCAAGCTTGGCGATCGGATATGTAGATCTCCTACCATAGTAACCGACTGTAACCCTAACCCAATCCGTGTCTATATAAACAGGAGGGTTTTAGTCCGTGGGGACTAACAACAATCATACCATAGGCTAGCTTCTAGGGTTTAGCCTCTTTGATCTCGTGGTAGATCTACTCTTGTAACACACATCATCAATATTAATCTAGCGGGGCGTAGGGTTTTACCTCCATCGAGAGGGCCCAACTGGTAAAACATCGTGCCCCTTGTCTCCTGTTACCATCCGCCTAGACGCACAGTTCGGGACACCCTACCCGAGATCCGCCGGTTTTGACACCGACAATGGCCATGAAGAAGCGTTTGTTTCGCAACTTGCGCCAAGGAGGACGGACAGTTGGCCAGTATGTGGATGACTTTAGTAAGCTAGCACGTTATGCCCCAGATGACGTTGCTACGGATGCAACTAAACAGGAGAAGTTTCTGGAAGGACTGAATGACGAGCTGAGTATGCAGTTGATGGTAGCAAGCTTCAATAACTACCAGGAGTTGGTAGATCGTGCCCTTATAATTGAGGGGAAGCAGCAGCATATCGAAAACCGCAAGAGGAAGTATGGACAGGGGAAGTACAATTCTGGAGCTCAGCAGAAGCCCCGTCTTACCCCTAAACCGAGAGTTCATTTTCAGCATACCCATGGAGGAGGTAGTTCGCACAACCATAATGGCCCCAAGAATGGTAATGGGAATGGAGGAAGCAACTGCCAGAACCGTACCACCCCATCAACCCCAGCCAAGAGAGACCTGAGTCAAGTCACCTGCTTTAAGTGTCAGAAGACCGGACATTATGCCAATGAATGTCCTGAAGGCCAGAATGGCAATGGAAGCTCTGAAAAGAAGCCGAACCCTTTCAACAGGGGACAGGTGAACCACGTTAGCGTGGAGGAGGTTGAAGCTCAGCCGGATGCAGTAATAGGTAAGTTTTTGGTTAAGTCATTTACTGCACTCGTTCTTTTTGATACTGGTGCATCGCATTCATACATATCAAGGGGATTTGTGGATAAGTATAGCCTGCCCACTAGGATTCTTAAAACACCTATGCTACTAAGCTCACCAGGAGCGGAGTATATGGCCAGTCATGGATGTTTTCAAGTGCCATTAAGTATAGGAAGGCATATTTTCCCAACTGATTTAATTATTCTGGAATCACAAAGTTTGGACGTGATTCTCGGTATGGATTGGCTGTCGATGTATGGGGGAAACATCGATTGTGCCAGTAAGACAATTTTGCTTACGGCGCCAGAAGGAAGAAGGATCAAGTATGTATCCCGGCATGCGCCAAATAGGATGCAAGTAAATTCCTTATCAGGAGTTGTGCAGGAGGAAGTACCAGTGGTAAAGGATTTCCCTGACGTATTTCCAAAAGAGTTGCCAGGCATGCCACCGGATCGAGATATTGAGTTTTTGATTGAGCTTTTTCCAGGCATAGGGCCAATATCGAAGCGACCATACAGGATGCCCGCAAAGGATTTGGAGGAGATTAAGAAGCAGATTAAGGAGTTACTGGATAAAGGTTACATTTGCCCAAGTTCTTTGCCTTGGGGATCACCTGTACTTCTAGTGGAAAAGAAGGATGGATCGTTAAGAATGGTTGTTGATTATCGTGGATTGAACGAAGTAACCATCAAGAACAAGTACCCACTACCGATGATCAATGATCTGTTTGATCAGTTGCAAGGAGCTAAAGTGTTTTCCAAGATCGATTTGCGATCAGGATACCATCAGTTGAAGATTCGAGAGTAGGATATACCTAAGACAGCATTCACCACAAGATATGGGCTGTATGAGTATACCGTTATGTCATTTGGTCTGACTAACGCACCTGCCTATTTTATGAACATGATGAACAAGGTGTTTATGGAGTTTTTGGATAAGTTCGTCGTAGTGTTCATTGATGATATTCTGGTTTACTCGAAGAATGAAGAGGAACATAGGGAACATTTGCGATTGGTACTGGAGAAGCTCAGAGAACATCAGTTATATGCCAAGTTCAGCAAATGTTAGTTTTGGTTGAAGGAAGTAGGGTTCCTCGGACACGTTATATCCGGAGAAGGAATAGCGGTTGACCCCACAAAGGTTATCACTGTGACCAATTGGGAAGCACCAACAACAGTTGGAGAGATCCGGAGTTTCCTTGGACTCGCAGGATACTACCGGAGATTTATCGAGAACTTCTTAAAGATTGCAAAGCCTATGACGGAGTTGCTGAAGAAGGATACCAAGTTCATATGGACTGAGGAGTGTGAGGCTAGTTTCCAGGAGTTGAAGAAACGTTTGGTTACCTCACCAGTTTTAATTCTGCCAGATCAGACTAAAGATTATGAGGTGTATTGCGACGGTTCACGTCGAGGACTTGGAGCAGTGATAATGCAGGAGGGAAGAGTTGTTTCGTATGCTTCACTACAACTGAAACCTCACGAATTGAACTATGCCACGCATGATTTGGAATTAGCCGCCGTAGTGCATGCTTTGAAAACATGGTGACATTTTCTTATTGGGAACCATTGTGAGGTGTACACGGATCACAAGAGTTTGAAGTACATTTTCACGCAGAAGGAGTTAAACCTCAGACAAAGGAGATGGTTGGAGCTCATCAAGGATTATGATATGAGATTACATTACCATCCCGGAAAGGCTAATGTAGTAGCTGACGCATGGAGCCGTAAGAGCCATGTCAATACATTAATGACGGGAGAAATACCAAAAGAGTTAGCCGAGGATCTTCGCGAGCTATGTTTGGAAATAGTTCCGAGAGGCTATGTAGCAGCATTGGAGATTCAGTCAACTTTGATGGATAGAATCAGAGAAGCTCAGAAAACTGACAAAGAGATTGCCTCTATAAAAGAGAAAATGAGCGAAGGAAAGGCTAAAGGATTTCGTGAGGATGAGCATGACACCCTATGGTTTGAAGACCGGGTTTATGTGCCCAATGACCCTGAGATCAGGAAGTTGATTTTGCAAGAGGCACATGATTCATCATATTCGATTCACCCAGGAAATACCAAGATGTATTTGGATTTGAAGGATACTTTCTGGTGGACCGGAATGAAGAAAGATATTGCGGAATATGTAGCAGGTTGTGATGTATGTCAGAGAGTAAAGGCAGAGCATCAGAAGCCAGCAGGATTGTTACAACCATTGCCGATACCCGAATGGAAGTGGGATAAACTAGGCATGGATTTTATCATGGGATTACCCAGGACTCGTTCAGGCTATGACTCGATTTGGGTTATAATTGATCGGTTGACGAAGGTAGCTCATTTCATCCCGGTAAATACCACTTACACTAGTGCTAAGTTGGCAAAGATATACATGACCAAGATTGTATGTTTACATGGAGTTCCGAGGAGTATCTTATCTGATAGAGGAACCCAATTCACCTCAAAGTTCTGGAATCAGTTGCATGAAACTTTGGGTACCAGGCTAGAGTTTAGCACAACTTTCCATCCGCAGACAGATGTACAGACCGAGAGAGTCAATCAGATTTTGGAGGATATGCTGAGAGCTTGTGCACTAGATTATGGATCTAGTTGGGACGACAATTTGCCATATGCGGAATTCTCTTACAACAACAGTTATCAATCTAGTTTGAAAATGGCCCTTTTCGAAGCCTTGTACGGAAGGAGGTGCAGGACCCTGTTGTTGTGGTATGAAGTTGGAGACCGCCAGTTGTTTGGACCGGATTTGATTAAGGAGTCTGAACGGAAAGTGAAGTTGATTCGCGATAGGCTCAAGGTAGCCCAGTCCAGGCAGAAGAGCTATGCAGATTCTAAACGCAAGGAGACAGTTTACGAAATCGGAGACCGAGTTTATCTTCGAGTATCTCCACTACGAGGAATTAAGCGTTTTGGAGTTAAGGGAAAGTTAGATCCACGTTTTGTAGGACCATATCGTGTTTTGGAACGTATGGGAGAAGTGGCCTACAAGTTGGAATTGCCCGAAGGATTGTCAGGAGTTGATGATGTATTCCACATTTCCCAGTTAAAGAAGTGCCATGCGGAGATGGCTGGTATACCACTAAGAGATACAGTGCCATTGGAAGCGATTCAGTTGAATAACGATTTGACCTATCAAGAGAAACCAGTTAAGATTCTCGAGTTTGCCAGCCGAGTTACCCGCAGCAAGGTTATCAAGTTTTGCAAAGTTCAGTGGAGCCACCACACCGAGGATGAAGCCACCTGGGAGCGAGACGAAGATTTGCTAAAGGACCACCCTCACCTATTTTCTAGCCAACCAGAATCTCGAGGGCGAGATTCATCTTAAGGGGGGTAGGTTTGTAACATCCCAAATTTTCAATTTGGAATGTTATACATTAGATCATCAATGCATATCGTATTTTATTTGCTTTGGGTTTTGATCCTAGAAATTCTACGCAACTCAAGGACCCACGGAGAGAGAGTTGGGGATTTCGTTATTTTCATATTTGAGCTTTTCTCAAATTTTGAGAATAGGATCATTTGATTTTAATTATTTTATCATCAATTATTTCTATTACAAAAATATGAGAGAGGGAATAAAATGACTTTCCAAAAAAAAGAAATATTGAGGATTTAATAATAAAATCAAATAAGATTTTATTTTGGAGTTTTTCACCCTTTTATTTGAATTTAGGAAAAAAGTACGTTTTTCAAAATTGCATTTAGGCCCCAAATAAATGTTCATCTTGTCCGGCTTGATTTTAGAAGCCGGGGAAAATTTATTTCGGGATTTTTGGAGTCCGTTTAGTATTTCTTTCGTTTGTTTTTCTGCGCGGAATTAATTTTAAAAAAACGCGAACCGACTTTCGAATCCTTGGGCACCCTTTAAATAAGCGCCCGCCCACGGGCACCCTTTAAATAGCTGCTACCCAGCCGCCCAAACCTAACCCTAAGCCCCGTGCCACCCCCCGCCCGCCTCCCTAACCCTAGCCGCCAGCGTCGCTTGCCTCCTCACTGCCGCCATACGCCGCCGTCGCCCCGCCGACCGCCGCCGCCCGGCGCCGCCGCCCTCGAGCCGCCGCCGCCGCCCGCCATTGCCTCGCCGCCGCCGCCGCCCCGCCGCCTTTCGCCGCCGCCGCCGCCGCCGCCGCCCGAGGTGCCTCGTTTCATGCACTTTGTTTTCTCGAAAAACCGTTCGGTTTCCGTCGGTTTTTCGTCGGTTTTTATTTTTAGTTTCCATTTTTTTATTAGATTGGTTTTTTCGGTTTAGGTTAATTAGCGAGCGTTCGCTCGTTCGTTCGTTTTAACGAACGTATTCGTCGATTAGATCCAGATAACGAGCGTTCGTTTCTTAAGCTGTTCGTCGTTTTTCTTTTTCTCGCATTTATTCCGTGATTTTTCCGATCGTGATTTCTGATCCGATTTTCATTTCAGTATAACCTTTCGCTCGTTTATCGGAACCAGGCGATTCAAGCGCCTGGAGTTTCGTCTCGAAACCCTCTATCCGTTTAACCAACTTAAACAAGTTTTTGCTTCTGTAAAATTTGACTTAGATCCAGATTAGTAAGACGAAGCTGTTTTCTTTCGCCGTTTGACTTTCGTTGCTTCATTTGATTTGATTCTTTTTGCAAACCAGAGTTCTTCAGTTGAACTTTCTGGTTAGATATTTTATTTGAGTTTTACCCGTGCATTAGATGAGTACTTATTGTATGCTTGTTTGTTTGTCTGCGATAGAATACCCGAGTCGCCACTTTGTTACTTGAGTCTCTAGGTTTCATGGATCATCGACAAGGCAAGTAACACTTTGATCATACCTTTTCTACCACCCAGTTTTATTGCATTAGATCAATCCTCAAACATTGCATGATTAGGATCTAATTAAATTGTGGGATGGGAAGCAGTTGAGGTAGTACATATTACCTGCTTTATTATCAAACCTTTGGGAGTTACTTCTACATTTGCTTATATTGCCATGCTATGCTAGTAGACGTGGACTGGGTGAGTGTATCCATGACAGATGTGAGATTGTTAATTAAGGGATTATATAAGGTGGCAACTTAAACACACATCTGGGTGGATTGAGGTACCTGGGTATTCCAGGATTGCCTGTTGTTTTTCTTTATGGACCGCCACCCAGGCCCAAAGGGATCATGAGATTATTCATACTAGAAACTTCTGTGTGCAGCCACAAGCCATTATGGGCTCTGGCATAGTTGATTAAGTCGTGCGAACTCTTACAGGGTAGACTAGCAGATGTAGGGGAAAGTAGGTGTACCGGTCTATCCATAGTAAGGTGCTAGCGCTTCTGAAAGACTATGTCTCGGTTATCCGTTTCTCAAACATCATGTAGTGCGAGAAATCCAACGGAGGCGATCGAGTCTTGTGGGGAAAAGTGCGCAAACCTCTGCAGAGTGTATAAACTAATCATGGTTATCCGTGTCCCCGGTTATGGATGTTTTGAGTATCTAGTACTTGGATATCATGTGAATCTCATCATGTTACTATTAAATTAATATTGTTGGGTTTTAACGATGATTACTTTAATTGGGATTGAGGATGCTGTCAACCATTCTCAATGTTTAACAACCACCATGATAGTTAAATAAAATATATTCCTTTGCAGTAGGGAAAAACTGGCTTTACGCAAAACTTTAACCATAGAGTTTTCCACCAGCCATATATGCATGTAGTATAGGCTTATTCTTTCATTACTCTCTATGTGTTACATTGCCAAAGATATTCCATGTCTTGACCCGTTTCGGCTGCAACGTTTCATGTTGCAGATTTTTCAGACGACGAGTAAGGTGCTTTTAGGTCGTGGTTCTATACTCAGTGATGCCGTTGGAGTTGATGGACTCACTTATCTTCCAAGTCTTCCGATGTTATCGTTATTAGATGGCCTTAAGCCATATTTATATTAATAAGTTCTCTTTTGAGACATTCGTTGTAATAAGTGTGTTATTGCTACTTTGTTATAAATCCTTCAAGTCTTGTGTGGTGTCAAGATTAGTGATCCAGGATGACACACGAGCACGAGATCGATCGCTTGAGGTCTGGTCGCTATAAAGATGGTATCAGAGCACACGCTGACTGTAGGACACGGCACTAAGCTAAAGCCCTAGATCACTACTCTTTCTCCTCATTTCTGACTCCTCATCTTTTCTATTCTTTTAGGATGGCGGATGCAAGGAACAAGTTCACACAACCGGATGAAGATACACCCTTTGGATGCCACCTGAAGGAAGTCACTAGATATCTGAACATAGGAGTACCAAGCTTCACCGGGACCTACAACGCCATTTTACCCAAGAGGAGCATCAGATGATTCAAGTTCAAATTCCAGAAGGACATTTGCACCGATCCACGAGCCCATAGAGTTTTCCTTTGATGCACCAACTTGGAGTCTAGGAAAGAGTATGGCAGCCCACATCGCCATGGGACGTATTGGAGAAGTTTACCACAACGATCTCAAGAATACTATCTACCTGATTTGTGGGCGGCCGAGATGAGCAATGGGACATGATCAGCACCAGGAGGGACAGATCAATCGCAGCTTACATCCAGGAATTAAACCAGCACATCCGACGCCAGGAGAACCAGATGTGCGCAGGTTTGGAGGATCTACAGAAGGCTATGACCAAGATAAAGGAGCTAGAAGAAGAACTCAAGGCTACACGTGAAGACTATATGGAGGAGATCGTCGCTCTAGTGAGACAGAACGGCGACCTTAAGGAGAAGATTGAAGTATTCATGGTAGGTTCAGCACCCAAAAGAGAAGATGACGAATCCACTTGCCCGGATAATTATATCATCATCGACCACACCGACTCGGATCCCGACGATAGTGATGATGACTATGTTGATGAAGCTAGAGCAGATATCATGGAGTCTTCATCGGAGCAGTTTTTCTAGTTGACCACCATAACAGTAGTAGTGTTCCACCATGTACATAGCATAGTCCACGCACTTTTGCGATAGTTCTAGACCGTTTGTATGCTCTTGCTTGATTTGAATAAAGTGATTTTGTGTGCATTTGTCTCATGTGCATTTGGGTAGTGTTTTCTCTTTAGACCTCATTCTATTCTTAACTCTCGTCTTTTCTAGAAACCCTCAGATGCCTCCGAGACGTGACAATGGATTTGCTTTCCCACCGGAGCTCACTCAGTTGATCCAGCAGCAGAATGCGTTGATGAAGTTGCTAGTCCAGAACTAGAACAACAACAACAACAACAACCCACCACCTGTTGATCATTTAACCCGTTTTCTTAGGCTGAATCCGCCGGTGTTTTCCAGTAGCACCGAGCCAATAGTGGCAGATGATTGGCTCCGTAAGATAGGGAGGGAGTTGACCACTGCAGGATGTACAGATGGGGAAAAGGTGAAATTTGCCGCACATCAGCTTGAAGGACCCGCAGCAGCATGGTGGGAGAATTTTACAGCCACTTACCTCAGACAACACCGTCACATGGGATCGGCCAAAGAAGCTTTCCGTCTTGCCCATGTTTCAAAGCAGGAGCCATGGCCATGAAGAAGTGTGAGTTTTGCAACTTGCGCCAAGGAGGACGGACAGTTGGCCAGTATGTGAATGACTTTAGTAAGCTAGCACGTTATGCCCCAGATGACGTTGCTACGGATGCAGCTAAACAGGAGAAGTTTCTAGAAGGACTGAATGATGAGCTGAGTATGCAGTTGATGGTAGCAAGCTTCAATAACTACCAGGAGTTGGTAGATCGTGCTCTTATGATTGAGGGGAAGTAGCAGCATATTGAAAACCGCAAGAGGAAGTATGGACAGGGGAAGTACAATTCTGGAGCTCAGCAGAAGCCCCGTCTTACCCCTAAACCGAGAGTTCATTTTCAGCATGCCCATGGAGGAGGTAGTTCGCACAACCATAATGGCCCCAAGAATGGTAATGGGAATGGAGGAAGCAACTGCCAGAACCGTACCACCCCATCAACCCCAGCCAAGAGAGACCTGAGTCAAGTCACCTACTTTAAGTGTCAGAAGACCGGACATTATGCCAATGAATGTCCTGAAGGCCAGAATGGCAATGGAAGCTCTGAAAAGAAGCCGAACCCTTTCAACAGGGGACAGGTGAACCACGTTAGCGTGGAGGAGGTTGAAGCTCAGCCGGATGCAGTAATAGGTAAGTTTTTGGTAAAGTCATTTACTGCACTCGTTCTTTTTGATACTGGTGCATCGCATTCATACATATCAAGGGGATTTGTGGATAAGTATAGCCTGCCCACTAGGATTCTTAAAACACCTATGCTAGTAAGCTCACTAGGAGCGGAGTATATGGCCAGTCAAGTATGTTTTCAAGTGCCATTAAGTATAGGAAGGCATATTTTCCCAACTGATTTAATTATTCTGGAATCACAAAGTTTGGACATGATTCTCGGTATGGATTGGTCTGTCGATGTATGGAAACATTGATTGCGCCAAGAAGACAATTTTGCTTACGACCTTGAAGGAAGAAGGATCAAGTATGTATCCCAAGCATGCGCCAAATAGGGCGCAAGTAAATTCCTTATCGGGTTGTGCGGAGGAAGTACCAGTGGTAAAGGATTTCCCTGACGTATTTCCAAAAGAGTTGCGAGGCATGCCACCGGATCGAGATATTGAGTTTTTGATTGAGCTTTTTCGGGCATAGGGCCAATATCGAGCGACCATACAGATGCCCGCAAAGGATTTGGAGGAGATTAAGAAGCAGATTAAGGAGTTACTGGATAAAGGTTACATTCGCCCAAGTTCTTCGCCTTGGGTATCACCTGTACTTCTAGTGGAAAAGAAGGATGGATCGTTAAGAATGGTTGTTGATTATCGTGGGTTGAACGAAGTTACAATCAATAACAAGTACCACTACCGATGATCAATGATCTGTTTGATCGGTTGCAAGGAGCTAAAGTGTTTTCCAAGATCGATTTGCGATCAAGATACCATCAGTTGAAGATTCGAGAGCAAGATATACCTAAGACATCATTCACCACAAGATATTGGTTGTATGAGTATACCGTTATGTCATTTGGTCTGACTAACGCACCTGCCTATTTTATGAACATGATGAACAAGGTGTTTATGGAGTTTTTGGATAAGTTCGTCCTAGTGTTCATTGATGATATTCTGGTTTACTCGAAGAATGAAGAGGAACATAAGGAACATTTGCGATTGGTACTGGAGAAGCTCACAGAACATCTGTAATATGCCAAGTTCAGCAAATGTTAGTTTTGGTTGAAGGAAGTAGGGTTCCTCGGACACGTTATATCCGGAGAAGGAATAGCGGTTCACCCCACAAAGGTTATCACTGTGACCAATTGGGAAGCACCAACAACAGTTGGAGAGATCCGGAGTTTCCTTGGACTCGCAGGATACTACCGGAGATTTATTGAGAACTTCTCAAAGATTGCAAAGCCTATGACGGAGTTGCTGAAGAAGGATACCAAGTTCATATGGACTGAGGAGTGTGAGGCTAGTTTCCAGGAGTTGAAGAAACGTTTGGTTACCTCACCATTGTTAATTCTGCCAGATCAGACTAAAGATTATGAGGTGTATTGCGACGCTTCACGTCGAGGACTTGGAGCAGTGATCATGCAGGAGGGAAGAGTTGTTTCGTATGCTTCACGACAACTGAAACCTCACGAATTGAACTATGCCCGCATGATTTGGAATTAGCCGCCGTAGTGCATGCTTTGAAAACATGGAGACATTTTCTTTTTGGGACCATTGCAAGGTGTACACGGATCACAAGATTTTGAAGTACATTTTCACGCAGAAGGAGTTAAACCTCAGACAAAGGAGATGGTTGGAGCTCATCAAGGATTATGATATGAGATTACATTACCATCCCGGAAAGGCTAATGTAGTAGCTGACGCATGGAGCCGTAAGAGCCATGTCAATACATTAATGATGGGAGAAATACCAAAGGAGTTAGCCGAGGATCTTCGTGAGCTATGTTTGGAAATAGTTCCGAGAGGCTATGTAGCAGCATTGGAGATTCAGTCAACTTTGATGGATAGAATCAGAGAAGCTTAGAAAACTGACAAAGAGATTGCCTCTATAAAAGAGAAAATGAGCGAAGGAAAGGCTAAAGGATTTCGTGAGGATGAGCATGACACCCTATGGTTTGAAGACCGGGTTTATGTGCCCAATGACCCGGAGATCAGGAAGTTGATTTTGCAAGAGGCACATGATTCACCATATTCGATTCACCCAGGAAATACAAAGATGTATTTGGATTTGAAGGATACTTTCTGGTGGACCGGAATGAAGAAAGATATTGCGGAATATGTAGCAGTTTGTGATGTATGTCGAGAGTAAAGGCAGATCATCGAAGCGGCGGGATTATTACAACCATTGCCGATACCCAATGGAAGTGGGATAAACTAGGCATGGATTTTATCACGGATTTCCGGGACTCGTTCAAAGCTATGACTCGATTTGGGTTATAGTTGATCTGTTGTGAAGGTAGCTCATTTCATCCGGTAAAGACCACTTACACTAGTGCTAAGTTGGCAAAGATATACATGACTAGGATTGTATGTTTACATGGAGTTCCGAGGAGTATCATATCGATAGAGGAACCCAATTCACCTCAAAGTTACGAATCGGTTGCATGAAACTTTCGGTACCGAGCTAGAGTTTAGCACGACTTTCCATCCATGAGCATGATGGACGACCGAGAGAGTCAATCAGATTTTGGAGGATATGCTAAGAGCTTGTGCACTAGATTATGGATCTAGTTGGGACGACAATTTGCCATATGCGGAATTCTCTTACAACAACAGTTATCAATCTAGTTTGAAAATGGCCCATTTCGAAGCCTTGTACGGAAGGAGGTGGAGGACCCCGTTGTTGTGGGATGAAGTTGGAGACCGCCAGTTGTTTGGACCGGATTTGATTAAGGAGTCTGAACGGAAAGTGAAGTTGATTCGCGATAGGCTCAAGGTAGCCCATCCAGCGTAAGAGCTATGCAGATTCTAAGCGCAAGGAGACAGTTCTGAAATCGGAGACCGAGTTTATCTTGAGTATCTCCACTACGAGGAATTAAGCGTTTTGGAGTTAAGGAAAGTTAGCTCCACGTTTTGTAGGACCATATCGTGTTTTGGAACGTATGGGAGAAGTGGCCTACAAGTTGGAATTGCCCGAAGGATTGTCAGGAGTTGATGATGTATTCCACGTTTCCCAGTTAAAGAAGTGCCATGCGGAGATGGCTGATATACCACTAAGAGATACAGTGCCCTTGGAAGCGATTCAGTTAAATAACGATTTGACCTATCAAGAGAAACCAGTTAAGATTCTCGAGTTTGCCAGCCGAGTTACCCGCAGTAAGGTTATCAAGTTTTGCAAAGTTCAGTGGAGCCACCACACCGAGGATGAAGCCACCTGGGAGCGAGACGAAGATTTGCTAAAGGACCACCCTCACCTATTTTCTAGCCAACCCGAATCTCGAGGGCGAGATTCATCTTAAGGGGGGGGGGTAGGTTTGTAACATCCTAAATTTTCAATTTGGAATGTTATACATTAGATCATCAATGCATATCGTATTTTATTTGCTTTGGGTTTTGATCCTAGAAATTCTACGCAACTCAAGGACCCACGGAGAGAGAGTTGGGGATTTCGTTATTTTCATATTTGAGCTTTTCTCAAATTTTGAGAATAGGATCATTTGATTTTAATTATTTTATCATCAATTATTTCTATTAAAAAATATGAGAGAGGGAATAAAATGACTTTCCCAAAATAAAGAAATATTGAGGATTTAATAATAAAATCAAATAAGATTTTATTTTGGAGTTTTTCGCCCTTTTATTTGAATTTAGGAAAAAAGTGCGTTTTTCAAAATTGCATTTAGGCCCCAAATAAATGTTCATCTTGTCGGGCTTGATTTTAGAAGCCTGGGAAAATTTATTTCGGGATTTTTGGAGTCCGTTTAGTATTTCTTTCGTTTGTTTTTCTGCGGAATTAATTTAAAAGAACGCGAACCGACTTCGGGCCGTACCCGAGCGGGACTCCGCACGTGGCAGCCTTTAAATAACGCCCGCCCGAGCCGCCCCAGCCCAACAGCGCCGCCGCCAGCCCACCCGAGCCCCCAAACCCTAACCCTAGCCGCCCAGCCGCCCATGGCCACACGCCGAAACCGCCCGCCCCATGTCGTCACTGTATTCTTTGCCGCCGCCATGCCGTCGCCGCCTCGCCGAACCGCCGCCCGCGCCGCTTCGCCGCCACGCCGCCGCCGCCTCGCCGAACCGCCGCTACCGCCGTCGCCGACCGTCGCCGAGGTGCCTCGTTTTCAAGCCGCGGTTTTCTCGAAAACCGTTCGGTTTCCGTCGGTTTTAAATCGGTTTTATTTTAGTTTCCATTTTTATTAGATCGGTTTTTTCGGTTTAGGTTAATTAGCGGCGTTCATCGTTCGTTCGTTTTTAACGAACGTATTCGTCGATTAGATCCGAGATAACGAGCGTTAGCTTCGTTAAGCGTTCGTCGTTTTCTTTTCTCGGATTTAATCCGTGATTTTTCGATCGTGATTTACGATCCGATTTTCGTTTTAGTATAACCTTTATTCGTTTATTGGAACCAGCGATTCAAGCGCTGGAGTTTAAATCTCGAAACCCTCTATCCGTTTAACCAACTTAAACAAGTTTTGCTTTTGTAAAATTTGACTTAGATCCAGATTAGTAAGACGAAGCTGTTTTCTTTCGCCGTTTGACTTTCGTTGCTTCGTTTGATTTGATTCTTTTTGCAAACCAGATTTCTTAATTTGAACTTTATGGTTATATCTTTTATTTGAGTTTTACCCGTGCATTAGATGAGTACTTATTGTATGCTTGTTTGTTTGTCCGCGATAGAATACCCGGAGTGCGCCGCCTGTTACTTCGAGTCTCTAGGTTTCGCGGATCATCAGCAAGGCAAGTAACACTTTGATCATACCTTTTCTACCACCCAGTTTTATTGCATTAGATCAATCCTCAAACATTGCATGATTAGGATCTAATTAAATTGTGGGATGGGAAGTAGTTGAGGTAGTACATATTACCTGTTTTATTATCAAACCTTTGGGAGTTACTTCTACGTTTGCTTATATTGCCATGCTATGCTAGTAGACGTGGATTGGGTGAGTGTATCCATGACAGATGTGAGATTGTTAATTAAGGGATTATCTAAGGTGGCAACTTAAACACACATCTTGGTGGATTGAGGTACCTGGGTATTCCAGGATTGCCTGTTGTCTTTCTTTATGGACCGCCACCCAGGCCCAAAGGGATCATGAGATTATTCATACTAGAAACTTCCGTGTGCAGCCACAAGCCATTATGGGCTCTGGTATAGTTGATTAAGTCGTGCGAACTCTTACGGGGTAGACTAGCGGATGTAGGGAAAGTAGGTGTGCGGTCTATCCATAGTAAGGTGCTAGCGCTTACGAAAGACTATGTCTCGGTCATCCGTTTCTCAAACATCATGTAGTCTTGAGAAATCCAACGGAGGCGATCGAGTCTTGTGGGGAAAAGTCATAAACCTCTGCGAGTGTATAAACTAATCATGGTTAGCCGTGTCCCGGTTATGGACGTTTTGAGTATCTAGTACTTGGATATCATGTGAATCTCATCATGTTACTATTAAATTAATATTGTTGGGTTTTAACGATGATTACTTTAATTGGGACTGAGGATGCTGTCAACCATTCTCAATGTTTAACAACCACCATGATAGTTAAATAAAATATATTCCTTTGCAGTAGGGAAAAACTGGCTTTACGCAAAACTGTAACCATAGAGCTTTCCACCAGCCATATATGCATGTAGTATAGGCTTATTCTTTCATTACTCTCTATGTGTTACATTGCCAAAGATATTCCATGTCTTGACCCGTTTTGGGCTGCAACGTTTCATGTTGCAGATTTTTCGAACGACAGTAAGGTGCTTTTAGGTGCGTGGTTCTATACTCGGTGATGCCGTTGGAGTTGATGGACTCACTTATCTTCCAAGTCTTCCGATGTTATCGTTATTAGATGGCCTTAAGCCATATTTATATTAATAAGTTCTCTTTGAGACATTCTTTGTAATAAGTGTGTGCTTGCTACTTTGTTATAAATCCTTCAAGCAATTGTGTGGTGTCGGCATTCGATCCGGGGATGACACTGAGCACGAGATCGACTATTTGAGGTCTGGTCGCTACAAATATGGTATCAGAGCACACGCTGACTGTAGGACACGGCCACTAAGCTAAAGCCCTAGATCACTACTCTTTCTCCTCATTTCTGACTCCTCATCTTTTCTATTCTTTTAGGATGGCGGATGCAAGGAACAAGTTCACACAACCGGATGAAGATACACCCTTTGGATGCCACCTGAAGGAAGTCACTAGATATCTGAACATAGGAGTACCAAGCTTCACCGGGACCTACAACGCCATTTTACCCAAGAGGAGCCTTTGGATGATTCAAGTTCAAATTCCAGAAGGACATTTGCACCGATCCACGAGCCCATAGAGTTTTCCTTTGATGCACCAACTTGGAGTCTAGGAAAGAGTATGGCAGCCCACATCGCCATGGGACATATTGGAGAAGTTTACCTAGCGATCTCAAGAATACTATCTACCATATTTGTGGGCGCCGAGATGAGCAATGGGACATGATCGGCACCGGAGGGACAGATCAATCGCAGCTTACATCCAGAATTAAACCAGCACATCCGACGCCAGAGAACCAGGATGTCGCGAGTTTGGAGGATCTCTGAAGGCTATGACCAAGATCAAGGAGCTAGAAGAAGAACTCAAGGCTACGTAAAGACTATATGGAGGAGATCGTCGCTCTAGTGAGACGAGCAGCGACCTTAAGGAGAAGATTGAAGTATTCATGGAGGTTCAAAGCACCCAAAAGAGAAGATGACGAATCCACTTGCCCGGATAATTATATCATCATCGACGACACCGACTCGGATCCCGACGATAGTGATGATGACTATGTTGATGAAGCTGGAGCAGATATCATGGAGTCTTCGTCGGAGCAGTTTTTCTAGTTGACCACCATAAAAGTAGTAGTGTTCCACCATGTACATAGCATAGTCCACGCACTTTTGCGATAGTTCTAGACCGTTTGTATGCTCTTGCTTGATTTGAATCAAGTGATTTTGTGTGCATTTGGGTAGTGCTTTCTCTTTAGACCTCATTCTATTTTTAACTCTCGTCTTTTCTACAAACCCTCAGATGCCTCCGAGACGTGACAATGGATTTGCTTTCCCACCGGAGCTCACTCAGTTGATCCAGCAGCAGAATGCGTTGATGCAGTTGCTAGTCCAGAACCAGAACAACAACAACAACAACAACAACCTACCACCACCACCACCACCTGTTGATCATTTAACCCGTTTTCTTAGGCTGAATCCGCCGGTGTTTTCCAATAGCACCGAGCCAATAGTGGCAGATGATTGGCTCCATAAGATAGGGAGGGAGTTGACCACTGCAGGATGTACAGATGGGGAAAAGGTGAAATTTGCCGCACATCAGCTTGATGGACCCATGAGCAGACATGGTGGGAGAATTTTATAGCCACTTACCCCAGTGGACACCGTCACATGGGATCGATTTGACAAGCTTTCAGTCTTGCCCATGTTTCAGCAGGAGCCATGGCCATGAAGAAGCGTGAGTTTCGCAACTTGCGCCAAGGAGGACGGACGGTTGGCGGTATGTGGATGACTTTAGTAAGCTAGCACGTTATGCCCCGGATAGCGTTACTACGGATGCAGCTAAACAGAAGAAGTTTCTGGAAGGACTGAATGACGAGCTGAGTATGCAGTTGATGGTAGCAAGCTTTAATAACTACCAGGAGTTGGTAGATCATGCTCTTATGATTGAGGGGAAGCAGCAACAGATTGAAAACCGCAAGAGGAAGTATGGACAGGGGAAGTACAATTCTGGAGCTCAGCAGAAGCCCCGTCTTACCCCTAAACCGGGAGTTAATTTTCAGCATACCCATGGAGGAGGTAGTTCGCACAACCATAATGGCCCCAAGAATGGTAATGGGAATGGAGGAAGCAACGACCAGAACCGTACCACCCCATCAACCCCAGCCAAGAAAGACCTGAGTCAAGTCACCTGCTTTAAGTGTCAGAAGACCGGACATTATGCCAATGAATGTCCTGAAGGCCAGAATGGCAATGGAAGCTCTGGAAAGAAGCCAAACCCTTTCAACAGGGGACAGGTGAACCACGTTAGCGTGGAGGAGGTTGAAGCTCAGGTGGATGCAGTAATAGGTAAGTTTTTGGTTAAGTCATTTACTGCACTCGTTCTTTTTGATACTGGTGCATCGCATTCATACATATCAAGGGGATTTGTGGATAAGTATAGCCTGCCCACTAGGATTCTTAAAACACCTATGCTAGTAAGCTCACTAGGAGCGGAGTATATGGCCAGTCAAGGATGTTTTCAAGTGCCATTAAGTATATGAAGGCATATTTTCCCAACTGATTTAATTATTCTGGAATCACAAAGTTTGGATGTGATTCTCGGTATGGATTGGCTGTCGATGTATGGGGGAAACATCGATTGCGCCAGTAAGACAATTTTGCTTACGATGCCATAAGGAAGAAGGATCAAGTATGTATCCCGGCATGCGCCAAATAGGACGCAAGTAAATTCCTTATCAGGAGTTGTGCAGGAGGAAGTACCAGTGGTAAAGGATTTTCCTGACTTATTTCCAGAAGAATTGCCAGGCATGCCACCGGATCGAGATATTGAGTTTTTGATTGAGCTTTTGACAGGCATAGGGCCAATATCGAAGCGACCATACATGATGCCCGCAAAGGATTTGGAGGAGATTAAGAAGCAGATTAAGGAGTTACTGGCTAAAGGTTACATTCGCCCAAGTTCTTCGCCTTGGGGATCACCTGTACTTCTAGTGGAAAAGAAGGATGGATCGTTAAGAATGGTTGTTCATTATAGTGGATTGAACGAAGTAATGATCAAGAACAAGTACCCACTGCCGTTGATCAATGATCTGTTTGATCGGTTGCAAGGAGCTAAAGTGTTTTCCAAGATCGATTTGCGATCAGGATACCATCAGTTGAAGATTCGAGAGTAGGATATACCTAAGACATCATTCACCACAAGATATGGGCTGTATGAGTATACCGTTATGTCATTTGGTCTGACTAACGCACCTGCCTATTTTATGAACATGATGAACAAGGTGTTTATGGAGTTTTTGGATAAGTTCGTCGTAGTGTTCATTGGTGATATTCTGGTTTACTCGAAGAATGAAGAGGAACATAAGGAACATTTGCGATTGGTACTGGAGAAGCTCAGAGAACATCAGTTATATGCCAAGTTCAGCAAATGTCAGTTTTGGTTGAAGGAAGTAGGGTTCCTCGGACACGTAATATCCGGAGAAGGAATAGCGGTTGACCCCACAAAGTTATCACTGTGACCAATTGGGAAGCACCAACAACTGTTGGAGAGATCCGGAGTTTCCTTGGACACGCAGGATACTACCGGAGATTTATTGAGAACTTCTCAAAGATTGCAAAGCCTATGACGGAGTTGCTGAAGAAGGATACCAAGTTCATATGGACTGAGGAGTGTGAGGCTAGTTTCCAGGAGTTGAAGAAACGTTTGGTTACCTCACCAGTGTTAATTCTGCCAGATCAGACTAAAGATTATGAGGTGTATTGCGACGCTTCACGTCGAGGACTTGGAGCAGTGCTCATGCAGGAGGGAAGAGTTGTTTCGTATGCTTCATGACAACTGAAACCTCACGAATTGAACTATTCCATGCATGATTTGGAATTAGCCACCGTAGTGCATGCTTTGAAAACATGGAGACATTTTCTTATTGGGAACCATTGTGAGGTGTACACGGATCACAAGAGTTTGAAGTCCATTTTCACGCAGAAGGAGTTAAACCTCAGACAAAGGAGATGGTTGGAGCTCATCACGGATTATGATATGAGATTACATTACCATCCCGGAAAGGCTAATATAGTAGCTGACGCATTGAGCCGTAAGAGCCATGTCAATACATTAATGACGGGAGAAATACCAAAGGAGTTAGCCGAGGATCTTCGTGAGCTATGTTTGGAAATAGTTCCGAGAGGCTATGTAGCAGCATTGGAGATTCAGTCAACTTTGATGGATAGAATCAGAGAAGCTCAGAAAACTGACAAAGAGAATGCCTCTATAAAAGAGAAAATGAGCGAAGGAAAGGCTAAAGGATTTCGTGAGGATGAGCATGATACCCTATGGTTTGAAGACCGGGTTTATGTGCCCAAGGACCCGGAGATCAGGAAGTTGATTTTGCAAGAGGCACATGATTCACCATATTCGATTCATCCAGGAAATACCAAGATGTATTTGGATTTG
Organism: Aegilops longissima; assembly: GCA_021605205.1. Classification (NCBI taxonomy): domain Eukaryota; kingdom Viridiplantae; phylum Streptophyta; class Magnoliopsida; order Poales; family Poaceae; genus Aegilops; species Aegilops longissima. Next base: position 443,963,418 of record CM038681.1, read on the forward strand.
AAGGATACTTTCTGGTGGAGCGGAATGAAGAAAGATATTGCGGAATATGTAGCAGTTTGTGATGTATGTCAGAGAGTAAAGGCGAGCATCGAAGCCAGCAGGATTATTACAGCCATTGCCGATACCGAATGGAATTGGGATAAACTAGGCATGGATTTTATCACGGATTACCGGGACTCGTTCAGCTATGACTCGATTTGGGTTATAGTTGATCGGTTGTGAAGGTAGCTCATTTCATCCCGGTAAAGACCACTTACACTAGTGCTAAGTTGGCAAAGATATACATGACCAGGATTGTATGTTTACATGGACTTCCGAGGAGTATCGTATCTGATAGAGGAACCCAATTCACCTCAAAGTTCTGGAATCAGTTGCATGAAACTTTGGGTACCAGGCTAGAGTTTAACACAGCTTTCCATCCGCAGACAGATGGACAGACCGAAAGAGTCATTCAGATTTTGGAGGATATGCTGAGAGCTTGTGCACTAGATTATGGATCTAGTTGGGACGACAATTTGCCATATGCGGAATTCTCTTACAACAACAGTTATCAATCCAGTTTGAAAATGACCCCTTTCAAAGCCTTGTACGGAAGGAGGTGCAGGACCCCGTTGTTGTGGGATGAAGTTGGAGACCGCCAGTTGTTTGGACCGGATTTGATTAAGGAGTCTGAATGGAAAGTGAAGTTGATTCGCGATAGGCTCAAGGTAGCCCAGTCCAGGCAGAAGAGCTATGCAGATTCTAAACGCAAGGAGACAGTTTACGAAATCGGAGAACGAGTTTATCTTCGAGATCTCCACTACGAGGAATTAAGCGTTTTGGAGTTAAGGGAAAGTTAGCGCCACGTTTTGTAGGACCATATCGTGTTCTGGAACGTATGGGAGAAGTGGCCTACAAGTTGGAATTGCCCGAAGGATTGTCAGGAGTTCATGATGTATTCCACGTTTCCCAGTTAAAGAAGTGCCATGCGGAGATGGCTGATATACCACTAAGAGATACAGTGCCATTGGAAGCGATTCAGTTGAATAATGATTTGACCTATGAAGAGAAACCAGTTAAGATTCTCGAGTTTGCCAGCCGAGTTACATAAGATTCAGTTGAATAAGGGTCCCGAACTGTGCGTCTAGGCGGATGGTAACAGGAGACGAGGGACACGATGTTTTTACCCAGGTTCGGGCCCTCTCGATGGAGGTAATACCCTACTCCTGCTTTATTAATATTGATGATATGGGTAGTACAAAAGTAGATCTACCACGAGATCAAGGAGGCTAAACCCTAGAAGCTAGCCTATGGTATAATTATTGTTAGTCCCCACGGACTAAAACCCTCCGGTTTATATAGACACGGATAAGTTAGGGTTACACGCAGTCGGTTACAACGGTAGGAGATCTACATATCCGTGACGCCAAGCTTGCCTTCCACGCCAAGGAAAGTCCCATCCGGACACGGACGAAGTCTTCAATCTTGTATCTTCATAGTCTTGGAGTCCGCCGTGATGATAGTTCGCTATCCGGACACCCCTAGTCTAGGACTCCTCGGTAGCCCATGAACCAGGCTTCAATGACGACGAGTCCGGCGCGCATATTGTCTTCGGCATTGCAAGGCGGGTTCCTCCTCCGAATACTTCGTAGAAGCTTTTGAACACCAGGATAGTGTCCGGCTCTGCAAAACAAGTTCCACATAACACGTAGAGAGAATAATTTTTGCACAGATCTGCTGACGTATTCCGCGGCGTGACATCACACCCCGGCCAGGCCTTTATATGAATCGTTTTTTACCGTTCCACCTTAGCGCGTTTAGCGAGGCGGTTTCCTTGGCATGTCTTATCAAAGCATAGATCGTGCCCCCTTATTCCGGGATTCTCATCAATACGGACGTGGGTAACCCATCCGCGCCATTGATTACGGCGCTTGGGAGATAAGCGAGTTTTACCAGGCTGGTGGGGGCGCATAGCCGTCCGTCCATACAAGGGATAAGGATCCACCTTTTCACCTCGCCTTCTTCCTCCTTTGCTCATCCATTTACGCACTCGAGCTCCAGCGCCCAAGTCCGCACATCCCACCTCAACCTTCTCCAACCATGTCGGGAGGCGGGAGGCGGTGGATGGCCTCCTCCGTCACGGAGGGCACATCCTGCAGATGCGGGAGGCGGATATTTGTCCGGCGACATCAGCGCACAGCTGCCCGATGTGGGGCAGCTCATTCCAACCCCCAGGCCCCATGAGAGGGTGGTGTTTCTCCCCCACTTCCTCCGCGGACTAGGTTTTCCAATTCACCCATTTCTCCGGGGGCTCATGTTCTACTACGGCCTGTACTTCCACGACCTGGCCCCGAATTTTATCCTCAACATCTCGGCGTTTATCGTCGTGTGCGAGGCCTTCCTCTGCATCCAGCCCCACTTCGGCCTATGGCTGAAGATCTTCAATGTCAGGCCGAAGGTAGTGGGCGGCCGTCAAGCGGAGTCTTGGAGGTGCCATGGTCGGCAAGATGGCCAAAGTCCTATGGCTCGAGGGCGCCTTTGTGGAGACAATAAAGGGCTGGCAATCCGGGTGGTTCTACATCACCGAGCCACGCGACCCCGAATGGGTGGCGGCCCCCGAATTCAGATCTGGCTTCCCCACACGGCTCTTGTCATGGAAAGAGACGGGCCTGACGTGGGGGAATTCGGACGAGCTATCCGGACTCCAAACATGCGTCCGAAACCTCGTGGACAAGAATCTCAGGCTTGTCGACGTAATCCAGGTATGCTCATCCGCTGGATTCTCCCATGCCAACAACGGGCCTTTAATTTGTGGGAGTTCGATCCGGCACATCACCGAACCTTGAGCCGGCTCTTCGACACTATGTACGAAGATGCCTGGAAGGTGCTGTTCAAGGACGCTGAAGCCCCAGCATCCGCTAACAAAGATCGCGGATACAGCTCGCGCGTCAAGCCGACGAGGTAAGTTATTTTACCCTTTACGGGACTCTTTTTCATAGATTGACTCTATGTGGGATCTAAAACTCCCTAATCTTTGACAGATCTGGTGAAGACGTCCCGACAGATTAACTATCCGACTCCTTTGCGGAAGACCCAGCGGACGCCTGATTGACGGGGGGCTGCTGGCTCCGGTACCCATGTGGTCTTTGGAGAAGAAGGCCAAGAAGGAGGCCACGGAACTCAAGGAGCTCCCGACGCTAGGTGCTGTCAGATTCGAAGCGTAATCTTCTCCCGAGGACGAGGAGGAGGAAAAAGCTTCTCCCCGGCGAGGAGGAGAAAAGGAAGGCCGCCTAACCGGGAGGCCGGAGGGTCAAGAAGGAAGAACCCTTCCTCCGGACTTCTCCACCAACGCCGACGGCGACAACGAGGAGGATTGGCCAACAAGGGCCAAGCCTGGCGAGATCGTAAGTGTCCAGGATACCCATGGCTTTTTTATCATTGCATAGTGTTCTCTAATGCCAACAATCATGCAGCCCGCCCAAGGGCGAGTTCGCCACTTCGTCGGCGGGTCCCTCGGTTAAATCGGAAATGGAGAGTACTTCACTTCCGACCGCCTCCTCACCTCACGCGCGACGACGCCATTGGGGGGAACCCAAGGGGGCTTGGTCAAGAGGAGGTGGCGCGGAGGCGCCACAAGGCAACCTCCCGACTCAGCGCGTGGGGGCAAGACCCCGGGGCTCTAAGCCCGACCCTGTCCGGACTCCATGCCGTAACCTTCAGCGGTTCCGAGTCCGCAAGCGGTCCTTCATGCAAGAAGGGTAGAAGCAGTGTCCTCCGTCCAACCGGAGGCACCGGATAACTCTTGGAGGCGCTTAACAGCGCCTCCATCGAGGAGGAGCACCGCACTGTTATGAGTGCGGTGATCCGGACAGTTCAGTCCAACAAGAGCGGGCTGACCGAAGCCTGTACCAGCCTTCTAACAGGCTTTGAGGTAAGTTTAGAATATGTACAAATATTACCGCATAGACAATAGCCCCTGATGCTTAGTTCGGTGTGCGGAAAGAAAAGCCGGACTAAGTAACTAAAAAGATATACACAGGAGTCTAACATAAGTATGTAAATATGGGAATGCAGGCTGCGCCTGCTGACCTCTGCCGCACTGACTGCGGAGGTCAATGCATTGAAGCAGAGCCTCGAGCGGTCCGAGAACGAGCTCGGCCAAGCCAAGAAGCAGCTCGAGGATAAGGAAGGTAATTAGTACCTTATTAAAGAAATACCATATAGAAAGGTTTCGGATGCAAAAAATAACAGGAATAACATGGGTACTGCAGGGGCCACGAACGAGGTGGCGGCCCTGAAGGAAGCAGTGTCCGTGGCCAAAAACAAAGCGGCTGCGGAATGCACCGAGCGAGAGAAGGGGGGGGGGCGCAGCTGGCCAAGGTACGGCAGGAGGTCCAAGCTCTCGTGGGAAAACACGAGAGTTTGGAGCGTGACTCGAAGACTCGAGAGTCCGAGCTCGCCTCGGCTCTTGAGAGTGCCAAAGCTGCTAAGGCCGAGGCCCAAAAAGCCCTCCAAGAAATTGAGTCGTTAAAGAAGATAGCGGCGGGTAAGGCATTCTTTATGCAAAGCAAGCATGTGAAAGTGAATTACCTATTACTTACCCGGATTCGGAGCTCTCCAGGAGCATTCGCAGATTTGCCCCGTAGTGTGTCTGATGCTGCTGCATTCTACCGCGCCAAGGAGGGGAGCTCGACGGAAAAGGTGTTCTGGTCTCGATATCTTGAGGCGGACATCTAGTGCCCTGACGACCAGCTGAAGCAGCTGGTCGAGCTCCACAAGGTCGCCGAAAAGGCCATGAAGGGCCTTATAAGCGGTATGTGGCCATTGGAAGCCATGCACAGGAGCTACTTGACTTAGTGTAGCGGCCGGTGGGCGCTTGTCCACGGATTGAAGTCATCAAGCGCTCCGTCTGCATTGAAGGTGTCCGTCGGGCCCTTGCCCGTGCTAAAGTGCACCGGGCAAGCTGGATGCGGAGAAGCTTGTGACGGACGGGCCACCGAAGGGCAAGGAGCATCGCACGCCAAAATGTACTATGAGGGCCTCTGAAGGGTGCCCGCTTGAATAGCGGATGAGTGCTCCAAAGATGTAATTTTGAATAGGCTCGCATTTGTTATCCCGTCTGCGGAAAACTTGTTCATATCGCTAAGCAACGCTTGTTAATTTAAAATATTACCTTCATGCGGCCGTTTATCAAATTTGAGAGATGGCAAGTCGTTGGCTTCAGCCCCATGCCACGAAGTCTTTGGGTGTTCGGATAAACTTGGCGCTCTTGTTCCCATTTTGGGTCCATCTAGGGAGGCGCTCAACACAACGAACAAGGCAACCGGACTTATAATGCTTGAACACTCTCACTTAGCCATAGAATTCTATAATTTTAAATTTCAGCGAAGCCCCTAGTATTCGGAAGACCGAGTTCGGGCCGCTATCCACGCCTTGGCCGGACAATTCCGGTTCCTCGCTCTAAGCGGCATAAGTCTTTAGGGACCGAAGAAACCTCTCGAACAGCGACCGACTCTCGCCCTATCATGACGGTCAGTTTTAGCTTTCTCCACTGAGGTGCTCGACCCAGATCAACTGCGGCACAATCGCAGTTGTTCTCCCGGTGCTACCTTAGCCGATATAACGGAACTTAAGGTACCAAAACACGGGAGCTGGGCAAACCCAACTATTGACCCAAGACATGATTCGGAGCCGGTTCATATAATGCTATAAGTTCGGGGTGCCGCACTTGTGAAAGTGTTCGGACTTATCACAACATAATTTTGGGGTACTTAAGCCCCTGGTGTATTGGCCGTACCAAAGTGTACGGTTGCAACATGTCTTGAAATGAACATATGTATAGATAAAGGAAGTAGAGCAATAATAAGCAAAAGCTATGTATTGTTTATTCAAAAAGGTACTGCAATAAAAGCAGAACGATACAAATAGTGCGATAAGAAAGGAAAGAGATTATCTAACATGTCCCCCTCCAGGGGTAAGCTACGGGATGGTATGTAAAATAGGTATAATGCTCGTAATAGAGACCACCTGAACACTCGACGTGGCTTTCTACTTCCCTGGCTGTTGCATCGTGAGTTCGGCGATTCTGGTGCCGGACAGGACTTCTGAAAGACGGAGTCCTGAAAGTAAAAAAACAAAAAAAGAAAAGGGATGACACAATCGGGAGGCCCTGGTGCGGTCGAGCCGCATTCCGGGCGTGCCGTGGTCGTGCCCCTCTCCATATGCCCATGGTATCTCCAGAGCGTAATTATGTACGCGTAATACTAACCATAATTTCGTGAGGGCTGGGGTTGGGGCGGATTACTACGCGTGCTTGAATCGTGCCAGCGGTCTTGTTGTAGGTTACTCGGCGCGCTTGCGGTGTCCGGACGCTTAGTGGCCGGACTCGAGAATTGCTGTGAGAGGCTACTTTGTACCTCCGCCGTGAGGGCCGCCGTGTGCTCCTCCGTTCGGAAAGAGCGTTCGGTGCTTCCATTGACCATTATTACTCCTCGAGGGCCCGGCATCTTGAGCTTTAGGTATGCGTGGTGCGGCACCGCATTGAACTTTACCGTCGGTTCGTCCGAGCAATGCATGATAGCCGCTGCGGAACAGGGCGATGTCGAAGATTAACTCTTCGCTTTAGAAGTTATCCGGGGATCCGAAGACCACTTCGAGTGTAACTGAGCCCGTACAATTGGCCTCTACGCCCGGTATGACGCCTTTAAAGGTCGTCTTTGTAGGTTTAATCCTTGAGGGGTCTATGCCCATCTTGCGCGACCGTATCCCGATAAAGCAGGTTCAGGCTGCTACCGCCGTCAACAGGACTACGGTGAGGTGAAATCCGTCAATAATTGGGTCAAGAACCAATGCGGCGAAACCGCCGTGGCGGATGCTAGTGGGTGGTCCTTCGATCGAAGGTGATCGGGCAGGAAGACCATGGGTTGAACTTTGGGGCGACTGGCTCCATCGCATATACGTCCCGTAGTGCACGCTTCCGCTCCCTTTTGGGTATGTGGGTTGCGTATATCATGTTCACCGTCCACACTTGTGTGGGAAAACCCTTCCGTCCTCTATTGTGCCGCGGCCGGGGCTCCTCCTCGTCATCGCTATGTAGCCCCTTGTCATTGAGTTCGGCACTTAACTTGCCTGCTTGCTTGAACACCCAACAATCCCTGTTGGTGTGATTGGCTGGTTTTTCGGGGGTGCCATGTATCTGGCACAAGCGATCGACTATTCGGTCCAAGTTGGATGGGCCCTGGGTATTTCTTTTGAATGGCTTCTTCCGCTGACCGGGTTTAGAGCCTCTGAATCCGGCATTGACGACCGTATCTTCAGCATTATCGCCGTTAATGCGGCGCTTGTTCTTGTTGCGACGCGACCTGCCATTGTTGTCCTTGGTATCCGAACTATCAGGGTGTTTGGCCAAGTTGTTGCTTCGAGCTAGCCAGCTGTCCTCTCCCGCACAAAAGCGGGTCATGAGTGTTGTGAGGGCTGCCATGGATTTCGGCTTTTCCTGTCCTAGGTGTCGGGCAAGCCACTCGTCGCGGATGTTATGTTTGAAGGCTGCAAGGGCCTCTGCATCCGGACAGTCAACAATTTGATTTTTCTTTGTTAGGAACCGTGTCCAAAATTTTCTGGCCGATTCTTCTGGCTGCTGAATTATGTGGCTAAGGTCATCGGCGTCTGGTGGTCGCACTGAAGGAAATATGCCCTAGAGGCAATAATAATGTTATTATTTATTTCCTTATATCATGATAAATGTTTATTATTCATGCTAGAATTGTATTAACCGGAAACATAATACATGTGTGAATACATAAACCTACAGAGTGTCACTAGTATGCCTCTACTTGACTAGCTCGTTAATCAAAGATGGTTATGTTTCCTAACCATGAACAAGGAGTTGTTATTTGATTAACGGGATCACATCATTGGTTGAATGATCTGATTGACATGACCCATTCCATTAGCATAGCACCTGATCGTATAGTTTGTTGCTAGTGCTTTTCTTCATGACTTATACATGTTCCTATGACTATGAGATTATGCAACTCCCGTTTGCCCGAGGAACACTTTGGGTGCTACCAAGCGTCACAACGAATCGGGTGATTATAAAGGTACATTACAGGTGTCTCCGAAGGTACATGTTGGGTTGGCATATTTGAGATTAGGATTTGTCACTCCGATTGCTCTGGAGAGGTATCTCTGGCCCTCTCGGTAATGCACATCACATAAGCCTTGCAAGCATTGCAACTAAATGTGTTAGTTGTGAGATGATGTATTACGGAACGAGAAAAGAGACTTGCCAGTAATGAGATTGAACTAGGTATTGGATACCGACGATCGAATCTCGGGCAAGTAACATACCGATGACAAAGGGAACAACGTATGTTGTTATGCGGTCTGACCGATAAAGATCTTCGTAGAATATGTAGGAACCAATATGGGCATCCAGGTCCCGCTATTGGTTATTGACCGAGAGGTGTCTCGGTCATGTCTACATAGTTCTCGAACCCGTAGGGTCCGCACGCTTAACGTTCGATGGCAGTTATTATGAGTTTATATGATATTGATGTACGAAGGTTGTTGAGTCCCGGATGAGATCACGGACATGACGAGGAGTCTCGAAATGGTCGAGACATAAAGATTGATATATTGGAAGCCTATGTTTGGACTCGGAATCACTCCGGGTGAAATTGGGAATTTTAGAGATGCCGGGGTTACGGAACCTCCGGAAGTCAATGGGCCTTGATGGGCCTTAGTGGGAAAGAGAAAGGGGCCATAGTGCTGGCACACCTTCCCCTTCCCTAGTCCTATTAGGACTAGGAGAAGGGCGCCCTCTCTCTCCCTTCCCACTTGGGAAACCTAGTTGGACTAGAATTTGGGGGAATCCTACTCTAGTAGGAGTAGGACACCCTGGCGCACCTCTCCTTGGCGGCCAGCCCTCCCTTCCTCCTTTATATACAGGGCAGGGGCACCCCATGACACACAAGTTGATCATTGAGATCGTTCCTTAGCCGTGTGCGTGCCCCTTCCACCAAACTACACCTCGAATATACCGTTGCGGAGCTCAGTGAAACCCTGCGCGGTGGAACATCATCATCGTCCTGCACGCCGTCGTCTTGTGAAACTCTCCCTCAACACTCGGCTGGATCGGAGTTCGAGGGACGTCATCGAGCTGAGCGTGTGCAGAACTCGGAGGTGCCGTGACGTTCGGTACTTGGATCGGTTGGATCGGGAAGAAGTCGACTACTTCCTCTACGTTAACGTCAACGCTTCCGTTGCTGGTCTCACGTGCGTAGACAACACTCTCATCTCGTTGCTATGCATCACCATGATCTTGCGTGATCGTAGGAAATTTTTTGAAATTACTACGTTTCCCAACACGCACATATGTGCCCTGGAATTTATCAAGGAATGCGGCTTCCAGGTCCTCTCAACAACCAATTGATTCTGCTGGCAAGCTGTTGAGCCAATGCCGAGCTGGTCCTTTAAGATTGAGTGGGAGGTATTTTATGGCATGTAGATCATCACCGCGGGCCATGTGGATATGGAGGAGATAGTCCTCGATCCAGACCGCAGGATCTGTGGTACCATCGTATGATTCGATGTTTACGGGTTTGAAACCCTCAGGGATTTGATGACCCATTACTTCATCTCGTGAAGCATAGTGGGTGTCTGGCGCCTCAGTATTGGGCTATATCACGACGTAGCACATATGAGCTTTGTCTCATGTGTTCGGCCCGGCCAGTTTGTCAGTATCCGCGCGACGGTAATCATCCCGTGTCGTTAGGCCCACGCGATCCGTAGATCGATCTTGTATATTTTGCCTTGTCCTCAATATATCTTGCAAGTCCGGTAGCGTTTTCCGTGCCTTGGTACTTTTGGCGGCGTCGGGGTGTGGCTTGAGCGGAGGGCGAGAGGCTTCTCTGTCGCGACCACGGGTGGCCGGTCTGCCATGTCGTCGCGCCGGTGACTTGGGGCTTCCTCCTCGATCGAGGCAGCGGCTTGCGTTTGGGGTAGCTTTTGGAGGGCGTTCGTGTTCATACTCTTGGCTGCAAGGACTTGATCCATCTTTCAGCTAGCAGGTCTTGGTCAGCTCTAAGTCTGTTGCTTGCTTTTCTTGAGGCTGCTTTCCGTGGCTATAAGCCTGCGTTTGAAACGCTCTTGTTGGCGGGATCCTCGGGCATGACAAATTAAGTCGTCGCCGAGGCTTGCCTCATCTTGGAGGGCGCATAATTATCGGCCTCGACCTCTCTTTCTGCCAAGCCTTGTCGTGCGAACTTGCTTCTCCTCCTCCTGCGCTGAGTCCTCTTTGGAGGGTTGTCTTCGATCTTGTCCGGGGTGTTATTATCTCCGTGCGGAATCACCATTTTTTCTTGGCCGAGATTTAAGCGGCGCCGCGACGTCGGGCGCTTCGGTTGCTTTTTGGAGGTGTCATCCTCCGTTGTTCCATCGCCATTCCATCTTTTGGGATATCCATCATGTATATGTCGTATGATGAGGTGGCCTTCGATTACCTCGTAGGTGCTGGGTCTTGGTAAATCTCCGCATCGCCGTCCATACCGTCGATGTCTTGGTCGAAGTCGAGCATGTCGGTTAAATCATCGACATTGGCTACAAAGTGGGTGGTGGGTGGGCGTTGAATTTCTTCGTCATCCGCATCCCAACCTTCCTGTCCGTAGTCCGCCAGGTTCTCCGGATAAAGAGAGACTTTAGTGAATTCAGGATGTCGCCAAAGGGCGAGTCTTTGAAAGATGTCATGACGATGAACTCCATAACCGCGCCCAATCGGATTCGATTGGCGGGCGCGAGGGTTCGGAGTCCGGAGAGTAGTCCGGCACCACAGGTCGAGGGCTTCGCAGGACATGCATGGAGTCGGCTCAATCGCCGTGAGATCGTAGCCCCGGGCGGTGTCCAACCACTCGTCCTCGATCGGGAATCCGGCTCCGGATTAAGGGTCGGGCGGATCTTGGTGCGGCCTCGAGGCCTTTCGTGAGCAGAGCTAGATCATGCCCATCGAGACAGTGCGGCATGCTTGGCTGCGGCTCGAATCTGTCGAAGATCAAGTCTCCGTGGATATCGGCCGTCTAGTTCAAACTTCCAAATCTGACCTGATAGCCAGGGGCGTAGCTTTTGATCTGCTCCGGATGGCCAGCGAATTGGCCCGTGGTGCAAAGCCGCGAATCTGAAGATCTTTCCGGGAGAAAAGTCTCACCTTGGACGCGTCGTTGTTGATGATCGAAGGAGCCATCGGGCCTATCGGTGGCGACGACGAGGAACTCTCAATGAAAGCACCAATGTCGGTGTCAAAACCGGCGGATCTCGGGTAGGGGTCCCGAATCTGTGCGTCTAGGCGGATGGTAACAGAGGCGAGGGACACGATGTTTTTACCTGTGTTCGGGCCCTCTCGATGGAGGTAATACCTAGTCCTTCTTGATTAATATTGATGATATAGGTAGTACAAGAGTAGATCTACCCGAGATCAAGGAGGCTAAACCCTAGAGGCTAGCCTATGGTATGATTGTTGTTAGATCCTCACGGACTAAAACCCTCCGGTTTATATAGACACCGGATAGGTTAGGGTTACACAGAGTCGGTTACAATGGTAGGAGATCTACATATCCGTATCGCCAAGCTTGCCTTCAACGCCAAGGAAAGTCCCATCCGGACACGGGACGAAGTCTTCAATCTTGTATCTTCATAGTCTTGGAGTCCGGCCGTGATGATAGTTCGACTATCCGGACACCCCCTAGTCCAGGACTCCCTCAGGGGGTAGGTTTGTAACATCCCAAATTTTCAATTTGGAATGTTATACATTAGATCATCAATGCATATCATATTTTCTTTGCTTTGGGTTTTGATTCTAGAAATTCTACGCAACTCAAGGACCCACGGAGAGAGAGTTGGGGATTTCGTTATTTTCATATTTGAGCTTTTCTCAAATTTTGAGAATAGGATCATTTGATTTTAATTATTTTATCATCAATTATTTCTGTTACAAAAATATGAGAGAGGGAATAAAATGAATTTCCCAAAATAAAGAAATATTGAAGATTTAATAATAAAATCAAATAAGATTTTATTTTGGAGTTTTTCGCCCTTTTATTTGAATTTAGGAAAAAATTGCGTTTTTTCAAAATTGCATTTAGGCCCCAAATAAATGTTCATCTTGTCCGGCTTGATTTTAGAAGTCGGGGAAAATATATTTCGGGATTTTTGGAGTAGGTTTAGTATTTCTTTCGTTTGTTTTTCTGCGTGGAATTAATTTAAAAAAACGCGAACCGACTTGAGCGTGCATCGAGCAGGACTCCGCCGGGGCAGCCTTTAAATAAGCGCCCTTGAGCCGCCCACCAACAACAATGCGCCGCCATGACCCACCCCCCCAAACCCTAATACTAGCCGGCCAGCGCCTTGCCACCACTTAAAAACCGCCCGCCGCCGCCGCCACACCGCCAGCCACGACGCCGCCTCGCCGAACCACCATCATCGCCGCCGCTTCTTGCCGTCGCCGACCCGCCGCCCGAGGTGCCTCGTTTTCCGCGCCGCCCGAGGTTTTTCTGTCGGTTTTTCGTTGGTTTTTATTTTTAGTTTCCATTTTTTTATTAGATCGGTTTTTTTGGTTTAGGTTAATTAGCGAGCGTTCGCTCGTTCGTTCGTTTTAACGAACGTATTCGTCGATTAGATCCAGATAACGAACGTTCGTTCGTTAAGCTGTTCGTCGTTTTTCTTTTTCTCGGATTTTTTCCGCTATTTTTCCGATCACGATTTCTGATCCGATTTTCGTTTTAGCATAACTTTTCGCATGTTTATCAGAACCAGGCGATTCAAGCGCCTGGAGTTTCGTCTCGAAACCCTTTATCCATTTAACCAACTAAAACAAGTTTTTGCTTCTGTAAAATTTGACTTAGATCCAGATTAGTAAGATGAAGCTGTTTTCTTTCGCCGTTTGACTTTCGTTGCTTCGTTTGATTTGATTCTTTTTGCAAACCAGAGTTCTTAAGTTGAACTTTATGGTTAGATCTTTTATTTGAGTTTTACCCGTGCATTAGATGAGTAATTATTGTATGCTTGTTTGTCTGTCTGCGATAGAATACCCGGAGTGCGCCGCCTGTTACTTCGAGTCTCTAGGTTTCACGGATCATCAGCAAGGCAAGTAACACTTTGATCATACCTTTTCTACCACCCAGTTTTATTGCATTAGATCAATCCTCAAACATTGCATGATTAGGATCTAATTAAATTGGGGGATGGGAAGTAGTTGAGGTAGTACCTATTACCTGTTTTATTATCAAACCTTTGGGAGTTACTTCTACGTTTGCTTATATTGTCATGTTATGCTAGTAGACGTGGATTGGGTGAGTGTATCCATGACAGATGTGAGATTGTTAATTAAGGGATTATCTAAGGTGACAACTTAAACACACATCTGGGTGGATTGAGGTACCTGGGTATTCCAGGATTGCCTGTTGTTTTTCTTTATGGACCGCCACCCAGGCCCAAAGGGATCATGAGATTATTCATACTAGAAACTTCCGTGTGCAGCCACAAGCCATTATGGGCTCTGGCATAGTTGATTAAGTCGTGCGAACTCTTACGAGGTAGACTAGCGATGTAGGGAAAGTAGGTGTACGGTCTATCCATAGTAAGGTGCTAAGCGCTTACGAAGACTATGTCTCGGTCATCCGTTTCTCAAACATCATGTAGTGCGAGAAATCCAGCGGAGGCGATCGAGTCTTGTGGGGAAAAGTGCGCAAACCTCTGCAGAGTGTATAAACTAATCATGGTTAGCCATGTCCCCGGTTATGGACGTTTTGAGTATCTAGTACTTGGATATCATGTGAATCTCATCATGTTACTATTAAATTAATATTGTTGGGTTTTAACTATGATTACTTTAATTGGGATTGAGGATGCTGTCAACCATTTTCAATGTTTAACAACCACCATGATAGTTAAATAAAATATATTCCTTTGCAGTAGGGAAAAACTGGCTTTACGCAAAACTGTAACCATAGAGCTTTCCACCAGCCATATATGCATGTAGTATAGGCTTATTGTTTCATTACTCTCTATGTGTTACATTGCCAGCATATTCCATGTGCTGACCTGTTTTCGAGCTGCAACGTTTCATGTTGCAGATTTTTCAGACGACGAGTAAGGTGCTTTTAGGTCGTGGTTCTATACTCAGTGATGCCGTTGGAGTTGATGGACTCACTTATCTTCCAAGTCTTCCGCTGTTATCGTTATTAGATGGCCTTAAGCCATATTTATATTAATAAGTTCTCTTTTGAGACATTCGTTGTAATAAGTGTGTGATTGCCACTTTGTTATAAATCCTTCAAGTACTGTGTGGTGTCAGCATTACTGATCCAGGGATGACACCTGAGCAGAGAGATCAGACTGTTTGAGGTCTGGTCGCTACAGGGCCATGGGCATATCGAGTTGATCGTCCAGGGGCTCATCGTCGTCCTCGTCCTCAACCGCTAGTTCTACAAAAGAGTTCTCCATGAGGATGTCGTCGGAGATGACAATGATGGAGTGTGTGCCATCATCAAGGGCACCCTCATCAAGGTCAAGGGAAAACGTGTAGGACTCGCGAAAGAGCGGGGACTGCATGTCGGCGAGGAAGGCGACATCGACATGGCGCCCTGGGGTTGGCAAGGGGGGCATGTAGTCATCGTCGTTGTAGTGGACCCCATTGCATGAGCATGGCTGGGTGTTGGTAGTCCACACCCCGTGGACTCACATGATGTGCATAGGCTCCGCGTCGGCGTGTTCACCGTCCGAGGGGACGGTGAGCCCTCCAATGAGAGCCCGAGTATTGATGATGGCAAGGAGCACGTCAATGACCTGCACCGGTGGGATACGCAGGATGTAGCGGTCGGGGAAGTTGGTGGAGGACTCAACTTGGACGAAGGCGCGCATGGTGGTGAAGTCGCCCGGGTGAAGGCAGCGACCATCGACGCAACAAAGCATCCCAAGGTGGCCGAACACAAAGTTAGCACCCTGGCAGTGCCACAGCTCAAGTGGGTAACCAGCAGTGTCGATCTCGACGAGGCGGTCGTAGGTGGTGGTGGCTCGGTTTTCTGCATCTTCGGGGCGGAGGAGCTCCACTTTAATCCCCAGGAAAGTTGTGGGAAAGAACTCCACCGCCGCATCCCCGCCCTCCTTGGAGTCGAAGACCAGCAGCGTGGAGCAGACGGAGGCCGCTGGAAGTGGAACTCGGCTGGGGGGATGCGCGAGTCGAAGAGATGAGAGAGGAAGTCGTGCGAATCTACCATGATGATGTTGAGGTGGGCGAATGCGAAGTTGCTGACGTCGTGCACCAACCCATGTGGGACAAAAATGTCCGGGATGTGGGCAGGGGAAGCTTCGATGGGAGGGAGCTCGCCATGCGCCCCTGCGGCCGCAGACGAGGCTGAAGCCACACGGCGAGGTGGCGTGGCGTTGCTATTGACGAAGGGGGAGTGCACAACCATTGGGGAGGCTGGTGCAGAGTCACCGTCTAGCGAGGGCACCGAGCGCAGCGAGGCTGGGAGGACCACAGGCGAGCGGGGCCATGGAGCGGCCAGGTCGATGCAGTGGGAGCCGATGTGGATAGCCCTAAGCTGGCCGCGGGCGGCCTTAGCAGCGGAGGACTCAGACTTGAGTCCGGGCGGTGGAACGGGTGTTGTAGTAAAGCTAGTGGTTTGGAGGAGAGGCGCTCGAATGCTTTGTGTCCATTGCAGCCACATCGTGCACACTAGAGAGGGTCAAATCCTATTACATGAAGTTGTGACGCCCCCGATTCAATCGTACACTAATCATGCACGCAAATGTGTACGATCAAGATCAAGGACTCACGGGAAGATATCACAACACAACTCTACAAATAAAATAAGTCATACAAGCATCATAATACAAGCCAGGGGCCTCGAGGGCTCGAATACAAGTGCTCGATCATAGGCGAGTCAACGGAAGAAACAATATCCGAGTACGAGACATAAGTTAAACAAGTTGCCATAAGATGGCTAGCACAAACTGGGATCTGAGATCGAAGAGGCGCAGGCCTCCTGCTCGGGATCCTCCTAGCTACTCCAGTGGTAAATCGTCGCCTGGCTGCGTAGTAGTAGGCACCTCTGAGTAGTAGTCGTCATCGGCGGTGGCGTCGCTCACAGGCTCCATCGTGCAGTTGCAGCAATCGAGTAGAGGTAGGGAAAAGGGGAACAAGGCAACCGTGAGTACTCATCCAAAGTACTGCAAGCAAGGAGCTACACTACATATGCATGGATATATGTGTAAAGGGCCATATCGGTGGATTGAGCTGCAGAAAGCCGAATAAGAGGGGATAGCTAGTCTTATCGAAGACTAAACCACGGTCACCGTCTTGCAACAGGTAGAAGAGGGAGGTGAAGTCCTCCAAGTAACATCACATAGCAATAATCCTACCCGCGATCCCTCCTCATATCCACGAGAGAGCGACCACCGGTTGTATCAGCACTTGGAAGGGTGTGTTTTATCAAGTATCCGGTTCTAGTTGTCATAAGCTCAAGGTACAACTCCAAGTCGTCCTGTTATCGAAGATCACGGCTATTCAATAGATTAACTTCCTGCAAGGGTGCACCATCTTACCCAAAGACGCTTGATCCCATTTGGCGGACACACTTTCTGGGTCATGCCCGCCGCTGAAGATCAACACGTCGCAGCCCCACCTAGGCACTGTGAGAGAGGCCAACACGCGGTCTAAACCTAAGCGCCACGAGTGGGCCCGGCCCATCGCTGAGCACACACACGCGTTCGTCTGTGGCGGAAGCAGACCTAGCCTAGTGGCGTTCCAGTCCAATCCGGGCGCGCCCGCTCGTCGTTGACGCATGAAGTGCTTGGTGATACCACGGCGCCGGATACCCATAACTACTCCCGTAGATGGTTAGTGCGTATAAGCTCGTAGCCAACTCAGATCAAATACCAAGACCTCGTTAATCGTGTTAAGTATCCGCTAACGCCGAACAGGCCAGCCCACCTCTCTCCTAGGCGGTCTCAACCTGCCTGTCGCTCCGCCTCAAAGATCCATCCAGAGGGCCGTCGGGACAAAGGTCCTTTCAGCCCCAATCCGTGAATCACTCGCGGTGCTCCACCACCGACCCATTTTAGTCTCCACATGTATCATGTATAAGTATATAGTATACCCGTGATCACCTCCCGAGTGATCACGGCCCGATAGTATAGCACGGCAGACGGACAAGAATGTAGGGCCACAGATGAATGTACTAGCATCCTATACTAAGCATATAGGATTGCGGTAAAGGTAACAACAAATGGTAACAAGGACAGGCTATGCAACAAGATAGGAGTATCTCGAAGCAAGAACATGCTACACTACTCTAATGCAAGCGGTATAGAGAAGAGTAGGCGATATCTGGTGATCAAGGGGGCTTGCCTGGTTGCTCACGCAAGAGAGAGGGTCGCCAACTCCGTGGTCGAATCGGGCAGCAGCAGCGTCGGCCTCGTAGTCTACCGGAGAGAAGAGGGGAAGAAACAATGAATACCAAGTAAACAGATGCATATCGATGCATGACATGACAAGTAGCGATGCTAGGCGTGCCCTAACGTGGTATGAGGTGGTACTTTATTAAGAAACATCCGGAAAGTATTCCGGTGTTTCGTGGTTTTCGGCGGAGGAGCGGAGGGGAAAGTTGCAGGTTCGATAGGTTAGGGGTGTGTGGCGACGAGCGGACCGCGTATCCGGATTCGTCTCATCGTTCGAGCAACTTTCATGTACAAAGTTTTTCCATCGACCTTGGTTTATTTTCTATTAATTTTAAAAGATTTAAATCACTTTTAGGATTTATTTAATTATTTTCATTCAAAATTAAAGGTTAAATGCTATGGATACACATAAGTGTACCCAGAGGTGTACACATAAAATTTGTTGGTGGGGACATGGGGTGACTCATCACCCAGTCGTGCCATCAAAGTTTGATTGTTGACTGGTCACCCCGACAGATGGGGGTCCGTTGACGGGTCAATCGCACAGCATCGGCGATCAACAGTCCTGTTGACTTAGTCAACTTAAGTGTGGGCTCCACTGTCATTAACGGTTAACTAACTAACTAAGTTAATTAGGTTAACTAGTGTTTAGGTTAAACTAAGCAGAATTAATTAAGTTAATTAATTACTAAATTAATCAATTAATAATTATTCTTATTATATATATTCATTTTTAATATAATTTTTTTAATTTCTCTTTTATCTTTCTCTTTTTTTTGTTCTGGGGGTGGGCCCCATTCGGCGATGGGCCTGAGGGCTAAGCAGGCGTGAGTGCAGGCGCCCTCGAACAGGCGTGGCGGCTGGGCGCCCATCGAGGAGAGGTCGTGACCTCCGTGAGCACGCCATGAGCAGAGGCCTCGGCAGTCCGGGCGAGCTGCACTGGGCGGTGGAGGAGAGCCGGGCGTGCGGTGGGCGTGGGTGCCGCCGCCGAGCTGCCTGGCGCGCCCGAAGAATGTCTTGCGACGCACAGCAGCGGCGAGTGGCCAGGGGGGCGGATGCGGTCAACGTGGCTGTCGGATCGACGATAGAGTGCGGGGGAGCAGGAGGCCGGTGGCCTCACCAGCGTTGAAGAGAAGAGGGGCGGCGAGGCGTGAGGAGGCCGGTTGTGGAGGAGGACGAAGGCGGGCGGTCCGGCGACGCAGCGTCGAGGAGGCGGGGAGGCGCAGTCCGGCGGGGAAGGCAGCCCGACGAGGTGGCGAGGTGGCTCCGGTGACGAGGAGTCGAGGGCGACGGGGCGGTGGCCGATCCGGCGAAGACGGTGAGGGGCTCCGGCGAGCGTCGACGGCTTCCGGTGAGGAGGGGATGAGGACGAGCGACGGAGACAGAAACGGGGAGGCGGCATCCGAGGCGTCGCGGCGACGAGGCTTTGGGAGGAGGGCGAGGAGAACGGCGACGAGATGGCGGGGCGATGCTGGGGGTGGGCTCCGGCGTCGGGGATCGGGGGACGGTTCGCTGGGAATCCACCCCGATCTAGATCGAGGGGAGTGGGAGGAGCGAGTGGTGGAAGTGGGATGAGGCGGCGGCGAGGAGCGAGGGGAGGACGGCGATGAGGCGTCGCCGGGATGGGCGCCGGCGGCGGGGCGTGAGGCGGCGGGTGATACCCTGATCCAGATCGGGATCGGGGAGAAGCGAACGTGGGTGGGGGAGTGGGAGGCGGGGTTAGGTTTTCCCCCGGGTGGGGGATATGGAGGGGGAAGTGGGGCGCCGGCTGGGCCGGCCCGGCTAGCCCAGTGTCCAGCTGGGCCGAAGCCCAGTAAGGGGGGGGGGGGGGAAGGCTTTCCCTTTTACTTTCTTTTGGTTTTGTTTTCTTTTTTTCTTTTTTTGTATTTTAGTTTTCACTTCTTTTCTGTTTTATTTTGTTCCTCATTTTATTTTAGTTTGTTAAAGTACAAAATGATCCCTAACTTAGTACTACCACTAAACCCACTGCGATAAAAAGTTTAACACCTAAATAGAATAGTTTAACATTTTATTAATTATCAAAGGCATTTCAATAATTGTTTTGACTACTGTTTTATTCATTTTAGAGTATTTAAAGATTTCATATAAGTGTGGTTTCTCCATCATAATTATCCATGATTTATTTGTATCCACCCGAACATTTAGTTTTAGTATTTGAAAACTTTTATTGTTTGCCTTTTATTTTAAATTTGAATTTTGAACTGGGCTTCGAACTGACGCGGTTTATCAACAGTAACCGAGGTGAGGTGGCATCATTAGCGGAGGTTCACTGTAGCTTAATTGTCCGGGCGTCACAATTCTCCTCCACTACAAGAAATCTCGTCCCGAGATTTAAGAGGGGAGTAAGGGGGAGGTCTAGTTACGAAATTCTAACAGATATTCCCGGTCTTGGTTGCTCTTCTCGAAGTGGTCGATCCATTATATTGATGTCTTCATTTTTCTGTTTCAAGTCATCATGGTGAAGTCGTCCTTTCCTTCAGGATCTCCAACGTACTTACGAATAGGTAAGGGGCAGCTCGGCTACGACAGAATGCTTATGAGGTAAACAATCTGGGGTTAACCCATGAATGAGCATAAGAGTATCTCTCGAGTTGAACATATAAAATACATCGAGTGTAATGTATGAAGGTACAATAAGAGGTCCCAAACGGATAGGTAGTTTCTCGAGGTCTGAACCGGAGTGAGAAAGGGGTTCAGAGTAGCGAGAGTAAGTATAGCGTCTGATACCAGAATAGAGCACTCGGAAGGTGTTCCGTGAATTAAATACAAGGCCAAGCATGGAAGGTGTTCCGTGAATTAAATACAAGGCCAAGCATGGAAGGTGTTCGGTGAATTAAATACAAGGCCAAGCATGGGGAATAACCATTAGAAACAGGGTCGTACAGGTGAGTCAGGTTTCGATCCTGTGGAACTGTGGGTTATGGGCCCACCATGTGGGTTAAAAGTAGGAAGGGTGGTGACATCTCGGTCATGATAGCAAGACATGTCAGAGGTTAGCCTATCAGTTATGTGGGCAACAATGTCGATACCAAGGGCGAGGGATGAAGAGAACCGTTTTCCTGCTCGTTGAACGAGGCGGACCATTAGGCAAAGTTCTCGTCCATCGGTGGTTACCGAAATGTCATCAACAAAAGTAACAGGTCTCACTTTGGCGAGTTGTACACGAGGTGTTTACATAAGGAGTAAATTATTACTGCTTAGGTTATATAGACTACAAGAAAGGTCAAATAGACCAATGGAAAGGAAAATGTGATCATTAGGTTAAACAGAACAATGGAAAGGAAAAATGTGTTTAAACACATATTTCAGGGGTATATCCTTCCCAAGGACAAGCAGAGCAAGATATCCATGACAGGATATAAAGTAGAAAACCATTTAGGTAAGGCGGGGAGGAACCTCATGATATTACCCATACAACGGTGTTAGGATAAATGATAAATAAAATTTAGCATCATGCTTCAAATGTTCCTGTTGAAAATCGGAGTATCACAGACATGCTTCGAGATAGCATTGACATGGTCTTCAGGTGAAGATCAGACTTTGGAATCACGAAGGATCAATCAGGAATAACTTGTAGAACCAGTATTACCATTCCCTCATGGATGAGTGGATAACCCTGCTGAAAAGGAATCTATAATGATAGGTCCTCCAAATAGGAAGTGCTAGGCATGACATCATGCTACCGGGTCATCAAAGGATCAACATCATAACTCTTGGAAAGTTATCCCAACCATCATATCTGACCGAGATTCAGATCCGAATGGTGTCAGGATACCTCAGACTTAGGATACCTGAAAAGAAAAGGTGCAACGCAAATTGACGAGATGACATTGTAAGATTCTCGGGGAAATGAACTATGAAGTGATTTCCGTTAGCAAGAGTCCATCATTAACCCAAGGAGAGGACAAGAAGGTGTCTGGTGAACTCGACGGCAATTCACCGAGATTCCCAAAAGATGGACTTCCACAATTAAGTGAACAAGGAGATAACATTTATCAGATCAAATGATATAAGGAAGTATGCTCGAGGAAAACATACACAAGTAAACATTGGTTGAAAGGTGCGCCCGATGGGTTGGGTTGCACGACCAATGTCAGAATGGTGATTCAATAATCAATAGTCTAAGAATTTCACTTCAAAGCAAGAGGCTTGCTAGAAGTTTTGAATTCACACGTCATAGCTCAATTGTCGGTATTCCGGTTGAAAACAATACGGGGACCAAGGGATGAACGAAGATGGCAAGAAGTATTATGATATCAAGAATTCTTAAGAGGTGGTGAAATTCTCACCACATTCTTGACAAAAGAGATGGTAATACTTCCGAGGTAAGGAAGATCAACTGCTAGGTAGCAGTGATATCAAGGTTTACACATAACACGAACAAGTTGTGTTGAACGGAAGGGAATAAAGTGGCCGATGAGAACAGGAATCATCGAGGGGCAAGGATGGTATTACCCATCATGAATTCAATTGAATTCCTGGAAGAGCTCCGAAGGTTGATGATGATCACGACACAATTGTCGAGAGATTTCATGCAGATGTAATCAATCGGCGACGACATCAAGTCAAAGTAATGATGAAGTGAAAAGTTATTGGAACCAAGGGTACGACACAAATTCGAAACCAAGCTTGTTGTTCAAGGCGAAATGATATGACGATGAGGATCGACGTAAGGTTAGTTCATCGTCGAAAATTGTGCTCCGAGAAGAAGGACCGGGTAGCACGCTTAAAATCATCTCGACAATGATATAGCCAAACAGGCTAGGAATGGCGTGGTCGGATACAAACTCGTACTTATAGAAGCTTACTGAAGAGTTGTTGAACCGTAGTGCGGACTTGGTTCAGTTATCGGTGTCTTTGAGTGTTTAATAACTCAGAGCCCGTGAAAAATTGGAAACAGTAGGAAGGTAGCACTTGATGAAGAACTCATAAGAGGTTATGTAGTTCCATGATAATCTCGAGATACCAGGGGGTAATACTCGATGACATATCAAAGTAGAGGTTGGACGGGGGTTATTACTCTACAGAAGACAAGTGCTAAAACTTGCACGAGAAATGGTATTTAAAAGAGAACATGGTCGGAACCACGATTACAAAAGGCCAGATCCCTGATATAAGATGAACTTATACCAAAGGAAATATTAATTTAAGAGAAGCTTTAATGATAAGATCTACATCGTGTCCATGGGCATGAACACAAGTTAAAGGTCGACTCCCACTTCTCCAATGCATAACCTTTCATTTACTTCTCACGTTCGATGAAGTTGCAGTGTTGAAAATTTTATCTGGCGAAGCACCAGAAGAGTATGATTCGTGAAAACTTTCGGGTTCATACGGTTTGGTGAAGGCATATGTTCAACCCATAGGGGCTTCTTGGAATCATATACCAGAATCTTTAGAAATAATTAACTCAAGCTCGAAGGTAGAGCATGGTTGAGAAAGCAGAGGATACAATTTACCAAAGGCATTATGTATCAGAGGAAAAGCTCACAAGGTTATTGAATATGTAGGGCGTTGTCAGATAAAATCCAACAAAGGATCTGGTGGTCCACAAGGGATCTGACGTGAGCATCAGTACTCAACTAGAGCTAGAAGAATGCAAGGAGATCAAATTATAGAAACAACTGACTAACTCAATTGTCAAATGCAAAGGAATTATGATTCCCAATTCAAGGGATCAGAAGCAATGCTCTGATTAGGGATGGATAAGTTGAATAGCCTTAGGGTACAATCAACGACAATTGGTTTGGTCGAGAACCAATTCCAGTTAAAAGAATGGCAGCTCAGCCAGAAAGGTAATTTATAAGGATCAATGATGATTATGGTATTCAGAAACATATTGAGTCAACAGACTCAAAATGATAATGACAAGGAATGTCAATATGACTACGAGACTTATGGGATTAACCATAATGCAAGCAAGCAAGAATTTCAAGAGCCAAAGGCTCCAGAGGATTTTTGGAAGATCGAATAGTATTTTGAAGACTTTTGTGACACACATGAACAACTGGGGTTGAGCGGATACTCGACAAGTGCGAGGATTTATTTGAAGGGGTATTCATGTGGCAAAGAACTGCTAGGCAAGAGGCACAAAGTATTCTCGGAACAATAGAAAACTTGGGGTATCTTGTAATAACAAGATCAATGGGGATGATCGTATGAATGGCAAGTGTAAGTAGTTATCCATACGGATTTATCGGTGGTCGGGAATAGCAAAAAAAATGATGGGCACAAAGTCCCGAGAGAATATCAAAGAGTATCTCTGAAATCTTCTGGTGCAGTCGGTGATCATCTGGACTGAAGGGGCTCTCCGGGAGAAAGTATTTACGAGAACCTAGAGTTAGAGTTAGCAAAATCATTTATCCCGAATAGAAGAGAGATCAGGGTCCCAGAGTAAAGGCGAGGAATAAAAGATCCTAATACCACCCAAATGGCGACGTGGGCCCGTAAGGCACACAGCCAAGTTAGTAAAAGTTTTTGCAATGTATAGACTCGACTTCGGCCAAGGAATGTGGAAGGGGGATTCCTACAGGCAGTCGGCTCTGATACCAACTTGTGACGCCCCCGATTCAATCGTACACTAATCATGCACGCAAATGTGTACGATCAAGATCAAGGACTCACGGGAAGATATCACAACACTACTCTACAAATAAAATAAGTCATACAAGCATCATAATACAAGCCAGGGGCCTCGAGGGCTCGAATACAAGTGCTCGATCATAAACGAGTCAATGAAAGCAACAATATCTGAGTACAGACATAAGTTAAACAAGTTGCCATAAGATGGCTAGCACAAACTGGGATACAGATCGAAAGAGGCGCAGCCTCCCACAGGATCCTCCTAGCTACTCCCGGTCGCCGTCGGGGCTGCACGTAGTAGTAGGCACCTCCAGAGTAGTAGTTGTCATCGGCGGTGGCGTCGGCTCCTGGGCTCCATCGTGCTGTTGCAGCAATCGAGTAGAGGTAGGGAAAAGGGGAACAAGGCAACCGTGAGTACTCATCCAAAGTACTCGCAAGCAAGGAGCTACACTACATATGCATGGATATATGTGTAAAGGGCCATATCAGTGGACTGAACTGCAGAAACCAGAATAAGAGGGTGATAGCTAGTCTTATCGAAGACTACGCTTCTGGTCACCTGTCTTGCAACAGGTAGAAGAGGGGAGGTGAAGTCCTCCAAGTAACATCACATAGCAATAATCCTACCCGCGATCCCTCCTCATATCCACGAGAGAGAGCGACCACGGTTGTATCCGCACTTGGAAGGGTGTGTTTTATCAAGTATCCGGTTCTAGTTGTCATAAGCTCAAGGTACAACTCCAAGTCGCCCTGTTACGAAGATCACGGCTATTCAATAGATTAACTTCCTGCAGGGTGCACCATCTTACCCAACACGCTGATCCCATTTGGCGGACACACTTTCTGGGTCATGCCCGCCGCGGAAGATCAACACGTCGCAGCCCACCTAGGCACAACAGAGAGGCCAACACGCCGGTCTAAACCTAAGCGCGCAGGGTCTAGGCCCATCGCCCGAAAGCACACACAAGTTGCTATCTGTGGCGCCGAAGCAGACCTAGCCTAGTGGCGTTCCAGTCCAATCCGCGCGCGCGCCGCTCGTCATTGACGTCTGAAGTGCTTGGTGATACCACGGCGCGGGATACCCATAACTACTCCCGCGTAGATGGTTAGTGCGTATAAGCTCGTAGCCAACTCAGATCAAATACCAAGACCTCGTTAAGCGTGTTAAGTATCCGCGAACGCCGAACAGGGCCAGGCCCACCTCTCTCCTAGGCGGTCTCAACCTGCCCTGTCGCTCCGCCTCAAAGATCCATCCAGAGGGCCGTCGGGACAAAGGTCCTTTCAGCCCCCAATCCGTGAATCACTCGTTAGTTCTCCACCAGCCGACCTGACTTTAGTCTCCACATGTATCATGTATAAGTATATAGTATATACCCGTGATCACCTCCCGAGTGATCACGGCCCGATAGTATAGCACGGCAGACGGACAAGAATGTAGGGCCACAGATGAATGTACTAGCATCCTATACTAAGCATATAGGATTGCGGTAAAGGTAACAACTTGATGGTAACAAGGACAGGCTATGCAGCGGTATAGGAGTATCTGAAAGCAAGAACATGCTACACTACTCTAATGCAAGCAAAGATAGAGAAGAGTAAGCGATATCTGGTGATCAAGGGGGCTTGCCTGGTTGCTCTGGCAAGAGAGAGGGTCGCAACTCCGTAGTCGAACTGGCAGCAGCAGCGCGTCGGCCTCGTAGTCTACCGGAGAGAAGAGGGGAAGAAACAATGAATACCAAGTAAACAGATGCATATCGATGCATGACATGACAAGTAGTGATGCTAGGCGTGCCCTAACGTGGTATGAGGTGGTACTTGGTTAAGAAACATCCGGAAAGTATTCCTGTGTTTACGTGTTTTCGCAGAGGAGCCGGAGGGGGAAAGTTGCAGGTTCGATAGGTTAGGGGTGTGTGGCGGACGAACGGACTGCGTATCCGGATTCGTCTCATCGTTCTGAGCAACTTTCATGTACAAAGTTTTTCCATCCGAGCTTCGGTTTATTTTCTATTAATTTTAAAATATTTAAATCACTTTTAGGATTTATTTAATTATTTTCATTCGAAAATTAAAGGTTAAATGCTATGGATACACATAAGTGTACCCAGAGGTGTACACATGGGGCTGACTGGTGGGGACATGGGGCTGACTCATCAGCCTAGTCGTGATCAAAGTTTGATCATTGATGGTCACCTCGACAGATGGGGTCCGTTGACTGGGTCAACTGCAGAGTCAGCAGTCAACAGTCCTATTGACTTAGTCAACTTAAGTGTGGGCTCCACTGTCATTAACTGTTAACAAACTAACTAAGTTAATTAGGTTAACTAGTGTTTAGGTTAAACTAAGCAGAATTAATTAAGTTAATTAATTACTAAATTAATTAATTAATAATTATTCTTATTATATATTCATTTTAATATATTTTTAATTTCTCTTTTATCTTTCTCTTTTTTTTTTCTGGGTGGGCCCCATTGGCGATGGGCCTGAGGCTAAGCAGGCGCTGGTCTTGGCGCTTCGCCCGAACAGGCGTGTATGCTGGCGCCATCGAGGGCGAGGTCGTGACCTCGGCTGGGCACGCCCAGAGCAGCGGGGCTCGGCCAGGCCGACGAGCGGCACTGGGCGGTGGAGGAGAGCCGGGCGTGCGGTGGGGCGGGCGCGCCGACGAGCTGTGGCGCTGCCGAAGGGATGTCTTGCCGCACAGCCGGGCGGCGAGTGGCCAGGGCGGATGCGGTCAACGTGGCTGTCGGATCGACGATAGTCTGCGGGGAGCAGAGGCGGTGGCCTCACCAGCGTTGAAGAGAAGAGGGCGGCGTGAGAGGAGGCCGGTTGAGGAGGAGGACGAAGGCGGGCGGTCCGGCGACGCAACATTGAGGAGGCGGGGAGGCGCGCGTCCGGCGAGGAAGGCAGCCCGACGAGGTGGCGAGTGGCTCCGTGACGAGGAGTCGAGGGCGACGGGCGGTGGCCGATCCGGCGAAGACGGTGAGGGGCTCGGCGGCGTCGGCAACTTCGGTGAGGAGGATGAGGACGGCGACGGAGCGTAAACGGGAGGCGGCATCCGAGGCGTCGCGGCGATGATGCTTTGGGAGGAGGCGAGAGAAACGGCGGCGAGGTGGCGGGCGATGCTGGGGTGGGCGCCGCGTCGGGGATCGGGGGACGGTTCGCAGTATCCACCCGATCTAGATCGAGGGGAGTGGGAGGAGCGAGTGGTGGAAGTGGGATGAGGCGGCGGCGAGGAGCGAGGGGAGGACGGCGATGAGGCGTCGCCGGGATGGGCGCCGGCGGCGGGGCGTGAGGCGGCGGGTGATGCCCTGATCCAGATCGGGATCAGGGGAGGGGGCGAACGTGGGTGGGGGAGTGGGAGACGAGGGTTAGTTTTTCCCCCGGGTGGGGGATATGGAGGGGGAAGTGGGGCGCCGGCTGGGCCGGCCCGGCTAGCCCAGTGTCCAGCTGGGCCGAAGCCCAGTAAGGGGGGGAAGGCTTTCCCTTTTACTTTCTTTTGGTTTTGTTTTGTTTTTTTCTTTTTTTGTATTTTAGTTTTCACTTCTTTTCTGTTTTATTTTGTTCCTCATTTTATTTTAGTTTGTTAAAGTACAGAAATGATCCCTAACTTAGTACTACCACTAAACCCACTGCGATAAAAAGTTTAACACCTAAATAGAATAGTTTAACATTTTATTAATTATCAAAGGCATTTCAATAATTGTTTTGACTACTGTTTAATTCATTTTAGGGTATTTAAAGATTTTATATAAGTGTGGTTTCTCCATCATAATTATCCATGATTTATTTGTATCCACCCGAACATTTAGTTTTAGTATTTGAAAACTTTTATTGTTTGCCTTTATTTTAAATTTGAATTTTGAACTGGGCTTCGAACTGACGCGGGTTTATCAACAGTAACCGAGGTGAGGTGGCATCATTAGCGGAGGTTCACTGTAGCTTAATTGTCCGGGCGTCACAGAAGTTGACTAAAAATGGGATTTATTTTCCACACAGATTTATGGAAAATACCCCCCTGATACGTCCATTTTGCGTCATGTTTTCCTATAGTTATTTATAATGTTTTTATGCATATAATGCTTTATGAAGTAATTCTAATGCCTTTTCTCTCATAATATGCGGGGTTTACACAAAGAGGGAGAATGCCGGGAGCTGGAATCCTGGACCTGAAAAAGCTACGTCAGAGTTACCTATTGTGCACATCTCCAAATGAGGTGAAATTTTACGGAGAATTGTTTTCGAATATATAAACAAATACTAGAGGAAATAACAACCGGAGGGGCCCCACATGGTGAGCACAAGACACCAGGGCGCGCCAGGGCCCCCAGGCGCGACCTGGTGGGTTGTGCTCAGCCCAGCCCACCTCCGGTGCCCATCTTCTAGTATATAAGTCATTTTTACCTAGAAGAAATAAGGAGAGGACTTTCGTATTGGTCACTTGAACATTGTATTGGTCACTTGAACAATTCATGAAATAATATTGAAGGAAGAGAGATTTCACATATAAATATACTATCTTGGACATCTTCTTTGATTGTGAGCCCCATTAATTATTTTCAAACCTGAGCAAATTAGTTGAAGTTGGACAAGGAAGACAACATAATGAGTTATGCTTGGGTAGATTTGTATAGAAGTTATATTGTTCTGGATCCTCTAACATGTGGTGCTTGCTATTTAGAATCCTTTGCTAGCCAAAATATCTGTACTAAGCGAGAATATTGCTTGTGCATCCAAATTCCTTGAACCAAGTTTCTTCCATGAGTGTCCACCATATCTACCTATATGCGGTATTTACCTGCCGTTCCAAGTAAATTTGCATGTGCCAAATTCTAAACCTTCAAATAATAATCTGTTTGGTATGCCCAAATCGCTCATGTAGCGACTAGGGGCTGTCAGTATCTTCCATGCTAGGTGGGTTATTCTCACGATGAGTGGACTCCGCTCATAATTCACGAGAAAATGGCTGGTAACTAGGATGCCCAGTTCTATGATCAAAAGATCAAAAACAAAATCGCAAATAATTTAAACAAAACTCCCCCAGGATTGTTGATAGTTGGACGACACCCGTTGTTTCGGACAAGCCGTGGAGTGTGATTGTTGGTGGAGGGGGAGTAAAATCTTTACCTTTCTGTTTGGGAACCGCCTATAATGTATCTAGTATGGAAGATATTGGGAACTCTTGGTCGTTATGTAGACAATGAAAGCATACCTCTCAAAATTATTTTTATCTCTGTTTTAAAGCTTCGAGCTCTGGCACCTCTGCAAATCCTTGCTTCCCTCTGCGAAGGGCCTGTCTTTTACTTTTATGCAAGAGTTAGTAGTATTCCTTCTCATTCCAACCTACTTTTTAGTTGGCAAGCATCATGTGATGGGGAAAGATCTAAGCATATATGGCCATTCAAATATATTTGATCGTGAATTATTATTGTTGACAATTATCTATATGATAAACAAGTTGGGAGGCTAAACATTAAGCCCCTATCTTTCTCTGTGTTTGATGGATGCTATTTGTTCTAAAAATATGCTTTGAGTGGTAGCAATCATGGAAGACTATATGATAGTTGAGTATGTGGGATTTGCTAAATCAAAGCTCTTAGATAGACACTTCCTGAAAATAAGATGAATTGCAATTGTTTGATGACTGAGAACATAGTTTGTTAGTTTTCAACAAAGTTTATGATCTATGCTTTAACATGTGAATATCTTGCTATTTGATCATGAGAAGCTTTATGATATGAGCTACTGCTATGATATATAACGATGCTAGGAAAAGTGATTGAAATTATCAAGATCAAACTTGTGCACTTGATAGCATTCCACATAAAAAATTCTGTTTTTATCATTTACCTACTCAAGGACGAGCACGAATTAAGCTTGGGGATGCTTGATACCACTACAAAAAAAAGACACATCCGTGACATTTTGGGCTGAACGAATTTTTTTTCTGTCATACATATGACACTTCTATGATGATAATTGTGACAAAACCGGTATCATCATAGATGTGGTGGGCTCTACTTCTATGACAAAAATCATGACGTAAAATGGGCTTTTCGTCACAGGCGGGCGGAGACGCAGCTGCATGATATTCTTTGGGCCGTCCATGACGGAAAAAACCGTGGTAGAAGCGAGGGGGAGGAATTGGGGAGTTCCCGGTTACGGTGGAGGTCGGGGGCGAGCGATCGCTGCGTTTCTCTCGTGACACGCTGCTGCGTGTGTGCGGCGTTAGCTAATCAACCCGAAGCGAGGCGTTGGGCTCTAACTGAACTCGAGCGATTGCATTGCAGGCTACGTGTTACTGAACCCGATCGAGCAATTCCTTCAATACTGCAGCTAACTGAAGCCGATCGACGCTGCATCTGGGATGAACAGTGAGCGTTGCGGGGGGGTTTGGATGAACAGTGAGCGGTGGCGTTGCCTCTGGATGAACAGGACCTCGTGGTGTGGTGGAGGGCTGGATGAACAGTAGACGGTGGAGGGGTGCCCGTGGAGGGGTGGTTGAACAGGACCCCGTGGTGTTGAGGGCTGGATGAATAGTAGACGCTGGAGGGGTGGTTGAACAATAGCCGGTGGAGTAGCGCGCGGTGGAGGCTGGATGAACAGGAGCCCATGGAGGCTGGAGGAGGTCGACGGTGGAGATGAACAGTATCCCGTGGAGTGCCGTTTTGATGGCATACACCCTCCACCCGTTTTCGACCGTAGGAGGTCCGTTTCGTCCGTTTTGCGGTACGCCACACCCCTCCCGATCAACAGGACCCCCGTTTCTACCGTAGGAGGTCCGTTTCCTCCGTTTTGCGATACGCCACACCCCTCCCGATCAACAGGACCCCGTTCCGAAGGTAGGAGGTCTGTTTGCTGCACTATGCGGTACGCCAGGCCTCATTTACATCGCCTGTTTCGTCCAAGCCCTCCCGATGAACACGACCACGCATTCCGTTTCGACCCAGCCGTTTGGCTCCCACGCGTTCTGTTGCCTCCCGATGAACACGACGCATTCCGTTGCCTCCCCATGAACACGACGCACTCCGTTGCCTCCCCATGAACACGGCGGCGGCGCTGTTTCTCCATTCCGACCCAGCCATGTACACGAGCCCTGGCGTCGTATGCGCGAGTAGGTGTTGAGACCCGCCCGTATGTACACATACGTGGCGTATTTTCTTTCTTGCACCGGCGGCTGTGCGTGCGTGTACATGCTACGTCGGCGCCTCTACTACGACACATGCGCCTCTACAACGACCAGGTATATGCGTACCGTTCGCGACGAATGACAATGCTACGTGCGCTTAGACCAGGTGGGTCCCGGTATCGGGCACTTCCTTGCGTGCGAAGATGTAGCTGGTGGGTCCCAGCATGTCGGCGAATCATTTTTTGTCGAACGCACTTCCTTGCGTGCGAAGATGTAGCCGGTGGGTCCCAGCAATCGGGGTAATTGTTTTTTTTCGGACGCACTTCCTTGCGTGCGAAGGTGTAGTGGTGGGTCCCAGCGATCGAAGGGGCGAATCGTTTTTTGCGGGACGCACTTCCTTGCGTGCGAAGATGAAGCTAGTGGGTCCCGGCGATCGGGAAGCGTTTTTCTGCGAAATCTGATGGCCCGTCCGGTGGGTCCCAGCTGTCAGGTGGAGGAATCATTATTTTTCGCGTAATAAGGAGGCACTTCCTTGCTGTGGCCGTGGACCCAGCTGTCAGCCGCTCCACATACAGTCCACGTCCGATGGAAGCCATTCCTTGACCACGTTGACCATGCTGCACTAAGACCACTAGGGCGGTGGACGACGTCGAGGCCTAGGAAGGGGACGACGCAGATCCGGGGAAGACGCGGCAGTGGATGCCCACGCGTAGAGGAGTATGAGGGTTCACTCGTTCGGCTGCGGTGTGAGGCTGCCGTCGCCGCAGAATAACAGGGGTGTGGGTGCGTAGAGGGATGGCCTGGCCAGCGGTGGGAGTAGTATGGGCGGTGAGGCCTCTGCGGCATCACAGCCGGCCACGGGCGGCAGGAGCAGGCGGCACGACCGACGCTGCTTTGGGCGGCTGGAGCAAGAAGACCAGAGGTTGAAGAAGCACTACGGCCGTTGGATGGACATCGTACGATCATTGGAGCTAGAATCGTTCATATATTGACTAAAGTTGACAAAGGCATCCGTCCCAGTCAACTTAGTAGCCCCACAAGTTAGCCTCCCACCAAGGTGGGTCCCAGCTAGCAGGGGGGTATTCATTTTTTTGTGCGTAATTAGGAGGCACTTCCGTGGGTCCGAGTACGACAATGGGGAACATTTTTTTCGCGAAATACGGTGGCCCGTCCTGTGGGTCCCAGCAGTCAGGGGCAAACGTTTTTTTCGTGAAATACTGGTGGCCCGTCCGGTGGGTCCCTGCTGTCAGGTGAAGGAATAATTATTTTCCGCGTAATAAGGAGGCACTTCCTTGCGGCTGCCGTGGACCGGTATCGGCCTCTCCACGTCAAGATTTCTTCGATGGAAGTCGATCGTTGACCACATTGACCACGCCGTGCCGAGAGCACCACGGCGGTGGACGGCGGCGAGGCCTAGGAAGGGGACGACGTGGAGCCGGGGAAGACGCGGCAGTGGAAGCCCGCACGGAGAGGACTACGAGGGTTCACCGATTTGGCTGCGGTGTGAGGCTCCCGTCGCCGCAGAATAACAGGGGGTGTGGGTGAGTAGAGGGATGCCCTGGCCAGCGGTGGGAGTAGTAGGGGCACCGAGGCTGCTTGGCGGCAAAGACACAGACCACGGGAGGCGGGAGCAGTGGTCCCTTGGCGCTGCTTTTGGCGGGCCGGAGCAAGAAGATCAGAGATTGAAGAAACACGATGGCCGTTGGATTGACATCCAACGGTTATGTCTGCTAGAATCGTTTGTTGACATAGTATATAATAACTAAACAAATCTTGCATACGCGTAAACTAAACAGGCCCACAAGTCAGACCACTCCCTCCTTTTTTAATAATTTATATATAGCTCATGGCAACTTCTTATGCAATTTATTGGAGTCATTTTTTGGTTGGCCAAGGCCAATTTCGCATATTTCTGTGGGTTCCAAACTATTTTTAATACCGAAATATTGAGCCAGATTTAATTACTTTGAAGATATATTTGAATTAGGTTAATGCCAAGTGAAATAGGAATCTGAAAATGTGAAAAAAAAATCAGAAATTATAAAGTAATTGCCAATTTGTCATCTGTTTTTATATTTACAACCCATTTCATATTAGTTTCAAGATTTTAAGGCGTCTTGAAAGAGTTGCAGCCCATCAGGGCATAGAAAAATAAGTACGCCTGGATTGGGTATTCTTCAGAAAAAATAAACTGGGCTCATTTTCACAAAGAAAAAATAGCTGGGGTGGTCACATGGTGAACATAAAATATAAGCTCTGGGCTAGACGGGCCACAACCAGTTCAAACCCTGCTCCGTCTCAACAATACCAAACAAAAAAATACTGCTCGAGTAGCTACGTCCCTGTGTGTCACCGATCTTGTGATGTTCTCTTGTCTATTGACTATATCGCTCACAATGTCGTGGGTCCCGATGTCGAGAAAACACTAGGAGGAAGCATTTTATTTTTCCATACTGACGGCGTGGTGGGCCCCTCTTGTCATCCTCTCCACGTGCTTACATCGATTCCTGTTGTTTGTTGACCATGTTGACAACGAGAGAGGGTGGCGCTGCGGCGCGCACTAAAGTCTTGTGGAGGACGTCGGCGTTAACGATTTAGGAGATGGTGGGGCGGCGATCGTCTTGAGGCGCAGCCAACCGTGGGAGGTGGAAGCGGTGCCCGCGGGCGCTGGTTTGGTTTTGGCGGTGGAGGAAGACAGGGCTGAAGAAACACGACGCATCAGAAAACCAGCAGGAGTACTTAACAACCTCAATCAAATCCAGCGGGGCACTTAACAACCAAAGCTGAAAGCAGTATGAGTACTTATACATGTTCAACCGTACAAAGCACGCCTCGAACAGTGCTACTTTGCCTACAGTTAACCAAGGGTGAGGCCACCAAGGCCCAGGCGCCACCCCACGCATCCACAACCTTATGAAAGCGGCTTCATCTCGCAACGTGGTCAATAAACAGGATATTCGCTTTAGAGCCATGGAAAAGCATGAAAATAATCTTCTGTCCTATTCTCCAAGATGGACGGGCCTTCATTATCTGAGACCACCCACGAATAAGTATCTTTTCACCTCCAAGGGGAATTGAGTAGGTCGACTTAAACATCATGTTGTGACCAAGCGCAAGTCTGACCCGACCATGGTCAGCATCCAGATAGGAACAATAGAACTTCGCAATTCTGTTTCAAGAAGATCACAACTGTAAAACTGTGTATAAGCAATAGTTTATGAACAACATATATAAAAGAAAACATATCGTACCATAAGTTTCTCGACACAGTTGGACCTGTTCAACGAGTGCAACAATGGAACACATATCCCACGTGGCCTTCCACCATTGAAACGCCCACAAGGACCTCAAGGCGATCAATAAAGTGTAGGAACTTGTGGATGTCGATCCATCAACTTCATTGCCATTAGTTACAGCGAGTTATTACAGAGTAACAAGCGAGCAGACGCTTAACTCGAAAAAACCTACGTGCCACCAATTATAAGAAAATATTAGTTAGAAGTAGCATCTTCGTGAGAGATTCGTTGCTACTTCTAAAGTTAAATTGTGATTAGTTAGACAGAATAGGTGGATTAAGAAGTAATCGAGGCAACAAGCAAGAACCAGATACAAAACTAACATGGATGTACAATTGGAACGACGTCGGGGTGGAAGATCGCAGTGAAGATGAGAGCAGGTTATGCTATTCCCATCAACATTCGTGCGCCAACTTTCAGTCCGTAACACTTGAGAAAGTTTATCCAAGTTCGGCCATAAAAAAGCAGCGATCTTCTTGGTTCATAAACCCAACTCGGAAGTAATATCCATGGCTTGTCTTCACTGTGACCATTAAACTAGCGTATTCAGTTATGGCAAGGCCGAGCATCTTGAGTACATGTGTTCTGTCAGAGCAAATAATACACTGCAGGAAAAATAATATGACAACACACCATGTTCAAAAAAACCCCACCCTCCCGGATAGAGAAGAGGATTCTAGGAACATACTGTGCGTGTTTCAAAATGTTGTGGTAGGATGAGAAGGAACAAGGGTGGCGTCTCGCCGAGGGCATAGAAATCTGTAGGGTACTCGCACTTTGGGCACTGCAACTGAAACACACTAGATTCAGTACGAAGAAAAATGCATCAATGGCGGCGGCTGCCATCCTAGGATTACCTGCGAGCAAGGGACTTGGATTTATCGGGGATGGAAGAAGAATTCGTACCGGGTTCTCCATGAGAAAACCCTATGCAATCGCCGAGCGGGGGTTTTCTCTGAACAAGCAAACGAGGGAGAAGGGGATTCAGGCCCAGTGAAATATTGCCGCTTCGTCCGTCCAGCTTACTGCTAAAGCTGGAAAGGGGGGGTTGTGATTTGACGGCTCATTGGGCATTATTTGCGCGCTTCGACCGGGTGTGTCTACCGTGAAGTTGTGCACTCTAATTTGTGCATATGGCACGTGGACCCCGTTGCCGGTTGCCCCACATATCAGCGAAAGGAAGTAGAAAGACAGGAGTAACTAGTTACACATAAATATATTTTTTGACAGAGAGATACTCCCTTTGTAAAGAAATATACAAATCTTTTATATCACAGGATCACCTTGCCGAGAAATATACTCCCTCTGCAACGCACGGGCATTATGGGGGTTCAGCTTTTTTTAAGGGGGTTCAGCTGAGAATATAATACTCAGATTTTTTACTCAGATAGGCCCACGGTTCTGGACTTTGGGCCTCAGGCCGACCCTGCATGTTTGGGGGCCCATGTGTTCTACCTCAGCGCTTTTCATATTGCAAGCGATCGGTACTGCACTGGTTTTAGATGTTGTCGCAAGGCGAATACACAAAATTGAATAAAGCACGGCAGCTTGTTGGAATGAAATCGAGCAGCAGTTCCTAACCAGCAATCGAGTTGCAATTCTATC
This sequence comes from Aegilops longissima, assembly GCA_021605205.1. Taxonomy (NCBI): domain Eukaryota; kingdom Viridiplantae; phylum Streptophyta; class Magnoliopsida; order Poales; family Poaceae; genus Aegilops; species Aegilops longissima. The sequence continues at coordinate 443,999,475 of CM038681.1, forward strand.
AACGATATACCATGTGATAAATAATACTGTCGTACTACTTATACACACAGACACTTGTTTCACCATGCCAGATTATTACATCAAAATCTCTTGGAGGATAGATCAGTTCGGCGATTGCGTCTGCTCTTGAAGAATTTCAAAGTTGATTTGGACCAGCTCTCCTTGCCGAGAAAGTTCGATTTTGACATCATCCCCTACCGCAAGATATGATTTAGATTTGAACCTTGACCATCCTTTAGCATCAATCATCATGCGACCATCCTTTGTACTTACGGTATATTGAGCAGGTTCATTCACACCAAGCCTGCGCATGGTAAGAGAAACTTGGCCGCGATCGCCCGGATAGTTGAACGACTCCCTCGTTGCTCTAGGAATTCTCTGTTTGCAAAAAATAAGACATACCCAAACAGTTAGATCAACACAGCGAATCATGTGAAACAACATGGAAAGAAAAAAGAACAAAGCACTTGGGCGGCCAATGCTTACCAAGAAGGTGGACATGTCGGTTTGTGTAAGGACTTTGGTATATGAAGTGAGAACTGCAGCCCAGTCTGTTGCCGGTGCAACTGCATGGGCCAGACCAAATGCAAGTGCAAGTGTTGGTGCAGGTGCCGAAACCCCTGCTGCTGCCGGAGATGGTGCTCCTTGTAGAGCTGGTGCCGGTGTCGATGCCTAATCCTCCGGTAGATCAGACTGATCCGCTGACGCGGTCGGTGCCCAATCCTCAGCTGGATCAGACTGAGCTGCTGCCGCTGTCAGTGCTAGAGCAGATGCCGGTGCTCGATCTATGCGAGACAGCGGCGATCGTGTCTGGTCTGCTATGATCAGCTTTCTAACTTGACTAGGATCCGTGACCGTGATCCAGTTTTTTCTTCATTTCTTTTAAACGCGAGAAGGACTAATTGTGGCGTTTTTGTTAAACCAAACTACAGTTCATCATAGGGATTCAGCTTGTACTCAGACAACAGACTGATCCAATTTTTTCTAGTAATATAAGTGATGGACAGTGCCTTCATTACTGACACGACATAAGAAGTGAAACATGCAAAAATAGCCATCGTAGAGCAAACCAAACGGTTTATTCTGTGATGAATGTCATATGGCAAAACCTGCATCGTAAAATTGCAGGAAAAGAAAGAAAACATGACATTAAAGCAATAAGATTTAGACAGTAAATCAATAAGATTTACTTGATGTGACACGAGTGAATCCTTACCAGGAAATCACTATGTTGAAGTACTAAACAGAAGATTGATCGTCCAACTACGCGTGGCATGCAGGGGCCCCGCCTACTCCCACAAGCAGCACAGTCCAAAGGTCATGACAAATCATATGGACCGAACATCCATGGGACTGGAAATCCCGGTGGGTGCGATAAACCCTCCAATGCATATAGATATTGGAGTGTAACCATAATTGATAAACCATCCTCACAAAAAATATGATCTGGATACTTCAAAATATACAGACTGAATTGAGTGGACAGACATTAACATAGACCATTCTCAGGATTGACCACACACCAAAAACGGTAGTACTAATAAACAATACAGGGTTCACAAACACAAATCAAGTACTGAACAATAGTACTTACTACAGACAAGAAAAGTTGCACTAATTAAACTCAGCAGACTATTTCTTGCCACCGACCTACGGGATGAAACCCGCATAAATGACTAGGCCATGGACTTCGTGTGAGATGTCTACATGCACCATCACCATCTTGTCAACCTTGGAGAACCTAACAGAGTGGTCTTTCCACTCATAAACATGATGATGAAGACAGGCCGCATCAGATTTGTTGGGAAGCTTTACAAGAACCACACCCTTCGTAATCGAAGGCACAGCCAGGAAATTGTTGTGGTCAAGTACAGCCTCGAGAACACGCCTAACAACAATGCTACATGAAAACACTAGTTCAGGACACGTGGCGACAAGGACACAGCAGCTGGATAGTTCAGCAGTAGAACTCATCATCAGGTCTTCCAGTTCACACAGCATGACTTTGAGAACTTCATCTCCACCGCGGACTTGGTTCTAATTCAAACAGAAACCATATTTTATTACTACCTCCGTTCAGAAATATAAGATGATTTTCGATTTTATACTCCATATATGACTACATATACACACATAAATGAGTGAACAAAGACACTAGAACATGTCTTCAAAGGCATGAGAACAGAGGGATTACATGCAATATCCATAACACAAGTTACTGACGCAAATATACCCTCTTAAAAGGTAGCATTGATGTTCATAAAGTACTCCCTCCATCCCAAAATTCTTGTCTTAGATTTGTCTAGATACGGATGTATCAAGTCACATTTAGTATTAGATACATCCGTATCTAGACAAATCTAAGACAAGAAATTTGGGACAGAGGAAATAGTTGAAAGTAATCTATAAGAAATCAGTGTCAACCTCTCGCATGTTTTGGTCAAAAGAGAATTTAGAACCGTCATTTGGCACACTAAAATCACATGCAAAGATCACCAGAAAGTTGTACTACCCAGTACTAGTACTGCGTGTTAGATGAAAAACCACGATCAAGATCGAGAAAAAGATCGTCAACAAGAGACATTACCTGGACTTGCTTAATGAGGGATCTCGGAGAGGGGGCTTGGACAGGCGATGGCTTTGAGCTTGTCTGCATGTAGTCTCGGCGGGGTGCTTGCGCTTCTTACGTACCATGAGCCTCGACGGTTTTGGCGAGCCATAGACATCACGTCGGCGGTGCTCGGCGTCCATCCAAGAGAGGAAGCTAAGAGAGAAGAGTGAAAGGAGGAACAAGATGAGGGAGAAGTGAAGCGAGTGGGGTTTTCTTCAAGAGAGGAAGCTGAGAGAGAAGAGTGAAATGATGGTTGCTTCGTCCGTCAACTTCTTCTTTGGAAAGGAGGGGTTTTGTGATTTGACGGCTCATTGGGCATTACTGCGGCGGTTTGATCGGGTAGTCTACCGTCACTCTACTACGGAGTAATTTAGTGCATGGCTAGTGGACCCAGTGTTGGCTGTCCCTACGTCGGCGAAAGTGAGTAATTTAGTGCATGGCTGGAGGAGGATCCGCACGGTAGAGCGTGTCCACAGTTTTCATTCGAAGAAACATCAAGCGTTTCCACTCTTCTGACGGAGGAGTGCGAAACACGGCAGCCACTTGAACATACACAAGCTCCTACTACTAGGCATGTGCGTGGTTCATACGTCGATTACTACACAATCTTGTTGCTAGTATAGTAAGATATGACGATAACAAATGATGTTGTGCGCATGTCAACTACTCCTATATGTAACATAGTACCGCTTTTATTTGTCTGCAGTCGAGAATGAGCAGTGAGATCAATGTTAACAGAACTAGGTCCACAAAAGCACGAGAAATGCGGTGCTCAAGACTCCACAAAACATGAACCATATGAAGCACAAATAGTGTTAGGCAGGGTGTATGAAGGGTGCAGGATGGGAGCAAAAGTTCCCTTCTCGACCCACTTTTGGGTGTTTGGCGAGTGCATGAAGGGTGCAGGAGTCCACACTAGTAGGTTGACAAAAATACACGAAGAGGAAACAACTATATTGAGATGAGAATGCAACTAAACACACCCACACGCTTTGTGCTACAGTGACTGATCTGCACCGCCTGAGTTTGATCCGACGGTCATGTTGCGCCGAGACATGGACATGCCCATGCAGAGGGCGCCTAAACACCACCGAATTCCCTCTGCTTCTCGAGGCGCACGACGTTGGTGATGCAGGGTGCAACCGCCTGCAGAGCCCGCTCCCGATCGACGGGAGCCAGCTTGTCAAAGACGGCGTCCAATGGCACGAATGGATTCCGGTGACGGAGCCCTGAAAGGATTCGCCCGGTAACGGCGACGGCAGCCCGCAACCCCTCCTTGTCCAGCTCAGCCCCCACCATCGCTTGGAGACGGCTCAGCTCCTCGGAGATATAGGTGAAGAAGGAGACCAGGTCAGGAAGCCGCAACTCGTTGAAGTCGACCGGGTGGTCGAGCGGGTTTAGCCCGACGGCCGGCATCGTCGCGCTGGCACGACGGTAGGCATCACGCAACCGCAACACGTGCATGGCAACTTGGTTCACCAAGTGGCTGAGGCGATCCTGAACCTCGTCACAATCGGCCCGCTCGCGCTCCAGCCGGCTCCCCTGACGGCCTATCGTATCTCCCGCTTTCTGCAGCACCGCCGTTGACGCCTCGAGCATCTTTGTTGTGGACGCCTGCCGCTTTTGAAGCTCCGTGAACTCCCGTACATAATGGAGGAGCATGGCACTCCTCTCCTCCTTGAGCTCCCGAGCTCCATGTCCTTGGCCGTGAGCTCCGCATCCTTGGCATGGAGCTCCTGTGTCAGGCGCCTCACCTCGGACTCCATGATCTGCTGCGCTGCCATGGCACCAGGTAGAAGCAATGGGGAGAGGAAGCGAATGGGGTGAAACGGCTGAAAGGCAATGCAATCTACGGGAAGGCGGAGGGAGCGGGGAATCTTTTGGTTTTCACCACGGTAAAACACCAGTCGACGACTTCTCACATCGTGGGAGCGGTGGGTTTTACAGGGAGTCATCATGACTAATTGCTGCCGCGCCTGCTCCCGTCAATCAAAAAATTTAAAATCCTGCCGCGCCTGATCCCGTCAATCAAAAATTAAAAATCCTGCCGCACCCAAACACCAGAGCAACACAGCGGTGGATATTTAAATTTACATGCCGACAAGTAGATAAAAAAAGGGGTGAAAAAACAAATGTGGCGGCGGCCTAGCTAATCGGTCGAACTAGCCCAACTAGCTAGCCACCGTGCTTCACTGATGTCCTCGGCGGGAAAGGTGGTCTTTCGTGATTTGACGACTCATTTACTTGCTTCGGCGCTACGACCAAGGAGGACCCAGAAAACGCGCGGTAGGGCATCCCACGTCAGGAAGAATATATGCGTGCACCACCCGGGAGGACCTCGAAACCGCGCGGTAGGGTGTGCCACGTCTCGGCACGGAGGAAAAATGTGCGTGTAAAAATATACTGTATCAGACGTAGTACCTATGGTTCGACCTCGGGACCCAGCCAGTCAGTCAAAAACACCCCACTAGCCACACAACTTCATCATGCAAACATGGCACGGAGGATAGATGTGGTTAGCTCCGTCTCGACCAGCCACAACGTCTCTTGTTCTAGGCGATTCTTCTATTTCCAAGCTTTTTTTAGTTGTAATAACACCACGGCAAGCTAGCGCCGCTCTTCGTGTGTGCCCGTGCAAAGGTTAGACGATGGGGAGAAGAGAGATTGAGATCGCAGACCTGGGGCCCACCAGTAAGTGAGACAACGGTCATGCACGTGTTGACGAGGCACTCCCTCTACTCTACTCAACGCAAAATCTTGTATAAAATCAAGTTATGGGACAAAGCCAACAACCGTTCATTTTTCGGGCTATCGACTTACGCTTTGTAGTCCAGGTTGCCGTTCGAATCTCGCCTTTCAGATTTGTTAGTTTTAGGTCCAAATTTGATTAATGACAAGTGGGACCCCGTGTGATGTTCCGATATTTCAGTGTAGGATGGTTTTTGAACAAACACTTTGCGGCGGTTAGACAAGTAACGCCACGAGTTACACGTATTTTGCAAGTTTATGAACAAAAATGACAGCGGCATAGAATATCACATCCACCCCGCAGCTTAGATACTATGGTGATATGAGTTTTTACACCGTTGGAAGTGAGATCCAATGGTTTGGGAGTAGTCTTTGTAATTATGCACAATTTCCAAACTCTCCAAAGGTTTTTCTTTGCAAATAAAACATTCAGGCCTCATGTGTACCGCTGCATCTTTGATCCAACGGCTCCCCGGTGCTCATATTAGGTGCTCCCCGTAGCTTACTTACCCGCTACGGTGATATGAGCATCTAGGTCGTATGATCAGTGATCAGATGGGACATGCGTAGTACTTGTACTTTCTGCGCATTTCCCAAACTCTATCAGCCGTATATTGCAAAAACATTCAAACCTCCTACTGTGGGCCGTTAGATCTCAGTGAACTCGTATCACCATAGAATCTACGGTGCGGGAGCACCTCATACTCTCCCGTGCGAGAAAACATAAGGTGCTATCGCAGCTTGGATGCTACGGTGATACGAGCTTGGAGGTCGTTTGATCTGAGATCCAATGGCATCTGAGCAGTCTTTGTGCTTGTAAGCAGTGGCCGAACTCTTTTGGGGCTTTTATGCAAAAAACCATTCGAACCACCAAGGAGGTGTTGGGTCACAAATCCAACACCTCCGAAGAGCTTGTATCACCAAAGCATCTAAGGTGTGGTAGCACATGATATTCTTACATACATGAGAATATGATGTCCTCCTTCATCTTAGATGCTACGGTGATACGAGCTTCGAGGTCGTTGGATATGGGATCAAAGGGCATCTAAGTAGTTTTTGTACAAATTGTTTGCAATTCTCAAACTCATCAAGGTTTCCTGCAAAAATATTAAGACACATCATGTGAGCTGCTATATCTCAGATCTACAAGCTCCGAGCAACACGTATCGGCATATAGCATCTAAGGTATGGGGCACATGATATTCTCCCGGGAGGAGGGGTGGGGTGCACAACCAATCGGTGGTTGGGAGGGTGGGGACAAATATAATCTAAACAACCCTAAACAGAGCTCCACAATTTTATCTAAGGTCGAGGGTTGACCCCGACAATCATAGCTCCGCCTAAACACAACATTTGCATGTCTTGTAGTACTAGACTTAATATTCATGTTTCAGTTTCATGTTCATTTTAAATATTGAACTGAGGACCATGGATGTCTTACATTTACTCCTTCGTTCCTAAATATTAGTCTTTTAGAGGCTTCAAATGGACTGCACATACGGATGTATATAGACATATTTTAGAGTCTAGATTCACTCATTTTGCTCGTATGTAGTCACTTGTTGAACTCTCTAAAGACTAATATTTAGGAATAGAAGGAGTATTTTGAATTAAGTGTCATACATGCATGGTTTGGAGAAATAGATGCACTATACTTATTGGATTGTTGTTTTGTTCGTGCGTGTGTGTCTCTGTGTGTGTCTGTGTGTGTGGTCATATGCTTGATACATACAAAGTTTTCTCACCTCCGTATTGTTCATCTTTTAAATTTGAATCTGCATTGGAAAACTTACTATGGATACCATGAAATGTGAAATCCACGTTGAGATCACTATATCACAAATTCACTCTAATTCAACAACTCGTCATAAATCAATTACCACGTTGAGATTAGTATTTGCAAGGAAAATACGGGTATTGTATACACATGGATTCGTTCGGCAATTTAAAAGGTTCCTTTCGTATTCTCGAATGGTAGGACCCAACGGCGTACTAGCCAGACCTTGGCTCGTGTTGATCCTGAAAAAAACAGGGCTCGTGTCCTTCGGTGGCGTGCGTGGTACGCACATTAGGCAACCCCAGCCAATCGAGCCTCGGCGTTTCAAGTCGAAATATCCGGCGCCCGAATTCCTGCCCTAGGAAATTCCCTCATGTCCCCGGTCCATAATGACTACCGATGAACAACGGAGGGATGCTTTAGTAACTAGACAACGTTACCTACCGTGCCGAGCACGGTTCAATTCCCTCGGTCGCCGCTCGTCAAGGTCACCCGTCAACTGCATTTCCTAGTACTACTACTACTACACCAGGATGAGCACAAAATTGAGCCCATTTTTTCGTGGCTAGTACTTGAGTTAATATATCAGGACATGCACTGGTACGGAGGGATTATCCTTTTACTCTGCACATATAACTTGTCTGAAGTCTAACTAAGCAAAATGTTTGACCAAATCCTTTCTTAAGAAATACAACAGGACAGATGTACGGCTTGAAAATTTATTGCATGATGCAGGTTATGATATTGTTTCGAATCCTGGATCTTAAATTTCAGAAAATCCAAAAGTGAGCATAAATTCTTGAAACCGAGCATGGTCACGTGATATGGCACAAATATTACTTCGTAAGTTTTTTCTTCAATTCGAGAAAAGCTGCTTCTGACAAGTTGCACAAATGAAGAGGCAAGGTATTTTGGAACAAAGACCTGTCACATTAAGGCGAACGCTTTCACTATTGAAACCGTGGGTGTTTACGTGCCGCCACGAGTACCCGCTTCTCATCGGCAGGTGCGGTCCTAGCAAGCGCGTGAGTTGACGGGAGGCCTGCGAGCAGATCGCTGCGCCGGCTGTCAGGGAGGCGTGCGAGCAGACCGCTGTGCAGACTCACTGGGAGGCGAGCCCTTTGACCAGGCTCCGCCACCCACCGTCGTCCCAACTGCTCCCACTTTTAATGTCGCCAGCGCCGCAGTTTAAAATCAACCCCGAACTATCCGGTATCGCTACAATCCTCTCTCTTCCTCTCTGATTCTCCTGTCGTCTACCTCCAACTAGCCTGAACTAAACGTACGCCACGCCACATCACGATGGTCTGCCCTTAGTGTTCCAGCTTCCTGAGGAAGACACCCAGCCGGAGTCTCAAGAACATAAGGCACTTTGGGACGAGCTTGAACTGGCCTTGCGGGAAGACGCCGCTCGTCTCCCGCTCCCCTGCTCCGCTCCGTCGCCGCCTGCGCGGCCAGCGCCCATCCCCGTGGCATTGATGGGCTGGGAGCCGCACATTGTCGCCGAGCTTGATGCCACGGGGTTCCACGAGGTCCCTGTCGGTGTCAAAACCGGCGGATCTCGGGTAGGGGGTCCTGAACTGTGCGTCTAGGCGGATGGTAACAGGAGACAAGGGACACAATATTTTTACCCAGGTTCGGGCTCTCTCGATGGAGGTAATACCCTACTCCTGCTTGGTTAATATTGATGATATGGGTAGTACAAGAGTAGATCTACCACGAGATCAAGGAGGCTAAACCCTAGAAGCTAGCCTATGGTATGATTGTTGTTCGTCCTACGGACTAAAACCCTCCGGTTTATATAGACATCGGATAGGTTAGGGTTACACAGAGTCAGTTACAATGGTAGGAGATCTACATATGCGTATCGCCAAGCTTGCCTTCCACGCCAAGGAAAGTCCCATCCGGACACGGGACGAAGTCTTCAATCTTGTATCTTCATAGTCTTGGAGTCCGGCCATGTTGATAGTTCGGCTATCCGGACACCCCCTAGTCCAGGACTCCTTCAGTAACCCCTTAAACCAGGCTTCAATGACGACGAGTCCGGCGCGCATATTGTCTTCGGCATTGCAAGGCGGGTTCCTCCTCCGAATACTTCATGGAAGTTTTTGAACACAAGGATAGTCTCCGGCTCTGCAAAACAAGTTCCACATACCACCGTAGAGAGAATATCTTTTGCACAGATCTGCTGACGTATTCCGCGGCGTGACATCACACCACAGCCAAGCCTTTATATGAATCGTTCTTTACTTTGTTCCACCTCAGCGCGTTTAGCGTGGAGTTTCGCACGCCTTATCAAAGCATAGATCTTGCCCCTTATTCCGGATTCTCATCAATACGGACGGGGTAACCCATCCGTGCCCTTTGATTACGGGCGCTTGGGAGATAAGTGAGTTTTACCAGTCTGGCGGGGACGATAGTCGTCCATTCATATAAGGGATAAGGATCCACCTTTTTCACCCACGCCTTCTTCCTCCTTTGCTCATCCATTTCACAAGACTCGAGCTCCAGCGCCCAAGTCCGCACATCCCACCTCAACCTTCTCCAACTATGTACGGAGCGGGAGGCAGGTGGATGGCCTCCTCCGTCACGGAGGGGCACATCACAAAGCTGCGGGAGGCTGGATACTTGTCCGGCGACATCGCGTGTCGGCTACCTGACGAGGGGCAGCTCATTCCAACCCCCAGGCCCCATGAGAGGGTGGTGTTTCTCCCCCACTTCCTCCGCGGACTATGTTTTCCACTTCACCCATTTGTCCGGGGGCTCATGTTCTACTATGTCCTGGATTTCCATGATCTGGCCCCAAACTTCACCCTCAACATCTCGGCGTTCATCATCGTGTGCGAGGCCTTCCTCTGCATCCAGCCCCACTTCGGCTTATGGCTGAAGATCTTCAATGTCAGGCCGAAGGTAGTGGGCGGCCATCAAGCGGAGTGCGGAGGCGCCATGGTTGGCAAGATGGCCAAAGTCCTATGGCTCGAGGGCTCCTTCGTGGAGACAATAAAGTGGTGGCAATCGGGGTGGTTCTACATCACCGAGCCACGTTACTCCAAATGGGTGGCGGCCCCCGAATTCAGATCTGGCTTCCCCACACGGCTATCATCATGTTAAGAGACGGGCCTGATGTGGGGGAATTCGGACGAGCTATCCGGACTACAAACATGCGTCCGAAACCTGGTGGACAAGAATGTCAGGCTTGTCAACGTAATCCAGGTGATGCTCATCCGCCGGATTCTCCCATGCCAACAACGGGCCTTCAAATTGTGGGAGTTCGATCCGGCACAACACCCAACTCTGAAAAGGCTCTTCGACACTCCGTACGAAGATGCCTGGAAGGTGTTGTTCAAGGGCGCCGAGGCTCCCACATCCGCTACCGAAGATCGCGGATTCAGCTCGCAGCGTCAAGCCAGCGAGGTAAGTTATTTTACCATTTACGGGACTCTTTTTTCATAGATTGACTCTATGTGGGATCTAGAACTCCCTAACCTTTAACAGGACTGGCTGAAGACGTCCGGACAGGTTAACTGTCTGGCCCCTCTGCCAGATGACCCAGCAGACGCCCGATTGACGGGGCTGCTGGCTCCGGTACCTCATGTGGTGCCGGAGAAGAAGGCCAAGAAGGAGGCAACGGGAACTCGAAGGAGCTCCCGATGCTAGGTACTCTCAGATTCTGAAGCAGAATCTCTCCTGAGAACGAGGAGGAGGAAAAAGAAGCCTCTCCCCCAGCGCGGGAAGAGAGGAAAAGGAAGGCCGCCTCAACCGGGGAGGCCGAGGGTCCAAGAAGGAAGGACCTTTCCTCCGACTTCTCCACCAACGCCGACAACGACGAGGAGGAGGGCCAACAAGGCCAAGCCCCTAGCGAGATCGTAAGTGTCCGGATACCCATGGCTTTTCCATTGCATAGTGTTCTCTAATGCCGAACAATCATGCAGCCCGCCCAAGGCGAGGCTCGCGCTTGCCGAAGCGGGTCCCCGAGTTCGCCGGAAATGGAGAGTATTTCACTTGCAGCCTCCTCACCTCACGCCATGACGACGCCGAGATGGGGCCCCAAGGGGGCCTGGTCAAGAGGAGGTGGCGCAGAGGCGCCGCAAGGCGACCTCCGGACTCCAGCACGTGGGGGCGAGACCCCTAGGGGCTCTAAGCCCGACCTTGTCCGGACTCCATAACGGAACCTTCAGCCGTTCAAGTCCGCCAGCGCCCTTCGTAAGAAGGGTAGACGCCGTGTCCTCCGGCCCAACCGAGGCACCGGATAACTTACTGGAGGCGCCAACAAGGTTTCCATCGAGGAGGAGCACCGCCTTTATATGAGTGCGGTGATCCGCACGATTCAGTCCGCCAAGAGTGGGCTGACTGAAGCCTGTGCCAGCCTTCTAACAGCTTTGAGGTAAGTTTAGAATATGTAAAAATATTACCGCATAGACAGTAGCCCCTGATGCTTAGTTCGGTGTTTGGAAAGAAAAGCCGGACTAAGGATCTAAAAAGATATACGCAAGAGTCTAACATAAGTATGTCAATATGGGAATGCAGGCTGCGCCGCTGACCTCTGCCGCACTGACTGCGGAGGTTAATGCATTGAAGCAGAGCCTCGAGCGGTCCGAAAACGAGCTCGGCCTTGCCAAGAAGCAGCTCGAGGACAAGGAAGGTAAGTAATACCTTATTAAATAAATACCTTATAGAAAGGTTTCGGTTGCAAAAAATAATAGGAATAACGTGGGTACTGCAGGGGCCACGAGCGAGGTGGCGGCCCTGAAGGAGGCGGTGTCCGTGGCCGAAAACAAAGCGGCTGCAGAGTGCACCAAGCGAGAGAAGGGGGAGGCGCAGCTGTCGGAGGTACGGCAAGAGCTCCAGGCTCTCGTGGAAAAACACGAGGGTTTGGAGCGTGACTCGAAGACCCCAGAGTCCGAGCTTGCCTCGGCTCTTGAGAGTGCCAAAGCTGCTAAGGCCGAGGCCCAAAAAGCCCTCAAGGAGATTGAGGCAATAAAGAAGATCGCGGCGGGTAAGGCATTCTTTATGCAGAGCAAGAATGTAGAAGTCAATTATCTAGTACTTACCCGAATCCGGAGCTCTCCAGGAGCATTCGCAGATCTGCCCCGTAGTGTATCTGATGCTGCCGCATTCTACCGCACCAAGGAGGGGAGCTCGACGGAGAAGGTGTTCTGGTCTCGAGATATCGAGGCGAACGTCTGATGAAAGGCGACCAGCTGAAGCAGCTGGTCGAGCTCCACAAGGTCGCCGAACAGGCCATGAAGGGCCTTATAGTTCGGCTGTGGCCATTGGAAGCAATGCCTGGGAGCTACTTCGGCTTAGAGCAGCGGCTGGTGGACGCCTGTCCACGGATTGTAGTCATCAAGCGCTCCGTCTGCATTGAAGGTGCCCGTCGGGCCCTTGCCCGTGCTAAAGTGCATTGGGGCAAGCTGAATGCGGAGAAGCCTGTGACGAACGGGCCACCGGAGGGCAAGGAGCATCGCACGCCCGAAATGTACTATGAGGGCGTCCTGAAGGGTGCCCGCCGTATAGCGGATGAGTGTTCCAAAGATGTAATTTTTGAATAAACTCGCATTTGTTATCTTGTCGCTGAAAACTTGTTCATATGCGCTTAAGCAACGCTTGTTAATTTAAAATATTACCTTCATGCGGCCGCTTATCAAATTTGAGAGATGGCAAGTCGCCTTCTTCACCTCCATGCCACGAGTGCTGGGGTGTTCGGGATAAATTGAGCGCTCTTGTTCCCATTCTTGGGTCCATCGAGGAGGCGCCAACGCAACGTAACAAGGCAACCGGACTTATAATGCTTGAACACTCTCACTTAGCCATAGAATTCTATAATTTTAAATTTCGGCGAAGCCCCTAGTATTCGGAAGACCAAGTTCGGGGCGCTATCCACGCCTTGGCCGGACAATACCGGTTCCTCGCTCTAAGCGGCATAAGTCTTTAGGGACCCGAAAAAACCTCTCGAACAGCGACCGGCTCTCGCCCTATCATGACGGTCAGTTTTAGCTTTCTCCACTCAGGTGCTCAACCCAGCTCAACCGGGGCACAATCGCAGTGGTTCTCCCGGTGCTACCTTAGCCGATATAACGGAACGCAAGGTACCAAAACACGGGAGCCGGGCAAACCCAACTATTGACCCAAGACATGATTCGGAGCCGATGCATATAATGCTATAAGTTCGGGGTGCCGCACTTGTGAAAGTGTTCGGACTTATCACACCATAATTTTGGGGTACTTAAGCCCCTGGTGTATTGGCCGTACCAAAGTGTACGGGTGCAACATGTCATGAAATAAACATACTCCCTCCGTCCGCGAATAAGTGTACTTCTACGTTTTGGTCTAAGTCAAAGCTCTAAAACTTTGACCAACTTTATAGAAAAGAGTAGTAACATATATGACATCAAATTGGTATATTATGAAACTAATTTCAAAACGAATCTAGTGATACTAATTTAGTGCCATAAATGCTGGTACTTTTTCCTATAGAGTTGGTCAAAGTTTTAAAACTTTGACTTAAGACAAAGGCTAGATGTACACTTATTCGCGGACGGAGGGAGTATATATAGATAAAAAAATGTAATAATAGGCAAGAGCTATATATTGGTTATTAAAAAGAGACTGCAAATAAAAGCAGAACGATACAAATTGTGCGATAAGCAAGGGATGGGACTATTGAACATGTCCCCTCCGAGGTAAGCATGGATGGTATGTAAAACAGTATAATGCTCGTAGTAGAGACCACTGGACACTCGACGCAGTTTTCGCTTCCCTGCTGTTGTATCGTTAGTTCGGCGCTAATGCCGGACAGGGCTTCGGAGAACGAGTCCCGAAAGTAAGAAAAAGAAAAAGAAAAAGAATGACACAATCGGAGCCCCCAGTGCGGTTGAGCCGCACTGGCGCGTGCGTGCGTGGTCGTGCCCTCCCTTATGCCCATGGTATCTCCAGAGCGTAATTATGTACGCGTAGTACTTGCTTCGCAATTTCGCGAGGGCTGGGTTAGCGGATTGCTACGGCGATGCTTGAATCGTGCTGCAGTCTTGTTGTAGGTTACTCCGGCGCTTTGATGTTGTCCGGACGCTTAGTGGCCGGACTCGAGAATTGCTGTGAGAGGCTGCTTTGCACCTCCGCCCGCGAGGGTCGCCGTGTGCTCCTCCGCTCGAGAGAGCGCTCGTGTTTCCATTGACTGTGATTACTCCTCGAGGGCTTGGCATCTTGAGCTTGAGGTATGCGTGGTGCGGCACCGCATTGAACTTTGCAAATGCGGTTCGTCCGAGCAAAGGCGTGATAGCCGCTGCAGAACGGGACTATGTCAAGATTAACTCTTCGCTCGAAGTTATCCGGGATCCAAGACCACTTCGAGTGTAACTAAGCCCGCATAATTGGCCTCTACACCTGGTATTACGCCTTTAAAAGTCGCCTTTGTAGGTTTAATCCTTGAGGGTCTATGCCCATTTTGGCGACCGTATCCCGATAAAGCAGGTTCAGTTGCTACCGCCGTCCATCGGACTCGGTGAGGTGAAATCCGTCAATGATTGGGTCAAGAACCAATGCGCGAAACCGCCGTGGCGGATGCTAGTGGGTGGTCCTTCGATCGAAGGTGATCGGGCAGAAGACCATGGGTTGAACTTTGGGGCGATGGCTCCATCGCATATACGCCCTTTAGCGCACGCTTCCGCTCCCTTTGGGTATATGGGTTATGTATATCATGTTCACCGTCCGCACTTGTGGGGGAAACCTTCGTCCTCTATTGTTCGGCGGGGGCTCTTCCTCGTCATCGCTATGCAGCCCTTGTCATTGAGTTCGCACTTAACTTGCTCTGCTTGCTAGAACACCCAACAATCACCGCTGGTGTGGTTGGCTGGTTTTCAAGTGCCATGTATCCGCACAAGCGATCGAGTATTCGGTCCAAGTTGACGGGCCTGGGTATTCCTTTTGAATGGCTTCTTCCGCTGACCGGTTTAGAGCTCAATCCGCATTGACTGCCGATCTTCATTATTGTCGCCGTTTATGCGGCGCTTGTTCTTGTTGTGACGCGACTTGCCATTGCTGTCCTTGGTATCCGAACTACCAGGGTTTTTGGTCAAGTTGTTACTACGAAGCTAGCTAGCGACCCTCTCCCGCAAAAAGCGGGTCATGAGTGTTGTAAGGGCTGCCATGGATTTCGCTTTTCCTGTCCTAGGTGCGGGCAAGCCACTCGTCATGGATGTTATGTTTGAAGGCTGCGAGGCCTATGCATCCGGACAGTCAACTATTTGATTTTTCTTTGTTAGGAACCGTGTCCGTAATTGTCCGCCGATTCTTCCGCTGCTGAATTATATGGCTAAGGTCATCAGCGTCGGTGGTCGCACATATGTGCCCCGGAAGTTATCAAGGAATGCGGCTTCCGTGTCCTCCCAACAACCAATTGATTCTCGCCGCAAGTTGTTAAGCCAATGCCGAGCTGGTCCTTTAAGCTTGAGGGGAGGTATTTGATGGCGTGTAGATCATCACCGCGGGCCATGTGGATATGGAGGAGGTAGTCCTCGATCCAAACCGCAGGATCTGTTGTGCCATCGTATGATTCGATGTTTACGGGTTTGAAACCCTCAGCGATTTGATGATCCATTACTTCATCTGTGAAGCATAGTGGGTGTGCGGCGCCTCAGATAATATATCACGACGCAGCTCAAATGAGCTTTGTTCATTGTGTTCGCCCGCCGGTTGTTGTATCCGGCGTGACGGTTATCATCACGTGTCATGGGGCACCCACGCGATCCGTAGATCGATCTTGTATGCTTTGCCTTGTCCTCCAATATATCTCGCAAGTCCGGCGCGTTTTCCCGTGCCTTGGTACTTTTGAGCGGCGTCGAGTGCGGCTTGAGCGGAGGGCCGAGAGGCTTCTCTCGCGCCACGGGTGGCCGGTCTGCCATGTCATGCGCCGGTGACTTGGGTGCTTCCTCCTCCGACGAGGCAACGGCCTGCGCTTGGGGTAGCTTTTGAGGGGCGCTCGAGTTCAAACTCTTCGCCACAAGGACTTCAGTCCATCCGCCACCTAGCGTGTCTTGGTCAGCTCTAAGCTGTTGCTGCTTTTTCTTGAGGCTGCTTGCCGTGGCCATAAGCCTACGCTTGAAACGCCTCTGTTGGCGGGATCCTCCAAAGACGACGAATTCATCGTCGTTGAGGCTTGCCTCATCTTCGGAGGGAGGCGATAATTATCGCCCTCTACCTCTCTTCTGCCGCAGACCGTCGTGCGGATTTGCTTCTCCTCCACCTGCGCCGAGTCCCGCCGGGGGGTTGTCTTTGGCACTTGTCCGGGTGTTATTATCTCCCGTGCGGTAATCACCGCTTTTGCTGTGGCGGGATTTAGAGCGGCGCCACGACGCCGGCGCTTCGTTGCTTCTTGAGGGGTCATCCTTCGGTGTTCCATCGCCGTTCCCATCTTTTGGGATGTCCACCATGTATATGTCGTGTGACGAGGTGGCCTTCCAGTGCCCTGTTGGCGCCGGTTCTTGGTCGTCTCCAGCATCGTCGTCCATACCGTCGATGTCTTCGGAGTCAAGGTCGAGCATGTCGGTTAAATCATCGACAGTGCCTACAAAGTGGGTCGTGGGTGGGTGTTGAATTTCTTCGTCGTCCGCATCCCAACCTTCCCCGAACGTAATCCGCCAGGCTCTCCGGATAAAGAGAGAGACTTTAGTGAATTCAGGATGTCGCCCAAGGGCGAAAAGTCTGAAAGATGTCCGCGCAGTGAACTCCATGACGGCGCCCAATCGGATTCGATTGGCGGGCGCTGGTGGTTCGAGTCCGGAGAGGAGTCCGCACCTTGAGTCATGGTCTTTGCAAAGGACAGGATTGTGTTCGCTCAATCGCCAGAGAGATTTCAGCCCCGAGGTGGTGTCCAACCAACCATCCTCGATCGGTGAGATCGGCTCGAATCAATGTTCGAGCGGACACTAGTGCGACCTCCAGACACCGCTTACGGCAGAGTTAGATCATGCCCATCGAGATAGTGCGGCGCTGGTTATTGCGGCTCGAATCCGTCAAGATCAAGTCTCCGCGGATGTCGGCCGATAGTTTAAGCTTCCAAATCTGACCTGATGGCGATGGCGTAGCTTCGATCTGCTCCAGATGGCCAATTGAATTGCCCGCAGCAAAAGCGCCCGAATCGAAGATCTGTCCGGGGAGAAAAGTCTCACCCTGGACCGCGCCGTTGTCGATGATCAAAGGAGACATCGGGCCTATAGGTGACGACACAGAGGAACTCTCAATGAAAGCACCAATGTCGGTGTCAAAACCGGCGGATCTCGGGTAGGGGGTCCCGAACTGTGCGTCTAGGCGGATGATAACAGGAGACAAGGGACACAATATTTTTACCCAGGTTCGGGCCCTCTCGATGGAGGTAATACCCTACTCCCGCTTGGTTAATATTGATGATATGGGTAGTACAAGAGTAGATCTACCACGAGATCAAGGAGGCTAAACCCTAGAAGCTAGCCTATGGTATGATTGTTGTTTGTCCTACGGACTAAAACCCTCCGGTTTATATAGACACCGGATAGGTTAGGGTTACACAGAGTCGGTTACAATGGTAGGAGATATACATATCCGTATCGCCAAGCTTGCCTTCCACGCCAAGGAAAGTCCCATCCGGACACGGACGAAGTCTTCAATCTTGTATCCTCATAGTCTTGGAGTCCGCCACGATGATAGTTCGCTATTCGACACCCGTAGTCCAGACTCCCTCGCCCCTCGCCGACTATCACGCGCCCGTGCACCTGCCAACAAGATGCGCCGCTGCGACCGACGCTGCACGCTGCGCCGGTGCCCGCATCTGCCAACGCATGCACTGCGCTGCGACCGACGGCGCTGCTGCGCCCGTGCGGTGCCGTGCACACGAATGTCTCCGCCCGCCATTGTTGACAGCGCCTCTCCCAGCAGGTGCGCCGTGCCTCCCTCGGCGGCATGGATGGCCGCGTCGACCACTTCCTTGCACCAACGCCACGCCTCCTCCCACCAGTTGACTCGCTCAAGTCCGAACATTTGGCCTTCCTTGAAGCTAGGCCAACGTCCAAGAGTACGCCAACAACGGCGCAAGACGCCGCCGCCGCCCGTCGGTCAATGGCCCGACGACACACGAGCACGCAGCAGGAGCCGCTTCCACCGCGAGACGCCCCACCGCTGCCGCGTAATCTAAATTTGCCATGAAAAACGTTCAGATTGCCATGCTTAAAATCCAAACGTTTATCATTTCCGTTTATTTTATATCGATCGTCGTATAATTTAAAGTCGGAGTCAGACTGAACGAAATGTATGGTTTGATCGATTGAATGTTCTGCTAGAGCCGTATCAAATTAAATATAAAACATCATCAAGCCACATGTATTCCTTGTCATCCAACGACCTAGATTGCTTCAATATCGAGCACTCAACACGTTTAGCGTGCAGTTAATTTCATGCCAAAAATAGTGCTAATCACATGACAATACGCAAATAATATCCTATTAGTAAATATCCGCATGCACTTCATATACTTCCAAATTTACGTGCATTGCACGTACACACTGACTAGTGCTGCTAGTAAGTGAAACTGGTGCCGTGACTTGTGAACGCGTCCAGATATGGTCAACGGAAACAACGCCCGCAAGTTCTTCCTGTTTGCCCGTGCGTCTAAACGCAGAAGGGGAGGAGAGAGAGAGAGAGAGCACACATGGAACCCACCAGTAAGTGAAGGCGAATAGTACTAAAAATAATATTACATGTTATCCATTAATTAGGCTGTGGTAATATAAAAACATTATGTGAACAAAGGGGGTACAACAAACATTGCTATTCTACGTATGTTGCCTATTGACGTGCGGCTTGAAGGCCCGGTCGCATGTTCGATCCCCGTCCTTTATTTTTTAATTTGTATATGGGTCCAAATTTGTTTCATGACATGTGGGCCCCTCGGTGTGTAGTTTGTAGCACTTTAATTTGTGGACCGAGCCAGAGGGAAATCAACTAGGGGAGTTGCGTGGGTTGCAACGGTGTTTGGAGTAGTTGTGGGCCGAATGCTACGAAAATATAATCTGAACCGACCGGAATAAATTCCTACACAAATTAATCCAAGGTTGGAGTGCCCCTCGCAATGTAAATAGCTCCGGCTTTGCGAGGGATGGAGCGGTAGTAGCTTCAACGCGTGGAAGATACGGTGTGAGAACGCGAGGTCAATCAAGAGGCATATAGATAGAGAGACAAAGTGAGTGTGGTCCGACATTCATTGAACAAATATATATGCTCTAGAGAGATATTGTCTGATTGAGCTTTTGGCAAGGGTGAGGGCTGTAAGATAGAGCTTGAGAGATGATCCAGTCACAGACGTGTAGATATATTTTGTGCGTGGGAGGAAGCAAGGTCAACCGATCACATAGGGTCGCCGTGCGATCGAAAGAGTGAGACGGGTTGGAGAGAGTGACCTAGATAGACGATGTGCGTGAGAGAGTATACAATGTGAATAGGTCGAACTGGGCTCAAACATGGTGATATATCGTTTTTGTCCGAGAAAGAGCAAGGTCAATCGAGACATACGGAGAGAGAGAGAGAGAGAGAGAGAGAGAGAGAGAGAGAGAGAGAGATTGAGTGAGTGTGGCCCACCATGAGGTCGAAAGAGTGGAAGCGGCTTGGATGGACTGGCCTAGATAGACAATCTGCGTGAGAGAGTATAGAGTGTGTCGATCGAGGCCCGAAGAGGGAGATATATCATTTGTGTGTGAAAGAAAACGAGGTTAAACGAGACTCGGATAAAGAGAGCAAGATTGAGCGAGTGTGGCCCGCCGTGCGAAAGAAAGAGTGAGACAGTCTCGAGGGAGTGACCTAGATATACAATGTGCTTGCGTGCGCACGAGAGGTTGGGGGGGGGGGGCTAGATAGGCAATGCATGTATTTAGCGCGAGAGGGTGAGAGGGAGGGGGAAGAGAGAGAGAGAGCTCGGATGGGGTGCAATGGCGGGTGTGTGAGGTAAATACATTTGGTAACAGAGTGGAAAAAGGGGTTGTGTAGTTGAGAGACTTAGAGATCGAAACATGGAGAGAAAGAATGAACGTGTGTAGGAAACCGATAGCTTCCTAAGGTGGTTAGGAGAGGAAGATTGACCGATACAGGAAGTATGTAGCGTTTGTGCGAGGGCGGGGGCTAAAAACAACATTTGAATGTACATAGTACGAGACTTAATATCGATGTTTCAATTCGGTGTACATTGTAAGATTTGAACCCAGGACCAGGCATACGGGTAATTATTTCGAATTCGTGCCATACTAAGTTTTGAAAAGTTGACATTGACTCAATTTGTTGTGCTATTTTGTAGGTCATATGTGAATCCATCCAAAAGTTTTCTCACTACCATGGTGTTCATCATATACATATGAATTTGTATTAAAAAAGTAGCATGGATACAGTGAAATGTGAAATCCACGTTAGAATTTGAGATCGCTACGTGACACACACTCTAATTCAAAAATCTAACTACGTGACACACACTCTAATTCAAATAACTAATTATGTGACACACACTCTAATCCACGTTAGCGTGGGTACCGTTTCGATTTTTTTTCAAATAACTCCTCATTAATTAATTTATAGTACTCCCTCTGTTCACTTTTATAAGACCTTGAAGACATTTCAGACAATGTGAAAAACAGTTCATTTTAAGTTGTCTGAAATGACTTACAAAAGTGAACGGATGGAGTATCTCGTTTCTAATGACTAATTATTGCAAGGAAAACACGGCCATGGTAATACATACAAATTTGTTTGCAAATGAAAGAAGATTCGTTTGCATTCTCAAATGTAGGCGCACCAGGCAGACCAGGGTCGTGTCAGGGTGGATGCTGCTTCGGTGCCTTAAAGGCAACTGCCTTTGGGTGACTGACATGTGGGCCAACAACCGGTTGGGCCCACATGTCATGGACACAAAGGCAGGTGCCTTAAGGCACCGAAGCATAGTCCTGTCGGGGTGGTCGCGTGTGTCGGACGGACGCGTAGCACCCAGCCACCCACCCCCCCCCCCAAAAGGACGACGACAATATAAGTTCGCGCTTCCACGTTTCAGATTGAATTATCTGGCGGCCCCAATTCCAACCCTGCAAAATCTCCCTTCTCCACCGTCCCCTTCCGTGCCCAGATTGCTCAAATCCCTAATTCGCCGCCAACCCTCGAATCGCCTCGTCCAGTATCTTTCCCCACCGTTTCCCCACCTGCATGCGGACGACGACGACGAGGACGACGGTCGCGCTTCACCACCGCACCGGAGCAACCTCATCTACGCCTCGCCCACCGCACCGGTGGTCCGCCGACAACGTTGGCCGCCGCAACCGACGTGCCTCACGAGACACCGAAGTTCCACCACATCAGGTGCGCTTCACCGACGCCGCCTCCCAGCTCACCGGGCTACTTCACCGAGCACATCGTCGCACCTCCGCTTCGAGGCCGTTGGGGCTTCACCAACGGTCTCGCCCACCACATCAGAAGCGCTCGCTGCCACTCAAGATATGCATCCGTCGCGACATCCAACGCCAACAAGATCACCCTCAACGGCTCTGAAGTGACCCGCACTCTAGCTAGGCGAGCATGCCCAAACGTCGGCCCGAACTAGGTATCCACACATCACTCCCTTGTGCACTGTTTCGACGATGTTTGGATATCCTTTCACTACTCTCTTAGCTTACACGCCTATGCAACTCTGACTTTAACTCTTATTTCTTCCGGAGATATCATCTCAAACAAGCAAATCCATTTTTAGCGAAGCATGCCGGCAGCCACGGATCTGGTACACATCCTGCACACCCAGATAACCTTGTAAGTATCTCCCTCCAAAGACAACATCAAGGTCGATTCCTCTTATTTGATCAACCATTCGCCATGTCAAAAATGCAGAGGGGGATGCAAGGAGCACAAGGCCTGCACATCCAAGCAAGTGGTAACATGGACTTGTACATGGAACATCCCAAGCGCAAGCGAGCTGCAAAGTGAGCCCGCATAACGAGCTAGCGTAAGTCCCTGCATTTTATTTAATTCGTACTGGCATTCATGAATGATTTGTGTGCAGTGGCTGATCCACGAATTCATGAATTGCTTGTTTCTATAAACTGAGTTCACCAATAATGTGAAGGATGCCAGTCTTTTCATCCTATTGTAGATTGCTTAGATCTCGATATGCCAAAAGTAATCGCATGAAATATACAGTAAAAGCTAGTGTGATGTGTTTGGCTACAACTAGTCTGACTACACGTCCTCATATAACATATCAAGGACGCACCATCTTACCAGATTAACCATTCGACTTACCCATGCAGTGTGGGAAGAAAGAAGTATTGGGACTGCGATCCAAGCAATTGATGTCATGGACTCCTTCGCACAACCTTGTAAGCGAAAAAGAAGTTGCAGTGTGCTGTACAAAGAACTAGCGTAAGTTCAGCTTACTCGCTTCTCGAATTTTAGTTAGCCACTTATTGCAAAATTGTTCAATTACGTTGCTTGTCTTAATTTAGTTTGCTACTGATTACATAATGGCACAGCTCGTTAATCATATTGTAGACTGCGCCTATCTATGTGTTTGATACTTACTATTAAGAATTACCTGTTTGCCTTAACTTAAATATCTACTTGTTTGTTTAACTGCATTGCTGCTGCAACAAGGGTTACAATGATGTTAATAACTACTTTTCAGCATCCAATTGAAACTCTTTAATTCCTTGTTTGTTTAACTGGTTTGCTGTTATAACTCCCAGCTTGAGATGTTTTGCTAACTTCAACTTTTCTCGAATCCAATCGAACTTTAATGGCAAAACAGGTTAGCCCAAGATCAAAGAGTGAGGTCCCCATGGACGTTGCATCATCCCACAACAAAGGCACCGCCCAATCGTGCATTATGAATTGCCAACTGCTGATGCTCTAGAGGCTAAACTAGTGGTAGAAAGAGATTCTGCTACGCACTTAGAGATGAAGTTGACATGTTGAGGAAGCAAACAGCACAATCACAAGCAGACTCAAGACAACCATTAAATATTTGGTGGATTTCAAAATGAAGCAAGCTGAGACCCACCAGATTGTTAAGGTCCTCAAGGAAAAAGGAAATTAAATTCCTACTTGGTAAATCATAGGTGAAATGTTCTTTCCATAGTTGAATAACCTTTGTGTTGTCTGTTCATGTAATCAATCAAGCCATTTGTTTTAGAGATCATGTAATAATTGTTTTTTTTTGTTTTTTGGTTTGTAATTTTATTTGAGCACAAGTCTGTATTAATTGATGAGACTCGGAGACATTTCATTTGGATTGCTATGCCAGACCTACAAATATGCCAATCTGGTTGAATGTGCATTCAGCAATAGTAGTAGTATAGATGGACCATAAGTGGCACGCACCGGAAATGGCCAAGATGCTGGCTAAAAAAAGGATGTTGTTGTAGCCAAAAAAAAGTACAGCGGCCTGGCTTATGTATGTTAGTTGATATTATTGATCCATATACTCTATAAGTGTTTATATGTCTGTTATTTCTGTACATTCTTGGTTGATTGACTCGGTATTTGAATCTTGATACATCGCTTGTGTACATATCTAAATGGGAGTACACATTATGCTGCATGTGACATTTGAGTTGGACATGAAGTGTTCCAAATATTTGAATTCACCTTAAACTGGATTCTAGTTTCTGAATTTGAGTATTGGCATTTGTAAACCATATTCATATATGATAGTGGAATACATCTTTGTCGTCCTTTTGAAGATATATAAAAACACATAGAATGATTTATAAAGATTCATATAGTAATACAAAATGGATTCAATTTAGTTGCTGTGGTAAACGTGGATGCTTATTGTCCCAAAATTGAAAGAAGCAGCAAAATGTCCACTCCCACGCCACCGCCGGAAGCCAAGTGTTTGGGAGATGGAAATTACTGTCTACCCATTACACGGACAATCCATCGCCCGATTTCCACCGCTCTAAATAGGGTAGGTTAGTAACTTCAATTAGACGTGACACGATCGCCTCGAGCCCATTCCGACACGGTGGGCGTCAAACATGGGCGGAAAACACATTTGATTCAAGCTCGTCAAAAGACCTCTGTTTCTCCCTCCATTCCCCATTCATACACGGTGGGCGGCAAAACAAACTTGACTCGGCCGAAATCGATGTAGGCCAATATTTTCAATAGGGGCAGGTTTCTAACTTCACTCAGACGTGACACAACCGCCCTACCTGTCAGCCCCGTTCATACATCGTGGGCGCCAACCATGGGCGCCAACCACCCTCTCCTCGCCCGAAATCGCTCTGGGCAAATATTGGCGAGATGCGAGATTACCATCCTATCCCCAACCGACGAGACGTCCAAATTTTAAACGGGGGCTAAGTTCATAACTTTCCCATATTTCGATAAAGGCCCCAAAAACATGGTTCCCGTACCTCTCCCTCCATTTTCCCATTCATACACCGTCCGCGCTAGAACACCCCATCCCCACACCAGCCTCCGTCCGCCACCCCATCCATAGACGCCGTCCTCCACCACATCCATCGCCACCGTCCTCCACCATGCCGGAGCGCCTACCAAGACCGCGTCGTCCACTTCTAGAGATGGCCGTTTCTCATCCACGGCGACTGACCAATAGCCTTGCATCGCGTCCTCTCGCTTCATCGGTGCCGTCGTCCTCTTTGCCGGGGCCGCTCACACGACCTTTTCTTCCACCGCAACGGGACTTATCCCCTGATGCACCCGTCTACCGTCGCAGATCTGCTTCAACGCCACCGACAGCCATCGCACCCCCGATGCCTACACGGCGCCGCAAGAGAGGTGGTACTTCATATCTCCTCAACTTTTTGATGTCAACCAGAAAATAGATCTTAACTTTGTTACTCTACTTTCTTTTCAGCTCTTAGAATTTAGTTCTTAGTTCGAAGCAAAGAATGGATGCTAAATATCATTTCTCCGGTTTGCAGCTTCGAATCTGCCATGGCACAGCCATAATATGGTTTAATTGATCATGCTTAGGGTTTAATTGATCATGTTGGTTCCGTGGTGGTTTCTTTAATAGAAATCGGAGGGGAAACCCTCTTTTGCTAAAAAAATATGCTTAGAGTTTCGCCCTTTTATGATCACTATACGATTAGAACACGTGCTTCGTGTCATAATAACACCGCTCCACCCATCAAGCTAAACAAGCTTAGTTGTTCAAATACGAATCTGATATTATTAAAACAGAGTTGTTTAATTGGTCAGCTAAATATTCCTAAATTAGTTTCAAAAATGCATGTTCGCGCTCGGGTGTGTATCTCTACAGGGGTGCCCACGGTGGGCCGCCCACCCTGGATTTTGGGTCGCCCCAGCCCCGATTCCCCTCTGTCGCATTGCGCTTCGATCTCTACTACGCTTCTAGCCGCCTGCCTGCCTGGCGACTTGCCGTCCCGGACGGCATGACTCTAGGAGGAGACGCCGAACTAACAGAGACCAGGAGCCGCCGCCCCCAAGCGTCACCGCTGCTCGGGCGCGCCACCGTGCCTACCTTCCCAATCCGTTCAGGGCTCAGGCGCAACACCCACCAAGCCAACCCGATTTATCCCGAGATACGCCCTCAACACTCAAAGAACCACTCCTCATCACCCATTTTCTAATTGATTCATTACTCATTAGGCAGGACTGTCATTAGGGTTTGTTGTGTGCTCGATGCTACCTACACTTAATGGTTCGATGTATTTTGTAATCTTTAGTACCTCTAAAGTTCACGTGGTTTTCAAAATTCCGCCCTCGGAATGTAAACTAGTCATTTTGGATTGTTGGTCGTAGTGACATTGACCCAGATTACTACTGCAAGCCAGGTTTGTTGACAATTTTACTTGTCTTTCTTACTCATTCGATATAATATCCAATTATTCACGTTGATTAGTTGCAAACAATAAGTGCTAGGCAAACTTCTTCATTCAGATTTTGGACGGTCTCTTACCGCAGTTACAATTCTGCATACTTGTCCTAATAAGCTCACAAGTAAATGATTGATTCACTACATCTATGCTTGCCTTGTCATATTTGTTGTCAATATTCTTTTAGGGTGGACCACCCTGTTTCTAAATACTGGAACCGTAGACATGAGTGAATAGTATTTCTCTATGTGATCTCTTCCATCATGTGTGGGTAACGAACACTGCATTGTACAGAAAGAAAGTATCATTTCCAGCTTTTACATAGGTTTCGATCTTTTACATGGAATACAATCTGCCTACTTGCTTTGTGTCGCACTACCAACACTCCACCCTTGAAGCTAAACATTACGCCACTCCTAATTGCTTAGTTTATTTGTTCAAATACGAATTTCATATGATTCTAATGTTCCTACTTTAGTTTTGAAATGTGTGCCTGCCTGTTATAGAGACATAATGGGTTTGTATTTCTGTGTGTGGTCTGGTCAGCACGGTTGGGGAGGTGAACTTTGCATATGCAGGGGTTTATAGGTAGACACTCTCCAAGTTGAATCCGCAATGCATTCCATAGATAATCTGACTACTTTTTATGTTTTCATGAATCTCAGATTCTGAACAACATCATAATGATTATGAGCTTGCGCGCATGAAAAGAATAAAGCAGAACAATGCCATGGCTGTCAAACTTGGCATTAAGGGACTGAAATCAAGTCTGGATGCAATGCAATGCAAACGCTCTCCACCTACAGATTCATGCTCAGAATATGATCCTAACAGTGATTCTGAGCTAGAGGGAGACCTAAGTCAATGTAGCTCCCTAGTGGAGGAGTCACAGGAAGATGCCCTATCTTATTCATCCATCAAGGTACTTGCTCTAACTTTCCAAGGTTACATTTCTCGCACATATCTTGCAACTGATGCTTTGCATTGCTTCTACTTTGTTGAACTGCCATTAGCTTAGTTACACATCGCATATGTGAATACGCCCTGCTTATCCATTTTCAGTACATATTTCATCTGTCATCATACCATATTTATCCATTCAAATGCTGTTCTTGTGTATCAGACGTTCAAAAGGAAGAGGGCGATTGCTGATCGTGGAGGAACATAAGCAAAGTATTTGGAAAAGATAGTGGCACCTGATAAATCAAATAGCCCATTAGGTGTAGTTGCAATATCACCTGACCCACAAAATACCCCAACTCTAGCAGACTCTAGCCCTACTACATCGGGTCATTTCGATGCCCCTACTCAGCAGAATCCCCAACCGCAAAAAACAAGATGATTATGCCATTGACATAGCACCAAATTTCTGACGATAAAACCCCATTCCAAAGAAAGAGTACACCAAATCCAGTTTGCCAAATCCTTTTCGAACCGTAGAGAGCCCCAATTGCAGCAAATAGGACCCCTGTTCCATTTCTTCCCAGTTTAGAAGACGAAGCTTATGTTGTTGTCAGGAACTTTGTGCGCATCTTTCCTTCATGGAAAGATTATACCGCAAACACAGAACAATTTCCAGTCTTCCTCCACAACTTACACGTAAGTAATGTACTAATGTTATTCAAGGTCATTACTGCATATGTTTCTACTGACAGAAGACACAAGATTTCATTCTTTTAAATAGGCGAGGAGCAAATTGGATTGTGATGACGAGCAAGGGTTGGTTGCGCTTTTCAAGCAATTGTTGATGAAGTATCGTTCCTACCTGAGGCAAGCGCACTTCGATGGCAATCCTCTGAACGAAATTTATGTGAAGTCTCCGGTGCTACATTTATCCAACGGTGACTGGAATAATCTTGTTACACATTGGTCTCGTCTGCAGCGTAAGGTACTGTCTATGATATCACATCACAATTTGAACTACATTTCTGCATTTGCCTTAATGTCTCACTTGTACGAAAACTATTAGCAGAAGAACATCCATTCTCAAGGGACCACAGAATCTCGCAACTATACTGCACACTGCATTGCTCTTGTGAGTACCTCTTGCCCTATATGACCATACTTACTTTCATAGATATTTGATTATGTAGCATCACTGCACATGTTAGCCTCGTAATCGTCCATTTGGTGGACATTATAAGATCCGTATGGACTCTTACATAAATTTAGAATCAACCCAATGCTTTTGAAGAGGTTTAGCTCTGCAGTCCTCTTGTAAGGACTGAACGTGGTCTATCACTGTACTTACATTAACAGCTACTTCCAGGGATTGGTAGTTGATTATGTAGCATCAATCTGTATCTTATCTTCATTATCCTCTATCCCTTCCAGTATTATCATATCTATAATTACTCTCTACAAAATGTAGAGTACAGGCAATGCTTATGAAGAACATTCTGTGCTGAAATTCTTGTGTTATCCTTCCATTGACATGGAGAAGGGCATTATAAAGCCAGTGTTAACTGTTAATGTAAGTCAGTCCTTCTAAAGCCTTTATCCTCAATTGCTGTTTAATTTGCTCATATTCCCTATCGTTTACTGCTGTTTAGTTTGCTGTTTCTACCAAAATGCATGTTCGTAAGAACCGTAAGTTCTAAGTTTTACTTGTAAAACTAAATTCCTTATTCATACCATGCACATTACTTAATACTCCCTATATGTATGCTTTTTTTTGTGGATCTATAATCCAGTGTGTGGTGAAGCAGCCCACGTTTGCACCTTGTCATCTCCTGTTTTATCTTACTGATGTGGCTGATGATATGAACAACATGCCATGCACATTATCCAAAATAGATACAATGATTTTCTTTGCCCTTCATCTATGCTTGTTATGATGAGATGGTAATCCAGTAGTGTGGTGAAGCTCCCCACATTATGAACAATGCCAAATTATGCTATTGATATTTTGAACTTACTCTTTATTTTCCAATTTGAAATTGGATAGAATTGACAGAACAGTTATCATCTTTGTTTATACACGTGCAAAACCTGTCATCTCTCTGCTTTGTTTCAGGGTGATATGCCTGATGGCATGCACAAGTCTGTTGAAGGCTGTGAGACAAACCCAACATATATTGCAGCAAAGAAGGCAAAACATCTTGAAGATAGCGAGACAACCCCAAAGTCTTGTCTTGATGCAGTGTTCAAGTTACTTGAGACTAATAGTCAGACAAGCTCACAAAATTCGTTGTCTGAATCAGTTCGACTTCTTCAGTCCCAAGTTCTAGCAGAAAGGCATTGGTCAGGGCTGTTAACGGGTTATCGGATCCAAAATCCAACCCGATAGCTTAACGGCGTTCCGTTACGGTGGATGCCACATGTCGGTCACCCTTGACGAAAGCACTTCTGTGACGCGCGATTTATCGTCAGGGAAGTGGACACTTCCGTGATGATAATTTTTGTAATGTCATGGAACACTTCTACGACAGCACAGGTATGACTATCTTGATTATGTCATAAATTTGTCATGGATGTACATGCATGACAAAAAACGCGACCTACTGTGACAAACACGTATCATCACGGAAGTGTATTTTTTTTATAGTGTACGTCTCCAACGTATCTATAATTTTTGATTGTTCCATGCTATTATATTATCCATCTTGGATGTTTTATATGCATTTGTATGTTGTTTTATACGATTTTTGGGACTACACTATTAACCTAGAGCCCAGTGCCAGTTTCTGTTTTTCCTTGTTTTTGAGTTTTACAGAAAAGGAATACCAAACGGAGTGCAATTGACGTGCCATTTTTTGATGATTTTTTGTGGACCAAAAGAAGCCCCCGGAGTAAAAGAGTTGGGCCAGAAGAGTCCCGAGC
This sequence comes from Aegilops longissima, assembly GCA_021605205.1. Lineage (NCBI taxonomy): Eukaryota > Viridiplantae > Streptophyta > Magnoliopsida > Poales > Poaceae > Aegilops > Aegilops longissima. The sequence goes on from CM038681.1 coordinate 444,029,290, forward strand.
CATCCACGAGGGTGGAGAGCGTGCCCTACCCCCTGGGTGCGCCCCCTACCTTGTGGCCGACTCGGATACCCCCTTGACGTGAGACCTACACCAAAAATTCCTATAAATACCGAAACCCCCAGAAATAAACCTAGATCGGGAGTTCCACCACCGCAAGCCTCTGTAGCCACCAAAAACCAATCGGGACCCTGTTCCGGCACCCTGCCGGAGGGGGGATCTCTCACCGGTGGCCATCTTCATCATCCCGGCGCTCTCCATGACGAGGAGGGAGTAGTTCACCCTCGGGGCTGAGGGTATGTACCAGTAGCTATGTGTTTGATCTCTCTCTCTCTCTCTCTCTCTCTCTCTCTCTCTCTCGTGTTCTTGATTCGGCACGATCTTGATGTATCACGAGCTTTGTTATTATAGTTGGATCTTATGATGTTTCTCCCCCTCTACTCTCTTGTAATGGATTGAGTTTTCCCTTTAAGTTATCTTATCGGATTGAGTCTTTAAGGATTTGAGAACACTTGATGTATGTCTTGCATGTGCTTATCTATGGTGACAATGGGATATTCACGTGATCTACTTGATGTATGTTTTGGTGATCAACTTGCGGGTTCAAGGACCTTGTGAACTTATGCATAGGGGTTGGCACACGTTTCGCCTTGACTCTCCGGTAGAAATTTTGGGGCACTCTTTGAAGTTCTTTGTGTTGGTTGAATAGATGAATCTGAGATTGTGTGATGCATATCGTATAACCATACCCGCGGATACTTGAGGTGACATTGGAGTATCTAGGTGACATTAGGGTTTTGGTTGATTTGTGTCTTAAGGTGTTATTCTAGTACGAACTCTAGGATAGATCGAACGGAAAGAATAGCTTCGTGTTATTTTACTACGGACTCTTGAATAGATCGATCAGAAAGGATAACTTTGAGGTGGTTTTGTACCCTACAATAATCTCTTCGTTTGTTGTCCGCTATTAGTGACTTTGGAGTGACTCTTTGTTGCATGTTGAGGGATAGTTATATGATCCAATTATGTTATTACTGTTGAGAGAACTTGCACTAGTGAAAGTATGAACCCTAGGCCTTGTCTCCTAGCATTGCAATATCGTTTGTGCTCACTTTGATCATTAGGTACCTTGCTGTTTTTATATTTTTCATATTACAACAACCTATATCTACCATCCATATTGCACTTGTATCACCATCTCTTCGCCGAACTAGTGCACCTATACAATTTACCATTGTATTGGGTGTGTTGGGGACACAAGAGACTCTTTGTTATTTCGTTGCAGGGTTGTTGGAGAGAGACCATCTTCATCATACGCCTCCCATGGATTGATAAACCTTAGGTCATCCACTTGAGGGAAATTTTCTACTGTCCTACAAACCTCTGCACTTGGAGGCCCAACAACGTCTACAAGAAGAAGGCTGTGTAGTTGACATCAAGCTCTTTTCTGGCACCGTTGCCGGGGAGGTGAGTGCTTGAAGGTATATCTTTAGATCTTGCAATCAAATCTTTTAGTTTCTTGTTTTGTCACTAGTTTAGTCTATAAAAGAAAACTACAAAAAAATGGAATTATGGTTGCCTCATATGCTTCATCTTTTTAATATCTTTCGTGAAAATAAGGATTCCGATAATTGTGCTCAAGTGCTAGAAGAAGAATGCATTAGAATGTTCGGCACTAAATATTTGAATGATGAGCATGATTGCAATGTTTTTAGTATGAATTCTTTGAATATCCATGATGCTAGTGATATGCAAAGGCGCAAGTTTGGGGATGCTATGTTTGATGAAGATGATATGTTTAGTCCCCCAAGTTTTGATGAGCAAATTTATTATGATGAAAGCATGCCTCCTATTTATGATGATTATTGTGATGACACGTATGCTATAAAGAATAAATATAACCATGAAACTTGTCATCATGATTTTAATTTTCAATTGGATTATGCTTCAGATGATAGTTATTTTGTTGAGTTTGCTCCCACTACTATTGATGAGAATAAATTTGCTTATGTGGAGAGTAGTAAAATTTCTATGCAAGTAGATCATGAAAAGAATTCTTTATGTGTTGGTTATATTGTTGAATTCATTCATGATGCTACTGAAAATTATTATGAGGGAGGAATATATGCTTGTAGGAGTTGCAATAATATCAAGTTTCCTCTCTATGTGCTTAAAATCCTGAAGTTATGCTTGTTTTGCTTTCCTATGCTAGTTGATTCTTGTTCCCATAAATTGTTTGCTCACAAAATCCCTATGGATAGGAAGTGGGTTAGACTTAAATGTGCTAGTCATATTCTTCATGAGGCTCTCTTTATGTTTCAATTCTTATCTTTTATGTGAGCATCATTGAAATCATCATGCCTAGCTAGGGGCGTTAAACGTTAGCGCTTGTTGGGAGGCAACCCAATTTTATTTTTGTTCATTGCCTTTTGCTCCTGTTTAGTAATAAATAATTCATCTAGACTCTGTTTAGATGTGTTTTTATGTTTTCATTAGTGTTTGTGCCAAGTAGAACCTTTGGGAAGAGTTGGGTGAAGTCTTTGCGAACTTGCTGTAAAAAACAGAAACTTTTGCCCTCACGAGATTAGCTGCCATTTTTTACTGGAGAGTGTTTTTCGGTTGATTATTTTTTCAGATGAATAATAGACAAATTACTCGGGTCCACCAATTTATTTTGGAATTTTTGGAGATACAGAAGTATTCGAATGATACAGATTACTACAGACTGTTCTGTTTTTGACAGATTCTGTTTTCTATGTGTTGTTTGCTTATTTTGATGAATCTATTAGTAGTATCGGAGGGTATGAACCATAGAGAAGTTGGAATACAGTAGATATTACACCAATATGAATTTAGAATGAGTTCACAATAGTACCTAAGTGGTGATTTATTTTCTTATACTAACGGAGCTTACGAGTTTCCTGTTAAGTTTTGTGTTGTGAAGTTTTCAAGTTTTGGGTAAAGATTCGATGGACTATGGAATAAGGTGTGGCAAGAGCCTAAGCTTGGGGATGCCCAAGGCACCCCAAGGTAATATCGAAGTACAACCAAAAGCCTAAGCTTGGGGATGCCCCGGAAGGCATCCCCTCTTTCGTCTTCCTCTATCGGTAACTTTACTTGAGGCTATATTTTTATTCACCACATGATATGTGTTTTGCTTGGAGCATCATTTTATTTTATTTAGTTTTGCTTGCTGTTTGAATAAAGTACTTAAGATCTGAATTACTTAAATGAGAGAGAGTCCTCATATAGCTAATAATTATCTGACTACTCATTGATCTTCACTTATACCTTTTTAGAGTAGTTTTGTCATTTACTCGTGTGCTTCACTTATATCCTATGAGTAAATGGTTGAATGAGTTGAATATCATAAATCTGAAATTATATATGTTTCATATGCTTATCCCATGGGGAGTTATGACTTCACATATAAGAAGTAGAGGTGGTAAATTTATTGAAGGTTAGCAAACATTGTATTGGTCACTTGAACAATTCATGAAAGAATATTGAAGTAAGAGAGATTTCACATATAAATATACTATCTTGGACATCTTCTTTGATTGTGAGCCCCATTAATTATTTTCAAACCTGAGAAAATTAGTTGAAGTTGGACAAGGAAGACAACATAATGAGTTATGCTTGGGTATATTTGTATAGAAGTTATATTGTTATGGATCCTCTAACATGTAGTGCTTGCTATTTAGAATCCTTTACTAGCCAAAATATTTGTACTAAGCGGGAATACTGCTTGTGCATCCAAATTCCTTGAACCAAGTTTCTTCCATGAATGTCCACCATATCTACCTATATGCGGTATTTACCTGCCATTCCAAGTAAATTTGCATGTGCCAAACTCTAAACCTTCAAATAATAATCTGTTTTGTATGCCCGAATCGCTCATGTAGCGACTAGGGGTTGTCAGTATCTTCCATGCTAGATGGGTTATTCTCACGATGAGTGGACTCCGCTCATCATTCACGAGAAAATGGATGGTACTAGGATGCCTAGTTCTATGATCAAAAGATCAAAAAAAATCGCAAATAATTTAAACAGAACGCCCCCAGGATTGTTGATAGTTGGACGGCACCCGTTGTTTCGGACAAGCCGTGGAGTGTGATTGTTGGTGGAAGGGGAGTAAAATCTTTGCCTTTCTATTTGGGAACCGCCTATAATGTATCTAGTATGGAATATATTGGGAACTCTTGGTCATTATGTTGACAATGAAAGCATACCTCTCGAAATTATTTTCATCTCTGTTTTAAAGCTTCGAGCTCTGGTACCTCTGCAAATCCCTGCTTCCCTCTACAAAGGGCCTGTATTTTACTTTTATGCAAGAGTCAGTAGTATTCCTTCTCATTCCAAACTACTTTTTAGTTGGCAAGCATCATGTGATGGGGAAAGATCTAAGCATATATGGCCATTCAAATATATTTGATCAGGAATTATTATTATTGACAATTATCTATATGATAAACAAGTTGGGAGGCGAAACATTAAGCCCCTATCTTTCTCTGTGTTCGATGGATGCTATTTGTTTTAAAAATATGCTTTGAGTGGTAGCAATCATGGAAGACTATATGATAGTTGAGTATGTGGGATTTGCTAAATCAAAGCTCTTAGATAGACCCTTCCTGAAAATAAGATGAATTGCAATTGTTTGATGACTGAGAACATAGTTTGTTAGTTTTCAACGAAGTTTATGATCTATGCTTTAACATGTGAATGTCTTGCTACTTGATCATGAGAAGCTTTTGTTGGGGAACGTAGTAATTTCAAAAAATTTCTTACGCACACGCAAGATCATGGTGATGCATAGCAACGAGAGGGGAGAGTGTTGTCCACGTACCCTTGTAGACCGAAAGCGGAAGCGTTATGACAACGCGGTTGATGTAGTCGTACGTCTTCAAGATCGACCGATCCTAGTACCAAACGTACGACACCTCCGCTATCTGCACACGTTCAGCTCGGTGACGTCTCGCGAACTCATGATCCAATAGAGCTTCGAGGGAGAGCTTTTTCAGCATGACGGCGTGATGACGGTGATGATGAAGCTACCGCCGCAGGGCTTCGCCTAAGCACTACGACGATATGAACGAGGTGGATTATGGTGGAGGGGGGCACCGCACACAGCTTCAAACAATCAACTTGTGTGTCCTAGGGTGCCCCCTGCCCTCGTATATAAAGGAGCAAGGGGGGAGGCCGGCCAGCCCTTGGTGCGCCCAAGGAGAGGAGGAATCCTCCTCCTAGTAGGAGTAGGATTCATCCTTTCCTAGTCCTACTAGGAAGGGGGAAGGGGGAAGGAAGGAGAGGGAAAGGAAAAGGAAAGGGGGGGCACCCCCCCTCCCTAGTCCAATTCGGACTCCCTATAGGGAGGGGCGCGGCTGCCCCTACTGGGCTGCCTCCCCTCTTCCCTATGGCCCATGTAGGCCCAATAGTCCCCCCGGGGGTTCCAATAACCCCCGGCACTCCGATAAATATCCGGTGACCCCCGGAACTCATCCGGTGTCCGAATATAGTTGTCCAATATTTCAATCTTTATGTCTCGACCATTTCGAGACTCCTCGTCATGTCCGTGATCACATCCTGGACTCCGAACTATCTTCGGTACATCAAAACACATAAACTCATAATACCAATCGTCACCGAACGTTAAGTGTGCGGGCCCTACGGGTTCCAGAACTATGTAGACATGACCGAGACTCATCTCCGGTCAATAACCAATAGCGGAACCTAGATTCTCATATTGGTTCCTACATATTATACGAAGATCTTTATCGGTCAAACCGCATAACAATATACATTGTTCCCTTTGTCATCGGTATGTTACTTGCCCGAGATTCGATCGTCGGTATCTCAATAGCTAGTTCAATCTCGTTACCGGCAAGTCTCTTTCCTCATTCCGTAATGCATCATCCTGCAACTAACTCATTAGTTACATTGCTTGCAAGGCTTATAGTGATGTGCATTACCGAGAGGGCCCAGAGATACCTCTCCAACAATCGGAGTGACAAATCCTAATCTTGATCTATGCCAACTCAATAAGTACCATCGGAGACACCTGTAGAGCACCTTTATAATCACCCAGTTACGTTGTGACATTTGGTAGCACACAAAGTGTTCCTCCGTTATTCGGGAGTTGCATAATCTCATAGTCATAGGAACATGTATAAGTCATGAAGAAAGCAATAGCAATATACTAAACGATCAAATGCTAAGCTAACAGAATGGGTCAAGTCAATCACGTCATTGTCTAATGATGTGTTCCCGTTAATCAAATGACTACTCATGTCTATGATTAGGAAACATAACCATCTTTGATTCAACGATCTAGTCAAGTAGAGGCATACTAGTGACACTCTGTTTGTCTATGTATTCACACATGTACTAAGTTTCCGGTTAATACAATTCTAGCATGAATAATAAACATTTATCATGATATAAGAAAATATAAATAACAACTTTATTGTTGCCTCTAGGGCATATTTCCTTCAGTCTCCCACTTGCACTAGAGTTAATAATCTAGCTTACACAGTAATGGTTCTAACACCCATGGAGTCTTCGTGCTGATCATGTTTTGCTCGTGAGAGAGGATTAGTTAATGGGTCTGCAACATTCAGATCCATATGTATCTTGCAAATCTCTATGTCTCCCTCCTTGACTTGATCGCGGATGGAATTGAAGCATCTCTTGATGTGCTTGGTTCTCTTGTGAAATCTGGATTCCTTTGCCAAGGCAATTGCACCAGTATTGTCACAAAATATTTTCATTGGACCCGATGCACTAGGTATGACACCTAGATTGGATATCAACTCCTTCATCGAGACTCATTCATTTGCTGCTTCCGAAGCAGCTATGTACTCCGCTTCACACGTAGATCCCGCCACGACGCTTTGCTTAGAACTGCACCAACTGACAGCTCCACCATTCAATATAAACACGTATCCGGTTTGTGACTTAGAGTCATCCGGATCAGTGTCAAAGCTTGCATCGACGTAACCATTTGCAACGAGCTCTCTGTCACCTCCATAAACGAGAAACGTATCCTTAGTCCTTTTCAGATATTTCAGGATGTTCTTGACCGTTGTCCAGTGATCCACTCCTGGATTACTTTGGTACCTCCCTGCTAAACTTATAGCAAGGCACACATCAGGGCTGATACACGGCATTGCATACATGATAGACCCTATGGCTGAAGCATAGGGAACACCTTTCATTCTCTCTCTATCTTCTGCAGTGGTCGGGCATTGAGTCTGACTCAACTTCACACCTTGTAACACAGGCAAGAACCCTTTCTTTGCTTGATCCATTTTGAACTTCTTCAAAACTTTGTCAAGGTATGTGCTCTATGAAAGTCCAATTAAGCATCTTGATCTATCTCTATAGATCTTAATGCCCAATATATAAGCAGTTTCACCGAGGTCTTTCATTGAAAAACTCTTATTCATGTATCCTTTTATGCTATCCAGAAATTCTATATCATTTCCAATCAACAATATGTCATCCCCATATAATATTTGAAATGCTACAGAGCTCCCACTCACTTTCTTGTAAATACAGGCTTCTCCAAATGTATGTATAAAACCATATGCTTTGATCACACTATCAAAATGTTTATTCCAACTCCGAGATGCTTGCACCAGTCCATAAATGGATCGCTGGAGCTTGCACACTTTGTTAGCACCCTTTGGATCGATAAAACCTTCAGGTTGCATCATATACAACTCTTCTTCCAGAAATCCATTCAGGAATGCAGTCTTTACATCCATTTGCCAAATTTCATAATCATAAAATGCAGCAATTGCTAACATGATTCGGACGGACTTAAGCATTGCTATGGGTGAGAAGGTCTCCTCGTAGTCAACTCCTTGAACTTGTCGAAAACCTTTCGCAACAAGTCGAGCTTTGTATAAAGTAACATTACCGTCATCGTCAGTCTTCTTCTTGAAGATCCATTTATTCTCGATGGCTTGCCGATCATCGGGCAAGTCAACCAAAGTCCACACTTTGTTCTCATACATGGATCCCATCTCAGATTTCATGGCCTCAAGCCATTTTGCGAAATCTGGGCTCGTCATCGCTTCCTCATAGTTTGTACGTTCGTCATGGTCAAGTAACATGACCTCCAGAACAGGATTACCATACCACTCTGGTGCGGATCTTACTCTGGTTGACCTACGAGGTTTGGTAGTAACTTGATCTGAAGTTATATGATCACATCATTAGCTTCCTCACTAATTGGTGTAGGATTCACAGGAACAGATTTCTATGATGAACTACTTTCCAATAAGGGAGTAGGTACTGTTACCTCATCAAGTTCTACTTTCCTCCCACTCACTTCTTTTGAGAGAAACTCCTTCTCTAGAAAGGATCCATTCTTAGCAACGAATGTCTTGCCTTCGGATCTGTGATAGAAGGTGTACCCAACAGTCTCCTTTGGGTATCCTATGAAGACACATTTCTCCGATTTGGGTTCAGCTTATCAGGTTGAAGCTTTTTCACATAAGCATCGCATCCCCAAACTTTAAGAAACGACAACTTTGGTTTCTTGCCAAACCACAGTTCATAAGGTGTCGTCTCAACGGATTTAGATGGTGCCCTATTTAACGTGAATGCAGCCGTCTCTAAAGCATAACCCAAAACGATAACTGTAAATCAGTAAGAGACATCATAGATCGTGCCATATATAGTAAAGTACGATTACGATGTTCGGACACACCATTACGCTGTGGTGTTCTAGGTGGCGTGAGTTGCGAAACTATTCCGCATTGTTTCAAATGAAGACCAAATTCGTAACTCAAATATTCTCCTCCACGATCAGATCGTAGAAACTTCATCTTTTGTTACGATGATTTTCCACTTCACTCTGAAATTCTTTGAACTTTTCAAATGTTTCAGACTTGTGCTTCATCAAGTAGATATACCCATATCTGCTCAGATCATCTGTGAAGGTGAGAAAATAACGATACCCGCCGCGAGCCTCAACATTCAACGGACCACATACATCAGTATGTATGATTTCCAACAAATCTGTTGCTCGCTCCATTGTTCTGGAGAACGGTGTTTTAGTCATATTGCCCATGAGGCATGGTTTTCAAGTACCAAGAGATTCATAATCAAGTGATTCCAAAAGTCCATCAGAATGGAGTACCTAAACGGCAGTCCAACAAATAAGTTGCACTATCATGATCAACTCTACATCTTTTCGCTTCAATATTATGAATATGTGTATCACTACTATCGAGATTCAATATAAATAGACCACTCTTCAAGGGTGCATGACCATAAAATATATTACTCATATAAATAGAACAACCATTATTCTCTTATTTAAATGAATAACCGTATCGCATCAAACAAGATCCAAATATAATGTTCATGCTCAACGCTGGCACCAAATAACAATTATTCAGGTCTAAAACTAATCCCGAAGGTAGATGTAGAGGTAGCATGCCGACCGCGATCACATCGACTTTGGAACCATTTCCCACGCCCATCATCGCCTCGTCCTTAGCCAATCTTCGCTTAATCCGTAGTCCCTGTTTCGAGTTGCAATATTAGCAATGAACCAGATATCAAATACCAGTGCTATCTGCGAGCATTAGTAAGGTATACATCAATAACATGTATATCACATATACCTTTGTTCACCTTGCCATCCTTCTTATCCACCAAATACTTAGGGAAGTTCCGCTTCCCGTGACCAGTCCCTTTGCAGTAGAAGCACTCAGTCTCAGGCTTAGGTCCAGACTTAGGTTTCTTCACTTGAGCAGCAACTTGCTTGCTGTTCTTCTTTAAGTTCCCCTTCTTCCCTTTACCCTTTTTCTTGAAAGTGGTGGTCTTGTTGACCATCAACACTTGATGCTCCTTCTTGATTTCTACCTCCGCAGCCCTTAGCATAGCGAAGAGCTCGGGAATTGTCTTATCCATCCCTTGCACGTTATAGTTCATCATGAAGCTCTTGTAGCTTGGTGGCAGTGATTGAAGAATTTTGTCAATGACACTATCATCCGGAAGATTAACTCCCAGTTGAATCAAGTGATTGTTATACCCGGACATTTTGAGTATATGCTCACTGACAGAACTATTCTCCTCCATCTTGCAGCTGTAGAACTTATAGGAGACTTCATATCTCTCAATCCGGGCATTTGTTTGAAATATTAACTTCAACTCCTAGAACATCTCATATGCTCCATGACGTTCCAAACGTTATTGAAGTCCCGGTTCTAAGCCGTAAAGCATGGCACACTGAACTATCGAGTAGTCATCAACTTTGCTCTGCCAGACGTTCATAACATTTGGTGTTGCTCCTGCAGCGGGTTTGGCACCTAGCAGTGCTTCCAGGACGTAATTCTTCTGTGCAGCAATGAGGATAATCCTCAAGTTACGGACCCAGTCCGTGTAGTTGCTACCATCATCTTTCAACTTAGCTTTCTCTAGGAACGTATTAAAATTCAATGGAACTGTAGCATGGGCCATTTATCTACTACAACATAGACATGCAAAATACTATCAAGTACTAAGTTCATAATAAATTAAAGTTCAATTAATCAAATTATTTAAGAACTCCCACTTAGATAGACATCCCTCTAATCATCTAAGTGATCACGTGATCCATATCAACTAAACCATGTCCGATCATCACGTGAGATGGAGTAGTTCTCAATGGTGAACATCACTATGTTGATCATATCTACTATATGATTCACGCTCGACCTTTTGGTCTCAGTGTTCCGAGGCCATATCTGCATATGCTAGGCTCGTCAAGTTTAACCCGAGTATTCTGCGTGTGCAAAACTGGCTTGCACCTGTCGTATGTGAACATAGAGCTTATCACACCCGATCATCACGTGGTGTCTCGGCACGACGAACTTTCGCAACGGTGCATACTCAGGGAGAACACTTGTACCTTGAAATTTAGTGAGATCATCTTATAATGCTACCGCCGAACTAAGCAAAATAAGATGCATAAAAGATAAACATCACATGCAATCAATATAAGTGATATGATATGACCATCATCATCTTGTCCCTTTGATCTCCATCTCCAAAGTACCGTCAAGATCACCATCATCACCGGCGCGACACCTTGATCTCCATCATAGCATCGTTGTCGTCTAGCCAACTATTGCTTATACGACTATCACTACCACTTAGTGATAAAGTAAAGCAATTACATGGCAATTGCATTTCATACAATAAAGCGACAACCATATGGCTCCTGCCAGTTGCCGATAACTCTGTTACAAAACATGATCATCTCATACAATAAAATTTAGCATCATGTCTTGACCATATCACATCACAACATGCCCTGCAAAAACAAGTTAGACGTCCTCTATTTTGTTGTTGCAAGTTTTACGTGGCTGTTACGGGCTGAGCAAGAACCGTTCTTACCTACGCATTAAAACCACAATGATATTTCGTCAAGTATGTGATGTTTTAACCTTCAACAATGACCGGGCGTAGCCACACTCGATTCAACTAAAGTTGGAGAAACTAACACCCGCCAGCCACCTGTGTGCGAAGCACGTCGGTAGAAACAGTCTCGCGTAAGCGTACGTGTAATGTCGGTCCGGGCCGCTTCATGCAACAATACCGCCGAATCAAAGTATGACATGCTGGTAAGCAGTATGACTAGTATCATCCACAACTCACTTGTGTTCTACTCGTGCATATAACATCTACGCATAAACCTGGCTCTGATACCACTGTTAGGGAACGTAGTAATTTCAAAAAAAAATCCTACGCACATGCAAGATCATGGTGATGCATAGCAACGAGAGAGGAGAGTGTTGTCCACGTACCCTCATAGACCGAAAGCGGAAGCGTTATGACAATGAGGTTGATGTAGTCGTACGTCTTCACGATCGACCGATCCTAGTACCAAACGTATGGCATCTCCGCGATCTGCACAAGTTCAACTCGGTGATGTCCCGCGAACTCACGATCCAGTAGAGCCTCGAGGGAGAGCTTCGTCAGCACGACGGCGTGATGACGGTGATGATGAAGCTACCGGCACAGAGCTTCGCCTAAGCACTACGATGATATGACCGAGGTGGATTATGGTGGAGGGGGGCACCGCACACGGCTTGGAACAATGAACTTGTGTGTCCTAGGGTGCCCCCCTGCCCCGTTATATAAAGGAGCGAGGGGGAGGCCGACTGGCCCTTGGTGCGCCCAAGGAGAGGAGGAATCCTCCTCCTAGTAGGAGTAGGATTCATCCTTTCCTAGTCCTACTAGGAAGGGGGAAGGGGGAAGGAAGGAGAGGGAAAGGAGAAGGAAAGGGGGAGCACGCTGCTACGTCTTGAGCTTGCGTTGGTTTTCCCTGAAGAGGAGAGGATGATGCAGCAGAGTAGCGTAAGTATTTCCCTCAGTTTTTGAGAACCAAGGTATCAATCCAAGAGGAGGCCACGCGCAAGTCCCTCGTACCTACACAAAACAAATAGCTCAACGCAACCAACACGATTAGGGGTTGTCAATCCCTTCACGGTCACTTACGAGAGTGAGATCTGATAGAGATGATAGATAATATTTTTGATATTTTTGGTATAAAGATGCAAAGTTAAAAAAAGCAAAGCAATAATAAAGTAAGGGAAGATTGATATGATAGAGAATAGACCCGGGCCATAGATTTCACTAGTGACTTCTCTCAAGAGCATAAGTATTTCACGGTGGGTGAACGAATTACTGTTGAGCAATTGACAGAATTGAGCATAGTTATGAGAGTATCTAGGTATGATCATGTATATAGGCATCAAGTCCGAGACAAGTAGACCTACTCCTGCCTGCATCTACTACTATTACTCCACTCATCGATCGCTATCCAGCATGCATCTAGAGTATTAAGTTAATGAAAACAGAGTAACGCCTTAAGCAAGATGACATGATGTAGAGGGATAAATTCATGCAATATGATAAAAACCCCATCTTGTTATCCTCGATGGCAACAATACAATCGTGCCTTGCTGCCCTTATGTCACCGGGAAAGGACACATAAGATTGAACCCAAAGCTAAGCACTTCTCCCATTGCAAGAACTACCAATCTAGTTGGCCAAACCAAACGGATAATTCGAAGAGACTTGCAAAGATAACCAATCATACATAAAAGAATTCAGAGAAGATTCAAATATTGCTCATAGATGGTCTTGATCATAAACCCACAATTCATCGATCTCAACAAACACACAGCAAAAAGAAGATTACATCGAATAGATCTCCACGAGAGAGGGGGAGAACATTGTATTGAGATCCAAAAAGAGAGAAGAAGCCATCTATCTACTAACTATAGACCCGAAGGTCTAAAGTAAACTACTCACACTTCATCGGAGAGGCTATGTTGATGTAGAAGCCCTCCGTGGTGGATTCCCCTTCTGGCGGAGCTCCGGAACAGGCCCCAAGATGGGATCTCATGGATACAGAAAGTTGCGGCGGTGGAATTAGGTTTTTGGCTCCGTATCTGATCGTTCGGGGGTACGTAGGTATATATAGGAGGAAGAAGTACGTCGGTGGAGCAAAGGGGGGCCCACGAGGTAGGGGGCGCACCCTAGGGGGCGCCCTCCACCCTCGTGGCCGCCTCCTTTCTTTCTTGACGGGGGGTCCAAGTCTCCTGGATCATATTCTGTGAGAAAATCACGTTCCCGATGGTTTCATTCCGTTTGGACTCCGTTTGATATTCCGTTTCTTCGAAACACTGAATAGGAAAAAAACAGCAAATCTGGGTTGGGCCTCCGGTTAATAGGTTAGTCCCAAAAGTAATATAAAAGTGGAAAATAAAGCCCAATATGGTCCAAAACAGTAGATAATATAGCATGGAGCAATAAAAAATTATAGATACGTTGAAGACGTATCAGGCGCCCCCTCCCTAGTCCAATTCGGACTCCCTATAGGGAGGTGGCGCGGCTACCCCTTGTGGGCTGCCTCCCCTCTTCCCTATGGCCCATGTAGGCCCAATAGTCCCCCCCGGGGTTCCGGTAACCCCCCGGCACTCCGATAAATATCCGGTGACCCCCGGAACTCACCCGGTGTCCGAATATAGTCGTCCAATATATCAATCTTTATGTCTCGACCATTTCGAGACTCCTCATCATGTCCGTGATCACATCTGGGACTCCGAACTATCTTCCGTACATCAAAACACATAAACTCATAATACCATTCGTCAACGAACGTTAAGCGTGCAGCCCCTACGGGTTCGAGAACTATGTAGACATGACCGAGACTCATATCCGGTCAATAACCAATAGCAGAACGTGGATGCTCATATTGGTTCCTACATATTCTATGAAGATCTTTATCGGTCAAACCGCATAACAACATACGTTGTTCCCTTTGTCATCGGTATGTTACTTGCCCAAGATTCGATCGTCAGTATCTCAATACCTAGTTCAATCTGGTTACCGGCAAGTCTCTTTACTCGTTCCGTAATGCATCATCCCTCAACTAACTCATTAGTTACATTGCTTGCAAGGCTTATAGTGATGTGCATTACCGAGAGGGCCTAGAGATACCTCTCTGACAACCGGAGTGAAAAATCCTAATCTTGATCTATTCCAACTCAACAAGTACCATCGGAGACACCTGTAGAGCACCTTTATAATCACCCAGTTACGTTGTGACGTTTGGTAGCACACAAAGTGTTCCTCCGGTATTCGGGAGTTGTATAATCTCATAGTCATAGGAACATGTATAAGTCATGAAGAAAGCAATAGCAATATACTAAACGATCAAATGCTAAGCTAACGGAATGGGTCAAGTCAGTCACATCATTCTCTAATGATGTGATTCCGTTAATCAAATGATAACTCGTGTCTATGGTTAGGAAACATAACCATCTTTGATTCAACGAGCTAGTCAAGTAGAGGCATACTAGTGACACTCTGTTTGTCTATGTATTCACACATGTACTAAGTTTCCGGTTAATACAATTCTAGCATGAATAATAAATATTTATCATGATATAAGGAAATATAAATAACAACTTTATTATTGCCTCTAGGGCATATTTCCTTCAGCTTTATGACATGAGCTACTGCTATGATATATAATGATGCTAGGAAAAGTGATCTAAATTATCATTGATCAAACTTGTGCACTTGATAGCATTCCACATCAAAAATTCCGTTTTTATCATTTACCTACTCGAGGACGAGCAGGAATTAAGCTTGGGGATGCTTAATACGTCTCCAACGTATCTATAATTTTTGATTGTTCCATGCTATTATATTATCCATCTTGGATGTTTTATATGCATTTATATGTTGTTTTATATGATTTTTGGGACTAACCTATTAACCTAGATCCCAGTGTCAGTTTCTGTTTTTTTCCTTTTTTTTGAGTTTTACAGAAAAGGAATACCAAACGGAGTCCAATTGGCGTGCCAATTTTTGATGATTTTTTATGGACCAAAAGAAGCCCCCGGAGTAAAAGAGTTGGGCCAGAAGAGTCCTGAGCCGTCCACGAGGATGGAGGGCGCGCCCTACTGTGGCACCCCGGCTTAGAGAAACCGGAACGCCCCGTATTCCAGCCTAGAGATCAAGGAGAAGTCTCTGGAATACGACACTGCTTGACATAGAACAAATCAGCTCTTATTACAAGAATAATAATTACACGGGTCTGATGTTACAATGATCACATCAGCATGGCGACACTACGCCTGAGATACTACACTTGCTCTATGCTAGCAGCGGAACAATTCGTAGCAGCGGAATAACGACGAAGGTGGTGAACTCCACTCCGCATGGACTCTGGCTGGGACACGATCTAGCTCGCATGAATGGACACCTCAGCAAACAATCAAGCAATCACGACATCACCTGCAATCTGGCATGACACGCCAAGTTAATGCATTGAATGTACTTGCAAGCTCACAACAACCAGAAGCATCAAGGCAAACAACAACATAGCATTAAGCAGGTTAATTAAATTAACATCTACCATGATACGACATCAACTACTAAGCATGATATGAAACTACTACAATACTAATAAATCACCATCTCAGATCTCCATAACCATATCTCTCTTAGCTAACCGGCCAAGCAATAAACCATCTCGATCACCTTGTGATCAAAACCAAATGGTGATCTTTCCGGCAATCACAACCATGACCAACACTTGGCCTCAACATCATCAATAACATCCTGCCAATGGGTACTGCTCAAAATATCCACATATAAATTACCTATAAGTTATTCCGTCATGTGTTGATCGAACGGTGTGACCTAGTACGAACCCATGCCCATGATCGAGGACGCGGGTATCGATAGATTGAACACACACACTCTGCAGAGGTAGCGCACTGTACCCACATCATGGAACCCATGGCCTCGCACTCTGATACGTCTCCAACGTATCTATAATTTTTGATTGCTCCATGCTATATTATCTACTGTTTTGGACCATATTGGGCTTTATTTTCCACTTTTATATTACTTTTGGGACTAACCTATTAACCGGAGGCCCAACCCAGATTTGCTATTTTTTGCCTATTTCAGTGTTTCGAAGAAACGGAATATCAAACGGAGTCCAAACGGAATGAAACCTTCGGGAACGTGATTTTCTCACCGAACATGATCCAGGAGACTTGGACCCTACGTCAAGCAACCAACAGGGAAGGTACGTGGCCCAGGCGCGCCCTCCACCCTCGTGGGCCCCCTGTTGCTCCACCGACGTACTTCTTCCTCCTATATATACCTACGTACCCGCGAACGATCAGATACGGAGCCAAAAACCTAATTCCACCGCCGCAACTTTCTGTATCCACGAGATCCCATCTTGGGCATGTTCCGGAGCTCCACCGGAAGGGGAATCCACCACGGAGGGCATCTACATCATCATAGCCTCTCCGATAAAGTGTGAGTAGTTTACTTCAGACCTTCGGGTCCATAGTTAGTAGCTATATGGCTTCTTCTCTCTTTTTGGATCTCAATACAATGTTCTCCCCCTCTCTCGTGGAGATCTATTCGATGTAATCTTCTTTGTGCGATGTGTTTGTTGAGATCGATGAATTGTGGGTTTATGATCAAGACCATCTATGAGCAATATTTGAATCTTCTCTGAATTCTTTTATGTATGATTGGTTATCTTTGCAAGTCTCTTTGAATTATCCGTTTGGTTTGGCCAACTAGATTGGTAGTTCTTGTAATGGGAGAAGTGCTTAGCTTTGGGTTCAATCTTGCGGTGTCCTTTTCCAGTGACAGTAGGGGCAGCAAGGCACGTATTGTATTTTTGCCATCGAGGATAACAAGATGGGGTTTTTATCATATTGCATGAATTTATCCCTCTACATCATGTCATCTTTCTTAAGGCGTTACTCTGTTTTCATTAACTTAATACTCTAGATACATGCTGGATAGCGGTCGATGAGTGGAGTAATAGTAGTAGATGCAGGCAGGAGTCAGTCTAATTGTCTCGGACTTGATGCCTATATACATGATCATACCTAGATACTCTCATAACTATGCTCAATTCTGTCAATTGCTCAACAGTAATTCGTTCACCCACTGTGAAATACTTATGCTCTTGAGAGAAGCCACTAGTGAAATCTATGGCCCCCGGGCCTATTCTCTATCATATCAATCTTCCCTTACTTTATTATTGCTTGCTTTTTATTTTTCTTTTTATTTTACTTTGCATCTTTATACCAAAAATATTATCTATCATCTCTATCAGATCTCACTCTCATAAGTGACTGTGAAGGGATTGACAACCCCTAGTCGCGTTGGTTGCGTTGATCTATTTGTTTTGTGTAGGTACGAGGGACTTGCGCGTGGCCTCCTACTGGATTGATACCTTGGTTCTAGAAAACTGAGGGAAATACTTATGCTACTCTGCTGCATTATCCTCTCCTCTTCGGGGAAATCCAATGCAAGCTCAAGAGGTAGCACACTCCCATTCGGGTGGACCAACGGCGTTCTGACAAAACCGATCTACTGCCATGATACTCTCCCGGCCACTCCGACCCACTCCCAACTGGGCTAGTCCTGGGTGGCCCCGTGTCTACCAAAGACACAACGACCACCGTCATGGCCAAAACATTCCTCACGGGGACCGGATCCATAACAACAACAACGGGCACACAAGGTTATGTCTGCTTACCGGGCCAGGGTACGCACGCCCATAACCTTCCCTCGTTGGAGGCACCGGCGAGAGGCACGACAATATACCAAGTTAGGACCTTCCCATAAAGTTAAGCATGGTTGCACTGGAGAATGCCCGGTTCGGTGGCACCTGACCAACTTAATGACGGAATTTATCCCCTCAAGTATAACTGTGATAACTGATACTCCGATATCAACTATCAAACTATAATCCAAGTCATAGCAATATCCAACAAATAATCCAAGCCTAATATCATCACCTCAAAATACTCCAAGGGTAGCACATCACTACTATCATGATGAATATGAAAACAATAATCCAACTACTCCAATAACAAGAATAAAGCTATTCGGCTAAGATCCTCATGTAAACATCATCTCCGAAAATGATACTCCAAGTATCCGAACATCAACTAGCATCATGAAAATAAGCATACTAACCACTAATAATCCAAAGGTAGCATGATATCCAAAGTAATACTCCAAAATAATACCAGATACCATCATGAAAAATAAACATAATAGCCACTAAGAATCCAAAGGCACATGTCATCCACATAATCATCAAAATATTAATCCTAGAATTCCAAGCAATATCATGGCAATATCAAGATCAAACAATACTCCGAGAAATGCCATGAACAAATCATACATAGCTAACACAATATTTTAAACAAGTTCAAATGAATAAACCATGTCACTGCATTGCAATCATGCAAATGGAGGGTGTGGCTTGCCTGGGGTGGAATAAATCACCGGAAGAAAGTGCGAGAAACTCGCGGAAAGGATCGCTGGAAAACATACTCTCTCGGAGGGGGCTGAATAAGGGCAGGGGCCAAATGGGTATTTTCAGAATGTCAAAACATGGTGAAAATGGTTCCATCAGAACGGGCTCGACGAAACGAAAAAGTGGGCTTTGGAATCACCTGATTTCGAGTTGGGAGTAAAAAGTTATAGCTGTTGTTTGCCAGGGACCTCTTTGTAATAAAAATCATCACAAACAGGCTCTTAACAGAAAAACTGAACGCGCACTCGGGGAAATACGCTTTCGGTGGATGAAAAGCGTACAAGGCAAAAGCCGTGTCCACTTATCCACGTCAGCAGGGGGCGGGGCCGGCCTCTGGGTCGCTGACTGGTGGGTCCCACGGGCTGTGGGGCCCGTCACTTATCCAGCTGGGCAGGCGGGGTCAACGCCCACCCGCCGACAGGTGGGGCCGCGGGCCCACTGGCCAGCTGGGTCAACTCCCTCCTCTCTCTCTCCTCCCGCTCCTTCTCTTCTTCCCGGGCCTTGAGCAGAGGGGAGGGGCACCGCACCAGGCGGCCTCGCGGCTCCGACCAATTCCGGCCAAGGGGAGGCCACCGACGAGAGCAGCGCAGCCCACCGCATCCATCCAGGGGGAAAACAAGCCCCGGGGAGGAGTGGGGAGGCGGCGACGGTTGGAGGAGGAAAGAGGCAGAGGCGGCGGCGATCTTCGAGGTACGTGACCAGGGTGGCTCCAGCGGTGGGGCGAGGAGATGGGGAGGACCGCCGGGGTCTGGGTGGAGCTATGGTGAGGTCAGGAGGGAGGGGGAGGGCTTGGTTGGCTCGGATTTAAGCGGGCACCGACAGCGGCCATGGCGGGGAGGGGAGGGCAGGAGAGCTCCTCGAGCTCAAACGAGGGGCTGGGGAGGGGTAGTGGAGCAAGTGGAGGCTGGTGAGGTGCTCGGGAGAGCTCGGGGATGTCTATTTATAGCCGGGAGAGGGAGATGGGCTCGGGTGCTGTCGGGCACGTCCAGCCGAGGCTCTGGCGACGGCCAGCGAGCACGGGAGGGCACGGGAACACGACAAGCTATTGATTCAGAGCTCACAGAGGGGTAGGTGATGCCAGAGAGCAGAGGAAGAGGCCGAGCACCATTAAAACATGTCGGGGCACTGTGATCCCATGGGCGTTCGGCAGCGAGCATCGGTTGGCGTCAGTGAGGAAGCTGCTGGAGGGGGAGAGGGGTCCAGTGGGATGGCGATGATGCAGGCTAGCTATTGGACGCGCTCACGCGCGCGAAGACGACGAGAGGAGGAGGGGCCGAAACACAAACAGCCAGGCTGGCGCGCCACTTTGCACAGGCGCGTGCAGGTGGATGCCATTAACGCTGTCACCGCGTGCAATCGGCATGTAGCGGGGGAGAGAGGCTTGAACATGTTGTCTAGTGGTAAGTTCATCCAAGGTAGGTTTCAACTCCGGTGGTAGCTCGGTTAAAAGTGATCTGGTTTAATGGTAAGAACCCTCTGAAGTTTACTGCAGTAAACTTGGGTGAGCACTGGTGATCAACAGGAAGGGTTTTGGATCCAATGGACTTGTCTGTGAGGATGAGGTAAAGAAGGACTTTCATCCTGGTAACTGTGAGAAAGTTTGGACCAAGATAAATCATAGTTGCTTTGCAACTGACCAGAATGGTCCAGAAACTTGATCAGGAAGGTGCACTCACATGGAGTGTCAAATTGAGCTCAAATTGGGAAGGCGGAGTCATTTGATCCCATGAAGATGCTCAAAAAGTCTCATCCAATTGGCCAAGCCAAACTGGTACTTGCTTCACAAACCTCTCCTCTGGACAAAAACTTGCAAAACTTCTAGAGGAATAATGGCTTGATGAGCCATGCCCAAAATGGGTGGAGGTAGGTTATATGGATAATAGAAGGCCTAGAAAAATTGGCAGCCATAATGGAGCAAGATAAAATATACTTGCTTCACAAACTGAAATTTTGGGCAGAATCAAAGAATTGAATATGAGCTCACATGGAGGCATGACATGAGCTCTACTTTGGTGGAGGGCTATTATATGATTATATGAGGTATCATGGAAAATGGCAACTCATTTGGATATGCCTAGCTTGCACCTCCTTCACAAAGCTTCTTTCTGGATAGAAACTTTGGAAAATCATAATTAAATATTACTAGGCAAATGAGGTTGCATTTTGGCATGTGGCAATGATATGGACAGGAAAAGGTGTCCAAGGAGTCTGAGGTCAATTGGGAAAAGTAAAATAGCACTTGCTTCACAATGTTCCATTTAGGGCAGAATAGGAAATGAATTATTTGAGCAAGATGATAAACATGACAAATGAAATATTTTGCCATATTTGAGAAATATATGACCCAAACAATTTATGAGAATTATTTGGGAATTTTAGGAGTGATGGAAATAAAGGTTGCTTCACAACCTAGGGCAGACAGGGTTATTCCTTTAATAGAAAAAGGAATATTCCCTAGAAAAAGATTTTAGGGTTTGGTCAAGCAGTGAAGTGAAAAGATCTTGGCAGGGTTTTGAGAATGATGATCCACTTGGGAGGGGAAATGAGGATGATTTCCCAGGTGACAAGGCCACAGAACCACTCCAAAAAGAAAAACAGAGCAAAAACCAATAAATCAAAAAGAAAAAGAAAAGGGCCAAAATCCAGGCTCTTACAACTCTTACCCCCTTAAAGAAATCTCGTACTCAAGATTTAGTTGCTCTGGGAACAAGTATGACTTGAGGATACCGTTTCCAACTCGGGAATCCCTTTTCCTTTATTTATTGTTCCCCCAAGAACTCTTAAGTTGGTTGATTAGGGTTTTGGTTGATTTGTGTCTTAAGGTGTTATTCTAGTACGAACTCAAGGATAGATCGAACGGAAAGAATATCTTCGTGTTATTTTACTACGGACTCTTGAATAGATCGATCAGAAAGGATAACTTTGAGGTGGTTTCGTACCCTACAATAATCTCTTCGTTTGTTCTCCGCTATTGGTGACTTTGGAGTGACTCTTTGTCGCATGTTGAGGGATAGTTATATGATCCAATTATGTTATTATTGTTGAGAGAACTTGCACTAGTGAAATTATGAACCCTAGGCCTTGTTTCCTAGCATTGCATTATCGTTTGTGCTCACTTTTATCATTAGTTACCTTGCTGTTTTTATATTTTCAGATTACAAAAACCTATATCTACCATCCATATTGCACTTGTATCACCATCTCTTCGCCGAACTAGTGCACCTATACAATTTACCATTGTATTGGGTGTGTTGGGGGACACAAGAGACTCTTTGTTATTTGGTTGCAGGGTTGTTTGAGAGAGACCATCTTCATCCTATGCCTCCCACGGATTGATAAACCTTAGGTCATCCACTTGAGGGAAATTTGCTACTGTCCTACAAACCTCTGCACTTGGAGTCCCAACAACGTCTACAAGAAGAAGGTTGTGTAGTAGACATCACACATCAAATTATCGAAGTAGAAAACACGAATCAAACCAACAAGATGAAATTCCTGTGTACCCTCAAGAACGCTTTGCTTATTATAAGAGACGTTTTGGCCGGTCCTTTGCCACAAAAGGATTGGGCTACCCAGATGCACTTTATTTTCTGTTACTGTTACTTGCTCGTTATGAATTATCTTGCTATCAAACTACCTGTTACCTACAATTTCAGTGCTTGCAAAAAATACCTTGCTGAAAACCACTTGTCATTTCCTTCTGCTCCTCGTTGGATTCGACACTCTTACGTATCGAAAGGACTACGATTGATCCCCTATACTTGTTGTCGGTGTACTAGAGTAGGGGTACCCTAGTATCCCGAACTCGTGCATGGGCAATTGCAGCACCCCGCGGCAGGGCTGCCTAGTGAGCGCCAAGGTCCTCCGTGGTTCCTTTGGAGCCATTCAAGAACAAAGTATTTAAGCCAAGGAAACAAGGCCCCGGCAAGAGGAGCTTGCCGGAAGGCCACCAAGGCACGCAGAAGACAAGACCCCGCAAGAGGAGTTTGCCGAAGGCTTGGTGAGCGACAAGCTTCCGGCACGACAAGGATTCAGCCGCGGCAAGATGCTTGCCGCGCGAGCAACTCTCTTCATCTCCACTCCAGCTCATCCACCAACGTGTCGCCATGGGGCCATTCCAGCATGCGTGTCAAGAGGTCAGTGCAGCCAGCGGAGAGCAGCGGATGCGGCGCTAACGGGGGTGCCATCGTGGCAAGCGGTGGCGCCCACGGTCCCTTTCAGACTTTGTTAGGGCGACATGGACGGGCATTTAATGCTTTTGTCCCTTGCCGTCAGAGTTAGGTAGAATACACTGTATAAAGTAGCTGTACCAACCGCAACTCATTTTTCCGTTTTTACCCTTGTCTACGTTGCCACCTGTGGTGACCCCTTGAGCATATAAAAGGAGGCCCATGTGCAACGTAGAAGGGGTTCGGTTCGACTCATTCGAGACTACACACACTCAAGCTAGGTTTTGTAGCTCTCTGTGCTCCCTAGCAAGAACATAATACAACCAGACAAGCAGCAGTAGGAGTATTATCTCTCCGGAGAGCTCCGAAGCTGGGTAAACTGCTCGTGTGCATCGCCTCGATCTGCTCTTCGTGCGATCTCCGCCCCCCTACCGAACCACAAGGGACTCGGTCTGCCGGTCCCATAGGTGTTCATGGGTTACGATCAGCTTCCCCGACATCTTTGGCGCGCCAGGTAGGGGGCGTCGAGGCTGTGTGAACCTGATCCGGCGTTCACACGAGCAACATCTTCATCATCTTCATCAACATGCCATCGAAGAAGAAGGCTTCGGCGGCAGCAGAGCCGTCCGCGTCAAACCCACCACCACCGGAGCTAATGAGTGGTGGGGAAGACGCCGGTGGAAGAACGGGCGTTGACGAGGGAGCTCATGACGCTGCCAAGTCCAAGGACAAGGCTGCGTAGACCTCGGCGTCCGGATATGCACCGCATCCATCTCAGGAGGCGCGGGACCGACAGCGTCATGGTGCTCGCAGCGCCATGCGTTCGTTGGGTCAAGATCAAGCTGGTGGATCCAGGGACGCTCAAGAACAGCTCGCGCGCCAACAGGCTGGTGCGAGCGGGGCACGGTCGCCCGGACGGGATACTGCTCCTTCTAACATATTTAGAAGTCCGAGCATATCCCGCTCCTCGCACCGTTCGCCATTGCCGCCCACCACCCAAGCAGAATCTTTGGCGCGAGCTCAACTGCTCCTGGATTACCCTCCGACGGCGGACAAGGTCGACGAATGGAGGGCCACCATTCAAAGTCTCATCGGCTTTGCCAACGGCGACGTCCCGCGGCAACCAAGCACATCACTGCCGCGGCGAGACGACAAGGCACGAGCCGGTGGCGACGAGACCTATGGGGGTGCAACCACCATGCACTCTCCATCCCGAAGGCCAAGATCGCCGACTCGTCGGATCCACCTCGACAGCGACTCCACCGCGTCATCGGATCCACGAGCTCGCCGTGATCAACGCCAAGTTCTTCAAGAACGGCAACAAGAAGACCTTCGAACTCGCATCGGCGCCCGAAGAAGCGCGCGTCATCCGACCAGCGCTGGGCCCTCTGTTGACGTGCATGCGCCAGGGGAACCAGGTGACTTGCCGTACGCGGTAGGTTGCCCTGCGTTCACTCGTGAGCTGCGGCAAGTCCAGTGGCCCGACAAGAAAAATTTCAAGCCAGACGTGCCAGAAAAGTATGATGGCAGGACGCACCCATCAGAGTTCCTCAGCATCTACACCATCGCGGTGCAAGCTGCAGGGGGACGAGACGACAAGATCCTTGCCAACTACTTCCCGCTGGTACTCAAGCCCAATGTTAGATCTTGGCTCATGCACTTGCCGGACAGTTACATATCCTCTTGGGCGGATTTATGCCATCAGTTTGTCGGCGCCTTCACAGGCGGCCACAAGCCTCATGGCCAGGAAAGCGACCTTCATCTGCTCGCCCAGAAGGAAGGAGAGTCCCTGCGCAAGTTCATTCAGAGATTCAGCCGTGTGCACTACAACATCCCAGATGTCCACCCCGCCGCGGTGATCAGTGTGTTTCATCAAAACATGCGGAACCGCAGGATGAGGGAGGAGATGGCGATGTGCAAAGTTAAGGACGTCAGTGAGCTGTATGCCCTGGCCGACAAGTGTGCACGTGCTGAAGAAGGGAGGAGACTCCCAGGAGAGAATGCAGAAGCAGGATCTGATAGTGAGGAGACCGCCCCGGCAAAGAAGAGTCGGCGGCGGAACAACCGAAGGAAGAAGAGCAAAGAGGTACTAGTTGTTGAGCAGTCCGGCAACGGTAGTGCCGCCAAGAAATCCCAAGTTGGTGGTTCCGGCAAGGAGGTTGCCGTTGGCACCGACTGCAAGCCTGTGGCGGTCGCCGACAAGTAGGACAGCTCCAACAAACAGTACTGCAAGATTCACCGCACCAAGGGCCACGACCTCCAGAGCTGCAAGAAAGTCGAGCAGCTTGTTGAACAGCAGAAGGCTGAGTACGAGCGGCGCGACAAGGAGAAGGCCCAGGAAGGTGCTGGGGGAGTTAGCAAGAAGCGACCTGGCTGG
This sequence comes from Aegilops longissima, assembly GCA_021605205.1. Classification (NCBI taxonomy): domain Eukaryota; kingdom Viridiplantae; phylum Streptophyta; class Magnoliopsida; order Poales; family Poaceae; genus Aegilops; species Aegilops longissima. The sequence goes on from CM038681.1 coordinate 444,054,719, forward strand.
GGAGGACGCCGCGGCAAGGCCAAGCAGCGGCAAGGAGACAGACCTCCCCGCGGCCGCGACAAGGATGAAGACGATGATGACGATGAAGATATGGAAGACGATGAGGCTGACGAGCAGGAGTTTCAGAAAGCCACGGAGGTCCTCTGCGTTGACGGCGGTGCTTCTCTCGCATACCTCACACCGCCAACTCAAGCAATGGATGCGGGAGGTTAATGCAGCGAGAACCATCCGTAGAGCCACGCAAGCCTTTAAAATGGTCGATCGCGCTATCATCTTTGATATTGAGGACCACCCGATCGCATAACATGCGGTCGGTGCTTGCCGATGTTGGTCTCACCAACTATCCGCAACCTCAAGGTCACCAAGATGCTAGTTGACGGCGGGCCGGCTTAAACCTGATCTCGTCGCGGTGCTCCGAAGCTTCAGATCCTGACAATGAGCTCGAAGAGACGGCACATTCAAGGAATCAACCGGGAAGGAGCAAGCCAAAGGGAAGATCACATTGCGGTAACATTTGGCGATGAACTAAACTTCGTGGACGAGAGGGTCACGTTTGGCGTCGCTGATTTTCCATTGCCTTACAATGGAATACTTGGCCGCCCAGCACTCGCCAAGTTCATGGCAGCCTCTCATTATGCATACAACTTGCTCAAGATGCCCGGCCCGATAAGTGTCATTTGCGTCCATGGCGGCAAGAAGGATGCTCTTATCTGCGCCGACAAGATCTACCGGGAGGCAGCAGCTGCAACAGATAGCAAATCACTTGCCGCTGAAGCTCCCGGGGGGAAGAAGAAGACCAAGTCCGGCAAGAGCTCGGATGCCCACTCTGGCAAGCGCACCTCTTCGGAGTGCTGCGCTACCGTCGAGGACGCACCATCGAGCTCCACCGGCAAGTGCAAGAAGATGATGGCAGCTCCACCAAAGACCAAGAAGGTGCCCGCCGAGGAGGACGGCACTGGTGGTACCTTCACCATCAGTGCCACTCTCGACCCTAAATAGGAAGGCGCGCTCGTTGCTTTCCTGCGGGCGAATGTCGACGTGTTTGCATGGCAACCGTCTGACATCCCCGGTGTTCCCAGGAAAGTAATTGAGCATCACTTAGCTGTCTGTCCTCATGCGCGGCCCGTCAAGCAAAAAGTCAGAAAACAGGCAATGGAGCACCAAAAATTCATAGCAGAAGAAATCAAGAAGTTGGAAGCAGCAGGCCTTGTCAGAGGAGTGCTCCATCCCACGTGGTTGGCCAATCCGGTAGTTGTACGAAAGGAAAATGGGAAATGGAGACTTTGTATCGACTTCACAGACGTTAATAAAGCTTGTCCCAAAGACCCATTTCCCTTGCCGCGCATCGACCAGATTGTTGACTCCATGGCTGGATGTGATTTGCTTTCATTTCTTGATGCATATTCAGGATATCATCAGATCTTCATGGCAGAAGAGGATGAGGAGAAAACCACATTCATCACCCCATGTGGCACATACTGCTTTGTACGGATGCCTTTTGGGCTAAAGAATGCTGGTTCAACGTTTGCAAGAGTAGTCCATGGCGCTTTTGAGCCGCAAATGCACGTAAATGTAGAAGCTTACATGGATGACATAGTGGTCAAGAGCAAGGACAAAGCAACTCTGGTTCAAGATTTAGATGAGACCTTTGCAAATCTGCGCAAGATCAACCTCAAGCTCAACCCGAGAAGTGCGTGTTGAGTCCCTTCCGCAAGCTTCTCGGGTTCTTCGTCTCGGCGGGAATTGAAGCCAATCCCGACAAGATCAAGGCCATTGAGCAGATTGAAGCACCAAAGCGTCAAGGATGTACGAAGACTTGCGGTTGCGTGGCTGCTCTCAAAGAGGTTTATCTCTAGGTTCTGCTGAGGCGCCCTGCCATTTTTCAAGATTTTGAAAAAGGCAGGTCCAATGAAATGGACTCCCGAAGCGGAGGCTGCGCTGCAGGACTTAAAGAGGTACCTGTCCTCCACTCCAATACTTGTCGCACCTAGGCCACAAGAGAAGTTGCTGCTACATATAGCGGCAACCAATCAAGTGGTTAGTGCTGCGTTAGTAGCGGAAAGGGAGGCAGATGATGAGCCGGCAACTAAGGCAGATGCATCCAACGACAAGCAGGGGGCTTCACCAACGAGCTCTGGTCCCGACAAGGACGGATCTGCGCAGAATTGCGAGAAGATGCAGAAAAGGATGGTGCAGCGCCCGGTCTACTTTGTCAATTCCCTTCTGCAGGGGGCTAGGTCAAGGTACTCTGGTGTGCAGAAATTGCTTTTCGGCCTCCTCATGGCCTCGAGAAAGCTGCGCCATTACTTCCAAGCACATGAGATAACAGTCGTCACTCGCTTTCCGCTGAAGAGGATACTGCAAAATCCAGAAGCAACATGCAGGATTGTCGAATGGGCACTGGAACTGTCGAGCTTTGGCCTCAAGTTTGAAAGCACTTCAACTATCCAGAGCAGAGCACTGGCAGAGTTCATAGCAGAATGGACGCCAACGCAAGAGAAGAAATTCCGGAGACGAGCATCCCCGTCAAGGAGGCAAATAAAGAGTGGCAGATGTACTTTGACGGTGCCATCTCGCTGCAAGGCGCCGGTGCCGGCGTGCTGCTTATCGCACCCACCGGAGAGCACCTCAAGTACATAGTCCAAATGCACTTTCCCAAGGAGCAAGCAACAAATAATACTGCAGAGTATGAAGGTTTGCTTGCCGGTCTCAGGATTGCGGTAGACCTTGGGATCAAGAAGCTCATTGTTAGGGGTGACTCGCAACTTGTCGTCCGCCAAGTAAACAAAGATTATCAGAGTCCGCTGATGGAAGCCTACGTCGATGAAGTGAGAAAGCTAGAAGAGCACTTTGACGGCCTACAAATGGAACATGTTCCAAGAGCTCAGAATGATATTGCCGATGGCCTGTCAAAGTGCACCGCACTCAAGTTACCTGTGGAACCAGGGGTTTTTGTGCTCAAGCTGACTCAACCAACCGTAACACCACCAACTGGACAAAACAAGAAGAGGAAGTTGATCTCTGGCGACTATTTTCCGGCAGAGCTTCCCGAAGCTGCCACCGCGAAGGTCCCCAGCATCAACACCAAAAATGCTGAGGAGCAGTCTGCTCCGACAAGCCCTAGGGTTTGCTTCGTTGAAGCAGACGCTCCCGACAAGTTTTGCTCCGGCAAGCTTGTCCGGGAACATCAAGCTCCGGCTGAACCACAGGTTCTTGCCGTAGAAGATGATGTTCCCGCAACAACAGATGTGCCTTTAGTCCTTGTTGTCGAGCCGCAAGCTCCAGCACGGGCGCAGCAGATCGTCCATTTCCTTCAGACAGGAGAACTTCCCGAAGAGCAAGAAGAAGCGGAAAGAGTAGCCCGGCAGTCAAGTATGTACCAGTTTGTCGACAGCACGCTGTACAGAAGAAGACTCAACGGAGTGAAATTGAAGTCTATTCACCGGGAAGATGGATAGAAGCTGTTGGCAGAGATACACGGAGGCATATGTGGTCACCACATTGGCGCAAGAGCACTTGCCGCAAAGCTTTCCGGCAAGGTTTCTTCGGCCGACAGCCCTCCAGATGCAACTGCACAAGTAACCAGTGTGAAGCGTGCAGTTCCATTCCAAGCAGATACACCAGCCAGCTCAAGCTCTCCAGCGATCCCTTTATCCTGGCCATTTTCGATGCGGGGCTCGACATCCTCGGCCCCTTTCCCGAGATGTCGGGGCTTTGAGTACTTGTATGTTGCAATCGACAAGTTCACAAAGTGGCGGAAGTGGAAGCGATGAGGAAGGTGACAAGACAATCGTGATCAAGTTCTTGGTCAATTGTTTGCCGTGTTGGGATTCCTAACGGATCATCACCGACAACGGCACCCAATTCACGAGCCGCACCTTCATGCGAGACGTCCAAGATCTTGGCGCCAAGGTCTGTTTTGCTTCATTGCTCATCCGAGAAGCAGCGGTCAAGCGAGAGGGCAAATGCTGAAGTCTGCGAGGGCTCAAGACCAGAACTTTCGACGGGCTGCAAAAGTGCATAAGAAATGGATTGAGGAGCTGCGGTGGTTCTTTGGTCGATCAGACGACGCCAAATCGAGCCACCGCCGGACACCTTCGCTCTAGTCTATGGAGCAGAGGCAGTTCTCCCCACGGAACTCAGTATCGGGTCACCTCGAGTACTCGCTTATGATGAGCTTGAGCAAGAGCAGCTGCGACAAGATGACGCGCTGCTCCTTGAGGAGGACCGTCTTGAGTCTTTGTCACGAGCTGCTCGTTACCAAGAAGCTTTGCGCCGCTATCACAGCCGCAAAGTTAGTGCCGAAGCTTGAGGAAGGCGACCTTGTTCTTGGCGCGTTCAGTCCGCCAAGAATTCCAACAAGTTGGCCTTGAAGTGGGAAGGCCCCTATCGGGTGAAACGAGTCACTAGGCTGGGCGCTGTCATGCTTTGAGACCAAAGATGGCGTTCGGTGAGCAACTCCTGGAACATAGAGCATCTTCGTAAGTTTTACCCATAGAGGCGCGGTTGCGGAACCGTTCGGCAACCGCCTTTTGTACAAGTCTTGCCGATGTTGCATGTAATCCTTTGTACAAAGCCGGGCGCAGACCCCGTGCATCAGTAAAGCTCATGTGTTGCGCACAACTTGTCAATTTCATGCTTTCATCATTATTTTGCATGTGTTATCTGACATTTTGTGCAGCATCCACACCCGGTAAGCAATAACGAGCCACAAGGCTCCATAACTTTATTTTCTCTTATTTCTTCTCAAAGAAAGGAAGGTTCCCTCGCACACAAGTTAACCGGGGGGAAGGAGAAGATAATGGTGTGGGCCGCCAAGCGTCGCTCGAGGAAGTTTCACCTTACCGAGAAGCAAACAACAGAAAAGCTAAGTTGCCAAAGTTTGAGCAATCAGTTTTTAAATTTTTAAGTTATCTTCCTCGAACGATAGTACTTTGTATGGAAAACCTGTGCGCGGAGGAACCAACTCGTAGCTAGTTCGCGCCCTTACTTTGTTTCGAGTCCGCTCAACAACTTAAGTGGGCTGCAACTAGTTGCGACAAGGTCGCTTGTCGGAGGCGGCATCGCCAGCAGGCTGCTGATGTTCCGCACTCAGCGCTCGCGGAAAAGGTGCCCGCACCGACAAGTTCCCTAAAAGCGTAGGGCACAAACATACAAAGGAAGGAATCAAGTAAAGGAAATAACATTGCAATCGTTGCCTAAGATAGAGTATATTACAAAATAACTTGTCGCAGATCTAATAAATTGTTCTCCTAAACATGATCAGCAGCGAAAAGAGAAAGATAAATTTGGCGGCCTAGTCTACACGGTCGCCATCGACCCGCTTGATCTTGCCCACCCTGTCCACAATGGGTGCGACAAGGGCTTTGAGCGCCTCCACATCGGCATCTGGCGGCAAGGATCTGAGGACGCCGTCGAGGTTGAGGCCTGGATTGCGGAAGGCCACCTTCATCAACACCTTCTGGAGGGCTCCTGCGCAGATCTGGCGCGATTCCTCGGCCAGCTGCTTCGGGATCTCCTCCCGGAGTCGCTGGAGAGCCGTCACCACGCCCTTGAGGAACAGGCTGAGCTTGGCGCTGGGTTGGAGGCGCTCGTCGGAGGAGTACCCGAGATCCACCATCCCCAGCTCCATCAGCTCCTTGTCGATGGCGGCGGCGATATTCACAAGACCTTCAGTCCAGAGCTCCACATTCTCCCTGAAGGTGCTCTGGGCGGCAGTAGCATTCGCCAACAGCTCCTCATTGGCCTTGATCTTTTCCAGCAGACCCACCTCTCGCTCCTTGGCGCCGTCCAGCGTCTCCATCAGGGTGGTCAGCTTCAGCTCAAGATCCGCCTTGGAGTCCTTGGCGGCATCGAGCTCTTTGATCCTTTCAGCGAGACGGCCCTGCAACTCACCAAGAGTGTAGGCGTCCTTCTCGCGCTCGTGCTTCAGCGCAGCGACCTCCTCACCGCTCTACTGCAGACTGGCTTCCAGCTGCGTCACTTTTGTCTCCAACTCCTTCTTGGCGGCCTCGGCAGCTGCGGCAGCGTCTTTTGCTTCCTTGAGAGCTCCGCCAAGTGATTGCTCGCGCGCGGCAAGCTCTTCCTCATAGCTGTCAAGGTTGATCTTCCGCTCGCCATTTCGCCTTCTTCTTGCGAGATAGCTTCTCGCCGACAAGCCGTTGCTGCTCCTCGACCTCAGCCTTCTCAAGGATGAAGGCTGTGCGCTCTTCAAAGAAATCGCCCCGCTCTTCCTTTCGTCCGGAGAGCTTCTTGGTTGGCGCACCGGAGCTCTTCTGCGCGCTTCTCCATGTCTGCTCCCGCCCTCGCGACAAGCGCTTCCCGTGACTCCAGTTTGGCTTGTCGGGCGCGGTAGAGCGACAGCAGCTTCTTCAGCAGCTGCTCCTCCTCAGACTCGCCGCTGCTGCTGCTTGGCGTGTTAACCAGCGACAGCCCAGCGGAGGAGAGCAACTCTTCGTCGAAGATCTCTCCCTCGACCGACGCCCTGGAGCTCGACGCCCATGGGAGCTTGATGAAGACGCCGTCGCTGGCCTTCAGGTAGGCGCCGGGCTGGGGCTCTTCGGAGCCTGACGCTGCATTGGTGGCAGAGGGATCGGCGGTTGGTGTAGCGCATGGCGCTCCTGCGGCCTCGAAGTCGTCGACGATTGCTGCCCTCGCCAGCCTTTGCGGCGGCAGCCTTGGCGGCCTCTTCGCCGGCGGACCCATCGGCGCCAGCCTCTTCCTCCATGGTGGCGACGTCGTCAGTGTTGCCGCGCGTCCTCCTCGCCGACGACCTCAGTCTCCATCGGCTCTCCGGCAGATGGATCTGACGATCAGAAAAAGAAAGAACAGACAAGCAAATGTTCGAAAAGAAGAACAGAAGAAAAAGAATCCAAGGGAAATTGTCACGCAAAAGGTTTACCTGCGATGGGATCTGTGGCCGCGGTCTCCACCACCAGAGGATGCTTGGCGCTGCCCTTGTCGGAGAAACCTCCCTTGTCGGAGAAGCCTCCCTTGCCGGAGAGCGCTCCCTTGCCGGAGAATTCTCCCTTGGCGGCGTAGTTGAAGCAGACGGAATTTCAGGAGCGACTTCCAGGCCCTCCTGAAGAGGCTGCTCTGCTCCTACACAAATCAACAAGTCAGATATCGGCAAAGAAGGAGCACCCATGCACACCTAACCGTAATAAATAAACCAAATACTTACGCTGGGGGCTGTGCTGGGGGCTGCTCTGAGGAAGGGTTGCCGGGTCCGGCAAGGGGGTCTCAGACGCGCCTCCTGTCGCCACGGGGGGATCGTCTTCGATGACAACCACCGGGGTCTTGGCTCTCTTCGACGCTCTCTGGGCCAGCGTCCTGCGAAGGAAAGAGTTCAGAATGAAGCAAATCAGATACAAGACAAAGCAACCAGATTGAAGAAATACAAGCACAGCATAGAAGCTTACTCTTCTTCTTCTGCCTCGTCGGAGCTAAGCGCGGAGAGATCAAATTCCGGCTCACCTCCGGTGCGAAGAGGCGGAGGGGTAGGTTCTCTTGACCGCTTGGCGGGGGTGGCAGCGGTGGCCTGAGAGGATCCCGCCTCAGTTGTTGCTGCAGTGTGGGGCGCTCCCGCGGCAACAGTGCTTGCCGCGGTGGAGCGCGTCGCACGGCGCTGCGGCTGTTGGCCCGTCTGCCGCCCCGTCACTTCCCCGGCCTTGCGGAGACGCCTTCTTGGTGGGGCTGCGGGCTCCGCTCGCGGCAAGCTGCTTGAAGGCGTGGAGGAGGCGCCCTCGACAGGCTCGCTCGGCTCGACTTCGGGCTCGGCCCGCACCTCCTCGCCGGCAAGCTCTTCTCGATCGGCAAGGCTTGCCGCCTCCGCTGCCTCTGCCTCCTCCAAAGTGAACCCGAATTCGCCAGCGGCAGCAGCTGCTGCCGCCTCCTCCAGCCTGGTGGCGATGCGCTGCAGCTCGGCGTCGGTGGTGTCGCGGGTGAGCCACTTCTGCTCGTCGGGGCGGATCGGCACTTCTTCCAAGCTGTCGAAGAACTGCTGCACGACGTCATCGGCGGGCTCTTGCCACGTTGGAACGATTCCATGGGAATCACACAACGGCATCATCGCACGGATGCGGTCGAGCGAAGAGTTGTTGCATAAAGGAACGACTCCCGTTGGCAACATGAACCACTCGGGGTGATCGGCGTCATGCTTGAACAGCTCCAGCAGCATTGCATCCAGCTCCAAGACGGTGAAATTCCAGTTGAGGCCCGGGCGCAGCCTCATGATGTCCGCCGCATTTTGGAACTCCCAAGCAGGCCTCCTCCTCTCCTGCAAGGGAGCGATGCGGCGGCGAAGGAAATCTGCGCCAACGGCGCCTCTGATGAGTCCGGCATGCCCGAGGCGCAAGATCCGGTCACGGCAATCTTCAACCTAGCATCCTCCGCGCCAAGTTGCTCCAATCGTTGCCAAGACTATGGGAGTTTGGCGCCGGGCGGTGAAGGCTGCGGTTCTCCTCAACGATCCAACACCAATCGGCTCTCCACTCCTCCCACTTGCTGCGAAGCTCTCCTTCCGAGATAGGATTCTTTCTTGCCGATCCCGAGATCCAAGCAATCCCTCCGCAAGTGGCTCTCCTCTCTCTACGCGGGGCATGAAGAAGTGGCGGAAAAGGGCTACGTTTGGGTGGACTCCGACAAAGTTTTCGCAGAGGTGTGCGAAAACCGCCATGGTCAGGACAGCGTTGGGGGTGAAATCAAGGAGGCGAAACCCGTAGGTGTTCATGACGTCACAAAAGAACTCAGAAAAGGGCGGGCAGAGCCCGCAGTAGAAGAAGAGCGCGAAGAAGGGGTACCCGACAGAAACTAACTCTGATGCGGCGGCTGAGATTACCCTCGTGCGCGGATGCGCCCGCGTTTCCGTCGACCAGAAGAGGTAGTAGCCCTCCCTCAGCTCCTTTGCGTCGAGCCGCGGCAGGCAACCTCACTTCATCTCCGCTCCAGCTCATCCACCAACGTGTCGCCATGGGGCCATTCCAGGCGTGCGTGTCAAGAGGTTGTGCAGACAGCGGAGAGCAGCGGTAAGCGGCGCTAACAGGGGTGCCATCGTGGCAAGCGGTGGCGCCCCTGACGGTCCCTTTCTGCACTGTTTAGGCGACATGGACGGGCATTTAATGCTTTTGTCCCTTGCCATCAGAGTTAGGTAGAATACACTGTACAAAGTAGCTGTACCAACCGCAACTCATTTTTCCATTTTTACCCTTGTCTACGTTGCCACCTGTGGTGACCCCTTGAGCATATAAAAGGAGGCCCATGTGCAACGTAGAAGGGGTTCGGTTCGACTCATTCGAGACTACACACACTCAAGCTAGGTTTTGTAGCTCTCTGTGCTCCCTAGCAAGAACATAATACAACCAGACAAGCAGCAGTAGGAGTATTATCTCATCGGAGAGCTCCGAAGCTGGGTAAACTGCTCGTGTGCATCGCCTCGATCTGCTCTTCGTGCGATCTCCGCCCCCCTACCGAACCACAAGGGACTCGGTCTGCCGGTCCCATAGTTGTTCGTGGGTTACGATCAGCTTCCCCGACACTTGTGGGTCATCAATAGCCTTTTCTGGCGCTGTTGCCGTGGAGTGAAGCGCTCTTGGTAAGTGGAATTGGTAAGGAAAAATTATTACTACGTGCTGAAATTTATTGTCACTTGTTACTATGGAGAACCATCCTTTGAGGGGTTTGTTCGGGGTATCTTCACCTTGACCGGAACCACAATTAGTTGCCCCTCAACCTACTGCGCCTATTGAAAATATTGGTTATGAAATTCCTTCGGGTATGATAGAACAACTGCTAGCTAATCCTTATGCAGGAGATGGAGCTGAACATCCTGATATACGTGGATGAAATTCGTGGATTATTTAATCTTGCAGGTTTATCCGGAGATGAAACTAAGAAGAAGGTTTTACCTTTATCTTTGAAGGGAAAGGCACTGACATGGTATAGGCTATGCGATGGAATTGGATCTTGGAATTCGAATTGATTCCATCTAGTTCATCGTGATCGGAATTAGATATATAATTTTTTGCCTCATGAAGGAGAAAGTATCTCTCTAGCTTGGGGGAGGCTTAAGTCAATGTTATATTCATGCCCCAATCATGAGCTCTCGAGAGAAATCATTATTCAGAACTTTTATGCTCGGCTTTCTCGTGATGATCAATCCATGCTCGATACTTCTTGTACTGGTTCTTTTATGAAGAATACTATTGAATTCAGGGGGGATATTTTAGAAAGAATTAAATGCAACTCTAAAGATTGGGAACTCGACAAAGGTAAAGAGTCATGTATTAAGCTTGAGTTTGATTGTGTTAAATCTTTTATGAATACTGATGCTTTTCACAAGTTTAGCACTAAATATTGACTTGACTCTGATATAGTAGCCTCCTTTTGTGAATCATTTGCTACTCATGTTGATCTCCCTAAGGAGAAGTGGTTTAAATATCATCCCAAGAAATTAAAGAACCGGTAATAGCTAAAGATGAAACTATCATTTACAATGTTGATCCAGTTTGTGCCTACTACTTATATTGAAAAACCACCTTTCTCTGTTAGAATAAAGGAACATGCTAAGGTTTCAACTGTGGTTCGCAAAAGTAATATTAAAGCACCTAGACCCTCAGAACAACTCAAAGTAGAACCTATTGTTGCTAGGGTTAAAGATCTCTTGGTAGAAAATATTGATGGGCATCTTATTTACTTCTGTGATGAAGCTGATAGAATTGCCAAACCCGATGAAAAAAATAAACATAGACCTGTTGTTGGCATGCCCGTTGTTTCAGTTAAAATAGGAGATCATTGTTATAATGGTTCCTGTGACTTAGGTGCTAGTGTGAGTGATATTACTTTTGCCTTATAACAAGAAATTATGAATGACATAGCACCCGCTGAAATGACATAGATGTTACTATTAAACTTGCTAATAGAGACACCATCACACCACTTGGGATTGTTAGAGATGTTGAAGTCTTGTGTGGGAAAATAAAATATCCTACTGATTTTCTAGTTCTTGGTTCCCCACAAGATGACTTTTGTCCCATTATCTTTGGTAGTCCTTTCTTGAACACTGTCAATGCTACTATTGATTGTCATAAACAAACTGTCTGTGTCAGCTTTGGTGATGAGTCTCATGAATTTAATTCCTCTAAGTTTAGTAAACAACCCGTGATAAAGAATTACCTAGTAAGGATGAAATAATTGGTCTTGCTTCTATTGCCATGCCTCCTACTGATCCACTAGAACAATATTTGCTTGACCATGAAAATGATATGCACTTACATGAAAGAAATGAAGTAGATAAAATATTCTTTGAGCAACAACCTCTGCTTCAACACAATTTGTCTATTGAAACTCTAGGAGGTCCTCCTCCACCTAAAGGTGATTCTGTGTTTGAATTAAAACAATTGCCTGACACTTTGAAATATGCTTATCTTGATGAGAAAAATATATATCATGTTATTATTAGTGCTAACCTTTCAGAACTTAAAGAAGAAAGATCATTGAAAATTCTGAAGAAGCACCGAGCTGCTATTGGATATACTCTTGATGATCTTAAGGGCATTAGTCCCACTCTCTGTCAGCACAAGATTAATATGGAACCTGATGCTAAACCCGTTGTTGATCACCAATGGCGTTTGAATCCTAACATGAAAGAAGTGGTAAGAACTGTAATATTGAAACTTCTGGTAGAAGGTATAATCTATCCCATAGCTAATAGTAGATGGGTAAGTCCTGATCATTGTGTCCCTAAGAAGGGAGGTATTACTGTTGTTCCTAATGATAAAAATAAACTTAGTCCACAAAAAATTGTTACTGGCTATAGAATGGTAATTGATTTCAGAATATTAAATAAAGCAACTAGAAAAAATCATTACCCTTTGCCTTTTATTGATCAAATGCTAGAAAGACTATCTAAGCACACACAGTTTTGTTTTCTCGATGGATATTATGGTTTTTCTCAAATACTTGTTTCACAACCTGATCAAGAGAAAACCACCTTTACTTGTCCTTTTGGAACTTATGCCTATAGATGTATGCTTTTCGGCTTATGAAATGCACCTGCTACCTTTCAAAGATGTATGACTGCTATATTCTCTGATTTTTGTGAAAAGATTGTTGAGGTTTTCATGGATAATTTTTCCGTTTACGGAACTTCTTATGATGATTTCTTAAGAAACCTTGGTCGAGTTTTGCAAAGTTTTGAGCAAACTAATCTTGTCTTGAATTGGGAGAAGTGCCACTTATGGTTAATGAAGGTATTATCTTGGGGCATAAAATTTCTGAATGAGGTATTGAGGTGGATAAAGCTAAAGTTGATGCAATGCAATTGAGAAAATTCCATGTCCTAAGGATATTAAAGGTATTCGTGGTTTCCTTGGTCATGATGGTTTCTATAGGAGGTTTATTAAAGACTTCTCTAAAATATCTAGGCCTCTTACAAATCTTTTACAAAAGGATATTCCATTTTTTTACGATGATTGTGTAGAAGCCTTTGTAACACTTAAGAAAACCTTAACTTCTGCACCTATTGTTCAACCACCTGATTGGAACTTGCCTTTTGAACTTATGTGTGATGCTAGTGATTATGCTATTGGGGCTGGTCCAGGACAAAGAGTTGATAAGAAATTAAATGTTATTCATTATGCTAGTAAAATTCTAGATAGTGCTCAACGAAATTATGCTACTACTGAGAAAGAATTTTTAGTTGTTGTGTTTGCTTGTGATAAATTCAGATCTTACATTGTTGATTCCAAAGTAATTGTTCACACTGATCATGCTGCTATAAAATATCTTATGGAAAAGAAAGATGCTAAACCTAGACTCATTAGGTGGGTTCTCTTGCTACAAGAATTTGATTTACATATTACTGATAGAAAACGAGCTGAGAACCCTGTAGCTGATAACTTGTCTAGGTTAGAAAATATTCTTGATGACCCACTACCTATTGATGATAGCTTTCCTGATGAACAACTAGCTGCAATAAATGTTTCTCATAACACTCCTTGGTATGCTGACTATGCTAATTACATTGTTGCTAAATATATACCACCTAGTTTCACATACCAACAAAATAAAAAAAATCTTTTATGATTTAAGACATTACTTTTGGGATGACCCACATCTTTATAAAGAAGGAGTAGATGGTATTATTAGACATTGCGTACTTGAGCATGAACAAGAACAAATCCTATGGAAATGTCACTTCGAAGTTTATGGACGACATCATGCGGGAGATAGAACTACTCACAAGGTATTGCAATCTAGTTTTTATTGGCCTACTCTCATCAAGGATGCCTGTAAGTTTTCTTTATCTTGTGATGAATGTCAAAGAATTGGTAATATCGTTAACCGTCAGGAAATGCCTATGAATTATTCACTTGCTGTTGAACCATTGGATGTTTGGGGTTTTGATTATATGGGACATTTTCCTTCCTGATGCGGCTTGAACTATGTCGGTATTTCCCCAAAGAGGAAGGGATGATGCAGCATAGCTACGGTAGGTATTTTCCTCAGTTATGAAACCAAGGTATCAATCCAGTAGGATAACCAAGCAACACTATATAAATGGTACCGGCACACAAAGAACAAATACTTTCAACCCGACACGTATGAGGGGTTGTCAATCCCTCTTGCGGGTAACGGTGCCAGAAATTGGCGAGTTGTCGGAACAAAATTGTGATAGATTGGATAAATAGATCATGAATAAACGTGAAATAAAATATGCAAATAAAAATTGCAGCAAAGTATTTTTCGGTTTTGGGAATAATAGATATGAAAATAAAATCAAACAAAAATACATCTAAAAGGCAAATATGATAAAGAATGGACCCAGGGGGTGTAGATTTCACTAGTGGTCTCTCAAGAAATAGCACACGATGGGTAAACAAATTTCTATTGGACAATTGATAAAACCTCAAATAATTATGAGGATATCCACGCAATGATCCATATATAGGCATCACGTCAAGATTACTAGACCGACTCCTGCCTGCATCTACTACTAATACTCCACACATCGACCGCTATCCAGCATGCATCTAGTGTATTAAGTTCATGGAGAAACGGAGTAATGAAATAAGAACGATGACATGATGTAGACAAGATATATTCATGTAGGAATAGACCCCATCTTGTTATCCTTAATAGCAATGATCAATACATGTCTTGCTGCCCCTTCTGTCACTGGGAAAGAACACCGCACGATCGAACCCATCACAAAGTACCTCTTCCCATGGCAAGAAAAATCGATCTAGTTGGCCTAACTAAGCCAAAGATCTTAAGAATAAATACGAGGCTATACATAATCATGCATATAAGAGATCAAAACTCAAATAACTTTCATGGATCAATAGATCTGATCATAAACTCAAAGTTCATCGGATCCCAACAAACACACCGCAAAAAAGAGTTACATCAAATAGATCTCCAAGAGACCATTGTATTGAGAATCAAAAGAGAGAGAGGAAGCCATCTAGCTATTGCCTGCGGACCCATAGGTCTACAATGAACTACTCAGGCATCATCGGAGAGGCACCAATGAGTATGGTGAACCCGTCCGTGATGGTGTCTAGATTGGATCTCGTGGTTTTGGAACTTGCGAGACTCCCGTAGGGTTTCTGAAATATTTGTGTATTTATTGGGCAAAGATGCGGTGCGGGAGGCCACCGAGGTGGGCACAACCCACCAGGGTGCGCCTGGACCCCCAGGCGCGCCTAGGTGGGTTGTGCCCCCTCGGGGCACCCCTCCGGTACTTATTTGGCCCATGTTATTTCTTCTGGTCCATAAAAATTCTCCAAAACATTTCGTTGTGTTTGGACTCCGTTTGGTATTGATTTTTTGCGATTTAAAAAACAAGCAAAAAATAGCAACTGGCATTGGGCACTATGTCAATAGGTTAGTCGCAAAAAGTGATATGAAGTTGCTATAAAATGATTGTGAAACATCCAAGAATGATAATATAACAGCATGGAACAAGCAAAAATTATAGATATGTTGGAGACGTATCAGCATCCCCAAGCTTAATTCCTACTCGTCCTCGAGTAGGTAAATGATAAAAACAGAAGTTTTGATGTGGAATGCTGCCTAACATGTTCATCACTTATTCTTTTCTTTTGTAGGATGGACATATGGACTTTTATATGGCTCAAAGAAATAGTCTAGTTTTGACATGAAGCTTTCAATACTCAAGCATATCAACAAGCACCATGTCTTTCAAAATATCAACACTAAAGCAAGTTATCCCTAGCCCATCATGCTCAATCATTGATCCATTCATGAAACACACTCGCATATTAGCTTCATCCGATGCTCAAGAACAATCATAGTGCCCCTTAGTTGGTGCTTTATAAGAAAAGATGGAGACTCAAATAAAAATAAAAATTGCATAAAGTAAATAGAAAGGCCCTTCGCATAGCGAAGTAGCGATTTGTAGAGGTGCCAGAGCTCAAAGCTTAAATTGAGAGATAATTTTTTTTTGAGAGGCATACTTTTCCCGTCAATGAAAATGACCGAGTGATTCCCAACAGTTTCCATGCTAGATATATCATAGGCGGTTCCCAAACATAAAATAAAGTTTAATCCTTTTTCCACCATTCTTTCACATTCCACGGCTAGCCGTATCCACGGATACCGGTCATATCAACACTTTCCAAGGAATTTATTATTTGACAACATAAAGTAAATTTCTTTTTGATTTCGGGACTGGGCATCCCTATTACGGCCACACTCTCGTGCAATGACAAGTGAATAAACATTCATCTTGAGAATAACACATCTAGCATGGAAAATATTAGCCACCCCCTGCCGCTTCATGAGCGGTACGAGCACACAAAAAAGAAATTTATTTTGAAAATTAGAGATGGCACATACGAATTTTCTTAGAACGGCGTGGGAATACCGCATATAGGTAGGTATGGTGGACTCATATGACAAAACTGGGTTTAAAGATTTTAGATGCACAAGTAGTATTTCCACTTAGTACAACTGGAGCCTAGCAAATAGATTGAGAAGCAACCAACCAAGAAACGAAAAATCACATAAGCGAGCATTACGGATAACAAACACTAAACAATGCACCACAAGTAGGATGTAATTTCATTGCATAACTATTGACTTCCGTGCTTGCATAGGGAATCACAAACCTTAACACCAATATTCTTACTAAAGCATAATTACTCATCAACATGACTCACATATCACTATCATCATATCGCAAAACTATTAGAAAGAATCAAGTTTATTTTGTCTAATGATCTTCATGAAAGTTTTTATTATATCCCTCTTGAATATCTATCACTTTGGGACTAGTTTCATATGTTGCTTTTGATAAGCTCCAACAAATTTAAGTGAAGAACATGAGCATAAAAAATTTCTTCTCTCAAAATAATATAAGTGAAGTATGAGAGAATTTTTTCAAAAATTTACTAACTCTCAAATAAATCTAAGTGAAGCATGAGAGCATTTCTTCAAAAATATTAAAGCACATTGTGCTCAAAAAGATATAAGTGAAGCACTAGAGCAATTCCATAGCTCAAAAAAATTAAGTGAAGCATATAGAGTAATTCTAACGAATCATACAATATTTTTGTCTCTCTCAAATAGGTTTGTCCAACAAGGATATATGACACAAACTAAAAAGCAAAACAAGCAAAGACTCGTACAATACAAGACGCTCCAAGAAAAACTCGTGATATGTGACGAATAAAAATATAGCTCCAAGTAAAATACCGATGGTCGTTAGAAGAAAGAGGGGATGCCTTCCAGGCATCCCCGTGCTTAGTTGCTTATTTCTCTTTGGATAATAACTTGGGGTTGCATGGGGCATCCCTAAGCTTAGGCTCTTCTTACTCCTTATTGCTTCATCCATCGTGATCTCACCCAAAACTTGAAAACTTCAATCACACAAAACTCAACAAAACCTTCATGAGACCCATTAGTATAACAAAGCAAATCACCACTCTAAGTATTGTTGCAAACCCATTCATATTTTGTTTTTGCATTATATCTACTGTGTTCTAACTTTACCATGGCTTATACCCTCCAATACAAACCATAGATTCATCAAAATAAGCACACAACGTAAATAAAATAGAATCTGTCAACAACGGAACAATCTATAGCAATCTGAAAACTTCGTATACTTCTGTAACTCCAAAAATTCTAGAAAATTAGGACAACGTAGGCAGTTTGTATGTCAATCTTGTGTAAAAATTCAGAATTTTTTCATGCTTCTGTGATTTTAAACAGTTCTATTACTGGTGCACAAGGTTTCTGTTTTTCAACAAGATCAAATCAACTATCACCCAACATGATCCCAACGGCTTTACTTGGCACAAACACTAATTAAAACATGAAAAATACAATCATAATAGTAGCATAATTGTGCAACGCTCAAGAACAGAAAAAGGCAAAACTAAAATTTATTCATTGGGTTGCCTCCCAACAAGTGCTATCGTTTTATGCCCCTAGCTAGGCATAATGCATAGATTCAAGTATTGTCATCTTTGGTTCTAGATCCATAGGATGCCTTCATGATTAATTCATATGGTGGCCTAATTCTTATTCTAGGAAGTGTTCCATACCCATTCTTAGTGGAAATTGAAATTTGATATTCCCTTCTTTCATATCAATCATGGCACCTATAGTGCGTAAAAATGGTCTACCAAGTATGACAGGACAAGACGAATTGCAATCAATATCAAGAACAAAAAAATCTACGGGCACATAATTCCTATTTGCAATAATAAGAACATCATTAATTCTTCCCAAGGGCTTTTTAATAGTAGAATCCGCCAAGTGTATATTAAGAGAACAATCTTCGATGTCGGTAAGACCAAGCACATCACATAAAGATTTCGGAATTGTGGAAACACTAGCACCCAAATCACATAAAGCAGAACACTCATCATTTTTAGTCTTGACATTGATAGTAAGTTCCCATTCATCATGTAATTTTCTAGGAATTGAAATCTCTAATTCCAACTTTTCTTCTAAAGCTTTCATCATAGCATCTACGATATGTTTAGTAAAAGCTTTATTTTGTTCATAAGCATGGGGTGAATTTATCATGGATTGCAACAAAGAAATACAATAAATCAAAGAGCAATTATCATAATTAAAGTCTTTGTAATCCAAAAGAGTGGGCACATCACTAGTTAAAGTTTTGACCACTCCAAACCCACTTTTATCAATTTCTCAACAAGATTTTCACCCTCCAAATTATCTGGACGCCTTCTAGCTAAAGTTGACTATTCTTCAGTCCCTTCTTCATCAATATTAATTTTACTAAACAAAGGATCAATAGAATAAACACCAATCATTTTAAGATCTTCATCATTTTTATGAAAGCAATCACTAGAAAATGCTCTTTCTAAAAATTCTCTTTTAGCTCTAAGCATAGCGGTTCTTTTCTTAATTTCATCCATAGAAACATATAAAGCTTTAATAGATTCATCAACCTTGGGCACAAAATATTTCAACTTAAGATTTTCTATGTCGTGGGAAATTCTATCAATGCTTCTAGACATATCATCAATCTAACTCAATTTTTTTCTATCGTGAAAGCTTTTTGAGCATTAATAAATTATTTAATATTATTCTCAAGATTAGAGGTGTTCCTATTATTATATGATGAAGAACTACCATAGGAATTACCATAATTGTTAGAGGAATTTCCAGGAAAAGGCCTAGGATTAAAATTACCTCTATAAGCATTGTTATTAAAATTGTTTCGCGAGATAAAATTCACATCTACGGCATCACTATTTTGCTCAATGTTGGTGTACAAAAGTAGGGGCTCTCCTTTTGACCCCGTTACTTGTGCACGGGCAGTCAGAGCCGCGCGCCGCGGCCACACTTAGCAGGGCAGAGGAGGGAGGCCGGAGGAAAACCGAAGCACTGGACAAACAAGACAACACCAAGGCTGATACGTCCATTTTGCATCATGCTTTTATATCGATATTTATTGCATTATGGGCTGTTATTACACGTTATGTCACAATACTTATGCCTATTCTCTCTTATTTTACAAGGTTTACATAAGGAGGAGAATGCCGGCAGTGGAATTCAGAATGGAAAAGGAGCAAATATTAGAGACCTATTCTGCACAACTCCAAAAGTCCTAAAACTCCACGAAAGTCATTTTGGGAAATAATAAAAAATATCCAGCGGAAGAAGTTCACTAGAGGGGGCCCCACCTGGCCATGAGGGTGGGGGGCACGCCCTACCCCCCTGGGTGCGCCCCCTACCTCGTGGGCCCCCCGGTGGCCCTCCGATGCCCATCTTCTGCTATATGAGGTCTTTCGTCGAGGAAAAAAATCATAAGCAACCTTTCGGGACGAAACTCCGCCGCCACGAGGCGGAACCTTGGCGGAACCAATCTAGGGCTCCGGCAGCGCTGTTCTGCCGGGGACACTTCCCTCCGGGAGGGGGAATTCATCACCAACGTTATCACCAACGCTCCTCTCATCGGGAGAGGGCAATCTCCATCAACATCTTCACCAGCACCATCTCCTCTCAAAACCCTAGTTCATCTCTTGTATCCAATTCTTGTCTCCAAGTCCGGGATTGGTACTAGTAGGTTGCTAGTAGTGTTGATTACTCCTTGTAGTTGATGCTAGTTGGTTTATTTGGTGGAAGATCATATGTTCAGATCCTTTATGCATATTAATACCCCTCTGATTATGAACATGAATATGCTTTGTGAGTAGTTACGTTTGTTCCTGAGGACATGGGAGAAGTCTTGCTATTAGTAGTCATGTGAATTTGGTATTTGTTCGATATATTGATGACATGTGTGTTGTCTAGCCTCTAGTGGTGTTTTGTGAACGTCGACTACATAACACTTCACCATTATTTGGGCCTAGAGGAAGTCATTGGGAAGTAATAAGTAGATGATGGGTTGCTAGAGTGACAGAAGCTTAAACCCTAGTTTATGCGTTGCTTCGTAAGGGGCTGATTTGGATCCATATGTTTCATGCTATGGTTAGGTTTACCTTAATAATTTTGTTGTAGTTGCGGATGCTTGCAATAGAGGTCAATCATAAGTGGGATGCTTGTTCATATAAGAATAGCACCCAAGCACCGGTCCACCCACATATCAAATTATTAAAGTACCGAACGCGAATCATATGAAAGTGATCAAAACTAGCTTGACGATATTCCCATGTGTCCTCGGGAGCGCTTTTCCTATTATAAGAGTTTGTCCAGGCTTGTCCTTTGCTACAAAAAGGATTGGGCCACCTTAATGCACTTTATTTACTTTTTTTACTTGTTGCTCGTTACAAATTATCCTATCACAAAACTATCTGTTACCACTTATTTCAGTATTTGCAGAGAATACCTTGCTGAAAACTGCTTATCGTTTCCTTCTGCTCCTCGTTGGGTTCGACACTCTTACTTATCGAAAGGACTATTATAGATCGCCTATACTTGTGGGTCATCAAGACTCTTTTCTGGCGCCGTTGCCGGGGAGTGAAGCGCCTTTGGTAGGTGGAATTTGGTAAGGAAAATTTTATATAGTGTGCTGAAATTTACTGTCACTTGTTACTATGGAAAGTAATCCTCTGAGGGGCTTGTTCGGGGTATCTTCACCCCGACCAGTAGAGCAAAGAGTTGCTCCTCAACCTAATGAACCTACTGAAAATGAATATGAAAATGTTCCCTTTGAATTTCCTTCGGGTATGATGGAAAAACTGCTAGCTAATCCTTTTGTAGGAGACGAAACAAAGCATCCTGATGAGCACCTAATATATGTGGATGAAGTTTGTGGAATATTTAAGCTTGCAGGTATACCCGATGATGTTGTTAAGAAGAAGGTCTTCCCTTTATCTTCGAAGGGAGATGCATTGACATGGTATAGGCTATGTGATGATACGAGATCATGGAACTATAGAAGATTGAAACTGGAATTTCATCAAAAGTATTATCCTATGCATCTTGTTCATCGTGATCGCAATTATATATATATTTTTTGGCCTTGCAAAGGAGAAAGCATCGCTCAAGCTTGGGGGAGGCTTAAACAATGTTGTATTCATGCCCCAATCATGAGCTCCCAAGAGAAACAATTATTCAAAATCTTTATGCTCAGCTTTCTGAAAACAATCGCACCACATGCTCGATACTTCTTGTGCTGGCTCTTTTATGATGAAGAATATTGAATTTAAATGGGATTTATTGGATATAATTAAACGCAACTCTGAAGATTGGGATCTCGATGAAGGTAAGGAGTCAGGTATGACACCTAAGTTTGATTGTGTTAAATCTTTTATGGATACCGATATTTTCCGTAAGTTTAGCACTAAATATGGACTTGACTCCGAAATAGTAGCTTCTTTCTGTGAATCTTTTGCTACTTATGTTGATCTCCCTAAGGAGAAATGGTTTAAATATCATCCTCCCGTATAAGTAAAAGTAGATGCACCTATTAAAGTTGAAGAAAAGATTGTCACTTATAATGATCCTATTGTTCCTACTTCTTATGTTGAGAAACCACCCTTCCCTGTTAGAATAAAGGATCACGCTAAAGCTTCAACTGTTGTTCGTAAAAGTAATATTAGAACTTATACACCTCCTAAGCAAGTTAAAGTAGAACCTAATATTGCTATTGTTAAAGATCTATTGGCTGATAATATTGATGGGCATGTTATTCAATTCTGTGGTGAAACTGCTAGAATTGCTAAACCTGGCGCTAAAGATAAACATAGACCTGTGGTAGGCGTGCCTGTTATTTCTGTTAAAATAGGAGATCATTGTTATAATGGCTTATGTGATATGGGTGCTAGTGCTAGTGTTATACCTTATACTTTGTATGAAGAAATTAAGCATGAAATTGCACCTGCTGAGATAGAAGGTATTGATGTTACAATTAAACTTGCCAATAGAGATACTATATCAGTTCTGGGAATTGTTAGAGATGTTGAAGTCTTGTGTGGGAAAACTAAATATCCTACTGATTTTCTTGTTCTTAGTTCCCCACAAGATAGCTTTTGTCCCATTATATTTGGTAGACCCTTCTTGAATACTGTCAATGCTAAGATAAATTCCGAAAAGAATGTTGTTACTGTTGGCTTGGATGATATGATTCATGATTTTAATTTCTCTAAATTTAGTAAACAACACCGTGAAGAAGAATTTCCTAGTAAGGATGAAATTATTGGTCTTGCTTCTAATGCCGTACCTCCTAGTGATCCTCTAGAACATTATTTGCTAGACCATGAAAATGATATGTTTATGAATGAAAGAAGGGAAATAGATGAAGTATTCTTTAAACAGGAACCTATTCTGAAACATAATTTTCCTGTTGAAATCCTAGGGGATCCTCCTCCACCCAAGGGTGATCCCGTGTTTGAGCTTAAACGATTGCCTGATAATCTTAAATATGCTTATCTTGATGAAAAGAAAATATATCGTGTTATTATTAGTGCTAACCTTTCAGAGCATGAAGAAGAGAGATTATAGAAAACTCTGAAGAAGCACCGTGCTGCTATTGGATATACTCTTGATGATCTTAAGGGCATTAGTCCCACTCTATGTCAACACAAAATAAATTTGGAAGAAGATGCCAAACCGGTTCGTGATCATCAACGACGGCTGAATCCTAAGATGAAGGAAGTGGTAAGGAAATAAATACTAAAGCTTCTGGAGGCAGGCATAATTTATCCCCTTGCTGATAGTCAGTGGGTAAGTCCTGTTCATTGTGTCCCTAAGAAGGGAGGTGTTACTGTCGTTCCTAATGATAAAGATGAATTGATTCCACAAAGAATTATTACAGGTTATAGGATGGTAATTGATTTCCGCAAATTAAATAAAGCTACTAAGAAAGATCATTACCCCTTACCTTTTATTGATCAAATGCTAGAAAGATTATGCAAACATACACATTATTGCTTTCTAGATGGTTATTCTGGTTTCCCTCAAATACCTGTGTCGGCTAAAGATCAATCAAAGACTACTTTTACATGCCCTTTTGGTACTTTTGCTTATAGACGTATGCCTTTTGGTTTATGTAATGCACCTACTACCTTTCAAAGATGCATGATGGGTATATTCTCTGACTTTCATGAAAAGATTTGTGAGGTTTTCATGGACGACTTTTCCGTCTATGGATCCTCTTTTGATTATTGCTTGAGCAATCTTGATTGAGTTTTGCAGAGATGTGAAGAAACTAATCTTATCTTGAATTGGGAGAAGTGCCACTTTATGGTTAATGAAGGTATTGTCTTGGGGCATAAAGTTTCTGAAAGAGGTATTGAAGTTGATAAAGCTAAGGTTGATGCTATTGAAAAGATGCCATGTCCCAAGGACATCAAAGGTATAAGAAGTTTCCTTGGTTACGCTGGATTTTATAGGAGGTTCATTAAGGACTTCTCAAAATTTTCTCGGCCTCTGACTAATTTATTACAAAAAGATATACCATTTGTCTTTGATGATGATTGTGTAGAAGCATTTGAAATACTTAAGAAAGCATTGATCTCTGCACCTATTGTTCAGCCACCAGATTGGAATTTACCCTTTGAAATTATGTGTGATGCTAGTGATTATGCTGTAGGTGCTGTTCTAGGAAAAAGAGTCGATAAGAAATTAAATGTTATCCATTATGCTAGTAAGACTCTAGACAATGCTCAAGGAAATTATGCTACTATTGAAAAGGAATTCTTAGCAGTTGTATTTGCTTGTGATAAGTTCAGACCTTATATTGTTGATTCGAAAGTAACTATTCACACTGATCATGCTGCTATTAAATATCTGATGGAAAAGAAAGATGCTAAACCTAGACTTATTAGATGGTTTCTCTTGCTACAAGAATTTGATTTGCATATTAATGATAGAAAGGGAGCTGAGAACCCCGTTGCAGACAACTTGTCTAGGTTAGAAAATGTTCTTGATGACCCACTACCTATTGATGATAGCTTTCCTGATGAGCAATTAAATGTCATAAATACTTCTCATAGTACTCCATGGTATGCTGATTATGCTAATTACATTGTTGCTAAATTCATACCACCTAGTTTCACATACCAGCAAAAGAAAAAAAAATTCTATGATTTGAGACATTACTTTTGGGATGACCCACATCTTTATAAAGGAGTAGATGGTGTTATAAGACGTTGTGTACCTGAGCATGAACAGGACCAGATCCTATGCAATTGTCACTCCGAAGCTTATGGAGGACACCACGCTGGAGATAGAAATGCACATAAGGTATTGCAATCTGGTTTTTATTGGCCTACTCTCTTCAAGGATGCCCGTAAGTTTTTCTTATCTTGTGATGAATGTCAAAGAATCGGTAATATTAGTAGACGTCAAGAAATGCCTATGAATTATTCACTTGTTATTGAACCATTTGACGTTTGGGGCTTTGATTATATGGGACCTTTTCCTGCATCTAATGGATATACACATATTTTAGTTGTTGTTGATTACGTTACTAAGTGGGTAGAAGCTATTCCAACTAGTAGTGCTGATCATAACACCTCTATTAAAATGCTTAAAGAAGTTATTTTTCCGAGGTTTGGAGTTCCTAGATATTTAATGACTGATGGTGGTCACATTTTATTCATGGTGCTTTCCGTAAAATGCTTGATAAATATGATGTTAATCATAGAATTGCATCCCCTTATCACCCACAGTCTAGTGGTCAAGTAGAACTGAGTAATAGAGAGCTCAAATTAATCTTGCAAAAGACTGTCAATAGTTCTAGAAAGAATTGGTCCAAGAAACTGGATGATGCATTATGGGCCTATAGAACGGCATATAAAAATCCTATGGGTATGTCTCCGTATAAAATGGTTTATGGAAAGGCATGTCACTTACCTCGCGAACTAGAGCATAAGGCTTATTGGGCCATTAAAGAGCTCAACTATGATTTCAAACTTGCCGGTGAGAAGAGGTTATTTGATATTAGCTCACTTGATGAATGGAGAACCCAAGCTTATGAAATGCCAAGTTGTTTAAAGAAAAAGTTAAAAGATGGCATGACAAAGGATACAAAAGTGTGAGTTTAATGTAGGTGACTATGTATTGCTATAAAACTCTCGTTTAAGATTTTTTACAGGAAAACTTCTCTCTAAATGGGAAGGCCCCTACGTTATCGAGGAGGTCTATCGTTCCGGTGCCATAAAAATCAATAATTTCGAAGGCACAAATCCGAAGGTGGTAAACGGTCAAAGAATCAAACACTATATCTCAGGTAATCCTATAAATGTTGAAACCAATGCTATTGAAACCGTAACATGGAGGAATACATAAGGACACTTTCGGAACGTTTAGACTCGAAAGGAATAGGTATGTGGTACGGTAAGTAAACCGACTCCAAAACAATTTTTAAGGCAATATTTCTCCGTTTTGGAATATTTAGAAAAATAGAAAAATAAGTAGTAGTCCGGGAAGGACACGAGGTCCCCACTAGGGTGGAGGGCGCGCCCTACCCCCTGGGCGCGCCCCCCTACCTCGTGGGCACCTCGTGTGCCTTCTGTACTCCGTTTTCTTGCACGATACGTATTTTGGTCGGTAAAAATTCATTATATATTCTCCCGAAGGTTTTGACCACCGTATCACACAAATATCCTCTGTTTTTGTTTCGAGATGTTGCTGCTGCAGATTAGAGCAAGATGTCTTCTCAAGAGTCAGTCGGGGAGAGCCGGGTATCTAATCTGGCACCGGAACCAAGGGCAAACAGCGAAGCTGACCCCTTTGGGCCAGCAACGGAGGAGGAGATGGAGGCTGACTTGATGAGAGTAGATGCCATGGAGGATCAAGAAGTTACTTCTTGCTTCCGAGCTGGGTTCACGATGGGGGAACTATTGAGCTCAGCTATTCCAAACTAGGTTATCCCTTCCAATGTTAGATTTCTTTCTTATGAAAATATGAAGAGGAGTGTCACTTTTTCTCCCGCGGCTATGCAACACCCTTGGGTGCAAGGAGCCTTAGCAGTTACAGGAAAGCTTCGCAAGGAAATAATGGACCTCAAGTAGCATAAGCTTGAGGAGGGGAATTGTATCCTAAAGGGCATCATCACCAAGAACGTTTCACCAACCCCGAAGAAGGAGATATAATCACATGGGTATGGGCACTCCCCTTGGCAACTGCCAAGCTTGGGGGAGATGCCCCGATATCGTATCACAACCACATCTCCTATCTTTACCATTTTTCTTAGTTCGATCCTATTAGTAGTGTCTTGATCTAGTAGAATAAAGTTTATGGCATGATCTAGTTTTGAGTTTTACTTTATGATCTCTCTATGTAATCGAGTCCGTGAGCTATATAATAAAGATTGGTGTTGAGTCAAGGGCTTGATTATTTTGCCATGATCTTGAGTGAATAAAAGAAAGAAAAAATAAAATAATAAAAAGAAACAAAGAGTTCATATTGATCTTATTGAGAGTAATGACTTCACATAGAAAGGGTATGATGATTGAAAGTTGTTGGGAGTTGGCAAACATAGTTTTGGTCATCGTTGCAATTAATAGGAAGTAATAAGGAAAGAGAGGTTTCACATATAGATATACTATTATTGACATCTTTTATGATTGTGAGCACTCATTAAAATATGACATGCTAAAGAGTTGATGTTGGACAAGGAAGACAACGTAATGGGTTATGTTTTCTTATATCTGAGATAAAGTATATTGTCATGGATCTTCCAACATGTTGAGCTTGCCTTTCCCCCTCGTGCTAGACAAATTCTCAGCACCAAGTAGAGATACTACTTGTGCTTCCAAAAACCCTTAAACCAGTTTTGCCATGAGAGTCCACCATATCTACCTATGGATTGAGTAAGATCCTTCAAGTAAGTTGTCATTGGTGCAAAGCAATAAAAATTGCTCTCTAAATATGTATGATTGATTGGTGTGGGGAAATAAGCTTTATACAATCTTGTGATGTGGAAGAAATAAAAGCGACTGACTACATAATAAAGGTTCATATCACAAGTGGCAATATAAAGTGACGTTCTTTCGCATTAAGATTTTGTGCATCCAACCATAAAAGCGCATGGCAACCTCTGCTTCCCTCTGCGAAGGGCCTATCTTTTATCATTATCTTCTACCTTATTCAAGAGTCATGGTGATCTTCACCTTTCCTTTTTAAATTTTATCCTTTGGCAAGCACAGTGTGTTGGAAAGATCCTGATTGATATATCTAATTAGATGTAGGGTGCATGAGTTATTATTGTTGACATTACCCTTGAGGTAAAAGGTTGGGAGGCGAAACTATAAGCCCCTATCTTTCTCTGTGTCCGATTAAAATTCCGTAACCACAAGTATCGCGTGAGTGTTAGCTATTATGAAGGACTAAATGATAGTTGAGTATGAGGACTTGCTATTAAGCTCTGACATAGACTCTTTCTGATGTTATGATAAATTGCAATTGCTTCAATGACTGAGACTATAGTTTGTTTGTTCTCAATAAAGTTTATGATTCGTACTCTGCATTGTGAATGGATTATTACTTGAATATAAGCAATCATATGACATTTCCTATATATGTTGTTGTTATGAGAATAATGATGATGCCTTCATGTCCGTATTTTGTTTTTATCGACGCCTCTGCCTCTAAACATGGGGACATATTTATTGTTATCGGCTTTCGCTTGAGGACAAGCGAGGTCTAAGCTTGGGGGAGTTGATACGTCCACTTTGCATCACGCTTTTATATCGATATTTATTGCATTATGGGCTGTTATTACACGTTATGTCACAATACTTATGCCTATTCTCTCTTATTTTACAAGGTTTACATAAGGAGGGAGAATGCCGGTAGCTGGAATTCTGGGCTGGAAAAGGAGCAAATATTAGAGACCTATTATGCACAACTCCAAAAGTCCTGAAACTCCACGAAAGTCATTTTGGGAAATAATGAAAAATATCCAGCGAAGAAGTTCACGGAGGGGCCCCACACTGCCACGAGGGTGGGGCGCGCCCCTACCCCTGGCGCGCCCCTACCTCGTGGGCCCCCTTGTGGCCCTCCGATGCCCATCTTCTGCTATATGAGGTCTTTGGTCGAGGAAAAAATCATAAGAAACCTTTCGGGACGAAACTCCGCCGCCACGAGGCGGAACCTTGGCGGAACCAATCTAGGGCTCCGGCAGAGCTGTTCTGCCGGGGACACTTCCCTCCGGAAGGGGGAATTCATCACCAACATCATCACCAACGCTCCTCTCATCGGGAGAGGGCAATCTCCATCAACATCTTCACCAGCACCATCTCCTCTCAAAACCCTAGTTCATCTCTTGTATCCAATTCTTGTCTCCAAGTCCGGGATTGGTACTAGTAGGTTGCTAGTAGTGTTGATTACTCCTTGTAGTTGATGCTAGTTGGTTTATTTGGTGGAAGATCATATGTTCAGATCCTTTATGCATATTAATACCCCTCTGATTATGAACATGAATATGCTTCGTGAGTAGTTACGTTTGTTCCTGAGGACATGGGAGAAGTCTTGCTATTAGTAGTCATGTGAATTTGGTATTCGTTCGATATTTGGATGAGATGTATGTTGTCTAGCCTCTAGTAGTGTTATGTGAACGTCGACTAAATAACACTTCACCATTATTTGGGCCTGGAGGAAGGCATTGGGAAGTAATAAGTAGATGATGGGTTGCTAGAGTGAAAGAAGCTTAAACCCTAGTTTATGTGTTGCTTCGTAAGGGGCTGATTTGGATCCATATGTTTCATGCTATGGTTAGGTTTACCTTAATACTTTTGTTGTAGTTGCGGATGCTTGCAATAGAGGTTAATCATAAGTGGGATGCTTGTTCAAGTAAAAACAGCACCCAAGCACCGGTCCACCCACATATCAAATTATTAAAGTACCGAACGTGAATCATATGAACGTGATGAAAACTAGCTTGACGATATTCCCATGTGTCCTCGAGAGCGCTTTTCCTATTATAAGACTTTCTCCAGGCTTGTCCTTTGCTACAAAAAGGATTGGGCCACCTTGCTGCACTTTATTTACTTTTGTTACTTGTTGCTCGTTCCAAATTATCCTATCACAAAACTATCTGTTACCACTTATTTCAGTATTTGCAGAGAATACCTTGCTGAAAACCGCTTATCATTTCCTTCTGCTCCTCGTTGGGTTCGACACTCTTACTTATCGAAAGGACTACGATAGATCCCCTATACTTCTGGGTCATCAAAGGCCAAGAAGCACTAAAGAGAAGAGAGGCGAGGTGGACTCCCCCCGGCAAGACCGTTGCCGGGGCAGCCTCCGCGGCCCCGGCAAGAGCCTTGCCGGGGCAACTTGCGCAGCGCCAGCAGAGCAAGCCACCCTTGAGCCCAAGGGTTCCGAACATCGTCAACAAATACATTGGAACCAGGGCTCGGGAGGCGCCTCTGCGGTGGCATGAAGATCTTTGTCAAGATCATAAACACATGAGATCAGATGAGGACCCAAAGACGACGACCCTCGGCGGGATTCCAGCCGAGGGAATCCACTAGACCCCCGGCAAGGTCCTTGCCGGGGACGACCACGACACCACGGCAAGGCCCTTGCCGAGGACACCAGCGGGGCCGCAGCCAGGCCCACATCTGCCAAGATACCACCGCTGTTCCCATGCAGCTGCTAGCTCACCCAGCTGGGCAGGCACCTGCGTGGCGACGAGCGGCCCCTACACTGACCCAGCAAGCACCTGCGTGGTGGCATGCAGATCTTCGTGAAGACCCTTCCACCGCTCCACCTCAGCTGCATGCCTGCCTACATGGCACCGCACGCATCGCTGGCCCGGGCGCGTGTCGAAGCAAGGTGGGGCGGCGACGGACGGGACGGGCCTCGTTCCCGTCCCTGATAAAGCAAGGGGACACCTAAGCGATGCATTAAATGCGTCTTGTCCCGTAATGCCGAGCGATAAGCTCGCGCACTGTACACCTTTCCACCTCCTGTGTGCCACCATGGCGACCCCCTTTTTCCTATAAAAGGAGGCCCGAGGCGACTAGGAGAAGGATTCGGCTCTTTGGAACTACGCAGCCACAGTAGCTAGTTCGAGAGCTCAAGAACACTCTGAAATACACACCAAAGTAGGACTAGGGTATTACGCATCCTCGCAGCCCAAACCTGGGTGAACGATCTTTGTGGTAGCTCCTAAACCTGCTCTTCTCACAACCCCGCGCCCGCCAACCGTAGAAGGGATTCCAGTGATCCCATAGGTGTCGTTTTCGCCGGCACTCTATAAAATTGGACAAAGGCACATCATTAATATCAATAGGATCATTTTTATTACCAAGAAATTTCATAAGAGCATCAAATTTTTCACTCAAAGTAGAAATTTCTTCAATAGAATTAACCTTCTTAGTAGTAGGTACTCTTTCAGTATGCCATTATGAATAATTAGCCATAATATTATCAAGCAATTTAGTAGCTTCACCCAAAGTAATTTTCATAAAAGTACCACCCGTGGCGGAATCTAAAAGATATCTAGAAACAAAATTCAATCCCGCATAAAAAATATTATGATCATCCAAAGATTTAAACCATGAGTAGGACAATTTCTTGGCATCAATTTCATTCTTTCCCAATATTGCGCAACATGTACATGCTCAGGTTGCTTAAAATTCATGATTTGTGTCCTAATTAAGGGAAATAATTCTCGCGGGCGGAAAATACTTAGTAATAAAAGCATCTTTGCACTTATCCCAAGAATTGATACTATTGCGAGGCAAAGAGGAAAACCAAATTTTTGCACGATCTTGCAAAGAAAACGGAAATAATTTCAACTTCACAATATCATTGTCCACATCTTTTTTCTTTTGCTTATCGCATAATTCTACGAATGTGTTTAGGTGGTACGCGGCATCCTCATTAGGAGTACCGGAAAATTGATCTTTCATGACAAGATTCAACAAAGCGGCATTAATATCACAAGACTCCGCACTAGTGGCGGGAGAAGCAATCAGAGTGCTAATAAGATCATTATTATTGGTGTTGGAAAAATCACACAACTTGGTATTTTTTCTTGAGACATCGTGACCATGCAAACAAGATTGCACACAAAAATAGATCTGATGAGAAAACGGCGAGTGAAAAAGGGGCGAATAAAACAGTAAATTTTTGTGAAGTGGGGGAGATGAAAACGAGAGGCAAATGGCAAATAATTTAAATTGCAAGGAGATGGGATTTGTGATTAGGAACCTGATAGATGTTAATGATGTCTCCCCGGCAACGGTGCCAGAAATTCCTTTTGATGCGGCTCGAACTACGTCGGTATTTCCCCAAAGAGGAAGGGATGATGCATCACGGCTACGGTAGGTATTTCCCTCAGTTATAAAACCAAGGTATCAATCTAGTAGGAGAACCAAGCAACACTACGTAAACGGTACCGCACACAAAGAACAAATACTTGCAACCCAACGCGTATGAGGGGTTGTCAATCCCTCTTGCGGGTAACGGTGCCAGAAATTGGCGAGTTGTCGGAATAAAATTGTGATAGATTGGATAAATAGATCTCGAATAAACGTGAAATAAAATATGCAAATAAAAAGTGCAGCAAAGTATTTTTGGGTTTTGAGAATAATAGATATGAAAATAAAAGCAAATACAAAAACATCTCAAAGGCAAATATGATAAAGAATAGACCCAGGGGGCGTAGATTTCACTAGTGGTCTCTCAAGAAATAGCACACGATGGGTAAACAAATTTCTATTGGACAATTGATAAAACCTCAAATAATTATGAGGATATCCACGCAATGATCCATATATAGGCATCACGTCAAGATTACTAGACCGACTCCTGCCTGCATCTACTACTATTACTCCACACATCAACCGCTATCCAGCATGCATCTAGTGTATTAAGTTCATGGAGAAACGGAGTAATGAAATAAGAACGATGACATGATGTAGAAAAGATCTATTCATGTAGGAATAGACCCCATCTTGTTATCCTTAATAGCAACGATCAATACGTGTCTTGTTGCCCCTTCTGTCACTCGGAAAGAACACCGCACGATCGAACCCATCACAAAGCACCTCTTCCCATGGCAAGAAAAAATCGATCTAGTTGGCCTAACTGAACCAAAGATTCTAAGAATAAATACGAGGCTATAAATAATCATGCATATAAGAGATCAAAACTCAAATAACTTTCATGGATAAATAGATCTGATCATAAACTCAAAGTTCATCAGATCCCAACATACACACCGCAAAAAAAAGAGTTACATCGAATAGATCTCCAAGAGACCATTTTATTGAGAATCAAAAGAGAGAGAGAGAGGAAGCCATCTAGCTATTGACTGCGGACCCGTAGGTCTACAATGAACTACTCACCGATCATCGCAGATGCACCAATGAGGATGGTGAACCCCTCTATGATGGTGTCTAGATTGGATCTCTTGGTTCTGGAACTTGCGGCGGCTGGAATTGTGTTTCGTCGACTCCCCAAGGGTTTCTAGAATATTTGGGTATTTATAGGGCAAAGAGGCGGTGCGGGAGGCCATCGAGGTGGGCACAACCCACCAGCGCGCGCTTGGGGCCCTAGGCGCGCCCGAGTGGGTTGTGCCCCCCTCAGGGCACCCCTCTGGTACTTTTTTGGCCCATGTTGTTTCTTCTGGTCCATAAGAATTCTCCAAAAAGTCTCGCCTAGTTTGGACACCGTTTGGTATTGATTTTCTGCGATGTAAAAATAAACAAAAACAGCAACTGGCACTGGGCACTACGTCAATAGGTTAGTCCCAAAAAATGATATAAACTTGCTATAAAATGATTGTAAAACATCCAAGAATGATAATATAACAACATGGAACAATAAAAAATTATAGATACGTTGGAGATTATGGGTATACTTATATTTTGGTTGTTGTTGATTATGTTACTAAGTGCGTAGAAGCTATTCCAACTAGTAGTGTTGATCACAACACTTCCATTAAAATGCTTAAAGAATTTATTTTCCCAAGGTTTGGAGTCCCTAGATATTTAATGACTGATGGTGGTTCACACTTTATGAAGGAAATATGCCCTAGAGGCAATAATAAAGTTGTTATTTATATTTCCTTATATCACAATAAATGTTTATTATTCATGCTAGAATTGTATTAACCGGAAACTTAGTACATGTGTGAATACATAGACAAACAGAGTGTCCCTAGTATGCCTCTACTAGACTTGCTCGTTAATTAAAGATGGTTAAGTTTCCTAGCCATAGACATGTGTTGTCATTTGATGAACGGGATCACATCATTAGAGAATGATGTGATGGGCAAGACCCATCCGTTAGCTTAGCATTATGATCGTTTAGTTTATTGATATTGCTTTCATCATGACTTATACATGTTCCTATGACTATGAGATTATGCAACTCCCAAATACTGGAGGAACACTTAGTGTGCTATCAAACATCACAACGTAACTGGGAGATTATAAAGATGCTCTACATGTGTCTCCCATGGTGTTTGTTGAGTTGGCATAGATCAAGATTAGGATTTGTCACTCCGTATATCAAAGAGGTATCTCTGGGCCCTCTCGGTAATGCACATTACTATAAGCCTTGCAAGCAATGTGACTAATGAGTTAGTTGCAGGATAATGCATTATGGAACGAGTAAAGAGACTTGTCGGTAACGAGATTGAACTAGGTATGGTGATACCGACGATCGAATCTCGGGCAAGTAACATACCGATGACAAAGGGAACAGCGTATGTTGTTATGCGGTTTGACCGATAAAGATCTTCGTAGAATATGTAGGAACCAATATGAGCATCCAGGTTCCGCTATTGGTTATTGACCGGAGATGTGTCTTGGTCATGTCTACATAGTTCTTGAACCCGTAGGGTCCGTACGCTTAAAGTTCGATGACGATTTGTATTGTGAGTTTATGTGATTTGATGACTGAAGGTTGTTCAGAGTCTCGGATAAGATCACGGACGTGACGAGGAGTCTCGAAATGGTCGATACATAAAGATTCATATATTGGTAGGTTATATTCGAACACCGGAATGGTTCGGGTCGTTTCGGATAAGTTTCGGAGTACGGGGGGTTACCGGAATCCCCCGGGGAGCTATTGGGCCTCATGGGCCTTAGTGGAGAAGGGAGAGGGCCAGCCAGGAGGTGGCGTGCCCCCTTGCCCCAATCCGAATTGGACAAGGGGTGGGGGCGGCCTCCCTCCTTCCTTCTCTCCTCCTCCTCCTCCTTCCCCCCTTCTCCCACTTGGAATAGGAAAGGGGGCGAATCCTACTAGGTTTGGAGTCCTAGTAGGACTCCCCCCCATGGCGCGCCTCCCCCCTTGGCCGGCCTCCTCCTCCCCCTCCTTTATGTACGCAAGGAGGGGGCACCCTAGAATATACAGGTTGATATTTTAGCCATCTGCGATGCCCCCCTCCACAGAAACACATCTCGGTCATATCGTCATATTGCTTAGGCGAAGCCCTGCGCCGGTAACTTCATCATCACCGTCACCACGCCGTCGTGCTGACGAAACTCTCCCTCGGCCTCAACTGGATCAAGAGTTCGAGGGACGTCACCGAGCTGAACGTGTGCAGATCTCGGAGGTGTCGTACGTTCGGTACTTGGATCGGTTGGATCACGAAGACGTTCGACTACATCAACCGCGTTACTTAACGCTTCCGCTTTCGGTCTACGAGGGTACGTGGACACACTCTCCCCACTGGTTGCTATGCTTCTCCTAGATAGATCTTGCATGATCGTAGGAATTTTTTTGAAATACTAGGTTCCCCAACAGTGGTATCCGAGCCAGGTCTATGCGTAGATGTTATATGCACAAGTAGAACACAAAGAGTTGTGGGCGATAATAGTCATACTACTTACCAGCATGTCATACTTTGATTCGGCGGTATTGTTGGATGAAGCGGCCCAGACCGACATTACGTGACCGCGTTCATGAGACTGGTTCCACCGCCGTGCTTTGCACACAAGTGGCTAGTGGGTGTCTGTTTCTCCAACTTTAGTTGAATCGAGTGTGACTACGTCCGGTCCTTGTTGAAGGTTAAAACAGCACACTTGATGAAAAATCGTTGTGGTTTTGATGCGTAGGTAAGAACGGTTCTTGCTAAGCCCGTAGCAGCCACGTAAAACTTGCAACAACAAAGTAGAGGACATCTAACTTGTTTTTGCAGGGCTTGCTGTGATGTGATATGGTCAAGACGTGATAATATATAAATTGTTGTATGAGATGATCATGTTTTGTAACAGTTATCGGCAACTGGCAGGAGCCATATGGTTGTCGCTTTATTGTATGAAATGCAATCGCCATGTAATTGCTTTACTTTATCACTAAGCGGTTGCGATAGTCATAGAAGCAATAGTTGGCGAGACGACAACGATGCTTCGATGGAGATCAAGGTGTCAAGCCGGTGATGATGGTGATCATGATGGTGCTTTGAAGATGGAGATCAAAGGCACAAGATGATGATGGCCATATCATATCACTTATATTGATTGCATGTGATGTTTATCCTTTATGCATCTTATTTTGCTTATCTGACGGTAGCATTATAAGATGATCTCTCACTAAATTTCAAGGTACAAGTGTTCTCCACAGTATGCACCGTTATGACGGTTAAATCGTGTCGAGACACCACGTGATGATCGGGTGTGATAAGCTCTACGTTCACATACAACGAGTGGAAGCCAGTTTTGCACACGCAGAATACTCGGGTTAAACTTGACGTGCCTAGCATATGCAGATATGGCCTCGGAACACTGAGACCGAAAGGTCGAGCGTGAATCATATAGTAGATATGATCAACATAGTGATGTTCACCATTGAAAACTACTCCATCTCACGTGATGATCGGGCATGGTTTAGTTGATATGGATCACGTGATCACTTAGATGATTAGAGGGATGTCTATCTAAGTAGGAATTCTTAAGTAATATGATTAATTGAACTTTAATTTATCATGAACTTAGTACCTGATAGTATTTTGCATGTCTATGTTGTAGTAGATAAATGGCCCATGCTACTGTTCCGTTGAATTTTAATGTGTTCCAAGAGAAAGCTAAGTTGAAAGATGATGGTAGCAACTACACAGACTGGGTTCGTAACTTGAGGATTATCCTCATTGCTGCACAGAAGAATTACGTCCTGGAAGCACCGCTAGGTGCAAGACCCGCTGCAGGAGCAACGCCGGGCGATATGAACGCCTGGCAGAGCAAAGCTCATGACTACTCGATAGTTCAGTGTGCCATGCTTTACGGCTTAGAACCGGGACTTCAACGACGCTTTGAACGTCATGGAGCATATGAGATGTTCCAGGAATTGAAGTTAATATTTCAAGCAAATGCCTGGATTGAGAGATATGGAGTCTCCAATAAATTCTGCAGCTACAAAATGGAGGAGAATAGTTCTATTAGTGAACATATACTCAAAATGTCTGGGTATCATAATCACTTGACTCAATTGGGAGTTAATCTTCAAGTTGATAGTGTCATTGACAGAGTTCTTCAATCACTGCCACCAAGCTACTAAAGATTCGCGATGAACTATAATATGCAAGGGATGGATAAGACAATTCCCGAGCTCTTCGCGATGCTAAAGGCTGCGGAGGTAGAAATCAAGAAGGAGCATCAAGTGTTGATGGTTAACAAGACCACTAGTTTCAAGAAAAAGGGTAAAGGGAAGAAGGGAAACTTCAAGAAGAACGGCAAGCAAGTTGTTGCTCAAGTGAAGAAGCCCAAGTCTGGACCTAAGCACGAGGCCGAAAGTGCTTCTCTTGTAAAGGGACTGGTCCTTTGAAGCGAACTGTCCCAAGTATTTGGCGATAAGAAGGATGGCAAAGTGAAAGGTATATTTGATATACATGTTATTGATGTGTACCTTACTAATGCTCGTAGTAGTGCCTGGGTATTTGATACTGGTTCTGGTATTCATATTTGCAACTCGAAACAGGGGCTACAGATTAAGCGAAGATTGGCTAAGGACGAGGTCACGATGCGTGTGAGAAATGGTTCCAAAGTCGATGTGATCGCCGTCGGCACGCTATCTCTACATCTACCTTCGGGATTAGTTTTAGACCTGAATAATTGTTATTTGGTGCCAGCGTTAAGCATGAACATTATATCTAGATCTTGTTTGATGCGATATGGTTATTCATTTAAATCAGAGAATAATGGTTGTTCTATTTCTATGAGTAATATCTTTTATGGTTATGCACCCTTGATGAGTGGTCTATTTTTATTGAATCTCGATAGTAGTGATACACATATTCATAGTATTGAAGCCAAAAGATATAAGTTTAATAATGATAGTGCAACTTATTTGAGGCACTGCCGTTTAAGTCATATTGGTGTAAAGCGCATGAAGAAACTTCATGCTGATGGGCTTTTGGAATCACTTGATTATGAATCACTTGATGCTTGCGAACCATGCCTCATGGGCAAGATGACTAAGACTCCATTCTCCGGAACAATGGAGCGAGCAACAGACTTGTTGGTAATATTACATACTGATGTATGCGGTCTGATGAGTGTTGAGGCTCGCGGCGGGTATCGTTATTTTCTGACCTTCACAGATGATTTGAGCAGATATGGGTATATCTACTTGATAAAACATAAGTCTAAAACATTTGAAAAGTTTAAAGAATTTCAGAGTGAAGTGGAAAATCATCGTAACAAGAAAATAAAGTTTCTATGATCTGATCGTGGAGGTGAATATTTGAGTTACGAGTTTGGTCTTCATTTGAAACAATGCGGAATAGTTTCGCAACTCACGCCACCCGGAACACCACAGCGTAATGGTGTGTCCGAACATCGTAACCGCACTTTATTAGATATGGTGCGATCTATGATATCTCATACTGATTTACCGCAATCGTTTTGGGGTTATGCTTTTGAGACGGCTGCACTCACGTTAAATAGGGCACCATATAAATCCATTGAGACGACGCCATATGAACTGTGGTTTGGCAAGAAACCCAAGTTGTCGTTTCTTAAAGTTTGGGGCTGTGATGCTTATGTGAAAAAGCTTCAACCTGATAAGCTCGAACCCAAATCGGAGAAATGTGTCTTCATAGGATACCCAAAGGAGACTGTTTGGTACACCTTCTATCACAGATCCGAAGGCAAAATATTCGTTTCTAAGAATGGATCCTTTTTAGAGAAGGAGTTTCTCTCGAAAGAAGTGAGTTGGAGGAAAGTAGAACTTGATGAGGTAATTGTACCTGCTCCCTTATTGGAAAGTAGTTCATCACAGAAATTAGTTCCAGTGATTCCTACACCAATTAGTGAGGAAGGTAATGATGATGATCATGAAGCTTCTGATCAAGTTACTACCGAACCTCGTAGGTCAACCAGAGTAAGATACGCACCAGAGTGGTACGGTAATACTGTTCGGGACATCATGTTACTTGACCATGACAAACCTACGAACTATGAGGAAGCGATGATGACCCAGATTCCACGAAATGGCTTGAGTCCATGAAATCTGAGATGGGATCCATGTATGAGAACAAAGTGTGGACTTTGGTTGACTTTCCCGATGATCGGCAAGCCATAGAAAATAAATGGATCTACAAGAAGAAGACCGATGCTGACGGTAATGTTACTGTCTACAAAGCTTGAGTTGTTGCAAAAGGTTTTAGACATGTTCAAGGAGTTGACTATGATGAGACTTTCTCACCCATAGCGATGCTTAAGTTTGTTCGAATCATGTTAGCAATGCCGCATTTTATGATTATGAAATATGGCAAATGGACGTCAAAATTGCATTCCTGAATGGATTTCTAGAAGAAGAGTTGTATATGATGCAACTAGAGGGTTTTGTCGATGCAAAATGTGCTAACAAAGTGTGCAAGCTCCAGCGATCCATTTAGGGACTGCTGCAAGCCTCTCGGAGTTGGAATAAACGTTTTGATAGTGTGATCAAAGCATATGGTTTTATACATACTTTTGGAGAAGCCTGTATTTACAAGAAAGTGAGTGGGAGCTCTGTAGCATTTCTAATATTATGTGTGGATGACATATTGTTGACTGGAAATGATATAGAAATTCTGGATAGCATAAAAGGATACTTGAATAAAGAGTTTTTCTATGAAAGACCTCGGTGAAGCTGCTTACATATTGGGCATCAAGATCTATAGAGATAGATCGAGACGCTTAATTGGACTTTCACAAAGCACATACCTTGATAAGATTTTGAAGAAGTTCAAAATGGATCGACCAAAGAAAGGGTTCTTGCACGTGTTACAAGGTGTGAAGTTGAGTGAGACTCAATGCCCGACCACTGCAGAAGATAGAGAGAAAATGAAAGTCATTCCCTATGCCTCGGCCATAGGTTATATCAAGTATGCAATGATGTGTACCAGACCTGATGTGTGCCTTGCTATAAGTATAGTAGGGAGGTACCAAAGTAATCCAGGAGTGGATCACTGGACAGCGGTCAAGAACATCCTGAAATACCTGATAAGGACTAACGATATGTTTCTCATTTATGGAGGTGACAGAGAGCTCGTCGTAAATGGTTACGTCGATGCCACTTTGACACTGATCCGATTGACTCTAAGTCACAAACTGGAAACGTATTTATATTGAATGGTGAGCTGTCAGTTGGTGCAGTTCTAAGCAAAGCATCATGGCGGGATCTACGTGTGAAGCGGAGTACATAGCTGCTTCGGAAGCAGCAAATGAAAGAGTCTGGATGAAGGAGTTCATATCCAATCTAGGTGTCATACCTAGTGCATCGGGTCCAATGAAAATATTTTGTAACAATACTGGTGCAATTGCCTTGGCAAAGGAATCCAGATTTCACAAGAAAACCAAGCACATCAAGAGACGCTTCAATTCCATCCGTCATCAGTTGTCGGAAGGGCACATAGAGATTTCCAAGATACATACGGATCTGAATATTGCAGACCCGTTGACTAAGCCTCTCTCACGAGCAAAACATGATCCGCAGCAAGACTCCATGGGTGTTAGAATCATTACTATGTAACCTAGATTATTGACTCTAGTGCAAGTGGGAGACTAAAGGAAATATGCCTTAGAGGCAATAATAAAGTTGATATTTATATTTCCTTATATCATGATAAATGTTTATTATTCATGCTAGAATTGTATTAACCAGAAACTTAGTACATGTTTGAATACATAGACAAACAGAGTATCCCTCTAGTATGTCTCTACTAGAGTAGCTCGTTAATCAAAGATGGTTAAGTTTCCTAGTGAAAGAGCAATCATGCCCTTACATCATGTTTTGATGTTGATGACAATATACATGTAGGGGACTAACAATGGTTGTCAAGTAAATCTCGGGTATTAGTCCCCGGTTCATCGATGTGTGTGGATCAAGAGCTTACAAGTGATTTTACTCAAGGATGAAGCATAAAAATTGATTTCACATTTGTTTGCTTGAGTATAGGATCCCGCACTATTAAGAGGGGATCAATAGGGTTAGTAAAAGACTTGCTCTTGTGATGATATCTCTTCTACATGACTCATTTGATCTATCACCACTCTTTGGTTCATTTTGCCCCTGGGAGTGCCGGATGTCCGGGCCTCATGCCGGATGTCCAGGCTGCTCCGCGGATATCCGGCTCATGCCCCGGATCTCCGGGTTTACCCTCCTTCATATCCAGAAGGTTTCTGGTTCCACGCCGGATGTCCGGATATTCCCCGGATGTCCGGGACCTCTCCCGGATGTCCAGCCTCTGCTAACCGTGGAACAGCTGAGGTTCTGTTACTAGTTCGTGATCGCGCCGGATGTCCGGGCCTTCCTGTTGTGACGGATGTCCGGGCTTGGCCCCCAGATGTCCGGCCCCTCTGTTTTCTGTTTTGCTTCCACTTTGTTCCTCATAGCTTGCCAGGCCAGATGTCCGGCCCCTAGCCCGGATGTCCGGCCTGCTCATTCACTTACACTACAACGGCCATATTTGTTCTCACACTATATATAGCCCTTCTTCCCCACGGGAGAGGGCTGACCACTAACTTTGAACAAACCCTAGAACACATTTCACTCTCTTTCTCACTCCTCCACACCAAATCTTAGATCCCCAAGGGATTCGAGAGCATTTGAGAGAAGTTCTCCGATCAAGTGATAGATCCAATCCTTCTCCTTCTTTGCACCAAAGGATTTCGTGATTTGAGCAAGTCTTGAGCTTTTCCCCATCGTTCTTGTTACTCTTGGAGGTTGGAGACTCCTAGGCGGTAGGAGTCTTTCGGAGAGGAATCGACCTTTGTGATTACCCCCGGAAAAGTTTGTGAGGGTTTGGAGACCACCCCAAGGTCTAACACTAGTGGTTGAGAAACGCCTCCGTGGTGTTGTCTCAAAGGGAGAATAGGGTGAGCCTTCGTGGCATTGGTGTGCCTTCGTGGTAACATCCACCTCTCTAACGGTGACGTAGCTTCACTCCAAGGAAGTGAACATCGGCATACATCCTCGTCTCCCGGAGTTGCGGTTATCCCTAATCCTAACCCTCTACTTGTGGTTACTTGTCTCTTAGCACTTACTTATATCACTTTGTGTTTGCATACTTACTACTTGTATTACTTGCTTAGCACTTAGTACTTCACTTGCAATTGTTAGGCTCACTTTCATATTCCGCATTATTGCCTAAAATTGCTAAGTAATAATTAAAATTTGTAGTTATACCTATTCACCCCCCTCTAGGTCCATCTCGATCCTTTCAGTTGGTATCAGAGCCTCATGCTCTATTCTTGTGGCTTAATCGCCCTAGAGCGAGACGAACCCCGATGGGACTCCTCGTGTTGCAGATCCGAAGGATAAAGGCGAGGCTTCTTCAGAAGTCAAGTCCTTTACCTCCGAGGATCTGGAACAGGCCCTTGCTAAGAAAAAAGAGGAGCATGATGCTTCTCTTGAGGCCTTGGTCCAAATGAGAATAGCCACGTTGTCCACGATGCTTGCACCACTTTCAGGTGGTGCGGCTTCGAGGCCAACTGTGCCTACTCCGTCACTTGGTCAACAACCTCCTATCAATGAACACTCCAGTGTTCCTTGGCTTTATGTAAGACCCCAAGTTGAGAAAACGAAATATAACCCTCAAGGCAAACGTCCTTTACTTGATGCCACTTCCAATTTTGCCTTGCGGAGAGTTGCTATGCAGGATCATCTTCGATATGGAAATGGTGAGATGCTGGAGATCTTGGAGCATGGTTACCATGTGGTTGATCCAAAGAATCCTACACCAAGAGAAATTTATGACAAGAATCTCAATGTGTAACATCCCAAAATTCTAAATTTTGGAATGTTATAATAAATAGATAGATTTGTTTGTTTGTTTGAATTGTTGTGTGATTGATTGAGTGAAATTTGAAACTTTTTGAAAGTTAAATGAGAGGGAATAAAAGGACTTTCCCAAACTTTCATTTTTTTTGCTTTTATGCTTTTCGTGAATTCAAATACTCTTCATCACAAAACCCTGGAGAGAAGATGACATGACTTCTTCCATTTATTTAAATGACAAGGGGTGTTGAAAATATTTGAATTTCATTTGGAAATATTTTCTAATTCATAAACTTCATGCAACTCAATGATTTTCACGAGCGAGGATAAAATGACTTCTTGAAACATATGAAATATGAGTTGGGAGTTTTAAAGGATCAAATTCAAGTCCTTTTGGAATTTATTTTTCAATTTGGAGTTATTTGAGTTTTATTCAAATTATTTTCTCCAAAAATAAAATACATGTAAAATAGGGTAACATGATTCCCTACCTCGAGAAAAATGGAGAGAAATAAATTTGAATTCATTTTGTTATCTTTTAAAATGATTTTTGTTGGATTTTATTGGACCAAAAGCACTCTTTGCT
Organism: Aegilops longissima; assembly: GCA_021605205.1. NCBI lineage: Eukaryota > Viridiplantae > Streptophyta > Magnoliopsida > Poales > Poaceae > Aegilops > Aegilops longissima. Next base: position 444,097,422 of record CM038681.1, read on the forward strand.
TTATTTAAATTTATGTGTATTTTATTTGACTCTAGAATAAAGTTCATCTTGTAGGAAATGTTTTTCTGAAAATTTTGATATATTATATGCCTATATATTATTTTTATTTATTTTGCTTTCTTCTTATTTTGTTTTTCTGGAAAAAAAAATGTTTATATATATAAAAAAAATCCGCAGCGCCTTGGGCCAAAGGCCCAAGCCGCCACTTGCCACCGGCCGGCCACCATCGCGCTTGCGCACCAGGGAGCCAGGGAGCACCGCTCCTTTTTCCTAATACTAGTAGGATTTGATCCCGTTTCGTTTATTCCGATTTATTTCTAGATCTTTTCCCTTTTGTTTCCTAATCCTAATCTATTTCTTGTCCCCTACCCCAAGCTAAACCCTCCCCTCCCCAATATAAATACCCAAGCACCCCCCCCTCTAGCACATCAAATCAACACCTCTCCTCTCTCTCCTCTCCTCTCCCCACGTCATTGCGCCGCCTACTTGGAGTTCGCGGACCACCGCCGCCATTGCCGCCCCGCCCCACCACCTCCGGCCATCCTAGCCACCCACCGAACCTACCGTCCCTTCCCCGACGCCAGAGGGCCACCGGAGGACGTCGCCGGAGCTCCACCGGAACCCCACCATCGGAACTGCTACAGTAAATCCCGACCTACTTTTTTTTCCGTTCTGTTTTTTTTTTCAGAATATTTTCAATCTTGTAACATCCATAGTTAATTATCTACGAGGTATTTTTGAGTGATTCCAACTGCCTTGGATCACAAATTTTATGAAGTTTCTGTTAGTTCAATTGTATTTCATATTTGAGCAGTTTAAATTTGTGTTTGTATGAATTTTCTCAAATCACTAGATTTGAGATATTTTGAGTTAGGAATATTATTTTCGACCGATTCTTTTTGCTCCTGGTCTCTAGGACCTTTGTTTATCCAGTAGTATTTAGTATTTTATTTTCAGGTTAATTTAAATTAGGTTTTAGAAAAACAGTATTGTTTTAATATTAGTTCTGTTTTAGCTTTTTCTTTATTGTTTTTATTAGTTTTAAATTATTTCTTTTTGTCACTTTTGACAAAATTAGTTGTGTTCTATTAGACAACAGGAGAAAATTTATTTTATTTAAAAAACTTATTTTCCTTAGTTTTGTATGAAACCTTCTATAGGTCATAGTTAGAGTTTTATAAAAGCTTTTTATTTGTTTCTTTTTGCAAATAAAATTTTATGGAAAAAAATACTTTCTGTTAAATTAGTTATTTTACATTTTATTTTCTGTTAATTTATTAGTTTAGTATTTTAATTGTTGTTAAGTTTTTACTTACAGCAAAACTATATTAGATGTTTGTAGCAAAGTCATAGATCTTCGTTAGTAGTTTTTCTTTGTAGTTTTATTTGAAGTTTCTTTTGATTTTGTTTGAGTTTTATTATCTATTTTCCTTGTTGTTTTGATTGTTATTTCGAGTGCTAAAATTGTTTGCTAGGATGTTTGCTTATGTGAATGCTATGTTTGACTATATAGATTTTCAACGGAGTGACGATTAGTTCTACCAAGTCATTTTCTGGACAGCGTTGTTATCTTCATCAAGTATTACCGGCAAGTTCACTTTGACCATGTTTTTCATACCTATGTGTTTATTTGCATCTAGTGTCATCTTCGCAACAATCCCTCCAGTAGTGATATTGAATCCTTGTAGTTGAGTAGTATGCATGAGGTAGGAACCCATCACCTGTTACCAAGCCGGGACGTTATTTATTTTAATGCTACGCTATAGTAGACGGGGTTGGTATGAGTGCTCGGGAGTGGTGTGAGAATGGAGGATCTCGTCAATGGCGACAACTCCATGATGTAATCTGCAAGGACTGCATCTTCAAGGCCTCAAGACTTCAAGACTCGAGACAAGAATTCAATACACACTCTTGGGTGAAGGATGGTTGTGGGCACCTGGAGAAACCAAAGGTTGGCGGGATGCATGGAGAAGCGCCATGACATCTTGCGGAAAGCTTCACCCAGACTCAAAGAGACGGAAGAATACTTCATGCCGGAAGCTTACATGCAACCGCAAGTCATTATGGGCTCTGGCTTGGTTGACCTTAGTGGTGACTCCGGCTGGGGCGGTGCTAGCAGATGTAGAACTACGGTAGGATTGGATGAGCACGGACGGTGGTCGGAGGAACTCTTGGAAGACCATGTTTGGTCATCTTGTTCTCAAACACCTGAAGTGCGAGCGTAAAAGAGGATCGAATCTTGCGGGTAAAGTGTACAAACCTCTGCAGAGGGTTTAAACCTAATCGATTAGCCGTGTCCCGATTACGGACAATTTGAGCATCTGGACTTGGATCTATCTCGGAACTCTCAACACGGATTGATAACTTAATTGTGGGCAACATATGATGATTTTGGGCTATGAGACATCGGTTGGCGGAACCATGTCATGATAGAAAACTCCATAGTACAGACTTCATTTATTCCTTTGATGTAGGGAAAATAAAATCAGCTTTTACGCAAACAAAACTCAGATCTGAGCCACAAAGCCAAATTGCATATAGTATAGTTTTACCATCTGTTTATTCATGTTGTGATCTTGCGGTACATTCAATGTACTGACCTACACGGCTGCAACGTATCATGTTGCAGGATTTTCTTCGACGAGTAAGAGTTACGATCTGAGGTTACGGTCTACACTCAACTGCCGATGGCGTTGATGGGACTCCACACCCGACTATTTGTTTCACTGTGACTTATGAGGTATATATCAGTTTTACGTTATTTATACATGTGATTGCACTTTGATATATGCATTGATGTACTGTGTGTGCCAGCATACTGATCCAGGGATGGCACAGATACACAGAGGCTTGACCGTCTGAGGTTGGGTCGCTACACAGTGACACTGCAATCATGTGTATAAGGAGAGGTATGGTTGAAAACCAAAGGAGACCTTTCATACACATCACAAGTGCCAAGGAACTATGGGAAAGTATTATAAGATCCAAGGCCGGTACCTCCACCCTTCGGAGTGCTCAATATGAATAGCCAAGGGGCAATTGCAAAACTTTTGTATGGAGAAAGGTGAAACTCCAAATCAACTCCTTGAACGTCTCATGACTCTCACCGCTAACATTGAGTCGTGTGAGTGTGACAAGACACAAGATGGATTCAACATGACTAAGCGATTCCTTGTGGACAAGTTGCTTCATGCTCTTGCCCCATATCACCATCAAATGGTGTGGGACATAAGACAACACCATGCCTTCAAGGAAATGACTACAGATGACATCATATCCACTTTCCAACTATTTGAAGAGTCGAAGGCAAATGCTACAAAAGATCTTGCCATGCATGGTACTCCAACATCAAAGATCACAAGTGGAGGATAGCTATGAGGATGATGATATAAATGATCCTATGCTTGCTAAACTAAATAAGTTCATTTGCTCCCTTAAAGTAAAGAAGCTCACTATGTTTCGTATGCTTATGGAGATGGTGAGTAAGCACACCATTTCCATTAAGGAACTCGAAACCCTCGTCACCGAGGAAAAGGAAAAATATGAAATCCTTGAGCAGAAAGTCCAATATGAGGAAGCACGAAATTATGAACTATGCTTAAAAATTGGTGCAAACATTGATGTTCATACTAAAGGTCTTGCCTCCTTGAAAAAGGCTATTAACTCTTGCGAAGAGTTGATGAATGATAAAAGTAAGCTTGTGAAGTATAATGCTTCTCTCTCTAAGGATTGTGAGCTCCTATCAGTGTCCCTCGAGACTAAGGAAGAAGAGCTCACCCTTCTTACAAAGATTTTTGGGACATTGAAGCTTACTTATCTTGAAACTCTAGCCAAGGCTTACTCTTCTCCTATTATCAATGTTGATGCTTGTACTACTAACTCTAGTAGTGATCTAGCATCTATTCTTGAGGAGAATCGTTTTCTAAAGGCTCAAATTGAGAAAGGCCTCATGACATGTGCTCAAGGGCAAAAGAACCTTAATGAGGTGTTGAGCCAACACAATGAAGTGTTTGCCAAAGAGGGACTCGAGTTTGACCCAAGCACAAGCAAGAACAAGACGTCCTCTCAGAAGTGCACCACCCCTCTAAAAGAAACTTTTGTATGAGAAGGGCACAAGGAGAAAGGTAAGGTTGTTAGTGGGAAGGCCACAAGGGGCATGCCCACTCTCAACAAGCCAAAAGAGTTCATGCCTCCATCCTATGTACTTCGTAAGGCTAAGGATGGAGAAGTTTATGCAAAGTTTGTTGGTCCTCGAAATGCATTTCAGTTTTATGCTATTTGGGTCCCTAAGACCCTTGTGACTAACTTGAGGGGTCCCATTGCAAAATGGGTGCCTCTAACCAAGTAATAATTGTGTGTAGGTTGCCTTCTCCGGTGGAGTAAAATGGGTGATTGATAGCGGATGTACCAATCATATGACCGGAGATAGCAAATTGCTCTACGATTTCATGGAAGCTATTCAACCATTTATGAGCATTATGTTTGATGGAGGATCAAAAGGACAGGTACTCGGTTTGGGTAAGGTGGCTATCACAAATGGCATGTCTCTTGCAAATGTCATGCTTGTCCAATCCCTTAAATATCATTTGCTTTCTGTTCGCCAATTGGCTTCTGTTGGTTATGATACACTATTTGGACTAACGGATGTGAAAGTCTTTAAGAGAAATACTCTCGAAGTGGCCTTTGTTGGAGAGTTGGATGGCAACCTTTACACGGTTGATTTCTCAAAAGAGAGCACATTCCATGCAACTTGTCTAATGACCAAGGCCGACAAGGGGTGGCTATTGCATCGCCGGCTAGCCCATGTCGGCATGAGAAATCTTCAAGATCTCTTAAAGGGTAATCACATCCTTGGACTAACAAATGTATCTTTTTAGAAAGATCGTGTGTGTAGTGCATGCATAGCCGGGAAGCAACATCAATCAAAGCACCCATCCAAGAATATTGTGTCTACTTCAAGACCCTTGGAGCTCCTTCATGTGGATCTTTTTGGGCCTCCTTCATGGGATAGTCTTGGTGGGGAAAAAGTATGGGCTTGTCATTGTTGATGATTACTCAAGATATACATGGGTCTTCTTCCTCAAGTCCAAGGATGAGACGAAGATCACCTTCATTGATTTTGCCAAGCAAGCCCAACACAAGTTTGACAAAGAAATCTTAGCAATAAGAAGTGATAATGGCTCTGAGTTCAAGAACTACACCTTGGAAGAATTTCTTAGTGATGAAGGGATTGAGCATCAATATTCAGCTCCATACACTCCCCAACAAAATGGTGTGGTAGAAAGGAAGAAATGCACTGATACGTCTCCAACGTATCTATAATTTTTGATTGTTCCATGCTATTATATTATCTGTTTTGGATGTTTAATGGGATTTACTAAGCACTTTTATATGATTTTTGGGACTAACCTATTAACCTAGAGCCCAGTGCCAATTTCTGTTTTTTGCCTATTTCAGTGTTTCGTAGAAAAGGAATATCAAACGGAGTCCAAACGGAATGAAACATTTGGGAGAGTTATTATTGGAACGGAAGCAATCCAGAAGACTTGGAGTGTACATAAGGGAATCAACAAGGAAGGCACGAGGCAGGGGGCGCGCCCACCCCCCTGGGCGCGCCCTCCACCCTCGTGGGCCCCTTGTGGCTCCCCTGACGTATTTCTTCCTCCTATATATACCAATATACCCTAAAACCATCGGGAAACAGAATAGATCGGGAGTTCCGCCGCTGCAAGCCTCTTTAGCCACCAAAAACCAATCGGGACCTGTTAGGCACCTGAGGGGGGAACCCTCACCGGTGGCCATCTTCATCATCCCGGCGCTCTCCAGGACGAGGAGGGAGTAGTTCACCCTCAGGGCTGAGGGTATGTACCAGTAGCTATGTGTTTGATCTCTCTCTCATGTTCTTGATTTGGCACGATCTTAATGTATCGTGAGCTTTGCTATTATAGTTGGATCTTATGATGTTTCTCCCCCTCTACTCTCTTGTAATGGATTGAGTTTTCCCTTTGAAGTTATCTTATCGGATTGAGTCTTTAATGATTTGAAAACGCTTGATGTATGTCTTGCGTGGGATAACCGTGGTGACAATGGGTTATTCTATTGATTCACTTGATGTATGTTTTGGTGATCAACTTGTGGGTTCCGCTCATGAACCTATGCATAGGGGTTGGCACACGTTTTCGTCTTGACTCTCTGGTAGAAACTTTGGGGCACTCTTTGAGGTTCTATGTGTTGGTTGAATAGATGAATCTGAGATTGTGTGATGCATATCGTATAATCATACCCACGGATACTTGAGGTGACATTGGAGTATATAGGTGACATTAGGGTTTTGGTTGATGTGTGTCTTAAGGTGTTATTTTACTACGAACTCTAGGGCTGTTTGTGACACTTATAGGAATAGCCCAATGGATTGATCGGAAAGAATAACTTTGAGGTGGTTTCGTACCCTACCATAATCTCTTTGTTTGTTCTCCGCTATTAGTGACTTTGGAGTGACTCTTTGTTGCATGTTGAGGGATAGTTATATGATCCAATTATGTTATTATTGTTGAGAGAACTTGCACTAGTAAAAGTATGAACCCTAGGCCTAGTTTCCTAGCATTGCAATAACGTTTGTGCTCACTTTTATCATTAGTTGCCTTGCTGTTTTTATATTTTCAGATTACAAAAACCTATATCTACCATCCATATTGCACTTGTATCACCATCTCTTCGTCGAACTAGTGCACCTATACAATTTACCATTGTATTGGGTGTGTTGGGGACACAAGAGACTCTTTGTTATTTGGTTGCAGGGTTGCTTGAGAGAGACCATCTTCATCCTACGCCTCCCACGGATTTATAAACCTTAGGTCATCCACTTGAGGGAAATATGCTACTGTCCTACAAACCTCTGCACTTGGAGGCCCAACAACGTCTACAAGAAGAAGGTTGTGTAGTAGACATCAAGCAATTTTCTGGCGCCATTGCCGGGGAGGCTAGGTAAGCGGCACTCACACCCCGTCAATCAAGCTCTTTTCTGGCGCCGTTGCCGGGGAGGTGAGTGCTTGAAGGTATATCTTTAGATCTTGCAAGCGAATATTTTTGTTTCTTGTTTTATCACTAGTTTAGTCTATAAAAGAAAACTACAAAAAAATGGAATTGAGGGTGCCTCGTATGCTTCATCTTTTTAATGTCTTCAGTGAAAATAAGGATTCCGATAATTGTGCTCAATTGCTAGAGGAAGAATGCATTAGAATGTTTGGCACTAAATATTTGAACGACGAGCATGATTGCAATGTTGTTAGTATTAATTCCTTGAATATCCATGATGCTAATGATATGCAAAGCCACAAGCTTGGGGAAGCTATGTTTGATGAAGAAGATATTTTTTGTCCCCCAAGCTTTGATGAGCAAATTTACTATGATGAAAGGATGCCTCCTATTTATGATGGTTATTGTGATGACACGTATGCTTTAAAGAATAATGATAACCATGAAACTTGTCATCTTGATCTTAATTTTCAATCACATGATAGTTATTTTGTTGAATTTGCTCCCACTATTGTTGATGAGAATAAATTTGCTTATGTGGAGATTAATAAAAATTCTATGCATGTGCATCATGAAAATAATGCTTTATGTGCTGGTTATATGGTTGAATTCATTCATGATGCTACTGAAAATTATTATGAGGGAGGAATATATGCTTGTAGGAATTGCAATAATGTCAAGTTTCCTCTCTATGTGCTTAAAGTTTTAAAGTTATGCTTGTTTTATCTTCCTATGCTAATTGATTATTGTTCCCATAAGTTGTTTGCTCACAAAATCCCTATGCATAGGAAGTGGGTTAGACTTAAATGCGCTAGTCATATTCTTCATGATGCTCTCTTTATGTTTCAATTCTTATCTTTTTGTGAGCATCATTGAAATCACCATGCCAAGCTAGGGGCGTTAAACGTTAGCGCTTGTTGGGAGGCAGCCCAATTTTATTTTTCTTTGCCATTTGGTTCTGTTTAGGAATAAATAATCCTTATATCTTCTGTTTAGATGTGGTTTTATGTTTTAATTAGTGTTTGTGCCAAGTAAAACCTTTGGGAAGACTTGGGTAGAGTCTTTATGATCATGCTGTAAAAAACATAAATTTTAGCGCTCACAAGATTAGCTAAAACTTTTTACTGGAGAATGATATTTAGTTGATTCTTTTTGAAGATGATTACTAGACAAATTCCTCAGGTCCACCAATTTATTTTAGAATTTTTGGAGTTCTAGAAGTTTGCGTTAGTTACAGATTACTACAGACTGTTCTGTTTTTGACAGATTCTGTTTTTCGTATGTTGTTTGCTTATCTTGATGACTCTATGGCTAGTAAAATAGTTTATAAAACATATAGAAGTTGGAATACAGTAGGTTTAACACCAATATAAATAAATAATGAGTTCATTACTGTACCTTGAAGTGGTTTTTTGTTTTCTTTCGCTAACGGAGCTCACGAGATTTTATGTTAAGTTTTGTGTTGTAAAATTTTCAAGTTTTGGGTAAAGATTTGATGGACTATGAAATAAGGAGTGGCAAGAGCTTAAGCTTGGGGGTGACCAAGGCACCCCAAGGTAATATCCAAGGACAACCAATAGCCTAAGCTTGGGGATGCCCCGGATGGCATCCCCTCTTTCGTCTTCGTTCATCGGTAACTTTACTTGGAGCTATATTTTTATTCACCACATGATATGTGTTTTGCTTGGAGCGTCATTTTATTTTGTTAGTATTTGCTTGCTGTTACTTATAATAATGTTTTGCATCTCTAGTTTCAATAAAAATGTCAAGTATAGCCTTTACCATGCTTCTTTTGCAAGTATACATGTTGCTGTTTCAAAACAGAGAGTTTATCGCGGTTGCAAAAATTCCCTACAAAAGTAAGAATGTGATAAAATTTTGAAACCTTTTGCATATTAAGCTCTGATAAATTCATTACAGTAGGAATTTTCTTTAATAATTTTTGGAGTTAGGGAAGTATGATGAATCTTGCATTCTTTACAGACTGTACTGTTTTGGCAGATTGCTGTTATGTTTGCATATGTTTGCTTGTTTAATGATTCTATTTGAGGATAGGACTATTAAATATGCAGAGGCATTTAGTATTCAATGTTGAATAATAATTTTAGTGATTTGCTACAGTAGAGTATGATAAGGTTTTTGCATTGGTTTATACTAACTTACCTCACGAGTCCTTGTTGAGTTTTGTGTGGATGAAGCTTTTGAGACTTAGGAAGACCGTGATATGAGTGGAATTAAGGAGACACAAAAGCTCAAGCTTGGGGATGCCCAAGGCATCCCTAGTTAATATTTCAAGAAGTCTCAAGCATCTAAGTTTGGGGATGCCCCGGTAGGCATCCCATCTTTCTTCTTCAACAATTATCGGTTAGTATCGGTTGAGCCTAAGTTTTTGCTTCTTCACATGATGAGTGCTATCCTTGAAATGTCGTTTTATTTTGTTTTGCTTGCTGCTTGAATAAAATACCAAGATCTGAAATTCTTAAATTTTAGAGAGTCTTCACATAGTTGCATAAGTATTCAACTACTCATTGATCTTCACTTATATCTTTTGGAGTAGTTTGTCGTTTGCTCTAGTACTTCACTTATATCTTTTCGAGCATGACGATAGTTTTATTTTGAAGAAATCAATGAACTCTCATGCTTCACTTATATTATTTTGAGAGTCTTTAGAATAGTATGGTAATTTGCTTGGTTTATGAATTTAGTCCTGATATGATGGGCATCCAAGAGGGATAGAATAAAAACTTTCATATAAGTGCATTGAATACTAAGAGAAGTTCGATTCTTTATGATTGTTTTGAGATATGAAGATGGTGATATTAGAGTCATGCTAGTTGAGTAGTTGTGAATTTGAGAAATACTTGTTTCAAAGTTTGTGATTCCCGTAGCATGCACGTATGGTGAACCGTTATGTGATGAAGTCGGAGCATGATTTATTTATTTATTGTCCTCCTTATGAGTGGCGATCGGGGACGAGCGATGGTCTTTTCCTACCAATCTATCCCCCTAGGAGCATGCGCGTAGTACTTTGTTTCGATAACTAATAGATTTTTGCAATAAGTATGTGAGTTCTTTATGACTAATGTTGAGTCCATGGATTATACGCACTATCACCCTTCCACCATTTCTAGCCTCTCTAATACCACGCACCTTTCGCCGGTATCATACACCCACCATTTATCTTCCTCAAAACAGCCACCATACCTACCTATTGTGGCATTTTCCTAGCCATTCTGAGATATATTACCATGCAACTTACCACCATTTCGTTTGTTATGACACGATCCATCATTGTCATATCGCTTTGCATGATCATGTAGTTGACATTGTATTTGTGGCAAAGCCACCGTTCATAATTCTTTCATACATGTCACTCATGAGTCATTTCACATCCCGGTACACCGCCGGAGGCATTCATATAGAGTCATATTTTGTTTTAAGTATTGAGTTGTAATTCTTGAGTTGTAAGTAAATAAAAGTGTGATGATCATCATTATTAGAGCATTGTCCCAGTGAGGAAAGGATGATGGAGACTATGATTCCCCCACAAGTCGGGATGAGACTCCGGACGAAAAAAAAAGAGAAGGCCCGAAAAAAAACAAAAAAAAATGAGAGAAAAAGAGAGAAGGGACAATGCTACTATCCTTTTACCACACTTGTGCTTCAAAGTAGCACCATAATCTTCATGATAGAGAGTCTCCTATGTTGTCACTTTCATATACTAGTGGGAATCTTTCATTATAGAACTTGGCTTGTATATTCCAATGATGGGCTTCCTCAAAATGCCCTAGGTCTTCGTGAGCAAGCGAGTTGGATGCACACCCACTTAGTTTCTTTTGTTGAGCTTTCATACACTTATAGCTCTAGTGCATCCGTTGCATGGCAATCCCTACCCACTCACATTGATATCTATTGATGGGCATCTCCATAGACCGTTGATACGCCTAGCTGATGTGAGACTATCTTCTCCTTTTTGTCTTCTCCACAACCACCATTCTATTCCACCTATAGTGCTATGTCCATGGCTCACGCTCATGTATTGCGTGAAGATTGAAAAAGTTTGAGAACATCAAAAGTATGAAACAATTGCTTGGCTTGTCATCGGGGTTGTGCATGATTTAAATATTTGATGTGATGAAGATAGAGCATAGCCAGACTATATGATTTTGTAGGGATAGCTTGCTTTGGCCATGTTATTTTGAGAAGACATGATTGCTTTGTTAGTATGCTTGAAGTATTATTGTTTTCATGTCAATATTAAACTTTTGTTTTGAATCCTATGGATCTGAATACTCTTGCCACAATAAAGATTATATTTAGAATTATGTTAGGTAGCATCACATCAAAAATTCTGTTTTTATCATTTACCTACTCGAGGACGAGCAGGAATTAAGCTTGGGGATGCTTGATACGTCTCCAACGTATCTATAATTTTTGATTGTTCCATGCTATTATATTATCTATTTTGGATGTTTAATGGGCTTTACTAAGCACTTTTATATGATTTTTGGGACTAACCTATTAACCTAAAGCCCAGTGCCAGTTTCAGTTTTTTGCCTATTTCAGTGTTTCACGGAAAAGGAATATCAAACGGAGTCCAAACGGAATGAAACCTTCGAGAGAGTTATTTTTGGAACGGAAGCAATCCAGAAGACTTGGAGTGTACGTAAGGGAAGCAACGAGGAAGGCACGAGGCAGGGGGCGCGCCCACCCCCTGGGCGCGCCCTCCACCCTCATGGGCCCCTCGTGGCTCCCCTGATGTATTTCTTCCTCCTATATATACCAATATACCCTAAAACCATCGGGAAACAGAATAGATCGGGAGTTCCGCCGCCGCAAGCCTTTGTAGCCACCAAAACCCAATCGGGACCCTGTTCTGGCACCCTGCCGGAGGGGGGAACCCTCACCGGTGGCCATCTTATCATCCCGGCACTCTCCATGATGAGGAGGGAGTAGTTCACCCTCGGGGCTGAGGGTACGTACCAGTAGCTATGTGTTTGATCTCTCTCTCTCTCTCTCTCTCTCTCTCTCTCGTGTTCTTGATTTGGCACGATCTTGACGTATCGCGATCTTTGCTATTATAGTTGGATCTTATGATTTTTCTCCCCCTCTACTCTCTTGTAATGGATTGAGTTTTCCCTTTTAAGATATCTTATCGGATTGAGTCTTTAATGATTTGAGAACACTTCATGTATGTCTTGCGTGGGATAATCGTGGTGACAATGGGTTATTCTATTGATTCACTTGATGTATGTTTTGGTGATCAACTTGCGGGTTCCGCCCATGAACCTATGCATAGGGGTTGGCACACGTTTTCGTCTTGATTCTCTGGTAGAAACTTTGGGGCACTCTTTGAGGTTCTATGTGTTGGTTGAATAGATGAATCTGAGATTGTGTGATGCATATCGTATAATCATACCCACGGATACTTGAGGTGACATTTGAAAGAACATGCGGTGCCCCCATGTTTGGTTTTGGTAGTTGATGACAATCTCTATGGACTAATGGTTGCCTTGAGTTATATTTGAAGGTTTTGTCCATAGGCTTTTCTTGGAATACATGTGTTGGTTTCAAGGAGAGTTTGTGTCGACCAAGGTGCTATTCAAGGAATTACCTAAAGATTGGTCTTGTGAGAGGTTGATCAAGACTAAGTCAAAGAGTTAATCAAGTTGATCAACACACGAAGCGTAGAAGATGTACCGAGAGGGATCAAGCGATCCCATGGTATGGTAAGCATTGTCAATTACGCTTTGTGTACTAACCCATGGTCTTCGTGAGAGTTTCATTGTGAGGTTAGGTTGCGGTGTGCAAATTCAAGCGAAGCAGGCAAGTTCAAGTGAAGCATCACGAAGAGATCAAATGCTTGAAGCTTGCCATCCATTTTGGTGACAATGGACTTGTGAAGATGTGCGGAAGGGTGGCTCGCCCATAGTGGAGTATGGGGGAGCAATCAACTAGTCTTCATAAAGCCAACGCAATCAAGAAAGGTGGTCCAACTTGAGGGAGTCAAGATCATCATCATCTAGCTCAAGTGGACCATGTGCAAGGCAAAGGTTTGCTCTTGATAGGTTTTCTATTTTACCGGTCTCATGATGGTAGTTGGGAGACCGGGTTATAGGATCGATTGCTCCAGCTTCGTCTTCAAAGTCGGGTTCACTTGGATCCGAATCGGTGTCGTCGATGATGATGTAGTTGCTTGGACAGCCGACGTGCTTGTCTTCGTTCTTGAGCGCCAACTTCTTCTTGAGTTCTTCAATCTCGTACTTAAGATCGTTGTTGTGTCTTGCTAGAGCTACGATCTCGTCCATGTAGTCCTTGCGTGTAGTCTTTAGTTCTTCTTCAAGTTCGATGATCCTTCCCTTTGCATTCTGCAACTCCAACATATCATTGCACATCTGGTTCTCCTGGCGTCGAATGTGCTGGTTTAACTCCTGGATGAAAGCTGCAATGGATCTATCCTTCTTGGTGCTGACTATCTCCCATTGTTCATCTCGGCGTCCGTAAATCTGGTAGATAGTGTCTTTGAGGTCTTCTTGATAAACTTCTCCAATCGTCCCATGGTGATATGAGCTGCCATGCTCTTTCCCGCACTCAAGTTGGTGCCTTGAAAACACTATCTATAGGTTTGGTGATTGGGGCGAATGTCCTTCCCGGAACTGAGCTTGAATCTTCCAGCGCTCCTCTTGAGCAGAGTGGCGTTGAAAGTCCTGTGAAACTTGGTAGTCCAACGTTCGGTGCTTGGTGACTTCCTTCAGTGAAATCCAAAGGGTGCCTTCATCTGGTTGGGCGTACTTGATCTTGGTGTCCTTCATCCTAAAAGAGTAGAAAAGATGAGGAGTTAGAAAATGGGAAGAGAGTAGTGATCTATGGCTTTAACTTAGTGGTGTGGTGTCCTCACCAACGTGTGCTCGATACCATCTCATGAGCGACCAGACCGAATGGATCAAGTCTCGTGCTCGATGTCATCCTGGATCGATGTCGACACCACACACAGATTTGAAGGATTTATAGCGAGTAGCAATCACACACTTATTACAGCGTTGTCCAAAAGAGGACTTATTACAATAATATGGCTTAAGGCCATCTAATAATAATAGCGGAAGGCTTGGAAGATAAGTGAGTCCATCAACACCATCGGCATCATCGAGTATAGAACCACGACCTAACACCTTACTGTCGTTCGTGCGAAAAGTCGCAACATGAAAGTTGCAGCCCAAAACGGTCAGACATGGAATATCTTGGCAATGTAACACATAGAAAATGAAGGAATAAGCCTGTACTACATGCATATGTGGCTGGTGGAAAAGCTCTACGGTTACATTTTTGCATAAAGCTAATTTTTCCCTACTGCAAAAGAATAATTTTATTTAACTATCATGGTGGTTGTTAAACATTGAGAATGGTTGACAACATCCTCAATCCCAATTAAAAGAAAGTACTCATTAAAACCCAATAACATTAATTAGAAGTAACATGATGAGATTCACATGATATTCAGGTACTAGATACTCAAGACGTCCATAACCGGGGACACGGCTAATCATGATTAGTTTTTACACTCTGCAGAGGTTTGCGCACTTTTCCCCACAAGACTCGATCGCCTCCGTTTGGTTCTCGCACTACATGGTGCTTGAGAGACGGATGACCGAGACACAGTCTTTCAGAAGCACTAGCACCTTACATGTGGGTAGACCGTACCAACCTACATCCCCTACATCAGCTAGCCTACCCGTAAGAGTTCGCACAACTTACTTAACTATGCCAGAGCCCATAATGGCTTGTGGCTGCACACGGAAGTTTCTAGTTTGAATAATCTTATGATCCCTTAGAGCACAGGTGGCGGTCCAAGAAAACAGGCAAGTCTGATAGAAACCAGGTGCCTCAATCCACCCAGATGTGTGTTTAGGTTGCCACCTTAGATAAACCATTAATTAACAATCTCACATCTGTCATGGATATTCACTCACCCAATCCACGTCTCTTGGCATAGCATGGCATAGTAAGCAAGCGTGAAGTAGCTCCCAAGGTGTCATAAGTAAAACAGTAATAGGTACTACCTCAATCTACTTCCCATCCCACAATTTAAGTTGGTCCTAATCATGCAAGTGTTTGAGGAATAGAGCTAATGCAAAAAACTGGGTAGTAGAAAAGGTATGATCAAGTGTTACTTGCCTTGCTGATGATCCGCGAAACCTAGAGACTCGAAGTAACAAGCGGCGCACTCCGGGTGATCTAATTCAGACAAACAACAAGCATACAATAAGTACTCATCTAATGCACAGGTAAATCTCAAATAAAAGATCTAACCGAAAGTTCAACTTAAGAACCCCGTTGCAAAAAAATCAAATCAACTAAAGCAACGAAAGTCGGATGACGAAAGAAAACAACTCGGTTTTAGCAATTTGAAACTAGGTCAAAATTTACAGTAGCAAAACTTTGTTTAAGTAGGTTAGTCGGAACGGCGGTTTCGAAACGAAACTCCAGGCGCTTGAATCACCCGATTCCTATAAGCGGCGAAAAATAAACTGATTTGAAGATTGGATCGAAATCAAATTCGGAAAATAACGGATTAAATCCGATTAAAAGAAAAAGCGACGAACGGTTAACGAGCGGACGTTCGTTAACAGAAACTAACCGGCGAACACGTTCGTTAAAGCGAGCGGATCGGTGAACGTTCACTAGTTAACAAAACCGACTAAAAAATAAACCAATCTAAGTTTTTAAAAAACCGATCAACGAAAGAAAAACCGAGCGGTTTTGGAACAAAACCGGACCGGGGTGGCGCAGTGGCTACCTCCGTGAGTCGCCGCCAGGGCTCGGGCTCAAGGGCGGCGGCGGGCTTCAAGGGTCGGCGGGTGGCGGGTCGGGCGACGGGCGGCGTCGGGCGCGGCGGGCGGGGTGAGGAGGAGAGGGGGGGCTCGGGTATATATAGGAGGGGGTGGTTGCTTGGGGAGGGGCAACAAAGGGAGGAGGAGGAGTCCTCGGACTCGGCCATGGCGGCGGAGCTCTTGTGCTGTGGCCTTATAAGGGAGAGAAAGCCGGGCAGTGGCTTGGGCTGGCTGGGCCCTTGGCCCAGGCGGGGCGCGACGCGTTTTTTTTAAACAAAACGAAACGAATTAAAAATAAAACTAAACGAACTCCAAATTAAATAAAATTAATTTTTCCCGACTCTTAAAAATGAGTCGAACAAAATGAACTTTAAAACGGGGCAAAAATACATATTTTTAAAATACTCATTTTTTCCCTAAACCAAATAAACCTACAAAAACCAAAATTGATTTATTTATTAAATCTTCATTTTTCCTAAATGTTGGGAAAGTCATATTATTCCCTCTCTTAATTTTTTTATTGGAAAAATATTTGAAGATAATTAAATAAATCCAATTGATCCTATTTTCAAAATTTGAGTAAACCCAAATATGAAAATAATGAAATCTCCAACTCTCTCCGAGGGTCCTTGAGTTGCGTGAAATTTTCTAGGATCGGGGAAAATGCAAGAAAATATGATATGCATGATGACTTAATGTATAACATTCCAAATTGAAAATTTGGGATGTTACAAACCTACCCCCCTTAAGATGAATCTCGCCCTCGAGATTCGGGTTGGCTAGCAAATAGGTGAGGGTGGTCCTTGAGCAAAACTTCCTCTCTTTCCCAGGTGGCTTCATCTTCAGTGTGGTGGCTCCACTGAACCTTGCAAAACTTTATAACCTTGCTGCGAGTAATTCTGCTTGCATAGTCGAGAATCTTGACTGGTTTTTCCTCATATGTTAAGTCATCCTTCAACTGAATTGCTTCCAGTGGCACTGTGTCTCTTAGCGGTATCTCTGCTATCTCAGAGTGACATTTCTTCAGCTGAGAAACATGGAATACATCATGAACTCCTGACAGTCCTTCTGGCAATTCCAGCTTATAAGCA
The DNA here is from genome assembly GCA_021605205.1 of Aegilops longissima. Taxonomy (NCBI): domain Eukaryota; kingdom Viridiplantae; phylum Streptophyta; class Magnoliopsida; order Poales; family Poaceae; genus Aegilops; species Aegilops longissima. The sequence continues at coordinate 444,114,376 of CM038681.1, forward strand.
ACTTCCCCCATGCGTTGCAAAATCTTATACGGTCCAACGAAACGTGGTGCTAATTTTCCTTTAACTCCAAAACGCTTAACTCCTTGAAGCGGGGATACTCTAAGATATACTCTGTCTCCAACTTCATATTCAATCGCCTTGCGCTTTGAATCCGCATAGCTCTTCTGTCTGGACTGGGCTATCTTAAGCCTATCTCGAATCAACTTAACCTTCGCTCGCACTCCTTAATCAAATCTGGCCCAAACAACTCGGCGATCTCGGTTTAGTCCCATGACAACGGTGTCTGCATCTCCTTCCATCTGAGCCTCGAAGGTGCCATCTTCAAGCTGGTTTGGTAGCTGTTGTTATAAGAAAATTCTGCATCTGACAAATTATCATCCCAACTGGATCCATAATCTAGTGCACAAGCTCTCAAAGATATCCTCCAAAATCTGATTGACTCTCTCAGTCTGTCCATCGGTCTGTGGGTGGAAAGCTGTACTGAATTCCAATCTGGTTCCCAATGTTTCGTGCAACTGGTTCCAAAATTTCGAGGTAAATTGGGTTCCTCTATCCGATATGATACTCCTCGGAACTCCGTGTAAACACACAATTCTGGTCATGTATATCTTTGCCAACTTAGCACTGCTATAGGTAGTCTTGACTGGAATGAAATGAGCTACCTTCGTCAAGCGGTCGACTATAACCCAAATCGAGTCATATCCTGAACGAGTCTTTGGCAAACCTGTGATGAAATCCATGCCTAATTTATCCCACTTCCATTCGGGTATCGGCAATGGTTGTAACAATCCTGCTGGCTTCTGATGTTCTGCCTTTACTCTCTGACATACATCGCAAACTGCTACATACTCCGCAATATCCTTCTTCATTCCGGTCCACCAGAAAGTATTCTTCAAATCCAAATACATCTTGGTATTTCCTGGGTGAATCGAATAGGGTGAATCATGAGCTTCTTGCAAAATCAACTTCCTGATCTCCGGGTTATTTGGCACATAAACACGGTCCTCAAACCATAGGGTATCGTGCTCATCCTCACGAAATCCTTTAGCTTTTCCTTTGCCCATTTTCTCCTTTATAGAGGCAACTTCCTTATCTGCCTTTTGGGCTACTCTGATTTTGTCCATTAGTGTAGACTGAATCTCCAATGCTGCTACATAGCCTCTCGGAACTATTTCCATACATAGCTCTCGAAGGTCCTCGGCTAACTCATTTGGTATTCCTCCCATCATTAGGGTATTGACGTGGCTCTTACGGCTCAATGCGTCTGCTACAACGTTAGCCTTTCCGGGTGATAATGCAATCTCATATCATAATCCTTGACAAGCTCTAACCATCTCCTCCGCCGAGATTTAATTCATACGTGTGAAGATGTATTTCAAACTCTTGTGATCCGTATATACTTCACAATGATTTCCAATGAGAAAATGTCTCCATGTCTTTAAAGCATGCACAACGGCTGCTAACTCCAAATCATGTGTGGCATAATTTAACTCGTGAGGCTTAAGTTGTCGTGAAGCATACGAAACAACTCTTCCTTCCTGCATAAGCACTGCTCCAAGTCCTCGACGTGAAGCGTCGCAATACACCTCATAATCCTTGGTCTGATCCGGCAATATTAAAACTGGTGAGGTAACTAATCTTTTCTTCAACTCCTGAAAACTTGCCTCGCAGTCCTCAGTCCATATGAATTTGGTATCCTTCTTCAACAATTCGGTCATAGGCTTTGCAATCCTTGAGAATTTCTCAATGAATCTTCGGTAGTATCCTGCGAGTCCAAGAAAACTCCGAATCTCTCCTACTGTCGTTGGTGCTTCCCATTTGGTTACGGTCTCAACCTTTGTGGGGTCAACTGCTATTCCTTCTCCGGATATAACATGTCCAAGAAATCCAACTTCCTTTAGCCAAAACTCACATTTGCTGAACTTGGCATATAACTGGTGTTCCCTCAGTTTCTCCAAAACCAATCGCAAATGTTCCTTGTGTTCCTCTTCATCCTTCGAGAAAATCAAAATGTCATCAATGAACACCACGACGAACTTATCCAAAAAATCCATAAACACTTTGTTCATCAGGTTCATGAAATAGGCTGGTGCGTTAGTCAGTCCAAATGATATAACGGTATACTCATACAGTCCATATCTCATGGTAAACGCTGTCTTAGGTATGTCCTGCTCCCGAATCTTCAACTGATGGTACCCTGATCGCAAATCAATCTTGGAAAACACTTTAGCTCCTTGCAAACGATCAAACAGATCATTTATCATAGGTAGTGGGTACTTGTTCTTGATTGTTACTTCATTCAATCCACGATAATCAACAACCATCCTTAACGATCCATCTTTATTCTCCACTAACAATACGGGTGATCCCCATGGTGAAGAACTTGGGCGTATAAAGCCTTTATCCAATAGTTCCTTAATCTGCTTCTTGATTTCCGCCAAATCCTGTGCGGGCATCCTGTATGGTCGCTTTGATATTGGTCCTGTTCCTGGCAACAGCTCAATCAAAAACTCAATGTCTCTATCCGGTGGCATTCCCGCAACTCTTAGGAAATACATCAGGAAAATCCTTCACCACTGGTACTTCTTCCTGCACCACTCCTGATAAGAAATTTACTTGCGTTCTCCTCGGCTCGTGTCGTGATACGTATTTGATCCTTCTTCCTTCTGGTGTGGTGAGTAAAATTGACTTAGTGGTGCAATCTATGTTCCCTCCATACTTTGATAACCAATCCATACCTAATATCACATCCAATCCTTGGGATTCCAGAACTATTAGGTCTGAGGGGAAAACATAGTGTCCAATCCTTAATGGCAGTCGATCACACCATTTACTAGCCATGTATTCTACTCCGGGTGAGGTTACTAGCATGGGCGACCTAAGGGCTTGGGTTGGTAATTTGTACTTATCCACAAATCCCCTTGATATGTATGAATGCGATGCACCAGTATCGAAAAGAACAACTGCAGTAAATGACTTAACCAAAAACTTACCGATTACTGCATCGAGCTGATCTTCAACCTCCTCCACATCAATGTGGTTCACCTGTCCCCTGTTGAAAGGGTTTGGCTTCTTTCCAGAGCTTCCATTGCCATTTCCATTTTGGCCTTCTGGACAGTCATTTGCATAATGTCCGGTCTTGCGGCACTTAAAGCAAGTAATGTGACTCAGGTCTACCTTGGATGGTGTTGACGGGTTGGCGCGATTCTGTCCATTGCTTCCTCCATTCCGTTCCCATTCTTGGTGCCATTATGGTTGTGCGAATTACCTCCTCCATGGGTATGCTGAAACTGAATTCTGATTTAGGGTATAACGAGGCTTCATTGGGCTCCGAGTTATACTTTCCCCGTCCATACTTCCTCTTGCGGTTCTCAATTTGCTGCTGCTTTCCTTCAATCATGAGGGCTCGGTCTACCAACTCCTGGTAGTTATTGAAACTTGCTACCATCAACGGCATCTTGAACTCATCATTCAGTCCTTCGAAACTTCTCTGTTTAGCCGCATCTGCAGCAACGTCATTTGGGGCATAGCATGCTAACTTACTAAAATCGTCCACATCTTGCCAACAGTCCTTCCTCCTTGGCGTAAGTTGCGAAACTCACGCTTCTTCATGGCCATAGCTCCTGCTGAAACATGGGCAGGTCGGAAAGCTTGTTGGCCCGATCCCATGTGACAAAGGTGTCTGTGGTAAGTGGCTGTAAAATTTTCCCACCATGCTGCTGCGGGTCCTTCAAGCTGGTGTGCAGCAAACTTCACTTTTCTCCATCATGCATCCTGCAGTGGTCAACTCCTTCCTATCTTGCGGAGCCAATCATCTGCTACAATCGGCTCGGTGCTCTTTGGAATACACCGCGGATTCAGTCTAAGAAACGAGTCAAGTGATCCGCATGTGGTGGTGGTGGTGGGTTGTTGTTGTTGTTGTTGCCTTGGTTCTGCACCAATGTTTGAATCAATGTGTTCTGCTGCTGAATCAAGTGGGTGATCTCTGGCGGGAAAACAAACCCGGGGTCGCGTCTCGGAGGCATCTGATGGGTTTAGAAAAGACGAGTAATTAAGAATAGAATGAGATCTAAGGAGAAACACTACCCAAAAGCACATGAGCAAATGCACACAAAATCACTTCATTCAATTCAAACAAAGGGCTTACAACGATCTAACTATCGCAAAAGTGCACGTACTATAATGTTTACATGGAGGTAATACTACTAATATATGGGGGGACTTCTACTAATTTGAACCGGTGGAAGACTCCATGATGTCTGCTCCAGCTTCGTCTTCAAAGTCGGGTTCACTTGGATCCGAATCGGTGTCGTCGATGATGATGTAGTTGCTTGGACAGCCGACGTGCTTGTCTTCGTTCTTGAGTGCCAACTTCTTCTTGAGTTCTTCAATCTCGTACTTAAGATCGTTATTGTGTCTTGCTAGAGCTACGATCTCGTCCATGTAGTCCTTGCGTGTAGTCTTTAGTTCTTCTTCAAGTTCGATGATCCTTCCCTTTGCATTCTGCAACTCCAACATATCATTGCACATCTGGTTCTCCTGGCGTCGAATGTGCTGGTTTAACTCCTGGATGAAAGCTGCAATGGATCTATCCTTCTTGGTGCTGACTATCTCCCATTTTCATCTCGGCGTCCGCAAATCTGGTAGATAGTGTCTTTGAGGTCTTCTTGATAAACTTCTCCAATGCGTCCCATGGTGATATGAGCTGCCATGCTCTTTCCCAGACTCCAAGTTGGTGCACTGAAAACACTATCTATAGGTTTGGTGATTGGGGCGAATGTCCTTCCTAGAACGTGAGCTTGAATCTTCCAGCGCTCCTCTTCAGGTAGAGTAGCGTTGAAAGTCCCTGTGAAACTTGGTAGTCCAACGTTCAGGTACTTGGTGACTTCCTTCAGGTGAAATCCAAAAGGGGTGCCTTCATCTGGTTGGGCGTACTTGATCTTGGCGTCCTTCATCCTAAAAGAGTAGAAAATATGAGGAGTTAGAAAATGGGAAGAGAGTAGTGATCTATGGCTTTAACTTAGTGGTCGTGTCCTACAGTCAGCGTGTGCTCTGATACCATCTCTGTAGCGACCAGACCCGAATTGATCAAGTCTCGTGCTCGGTGTCATCCTGGATCGATAATCTCGACACCACACAAGATTGAAGGATTTATAGCGAGTAGCAATCACACACTTATTACAGCGTTGTCCAAAAGAGGACTTATTACAATAATATGGCTTAAGGCCATCTAATAATAACAGCGGAAGGCTTGGAAGATAAGTGAGTCCATCAACACCATCGGCGCCATGAGTATAGAACCACGACCTAACACCTTACTGTCAATTCGAAAAGTCTGCAACATGAAAGTTGCAGCCCGAAAACGGGTCAGCACATGGAATATGCTGGCAATGTAACACATAGAGAAAATGAAGGAATAAGCCTGTACTACATGCATATGTGGCTGGTGGAAAAGCTCTACGGTTACATTTTTGCATAAAGCTAATTTTTCCCTACTGCAAAAGAATAATTTTATTTAACTATCATGGTGGTTGTTAAACATTGAGAATGGTTGACAGCATCCTCAATCCCAATTAAAAGAAAGTACTCATTAAAACCCAATAACATTAATTAGAAGTAACATGATGAGATTCACATGATATTCAGGTACTAGATACTCAAGACGTCCATAACCGGGGACACGGCTAATCATGATTAGTTTTTACACTCTGCAGAGGTTTGCGCACTTTTCCCCACAAGACTCGATCGCCTCCGTTTTGTTCTCGCACTACATGGTGTTTGAGAGACGGATGACCGAGACACAGTCTTTCAGAAGCACTAGCACCTTACATGTGGGTAGACCGTACCAACCTACATCCCCTACATCAGCTAGCCTACCCGTAAGAGTTCGCACAACTTACTTAACTATGCCAGAGCCCATAATGGCTTGTGGCTGCACACGGAAGTTTCTAGTTTGAATAATCTTATGATCCCTTAGAGCCTGGGTGGCGGTCCGAAGAAAAACAGGCAAGTCCTGATAGAAACCAGGTGCCTCAATCCACCCAGATGTGTGTTTAGGTTGCCACCTTAGATAAACCATTAATTAACAATCTCACATCTGTCATGGATATTCACTCACCCAATCCACGTCTACTGGCATAGCATGGCATAGTAAGCAAACGTAGAAGTAGCTCCCAAGGTGTCATAAGTAAAACAGGTAATAGGTACTACCTCAATCTACTTCCCATCCCACAATTTAAGTTGGTCCTAATCATGCAAGTGTTTGAGGAATAGAGCTAATGCAAAAAACTGGGTAGTAGAAAAGGTATGATCAAGTGTTACTTGCCTTGCTGATGATCCGCGAAACCTAGAGACTCGAAGTAACAAGCGGCGACTCGGGTGATCTAATTCAGACAAACAACAAGCATACAATAAGTACTCATCTAATGCAGGTAAATCTCAAATAAAAGATCTAACCGAAAGTTCAACTTAAGAACCACAGTTGCAAAAAAATCAAATCAACTAAAGCAACGAAAGTCGGATGACGAAAGAAAACAACTTCGGTTTTAGCAATTTGAAACTAGGTCAAAATTTACAGTAGCAAAACTTTGTTTAAGTAGGTTAGTCGGAACGGTGGTTTCGAAACGAAACTCCAGGCGCTTGAATCACCTGATTCCTATAAACGAGCGAGAAAATAAACTGATTTGAAGATTGGATCGGAAATCAAATTCGGAAAATAACGGATTAAATCCGATTAAAATAAAAAGCATTTAGCGGTTAACGAGCGGACGTTCGTTAACAGAAACTAACCGGCGAACACGTTCGTTAAAACGAACGGATCGGTGAACGTTCACTAGTTAACAAAACCGACTAAAAAAATAAACCAATCTAAGTTTAAAAAAAAACCGATCAACGAAAGAAAAACCGGAACGGTTTTGGAACAAAACCGGACCGTGGGGGGGTGGCGCGGTGGCTACCTCCGCGAGGTCGCCAAGGGCTCCGGGCTCCGGCTGGCGACAGCGGGCTTCAAGTGGGTCGGCGGGTGGCGGGTCGGGCGACGGCGGGCGGGGTGAGGAGGAGAGAGGGGGGCTCGGGTATATACAGGAGGGGGGTTGCTTGGGGAGGGGCAAGCAAGGGGAGGAGGAGGAGTCCTCCTCGGACTCGCCAATGGCAGCGGCTGTTGTGTGTGCTGTGAGGAGGAAGGAGGAGAGGCGGTGGCTTGGCAGTGGGCCCTTGGCCCAAAGGGGCGCGACAGCGTTTTTTTAAACAAAACGAAGCAATTAAAAATAAAACTAAACGAACTCCAAATTAAATAAAATTAATTTTCCCGACTCTTAAAAATGAGTCGAACAAAATGAACTTTAAAGCGGGCAAAATACATATTTTTAAAATACTCATTTTTCCTAAAGCAAATAAACCTACAAAACCAAAATTGATTTATTTATTAAATCTTCATTTTTCCTAAATGTTGGGAAAGTCATATTATTCCCTCTCTTAATTTTTTTATTGGAAAAATATTTGAAGATAATTAAATAAATCCAAATGATCCAATTTTCAAAATTTGAGTAAACCCAAATATGAAAATAATGAAATCTCCAACTCTCTCCGAGGGTCCTTGAGTTGCGTGAAATTTTCTAGGATCGGGGAAAATGCAAGAAAATATGATATGCATGATGACTTAATGTATAACATTCCAAATTGAAAATTTGGGATGTTACATTCATAGAGAGCTCAAACCATTGCATCCTTGCATCATCTTTATTGGTTCTTGTTTGGTTCTTCTCTTTGTGAGTTTTGGAGCTTATGGTCATCTTGATGACAAGCTCGAGTTCATCGAAAACGGAGTTCACTCGCATCTTCTATGATGTTTTTTATGTTGGTGGTTATGTCGGTTCTTCTCGGTTGGAGGTTTCACTCCTCTATTTGTTAGGCATACCTCCCCTGCCTCACTTGCTGTTTTGATGCTACTCATCTTCCTCTATCCAACAAGCTTGAGTTTACTCAATTCGGAGCTCATATGAAGAAGTTTTGGCAGTTCTGTTTTTCTCCCTGCGGTAGTACCGCGGTGGCAGCGGTAGTACCGCTTGTAGCGTCAAGCGGTAGTACCGCTCCAGTACCGCTCTACTACCGCCTCAATTTTGGGTCTACTCTTTTTGTGTCGGGTTCAGCAGTACGTAGTCGCGCGGCAGTAAGGCACGGTAGTACCGCCTATAAGCGGTAGTACCGCTCCGGTCGAGCGGTTGTACCGCTACTGCACTACTGCCACCGTACTCTGCTCTGTCCTGCCTCCTTTTGTCCCGTGTTCTGCTCCTCCAGCGGTAGTACCGCTGCGGTGAGTGGTAGTACCGCTTATCGGCGGTACTACCGCCCCAAGGTTCATGTTTTGTTGCTCCTTTTCCCTGCTTCTTCCACCCGAGCGGTAGTAAAGCTTGTCGAGCGGTAGTACCGCTCGTGTGCGGGCTGAGCACATAACGGTTGGATTTTCCCCCTCCTATAAAAGGGGGTCTTCTTCCCCAATGAACCTTATCCTTTGAGCTCGATTTCTTCCCCCATTGTTGACCTTCTTCGAGCTTGCTAACTCTCAATCCCACCATGGATTCTTGCTAGTTTTTGAGGGAAAAGAGAGAGGAGATCTAGATCCACATTTCCACCAATCACTTTCTCCTCTATGTGAGGGGAACCCCTTGGATCTAGATCTTGGAGTTCTTCGTGTTCTCTTCTTCGTTCTTCCTCTCATTTTCCTCCCTAGCATTTGTTGCTTCGGTGGGACTTGGGAGAGAAGGACTTGGGGCACTCCGTGTGCCCTTGCCATTGCATTTGGTGCATCGGTTTGAGTTATCCACGGTGATACATGGAAGTTACAAGTTGAGAAGCTTATTTCTCTTGGGTGCTTGGTACCCTTGAGCTTGTTCCTCTTGGGTGCTAGGGCGCCCTAGACGGTTGAGGTCACCTCGGAGCCATATTCCATTGTGGTGAAGCTTCGTGGTGTCGTTGGGGAGTTAACCCCAACCTTTGTGGTGTCCGGAGCTCAATCATTGTGGTGTAAAGCTCCGGGCAAGTGTCGGGGTCTCCAATTAGATTGTGGAGATCGCCCTGAGCATTTGACGGGTTCGGTAACCGCCCCCAAGGGTTGCCATTTGTACGGGTTCGGTGACCGCCCTCAAGGGTCCCTTAGAGGAATCACGGCATCTTGCATTGTGCGAGGCGTGAGTAGATTACGGTGGCCCTAGTGGCTTCTTGGGGAGCATTGTGCCTCCACACTGCTCCAAACGGAGATTAGCATCCGCAAGGGTGTAAACTTCGGGATACATCGTCGTCTCCCCGTGCCTCGGTTACCTCTTACCCGAGCCCTTTTACTTATTCACTTTACTTTGTGATAGTCATATTGTTTCTTGTCATATATCTTGCTATCACCTAAGTAGTTTTTCTTGCTTAGCATAAGTTGTTGGTGCACATAGGTGAGCCTAGTTGTTGTAGGTTTTGTGCTTGACAAATTAACCGCTAGGTTTATTCCGCATTTGTTCAAGCCTCAACCATAATTATTTTAAAGCGCCTATTCACCCCCCTCTAGGCGACATCCACGATCTTTCAACATTGGAGTATCTAGGTGACATTAGGGTTTTGGTTGATGTGTGTCTTAAGGTGTTATTTTACTATGAACTCTAGGGCTGTTTGTGACACTTATAGGAATAGCCCAATGGATTGATCGGAAAGAATAACTTTGAGGTGGTTTCATACCCTACCATAATCTCTTCGTTTGTTCTCCTCTATTAGTGACTTTGAAGTGACTCTTTATTGCATGTTAGGGATAGTTATATGATCCAATTATGTTATTATTGTTGAGAGAACTTGCACTAGTAAAAGTATGAACCCTAGGCCTTGTTTCCTAGCATTGCAATACCGTTTGTGCTCACTTTTATCATTAGTTACCTTGCTGTTTTTATATTTTCAGATTACAAAACCTATATCTACCATCCATATTGCACTTGTATCACCATCTCTTCATTAACTAGTGCACCTATACAATTTACCATTGTATTGGGTGTGTTGGGGACACAAGAGACTCTTTGTTATTTGGTTGCAGGGTTGCTTGAGAGAGATCATCTTCATCCTACGCCTCCCATGGATTGATAAACCTTAGGTCATCCACTTGAGGGAAATTTGCTACTGTCCTACAAACCTATGCACTTGGAGGCCCAACAATGTCTACAAGAAGAAGGTTGTGTAGTAGACATCACGCACACTTGTGGAGATGGCAAGGTCCATGTTGGATGAATACAAGTCACCACATAGTTTTTGGGCCGAAGCTGTCAACACCGCATGACATGCATCAAACCGACTCTTTCTCCGCACTATATTGGAAAAGACTCCATATGAGCTCCTAACCGGGAACAAGCCAAATGTCAAGTACTTTCATGTATTTGGGTGCAAATGTTCCATCCTCAACAAAAGAGAGCGGTTAGGAAAATTTCAATCTAAAACCATTGAGGGCATATTTGTTGGATATGGATCAAACTCTCACGCCTATACAGTCTACAACAAATCCAATGGATGTGTTGTAGAAACTTGTGACGTGGTGTTTGATGAATTTAATGACTCCCACGGGGGGCAAGTTGATCTAAGTGATGTAGGTGAAGAAGATTCTTCTCAAGATATCTTGACCATGGGCGTTCGTGCACTTCTTCCAATGGAACAAGAACCTCATGATGATGAAGAAGAAGATGGAAGCTTCACACATCATCACACTACTTCAACACCCGTACCACCACAAACTCCTATTACTCAACCAGTCCCCGTAGTCCAAGTACAAGATGATGATCAAGTTCCTCTCCATGATAATCAACCTCAAGGGCAAGAACAAGAAAGTGCAATCATGGACAATGAACCTCAACAAATGCAAGATGAAGAAGAAGATTTTCCACCACACATTAATGATCCATATGTTGAGGACGTGGATGACAGACACGAATTTGAACCTCGCGAAACCTTAACCTCCATCATGCCTCGAGTGGTCGGTCGTGTTGATGTTGAAAAAATTCTCACCGGCATATCTAAAGGTAGAGTCACTCGTAAACAATTGAAAAACTTTTGTGCTCACTTCTCGTTTGTGTCTAGTGTTGAGCCTCTCAAGGTACAAGAGTCATTAATGGACAACGATTGGCTCGTTGCTATGCAAGAAGAGTTGAACAGCTTTGAGCGCAACCAAGTGTGGTCATTAGTCAAGAGGCCAACTACGGAACACAACGTCATTGGAACAAAGTTGATTTTCAAGAACATGCAAGATGAGAATGGTGTAATCATCCGCAACAAGGCAAGGTTAGTGGCACAAGGGTACTCACAAGTTGAAGGTTTGGACTTTGCTGAGACCTTTGCCCCCGTTGCCCGTATTGAATCCATTCGCATCTTACTTGCTTATGCTGCTTTCAATGGTTTTACATTACATCAAATAGATGTGAAGAGTGCTTTCCTTAACGGTCCTCTACAAGAAGAAGTATATGTATCACAACCACCTGGGTTCATTGATCCCGATCACAAAGACTATGTGTTTAAACTTCATAAGGCTTTGTATGGCCTCAAACAAGCACCTCGTGCTTGGTATGATCATCTTAAGAAGTTTTTACTCGATGATGGTTTTGTGAGAGGGGTGATCGATCCCACTCTTTTTACTAAGAGGGACAAGGGTGATTTGATCTTATGCCAAATCTATGTAGATGATATCATTTTTAATTCTCCTAACGTTCATTTGTGCAAGAAGTTTGCGGCTTCCATGACCAAGAATTTTGAAATGTCACTCAATGCGGATTTGAAGTTCTTCCTCGGATTTCAAATTCAACAATTTCAAGAAGGATTTTTCTTGTCCCAGGCAAAATACCTCAAGGGTATCCTACAGAAGTTTGGCATGTCTGATGCTAGTCCATGTAAGACACCTATGCCAACCAAAATTGCACTCATTAAAGACACAAATTGTATTCTGTTCGACCCATCTATTTAACGCTCTATGATTGGTTCATTGCTTTATCTTTGTGCATCTAGACCAGACATCATGTTTAGTGTATGAATGTGTGCTAGATTTCAAGCTTCCCCTAGGGAAAGTCATCATAAGGCGGTTAGGCATATTCTTAGATACCTTGTTCACACCCCAAAGTTGGGTCTATGGTACCCCAAGGATGCTAAGTTTGATCTCATTGGGTACACGGATGCGGATTGGGCCGGAGACAAAGTGGATCATAAGTCCACCTCCAGTGCATGTCAGTTTCTTGGATGCTCCTTGGTAAGTTGGTCCTCAAAGAAACAAAATTTTATTGCCCTCTCTACCGCAGAAGCTGAATACATTGCAACCGCCAATTGTGCAACTCAATTACTATGGATGAGGCAAACTTTGAAGGATTACGGTATCACCTATAGACATGTGCCTCTTCTATGTGGTAATGAAAGTGCCACCAATATTGCCCAGAACCCCAAAGATCATACCCGCACCAAGCATATTGATATTAGCTATCACTTCTTGAGAGATCATTGGAGAAGGATGATATTGACATTGCTCATGTTGGCACAGATAAGCAACTCGCAGATATTTTCACCAAGCCATTGGACGAAGCAAGGTTTTGTCAACTTAGGCGTGAACTTGGTATCTTGGAGCTTGACAATATTATGTGAAATCTAGTACCCATTCATGCATAAACTTAATGTCTTGTCTTGATGTAGGCATATAATTAGGGGGAGACATTCAATTCATGAGTATTCTCACCCTATATAATGCATAAATAGAACAAACACTCTCAAAGTTATCATAGTTCTTGAACTATGGTACTTTAACATGATGGAGTCGTGACCATGTGCCCAAAGTCTACATCTTTGCGGTACTATGTTCCATATGCTCAAACATGGTGACCTCGGTCACCGCTAGTAGAATGCTTGTATGGACCTTTCCTTACTTAACAAATCTTGGTTGTTAGTACATCTTAGTATGGCCTTAGATTCCTCAGGTTTTCACCCCTATAAATCTCTAAAAACTCCTTGGCGGAGTCTATATCAAATTATACTTGTTGGTCCCCCTTTCAAATCTTTTCCCCGTCCTGCTCTCTGTCCAGTGGCCAGACATCCGGCTTCCCCGCCGGACATCTGGGCCCTGGGGAAAATTCCTATGCTACTCATACAGTGATCATACACTTCCACTGGCCGGACATCCAGGCCCTGAACCTTTGCTCCCTGACCTCCTTACGCCGGATATCCGGGCTTATTCCTGGATGTCCGGCCCGTTTGAGCAAATTCTTCTACTCTCTGACCTCCGCTCGCCAGATATCCGGGCCAAGCCCCGGATGTCCAGCACGTCGCCCGCTACCACATATAACTGGGGAGGGCCGTGGGATTGGGGGGCAGTTTCTCCTCTCGTTCGTATCCCCATCTCACAGCCGCCGCCGCCGGGCCGTCGCTCCGGCGCTGCCCCGGCCCTCTCCTCCGACCTCCAGCCCCGATCTCCTGCTCACGGATTCTCCTCCTCCCGATCTACGACTCTATCCAATCCACTTCTTGGGTTGTGGTGTGAATCCCTCGGGAGGGACCGGGATAGTGTGGGATTCATCGTCGGAGCTCCTCATGGCGCGCACCAAGAACTGCGGCCCCAATCGCCCCGATCCTTCTTCACGGGGTATGGATGCTATTTCTCCTCCATTCTACTTCTATGGTGACCGAAAAATCTTAGGGCTTCATTCTCTCATGCATATCTTGGCGTCTATATCTCTCTAGAGGTTTGGTGTCTCTTGCCTAAGCCTAACGATATTTCTTTGTCCTCAACTAATCAATTTAAATCATGGACATGTCGCAATTTTTGATCTACCACTGGACTTGCTCTATGGTCATGACCAAAAATCTTCATTCCATTATTTAATTTGTTTTATCCATGTTCATACTTGTTGGCTCCTTCTCATCGGGACCTCTCATTATCCATTCCAGTTGTTCGCCGGCAAGGCTCAACCAACTCCGGTGAGCATGCTCGTCCTAAGAAGAACACCACCACCAAGAAGAAGAAGCGGGCACCATCCACTAGTCCATCGGCCTCGGATCCAGATGATGCAGACTATGTTGGGGAAGAAGAGGATGACAGTGCACCAAGACATTCCATTGGACAGTCCAAGCCTGGTACTAGGACGGCGCCGGTGCCTCAAGTTCGTGGTTCTGCAATGCCCGTTGTCCATGGCTGCCGCATCTCCATGGAGCTTCCTGACAGCAGGGATCGCCCCACTCACAACTTCACCACTGTGGGGGCGGGTCAATATCTTGTGTTTCGTCGGGATGTCAATCAATATGAGATGGTGGCTGATGCCGAGGATCCTCGGTTCCGGGCTCGTATGCAGCAGGATCTCTATTCCAGTTTCGATCATGGACGAGGTCTTGCTCCTCACAAATATGTGGATCCCAAATTCCTACGTGACCATCTGGCCATGTTTCCTAACAATCCGGTCAAGATCATTGATGATATGACCCTAGTGTTGGGGAACGTTGTAGAAAATTAAAATTTTTCCTACGGTTTCACCAAGATCCATCTATGAGTTCATCTAAGCAACGAGTCATGGGAGAGTGATTGCATCTACATACCACTTGTAGATCGCGTGCGGAAGCGTTCAATGGAACGGGGATGATGGAGTCGTACTCGCCGTTATTCAGATCACGATGACCTAGTGCCGAACGGACAGCACCTCCGCGTTCAACACACGTACGGAGCGGATGACATCTCCTCCTTCTTGATCCATCAAGGGGGAAGGAGAGGTTGATGATGATCCAGCAGCACGACGGCGTGGTGGTGGATGCAGCAGAACTCCGGCAGGGCTTCGCTAAGCAACTACGGGAGGAGGAGGAGGTGTAGCAGAGAGGGGAGGCGCCAAGGGCTTCAGGGTTCGGCTGCCCCCTCCCTCCCCTCCCTTTATATAGGTGCAAGAGAGGGGGAGGGCGCAGCCTTGCCCCTTCCTCCAAGGAAGGGGTGCGGCCAAGAGGGGGGGAGGAGTCCATCCTCCCCAAGGCACCTCGGAGGTGCCTTCCCCCTTTAGGACTCTCCCTTCCCCAAGTCTCCTTGGCGCATGGGCCTCTTGGGGCTGGTGCCCTTGGCCCATATAGGCCAAGGCGCACCCCCTACAGCCCATGTGAGCCCCCGGTGCAGGTGGACCCCCCCGGTGGACCCCCGGACCCCTTTCGGCACTCCCGGTACAATACCGATAAAGTGCGAAACTTTTCCGGCGACCAAAATAAGACTTCCCATATATAAATCTTTACCTCCGGACCATTCCAGAACTCCTCGTGACGTCCGGGATCTCATCCAGGACTCCGAACAACATTCGGTAACCACATACAAACTTCCTTTATAACCCTAGCGTCATCGAACCTTAAGTGTGTAGACCCTACGGGTTCGGGAACCATGCAGACATGACCGAGACGTTCTCTGGTCAATAACCAACAGCGGGATCTGGATACCCATGTTGACTCCCACATGTTCCACAATGATCTCATCGGATGATCCACGATGTCAAGGACTCAATCGATCCCGTATACAATTCCCTTTGTCTAGCGGCATTGTACTTGCCCGAGATTTCGATCGTCGGTATCCCAATACCTTGTTCAATCTCGTTACCGGCAAGTCTCTTTACTCGTTCCGTAACACATCATCCCGTGATCAACTCCTTGATCACATTGTGCACATTATGATGATGTCCTACCGAGTGGGCCCAGAGATACCTCTCCGTCTGCGGAGTGACAAATCCCATCTCGATTCGTACCAACCCAATGACACTTTCGGAGATACCAGTAATGCACCTTTATAGCCACCCGATTCGTTGTGGCGTTTGGTACACCCAAAGCATTCCTACGGTATCCGGAGTTGCACAATCTCATGGTCTAAGGAAAAGATACTTGACATTAGAAAAGCTTTAGCATACTGAACTACGATCTTTGTGCTAGGCTTAGGATTGGGTCTTGTCCATCACATCATTCTCGCCAATGATGTGATCCCGTTATCAACGACATCCAATGTCCATGGTCAGGAAACCGTAACCATCTATTGATCAACGAGCTAGTTAACTAGAGGCTTACTAGGGACATGGTGTTGTCTATGTACCCACACATGTATCTGAGTTTCCTATCAATACAATTATAGCATGGATAATAAACGATTATCATGGACAAGGAAATATAATAATAACTAATTTATTATTGCCTCTAGGGCATATTTCCAACAGTCTCCCACTTGCACTAGAGTCAATAATCTAGTTCACATCGCCATGTGATTAACACTGATAGGTCACATCGCCATGTGACCAACATCCAAAGAGTTTACTAGTATCGCTAAACTAGTTCACATCACCATGTGATTAAGACTCAATGAGTTCTGGGGTTTGATCATGTTTTCCTTGTGAGAGAAGTTTTAGTCAACGAGTCTGCAGTATTCAGATCCGTATGTACTTTGCAATTCTCTATGTCATATTGTAAATGCTGCTTCCACGCTCCACTTGAAGCTATTCCAAATGGTTGCTCCACTATACGTATCCAATTTGCTACTCAGAGTCACTCGGATAGGTGTTAAAGCTTGCATCGACGTAACCCTTTACGTCGAACTCTTTATCACCTCCATAATCGAGAAACATGTCCTTATTTACTCCAAGGACAATTTTGACCGCTGTCCGATGATCCCCATTCCTGGATCGTTCTTGTACCCCTTGACCGACTCATGGCAAGGCACACTTCGGTCGCGGTACACAAAGATAGCATACTATGGAGCCTACGTCTAAAGCATAGGGGCGACCTTCGTCCTTTCTCTCTTTTCTGCCGTGGTCAAGCTTTAAGTCTTAACTTCATACCTTACATCTCAGGCAAGAACTCCTTCTTTGACTGATCCACCTTGAACACCTTCAAGATTATGTCAAGGTATGTGCTCATTTGAAAATACCATTTAGCTTTTTTGATCTATCCTCATAGATCTTGATGCTCAATGTTCAAGTAGCTTAATCCAGGTTTTCCATTGAAAAACACCTTTCAAATAACCTGTATGCTTTCGAGAATTCTACATCATTTCGATCAACAACATATACTCATCGAAATTCTATAGTGCTCCCACTCACTTCTTTGGAAATACAAGTTTCTCATAAACTTTGTATAAACCCAAAATCTTTGATCATCTCATCAAAGCGCACATTCCAACTCCGAGATGCTTACTCCAGTCCTTAGAAGGATCGCTGGAGCCAGCATAACTTTTAGCATCCTTAGGATGGACAAAAACTTTCTGATTGTATCACATACAACCTTTCCTTACGAAGACTGGTAAGGAAACTCGTTTTGACATCCATCTGCCAGATTTCATAAATGTAGCTTATGCTAACATGATTCCGACGGACTTAAGCATCGCTACGGATGAGAAAATCTCATCGTAGTCAACTCCTTGAACTTGTGAAAAACTCTTCGCCACAAGTCGAGCTTCATAGACGGTGACATTACCGTCCACGTCCGTCTTCTTCTTAAAGATCCATTTATCTCAATGGCTTGCCTATCGGGCGAGTCCACCAAAGTCCATGCTTTGTTCTGATACATGGATCCTATCTCGGATTTCATGGCTTCTAACCATTTATCGGAATACGGGCCCACCATCGCTTCTCCATAGCTCGTAGGTTCATTGTTGTCTAGCAACATGACCTTCAAGACATGATTACTGTACCACTCTGAAGTAGTACGCATCCTTGTCACCCTACGAGGCACGGTAGTGACTTGATCCGAAACTTCATGATCACTATCATAAGCTTCTTCTTCAATTGGTGTAGGCGCCACCGGTACAACTTCCTGTGCCCTGCTGCACACTAGTTGAAGTGATGGTTCAATAACCTCATCAAGTCTCCACCATCCTCCCACTCAATTCTTTCGAGAGAAACTTTTCCTCGAGAAAGGACCCGTTTCTAGAAACAATTACTTTTGCTTCCGGATCTTGAGATAGGAGGTATACCCAACTGTTTTGGGTGTCCTATGAAGATCCATTTATCCGTTTTGGGTTCGAGCTTATCACGATGAAACTTTTTCACATAAGCGTCGCAGCCCCAAACTTTTAAGAAACGACAACTTAGGTTTCTCCAAACCATAGTTCAAACGGTGTCGTCTCAACGGAATTACGTGGTGCCCTATTAAAGTGAGTGTGGTTGTCTCTAATGCCTAACCCATGAACGATAGTGGTAATTCGATAAGAGACATCATGGTACGCACCATATCCAATAGGGTGCAACTATGATGTTCGGACACACCATCACACTATGGTGTTCCAGGCGGTATTAATTGTGAAACAATTTCCATGGTGTCTTAATTCCGTGCCAAAGCTCGTAACTCAGATACTCATCTCTATGATCATATCATAGACATTTTATCCTCTTGTCACAATGATCTTTAACTTCACTCTGAAATTACTTGAACCATTCAATAATTCAGACTTTGTGTTTCATGAAGTAAATATACTCAACATCTACTCGAATCATCTGTGAAGTCGAACATAACGATATTCATTTGCATGCCTCAAGACTCATTGGACTGCACACATCAAAATGTGTTACTTCCAACCGGTTGCTACCTTGTTCCATCTTCTCAAACCGAGGCTTTTCACCATCTTGCCCATGTGGTATGATTTGCATATCTCAAGTGATTCAAAATCAAGTGAGTCCAAACGATCCATCTGCATGGAGTTTCTTCATGCGTATACACCAATAGACATGGTTTGCATGTCTCAAACTTTTCAAAAACGAGTGAGTCCAAAGATCCATCAACATGGAGCTTCTTCATGCGTTTTATACCAATATGACTTACATGGCAGTGCCACAAGTACGTGGTACTATCATTACTATCTTATATCTTTTGGCATGAAAATGTGTATCACTACGATCGAGATTCAATAAACCATTCTTTTAGGTGCAAGACCATTGAAGGTATTTATTCAAATAAATAGAGTAACCATTATTCTCCTTAAATGAATAACCGTATTGCGATAGACATAATCCAATCATGTCTATGCTCAACGCAAACACCAAATAACAATTATTTAGGTTTAACACCAATCTCGATGGTAGAGGGAGCGTGCGATGCTTGATCATATCAACCTTGGAAACACTTCCAACACGTATCGTCAGCTCACCTTTAGTTAGTCTCCGTTTATTCCGTAGCTTTTATTTCGAGTTACTAACACTTAGCAACCGAACCGGTATCTAATACCCTGGTGCTACTAGGAGTACTATTAAAGTACACATTAACATAATGTGTATCCAATATACTTCTATCGACCTTGCCAGCCTTCTCATCTACCAAGTATCTAGGGTGGTTCCGCTTCAGTGTCCGTTCCTCTCATTACTGAAGCACTTAGTCTCGGGTTTGGGTTCAACCTTGGGTTTCTTCACCGGGCAGAACTGATTTGTCGTTTCATGAAGTGTCCTTCTTGCCCTTGCCCTTCTTGAAACTAGTGGTTTCACCAACCATCAACAATTGATGCTCCTTCTTGATTTCTACTTTCGCGTGTCAAACATCGTGAATACCTCAAGGATCATCATATCTATCCCGACATGTTATAGTTCATCACGAAGCTCTAGCAGCTTGGTGGCAATGACTTTGGAGAAACATCACTATCTCATCCGGAAGATCAACTCCCACTCGATTCAAGTGATTGTTGCACTCGACAATCTGAGCACAAGCTCAATGATTGAGCTTTTCTCCCTTAGTTTGCAGGCTAAGAAAATCGTCGGAGGTCTTATACCTCTTGGCGTGGCACGAGCCCGAAATCCCAATTCCAGCCCTCAAACATCTCATATGTTCCGCGACGTTTCAAAAACGTCTTTGGTGCCTCAACTCTAAACCGTTTAACTGAACTATCACGTAGTTATCAAAGCGTGTATGTCCGATGTTCGTAACATCCACAAACGACGCTTGGGGTTCAGCACACCGAGCGTGCATTAAGGACATAAGCTTTCTCTTCCGCATAATCGCCATCACAACTTTCAACTATATTTTTCTAGGAACATATCTAAGCAAAGGAACTAAAGCGCGAGCTTACGACATAATTTGCAAAGATCTTTTGACTATGTTCAGGATAATTAAGTTCATCTCATGAACTCCCACTCGATAGACATCCCTCTAGTCATCTAAGTGATTACACGATCCGAGTCAACTAGGCCGTGTCCGATCATCACGTGAGACGGACTAGTCATCCTCGGTGAACATCTTCATGTTGATCGTATCTACTATACGACTCATGCTCGACCTTTCGGTCTCTTGTGTTCGAGGCCATGTCCGTACATGCTAGGCTCGTCAAGCTAACCTAAGTGTTCTGCGTGTGTAAATCTGGCTTACACCGTTGTATGTGAGCGTAAGAATCTATCACACCCGATCATCACGTGGTGCTTGAAACGACGAACTTTACAACGGTGCACGCTTAGGGGAACACCTTCTTGAAATTTTAATGAGGATCATCTTATTTACTACCGTCGTTCTAAGCAAATAAGATGCATAAACATGATAAACATCACATGCAATCAAATAGTGACATGATATGGCCAATATCATTTTGCTCCTTTGATCTCCATCTTGAGGGCTCCATGATCATCATCGTCACGGCATGACACCATGATCTCCATCATCGTGATCTCCATCATCGTGTCTCCATGAAGTTGTCTCGCCAACTATTACTTCTACTACTATGGCTACGGTTAGCAATAAAGTAAAGTAATTACATGGCGTTGTTTAATGACACGCAGGTCATACAATAAATAAAGACAACTCCTATGGCTCCTGCCGTTGTCATACTCATCGACATGCAAGTCGTGATTCCTATTACAAGAACATGATCAATCTCATACATCACATATATTCATCACATTCTTCTTGGCCATATCACATCACATAGCATACCCTGCAAAAACAAGTTAGACGTCCTCTAATTGTTGTTTGCATGTTTTACGTGGCTGCTATGGGTTTCTAGCAAGAACGTTTCTTACCTCGCAAAACCACAACGTGATATTTCAATTGCTATTTACCCTTCATAAGGACCCTTTTCATCGCATCCGATCCGACTAAAGTGGGAGGCGGCACCCGCTAGCCACCTTATGCACCAAGTGCATGTCGATCGGTGGAACCTGTCTCACGTGAGTGCGTGTAAGGTCGGTCCGCCCGCTTCATCCCACAATACCGTCAAAACAAGATTGGACTAGTAACGGCAAGCATATTGAACAAAATCAACGCCCACAACTACTTTGTGTTCTACTCGTGCAAAGAATCTACGCAATAGACCTAGCTCATGATGCCACTGCTGGGGAACGTTGCAGAAAATTAAAAATTTTCCTACGGTTTCACCAAGATCATCTATGAGTTCATCTAAGCAACGAGTCATGGGAGAATGATTGCATCTACATACCACTTGTAGATCGCGTGCGGAAGCGTTCAATGGAACGGGGATATGGAGTCGTACTCGCCGTGATTCAGATCACCGATGACCTAGTGCCGAACGGACAGCACCTCCACGTTCAACACACGTACGGAGCGGATGACGTCTCCTCCTTCTTGATCCAGCAAGGGGGAAGGAGAGGTTGATGATGATCCAGCAGCACGACGGCGTGGTGGTGGATGCAGCAGAACTCCGGCAAGGCTTCGCTAAGCAACTACGGGAGGAGGAGGAGGTGTAGCAGAGAGGGGAGGCGCCAAGGGCTTGAGGTTCGGCTGCCCCTCCTCCCTCCCTTTATATAGGTGCAAGAGAGGGGAGGGCGCAGCCTGCCCCTTCCTCCAAGGAAGGGTGCGGCCAAGAGGGGGAGGAGTCCATCCTCCCAAGGCACCCTGAGGTGCCTTCCCCTTTAGGACTCTCCCTTCCCCAAGTCTCCTTGGCGCATGGGCCTCTTGGGGCTGGTGCCCTTGGCCCATATAGGCCAAGGCGCACCCCCTACAGCCCATGTGAGCCCCCGGTGCAGGTGGACCCCCCGGTGGACCCCCGGACCCCTTTCGGCACTCCCGGTACAATACCGATAAAGTGCGAAACTTTTCCGGCGACCAAAATAAGACTTCCCATATATAAATCTTTACCTCCGGACCATTCCAGAACTCCTCGTGACGTCCGGGATCTCATCCAGACTCGAACAACATTCGGTAACCACATACAAACTTCCTTTATAACCCTAGCGTCATCGAACCTTAAGTGTAGACCCTACGGGTTCGGGAACCATGCGTATACATGACCGAGACGTTCTCGGTCAATAACCAACAGCGGATCTGGATACCCATGTTGACTCCACATGTTCCACAATGATCTCATCGGATGATCCACGATGTCAAGGACTCAATCGATCCGTATACAATTCCCTTTGTCTAGCGGCATTGTACTTGCCCGAGATTTCGATCGTCGGTATCCCAATACCTTGTTCAATCTCGTTACCGGCAAGTCTCTTTACTCATTCCGTAACACATCATCCCGTGATCAACTCCTTGATCACATTGTGCACATTATGATGATGTCCTACCGAGTGGGCCCAGAGATACCTCTCCGTCACACGGAGTGACAAATCCAGTCTCGATTCGTACCAACCCAATGACACTTTCGGAGATACCGTAATGCACCTTTATAGCCACCCGATTCGTTGTGGACGCTTGGTACACCCAAAGCATTCCTACGGTATCCGGAGTTGCACAATCTCATGGTCTAAGGAAAAGATACTTGACATTAGAAAAGCTTTAGCATACTGAACTACGATCTTTGTGCTAGGCTTAGGATTGGGTCTTGTCCATCACATCATTCTGCCAATGATGTGATCCCGTTATCAACGACATCCAATGTCCATGGTCGAAACCGTAACCATCTATTGATCAACGAGCTAGTTAACTAGAGGCTTACTAGGGACATGGTGTTGTCTATGTACCCACACATGTATCTGAGTTTCCTATCAATACAATTATAGCATGGATAATAAACGATTATCATGAACAAGGAAATATAATAATAACTAATTTATTATTGCCTCTAGGGCATATTTCCAACACCTAGGTCCTGCAATGACCTTCAGGTGTGATTGGAATGAATCCGCCATTCTTCAGTTCTATGCCACCTGTTTCTTTGGTCCGGAAAACACTCTCACATGGATGACCGATGACACTACACTAAGTATCACCTATGATCAGTTTGTTTAGATTTTGGGCCTCCCTGGAGTTGGACATTGCATTCACAGTATGGATCCAGAGTATAAGCCCAAAGGGATTGATGCTTGCCTGCCTTTGGTGAAGCCTACCTCTCAGCTCACTAAAGAGGAACGCGGATATCCTCTCAATGAGGTATCCATCTTCCGTTCTCCTTACTTCATCCTTTCTGAGTGTGTGCTTCGCACCCTCTATCCTAATAAGGGAGATCGCTCAAGGGCTCGCCACTACTGTATTGACTTGATGGTTCGAATGCTTGACGAACCCACTCTGCCTCTGGACACAACCCATTTCATTTGGCATGAGATTCGTCTTTGCAGCTTCATTCAGTCGTGCCAGTTTCCTCATGCTCCATTTATTCAGGCTCTGATTGATCACGCCGCTCCCTTTGAGGTGGTTAAGACTGTTGTGCACTCCATTTGGACGCCTCATCCTCATATGCGCGTGGTGGTTAGTGCTCAGACTGCTGCTCCTACTCAGCCTAGGAGGTATGCTAGTGGGAATCCGCCAACTGGTTCCTCTGCTCCATCTTCCTCGACCGCTCCTCGTGGTCGTCTTGCATCATTCTTGGGCAAGGCTCAATCTGCTATCATGAAGGAAATCACTTTCAGCTGTCAGCGGAATCATGATGTTCAGAAGTGCCTTGTCATCTCCAATAATCAGCTCAAACAACGCCTCCATGACCGTGGGAGTCCCGTGAGCGATGATGATTCTCTTCCCGCGGCTCCATCCTCGTCCACCTTTTGCTTTCCATCTCGTGTCGAGTACCCCGAGTTCTTTGATGATGATGATGACATCTGCCAGGAGTGATTGAGTCTGTTTAGTTCTTCGCCCCTTTTTACTTGTTGCCGTCAAAGGGGGAGAAGTAGTATCCCAGTAGTAATCTTAGGTCATGCTATGTTATGTTGACTATTTGTGTTAACTACTATTCTAACTTGTTATGTTGCTACCTATGGTACTTTATCGTGTGAGAATATGATATTATCTTGGATTATCTTGTGGTTATGAGATGTTTTTAAGTCTATGAGTTATTGTTTATTGTGGTTTCATATGTGCATGCCTCTCACATTTATATCTAGCTACATATGCTACCTTACGGAGATTGTGTTGTACCTCTTAACATAGTCATTCCATGCACACATTGAGGGGGAGCTAAAAGCAAATAGAAACATAAACTTATTTTGTACTTTTGCTCTCATGATTATCAATGCTAAGATTATTTATTGCATCTATGATACTACATGTATGGTTGTCATCAAAAAACAAAAATGGGGAGATTGAAAGAGCAATCATGCCCTTACATCATGTTTGGATGTTGATGACAATATACATGTAGGGGACTAACAGTGGTTGTCAAGTAAATCTCAGGTATTAGTCCCCGGTTCATCGATGTGTGTGGATCAAGAGCTTACAAGTGATTTTACTCAAGGATGAAGCATAAAAATTGATTTCACATTTGTTTTCTTGAGTATAGGATCCCGCACTATTAAGAGGGGATCGATAGGGCTAGTAAAAGACTTGCTCTTGTGATGATATCTCTTCTACATGACTCATTTGATCTATCACCACTCTTTGGTTTATTTTGCCCCTGGGAGTGCCGGATGTCCGGGCCTCATGCCGGATGTCCAGGCTGCTCCCCGGATATCCGGCTCATGCCCCGGATGTCCGGGCTTACCCTCCTTCATATCCAGAAGGTTTCTGGTTCCACGCCGGATGTCCGGGCCCTCTCCCGGATGTCCGGCCTCTGCTAACCGTGGAACAGCTGAGGTTCTGTTACTAGTTCGTGATCGCGCCGGATGTCCGGCCGTCTGCCGGATGCCCGGGCCTTCTTGTTGCGCCAGATGTCCGGGCTTGGCCCCCGGATGTCCGACCCCTCTGTTTTCTGTTCTGCTTCCACTTTGTTCCTCGTAGCTTGCCAGGCCGAATGTCCGGCCCCTAGCCCGGATGTCCGGCCTGCTCATTCACTTACACTACAACGGCCATATTTGTTCTCACACTATATATAGCCCTTCTTCCCCATGGGAGAGGGCTGACCACTCACTTTGAACAAACGCTAGAACACATTTCACTCTCTCTATCACTCCTCCACACTAAATCTTAGATCCCCAAGGGATTTGAGAGCATTTGAGAGAAGTTCTCCGATCAAGTGATAGATCCACTCCTTCTCCTTCTTTGCACCAAAGGAATTCGTGATTTGAGCAAGTCTTGAGATTTTCCCCATTGTTCTTGTTACTCTTGGAGGTTGGAGACTCCTAGGCGGTAGGAGTCTTTCGGAGAGGAATCGACCTTTGTGATTACCCCTGGAAAAGTTTGTGAGGGTTTGGAGACCACCCCAAGGTCTAACACTAGTGGTTGAGAAACGCCTCCGTGGTGGTGTCTCAAAGGGAGAATAGGGTGAGCCTTCGTGGCGTTGGTGTGCCTTCGTGGTAACATCCACCTCTCTAACGGTGACGTAGCTTCCCTCCAAGGAAGTGAACATCGGCATACATCCTCGTCTCCCAGAGTTGCGATTATCCCTAACCCTAACTCTCTACTTGTGGTTACTTGTCTCTTAGCACTTACTTATATCACTTTGTGTTTGCTTACTTACTACTTGTGTTACTTGCTTAGCACTTAGTACTTCACTTGCAATTGTTAGGCTCACTTTCATATTCCGCATTATTGCCTAAAATTGCTAAGTAATAATTAAAATTTGTAGTTGTACCTATTCAACCCCCGCCCCTCTAGGTCCATCTCGATCCTTTCACCTAGCCATAGACAAGTGTTGTCATTTGATAAACGGGATCACATCATTATAGAATGATGTGATGGACAAGACCCATCCGTTAGCTTAGCACTATGATCGTTTAGTTTATTGCTATTGCTTTCATCATGACTTATACATGTTGCTATGACTATGAGATTATGCAACCCCCAAATACCGGAGGAACACTTATTGTGCTATCAAACATCACAACATAACTGGGTGATTGTAAAGATGCTCTACATGTGTCTCTGATGGTGTTTGTTGAGTTGGCGTAGATCGAGATTAGGATTTGTCACTCCGTATATCGGAGAGGTATCTCTGGGCCCTCTCGGTAATGCACATCACTATAAGCCTTGCAAGCAATGTGACTAATGAGTTAGTTGTAGGATAATGCATTACAGAACGAGTAAAGAGACTTGCCGGTAACGAGATTGAACTAGGTATGGTGATACCGACGATCGAATCTCGGGCAAGTAACATACCGATGACAAAGGGAACAACGTATGTTGTTATGCGGTTTGACCGATAAAGATCTTCGTAGAATATGTAGGAACCAATATGAGCATCCAGGTTCCACTATTGGTTATTGACCGGAGATGTGGCTCGGTCATGTCTGCATAGTTCTCGAACCCGTAGGGTCCGCACGCTTAACGTTCGATGACGATTTGTATTATGAGTTTATGTGATTTGATGACCGAAGGTTGTTCGGAGTCCCGGATGAGATCACGGATGTGACGAGGAGTCTCAAATGGTCGAGACATAACGATTCATATATTGGAAGTTTATATTCGAACACCGGAATGGTTCGGGTCGTTTCGGATAAGTTTCCGAGTACCGGGGGTTAATGGACCCCCCCCATCTGGAAGCTATTGGGCCTCATGGGCCTTAGTGGAGAAGAGAGAGGGTCGGCCAGGAGGTGGCACGTGCCCCCCTTGCCCCAATCCGAATTGGACAAGGGGAGGGGGCGGCGCCCCCCTCCTTCCTTCTCTCCTCCTCCTCCTTCCCCTTGTCCCACTTGGAATAGGAAAGGGGGGGCCGAATCCTACTAGGTTTGGAGTCCTAGTAGGACCCCCCCCCCCCATGGCGCGCCTCCCCCTTGGCCAGCCTCCTCCTCCCCCTCCTTTATATACGTGGGGAGGGGGCACCCTAGAATATACAAGTTGATCTTTTAGCCGTGTGCGGTGCCCCCTCCACAGAAACACACCTCGGTCATATCGTTGTAGTGCTTAGGCAAAGCCCTGCGCCGGTAACTTCATCATCACCATCACCACGCCGTTGTGCTGACAAAACTCTCCCTCGGCCTCAACTGGATCAAGAGGTGGAGGGACGTCACCGAGCTAAACGTGTGCAGATCGCGGAGGTGCCATACATTTGGTACTTGGATCGGTTGGATCGCGAAGACATTCGAGTACATCAACCGTGTTACTAAACGCTTCCGCTTTCGGTCTACGAGGGTACGTGGACACACTCTCCCCACTCGTTGCTATGCTTCTCCTAGATAGATCTTGCGTGATCGTAGGAATTTTTTGAAATACTACGTTCCCCAACACTTTATTCATTGTGCTTTCCGTAAAATGCTTGCTAAATATGATGTTAACCATAGAATTGCTTCATCCTATCATCCTCAATCTAGTGGTCAAGTTGAACTTAGCAATAGAGAAATAAAGCTAATATTACAAAAAACTGTCAATAGGTCCCGAAAGAATTGGTCTAAGAAATTGGTTGATGCACTTTGGGCCTACAGAACAGCTTATAAAAATCCCATGGGTATGTCTCCTTATAAAATGGTTTATAGCATATTGGGCAATTAAAGAACTCAACTATGATTTCAAACTTGCCGGTGAAAAGAGGTTATTTCATATTAGCTCACTAGATGAATGGAGAACCCAAGCTTATGAAAATACCAAATTATTCAAAGAAAAAGTTAAAAGGTGGTATGACAAAAGAATCCAAAAGCGGGAATTTAAAGTTGGTGAATATGTTCTTTTGTACAACTCTCGTTTTAGATTCTTTGCATGAAAACTTCTCTCCAAATGGGAAGGACCATATATTATCGAAGAGGTTTATCGCTCTGGAGCTATCAAAATAAATAATGCCGAAGGTACTAACCCGATGGTGGTCAATGGGCAAAGAATTAAACACTATATCTCAGGTATGCCTATTAATGTTGAAAGCAATATTATTCAAACCATGACACCGGAGGAACACATAAAAGAAACCTTCCGGAACACTCCAGAATCATGAAAAAAGAGGAGGTACATGATATGGTAAGTAAACAAACTCCAAAAAGTCCACAAAAATATTTCCTGTAAGCTTTGGAATATTACAAAAAATTAGGAAATTAAGAAATAACCAGGAAGGCAACCGAGGAGGGCACAAGACACCAGGGTGCGCCTGTCTTGCCTGGCGCGCCCAGGTGAGTTGTGCCCACCTAGGGAACCTTCCCGACTCTGTTTTCCTCTCGTTTGCTTGTTTTCCAAGATTAAAAAAATCTTTATATACCCCCCAAACGTATTGACCACCATATCATGGAGAAATATTCTGTTCTTCTTTCTTGTTGTTTTCTAACATATCTAAAAATATGTCGTCTCAAGATTCGGAGGGAGAGAGCTATGTCTCCAACTATGTTGTGGATCCAAAGATCTTTGGGGAAATTTGTCCCTACCTATGGTTCACCAAACAAGAAGAAACCGTTCCGGGGGAGGCGCAGGATGCATCTTCAGATGAAGATCTAGCCCCGCTACCTCAACTTGGAGATCTTCACGTAAAGCTCTAGAAGTCAAGCCTCCCCAGCAAAACTAAAACCCAGTCTATCCCTTCTCGTTTTCTGCAGGATAGCAAGGCAGCATTATGCAAAAAGATATTAAGGCTTGAGCTAGAGAATGAGGATCTTAGGCAGGATAGCTTCAACCTCCGACACAAGCTAGAGAAGAAGAACATGACTACACCACCACCTCCTTCTTCACAACCAAAGGATATTTGAGTACATGGTATGGGTACTCCCCTTGGCTTGTGCCAAGCTTGGGGAGGTGCCCCGGTATCGTATCACCATCACCTTCTTTGCCTTTATTTATCTTAGTTCGATCTTTAGTTATTTTCTGATTTAGTTGAATAAAAGTTTAGTTCAATCTATCTTCGAGTGTTTGCTTAGTGATCTATCTATCTATCTATTTAATCGTGTGCAAGATATATAATAAAGATTAGTTTGAGTTTTGCTTTCTTTACTTTTATGTTTCAATTAAAATAAAAGGAAATAATGAAAAGATCATATGCTAATCTTATGGTAAGTAGTGACATAACATAAAGAAAAGTACAAGTGGTAAAATTTGTTGAAAGTTGACAAACATAACATTGGTCAATGATGCAATTCATGAAAGAATTAATAAGGGAAGAGAAGATTCACATGCAAATACACTATCTTGGACATCTTTTGTGAATGTGAGCCCCCATCAAAATATTATATGCCAAAATTGTTGACGTTGGACAAGGAAGACAATGTAATAATATATGATTGTTCATATCCACAAAGAAGTTATATTGCAATAGATCCTTTAACATGTGGTGCTTGCTCAATATCTTTGCTAGCCAAAAATTCCGCACTAAGTAGAGATACTACTTGTGCATCCAAAAACCCTTAAACCCAAAATATTATTTTGAGAGTCCACCATACCTACATATGGATTGAGTAAGATCCTTCAAGTAAGTTGTCATCGGTGCAATAAGGTAATAAAAATTGCTTCTAAATGTGTTGGATCATTTATTGTAAGAGAAAATTCAGAGTTGTACGAACTTGTGATGGCAAAATAATAAAATTGAAAGACTACACAATAAAGGTTGTTATCATAAGGGGCAATAAAACGTGACATTCTTATGCACTAAGAGATTGAGCATACAAACCAAAAAGTGCATGACAACCTCTGCACCCCTCTGCGAAGGGCCTATCTTTTACTTTTATGTATTTACTTTTATGCAAGAGTTAAAGTATTCTTCCCTATTCATTTTTATTTTATCTTTTTGCAAGCATCATGTGGTGAGGAAAGATCTAGGCACATATATCCAGTTGGATATGGGTGAGCATGAGTTATTATTGTTGACATCACCCTTGAGGTGAATACGTTGGGAGGCGAAACTATAAGCCCCTATCTTTCTATGTGTCCGGTTGAAACTTTTTGCTCATGTGTATGAGGTGAGTGTTAGCAATCATAGAAGATTATATGATGGTTGAGTATGTGGACTTTCCAAAAGGCTCCGATACGAGACCCTTCCTGAAAAGATGATGAATTGTAGTTGCAAAGTTGACTGAGAACATAGTTTGTTGGTTTTCAATAGAGTTTATGCTTTTACTTCGATGTTGTGATGAATTGTTACTTGTTCATGAGAAGTTATGTGATAAAGTTTGTTGTTGTTATAATAATAAGCATGATGCTTCTATGTCCATATTTTGTTTTTACCGACACCTCTCTCTCTCTCTCTCTCTAAGCATGTGGGCATGTTTTTCGATATCGGTTGTTCACTTGAGGACAAGAGAAGCGTTGCCGAGTCGGAGATGCCAGGGAGAAGTGCCGTCATGGCCTGAGATGACAAGAAAGACTAAAAGGTGAAGAAAAAAAGTTTACCATAATATTGTCCGAGACGGTGGGGTGTGGGGAGGGGGGCAAGGGGTGTGAGGGAGTCCTGGACTAGGGGGTGTCCGGATAGCCAAACTATCATCGCGGCCGGACTCCAAGACTATGAAGATACAAGATTGAAGACTTCGTCCCGTGTCCGGATGGGACTTTCCTTGGCGTGGAAGGCAAGCTTGGCGATACGGATATGTAGATCTCCTACCATTGTAACCGATTCTGTGTAACCCTAACCTATCCGGTGTCTATATAAACCGGAGGGTTTTAGTCCGTAGGACGAACAACAATCATAACATAGGCTAGATTCTAGGGTTTAGCCTCCTTGATCTCGTGGTAGATCTACTCTTGTACTACCCATATCATCAATATTAATCAAGCAGGAGTAGGGTATTACCTCCATCGAGAGGGCCCGAACCTGGGTAAAAAAAATCATGTCCCTTGTCTCCTGTTACCATCCGCCTAGACGCACAATTCGGGACCCCCTACCCGAGATCCGCCGGTTTTGACACCGACATTGGTGCTTTCATTGAGAGTTCCTCTGTGTCGTCACCTATAGGCCCTATGGCTCCTTCGATCATCAACAACGACGCGGTCCAGGGTGAGACTTTTCTCCCCGGACAGATCTTCAGATTCGCGGCTTTGCACTGCGGGCCAATTCGCAGGCCATCCGGAGCAGATCGAAGCTACGCCCGCCATCAGTCAGATTCGAAGTTTGAACTATACGGCCGATGTCGCGGAGACTTGATCTTCGACGGATTCGAGCCACACCTGAGCGTGCCGCAGCCTTTGTCTCGATGGGTATGATCTAGCTCGCCGCGAGCAAAGGCCACGAGGCCGCACCAGCATCCGCTCCGACCCTTAGTCCGAAGCCGGATTCCCCGATCGAGGACGAGTGGTTGGACGCCGCCTCGGGGGCTACGATATCTACGGCGATTGAGCCAAACTCCATCCCTGTCCTTTGTGAAGACCTTGACTCCAGGCTGCCGACTCCTCTCCGGACTCCGAACCCTCCGCGCCCCTGCCAATCGAATCCGATTGGGCGCCGGTCATGGAGTTCACTGCCGCGGACATCTTTCAGCACTCGCCCTTTGGCGACATCCTGAATTCACTAAAGTCTCTCTCCTTATCCGGAGAGCCCTGGCCGGACTACGGATAGGAAGGTTGGGATGCGGACGACGAAGAAATTCAACGCCCACCCACCACCCACTTTGTAGCCACTGTCGATGATTTAACCGACATGCTCGACTTCGACTCCGAAGACATCGACGGTATGGACGACGATGCCGGAGACGACCAAGACCCAGCGCCTACAGGGCACTGGAAGGCCACGTGGTCATACGACATATACATGGTGGACAAGATGGGAACGGCGATGGAACAATGGAGGATGACCCCTCCAAGAAGCAACCCAAGCGCCGACGTCAGCGGCGCCGCTCTAAATCCCGCCACAACAAAAACGGTGATTCCGCACGGAGATAATAACACCGGACAAGGTGCGAAGACAACCCCTCCAGCAGGACTCGGCCAGAGGAGGAGAGAAGCAAGTCCGCACGACGGTCTGCAGTAAAGAGAGGTCGATGACGATAATTATGCGCCTCCCTCCGAAGATGAGGCAAGCCTCGACGACGACGAATTTGTCGTGCCTGAGGATCCCGCCGAATAGGAGAGTTTCAAACGCAGGCTTATAGCCACGGCAAGCGGCCTCAAGAAAAGCAGCAACAGCTTAGAGCTGACCAAGACATGCTAGGCGATGGATGGATCAAGTCCTTGCAGCCAAGAGTATGAACTCGAACGCCTCTCAAAAGCTACCCCAAACGCAGGCCGTTGCCTCGATCGAGGAGGAAGCACCCAAGTCACCAGCGCATGACATGGCAGACCGGCCACCACAGGCGCGCGACGAAGAAGCCTCTCGGCCCTCCGCTCAAGCCACACCCCGACGCCACTCAAAAAGTACCAAGGCACGGAAAACGCGCGGACTTGCGAGATATATTGGAGGATAAGGAAAACATACAAGATCGATCTACGGATCGCGTAGAGCCCAACGACTGGGATGATTACCGTCCACGCCGATACAGCAAACCCGGCCGGGCCGAACACGATGAGACAAAGCACATATGAGCTACGCCGTGATATAGCACAATCTGAGGCGCCAGCACACCCACTATGCTTCACAGATGAAGTAATGGATCATCAAATCCCCGAGGGCTTCAAACCCGTAAACATCGAATCATACGATGGTACCACAGATCCTGTGGTCTGGATCGAGGACTATCTCCTCCATATCCACATGGCCCGCGGTGATGATCTACATGCCATCAAATACCTCCTACTCAAGCTTAAAGGACCAGCTCGGCATTGGCTCAACAGCTTGCCAGCAGAATCAATTGGTTGTTGGGAGGACCTGGAAGCTGCATTCCTTGATAACTTCCAGGGCACATATGTCCGACCACCAGACGCCGATGACCTTAGCCATATAGTTCAGCAGCCAGAAGAATCGGCCAGACAATTCTGGACACGGTTCCTAACAAAGAAAAATCAAATCATTGACTGTCCGGATGCAGAGGCCCTTGCAGCCTTCACACATAACATCCGCGACGAATGGCTTGCCCGGCACCTAGGACAGATAAAGCTGAAATCCATGGCAGCCCTTACAACACTCATGACCCGCTTTTGTGTGGGAGAGGATAGCTGGCTAGCTCGAAGCAACAACTTGGCCAAACACCCTGATAGTTTGGATACCAAGGACAGCAATGGCAGGTCGCATCGCAACAAGAACAAGCGCCGCATTAACGGCGATAATGCTGAAGATACGGCCGTCAATGCCGGATTCAGAGGCTCTAAACCCGGTCAGCGGAAGAAGCCATTCAAAAGAAATACCTAGGGCCCGTCCAACTTGGACCGAATACTCGATCGCTTGTGCGGATACATGGCACCCCGAAAACTAGCCAATCACACCAACAGGATTGTTGGGTGTTCAAGCAAGCGAGCAAGTTAAGTGCGAACTCAATGACAAGGGATGCATAGCGATGACGAGGAAGAGCCCGGCAGCCGAACAATAGAGGACAGAAGGGCTTTCCCACACAAGTGCGGACGGTGAACATGATATACGCAACCCATATACCCAAAAGGGAGCGGAAGCGTGCACTAAGGGACGTATATGCGATGGAGCCAGTCGCCCTGAAGTTCAACCCATGGTCTTCCTGCCCGATCACCTTCGATCGAAGGGACCACCCCACTAGCATCCGTCACGTCGGATTCGCCGCATTGGTTCTTGACCCAATTATTGACGGATTTCACCTCACCAGAGTCCTGATGGACGGCGGTAGCAGCCTAAACCTGCTTTATCAGGATACGGTGCGCAAAATGGGCATAGACCCCTCAAGGATTAAACCTATAAAGACGACCTCTAAAGGCGTCATACCGGGTGTAGAGGCCAATTGTACAGGCTCAGTTACACTCGAAGTGGTCTTCAGATCCCCGGATAACTTCCGAAGCGAAGAGTTAATCTTCGACATAGTCCCGCTCCGCAGCAGCTATCACGCACTGCTTGGACGAACCACATTTGCAAAGTTCAATGCGGTGCCGCACTACGCATACCTCAAGCTCAAGATGCCAGGCCCTCGAGGAGTAATCACGGTCAATGGAAACACCGAACGCTCTCTCCGAACGGAGGAGCACACGGCGGCCCTCGCGGTGGAGGTGCAAAGCAGCCTCTCACAGCAATTCTCGAGTCCGCCACTAAGCGTCCGGACACCGCTGCGCGCCGAGTAACCTACAACAAGACCGCTGGCACGATTCAAGCATCGCGTAGCAATCCGCCCCAACCCCAGCCCTCGCGAAATTACGGCCAGATTACTACGCGTACATAACTACGGTGCGGAGATACCATGGGCATAAGGGAGGGCACAACCACCACGCACGCCTGCACGCGGCTTAACCGCACTGTGGGCTCCCGATTGTGTCATTATTTTCTTTTTTCTTTTTCTTCCTTTTCTTACTTTCGGGACTCCGTTTTCAGAAGTCCCGTCCGCACTAGAATCGCCGAACTCACGATGCAACAGCCGGAAGCGTAAAGCTACGTCGAGTGTTCAGTGGTCTCTATTACGAGCATTATACCTGTTTTACATACCATCCCGCAACTTATCCCTGGAGGGGGACATGTTAGATAGTCCCATCCCTTGCTTATCGCACTATTTGTATCATTCTGCTTTCATTGCAGTACCTTTTTGAATAAACAATACATAGCTTTTGCTTATTATTGCACTCCTTTGTTTATCTATACATATGTTCATTTTATGACATGTTGCACCCGTACACTTTGGTACGGCCAATACACCAGGGGCTTAAGTACCCCAAAATTATGGTGTGATAAGTCCGAACACTTTCACAAGTGCGGCACCCCGAACTTATAGCATTATATGAATCGGCTCCGAATCATGTCTTGGGTCAATAGTTGGGTTTGCCTGGCTCCCGTGTTTTGGTACCTTACGTTCCGTTATATCGGCTAAGGTAGCACCGGGAGAACCACTGCGATTGTGCCCCGGTTGAGCTGGGTTGAGCACCTCAGTGGAGAAAGCTAAAACTCACCGCCATGATAGGGCGAGAGCCGGTCGCTGTTCGAGAGGTTTTTTCGAGTCCCTAAAGACTTATGCCGCTTAGAGCGAGGAACCGAGTTGTCCGCCAAGGCGTGATAGCGCCCGAACTCGGTCTTCCGAATACTAGGGGCTTCACGAAATTTAAAATTATAGAATTCTATGGCTAAGTGAGAGTGTTCAAGCATTATAAGTCCGGTTGCCTTGTTCGTTGCGTTGAGCGCCTCCTCGATGGACCCAAGAATGGGAACAAGAGTGCTCAAGTTTATCCCGAACACCCCAAACTGTGGCATGGGGCTGAAGCCAACGACTTGCCATCTCTCAAATTTGATAAACGGCCGCACGAAGGTAATATTTTAAATTAACAAGCATTGCTTAGCGATATGAACAAGTTTTCAGCGTCAGGATAACAAATGCAAGTCTATTCAAAATTACATCTTTGGAGCACTCATCCTCTATTCGGCGGGCACCTTCAGAGGCCCTCATAGTACATTTCTGGGCGTGATGCTCCTTGCCCTTCGGTGGCCCGTCCGTCACAAGCTTCTCCGCATCCAGCTTGCCCCAGCACTTTAGCACGGGCAAGGGCCCGACGGACACCTTCAATGCAGACGGAGCGCTTGATGACTTCAATTCATGGACAAAGGCCCACCAGCCGCCGCACTAAGCGAAGTAGCTCCTGTGCATGGCTTCCAATGGCCACACCGAACTATAAGGCCCTTCATGGCCTGTTCGGCGACCTTGTGGAGCTCGACCAGCTGCTTCAGCTGGTCGCTCAGGCACTGGACGTTCGGCCTCAACATCCGAGACCGAACACCTTCTCCGTCGAGCTCCCCTCCTTGGCGCGGTAGAACGCGGCAGCATCCGATACACTACGAGGCAGATTTTCGAACGCTCCTGGAGAGCTCCGAATCCGAGTAAGTAATAGGTAATTCACTTTCACATGCTTGCTTTGCATAAAGAATGCCTTACCTGCCGCTATCTTCTTTAACGATTCAATTTCTTGGAGGGCTTTTTGGGCTTCGGCCTTAGCGGCTTTGGCACTCTCAAGAGCCGAGGCGAGCTCGGACTCTCGAGTCTTCGAGTCACGCTCCAAACTCTCGTATTTTTCCACGAGAGCCTGGAGCTCTTGTCGTACCTTCACCAGCTGCGCCTCCCCCTTCTCTCTCTCGGTGCGCTCCGCGGCCGCTTTGTTTTCAGCCACGGACACCGCTTCCTTCAGGGTCGCCACCTCCTTCGTGGCCCCTGCAGTACCCATGTTATTCCTGTTATTTTTTGCAACCGAAACCTTTCTATAAGGTATTTCTTTAATAAGGTATTACTTACCTTCCTTGTCCTCGAGCTGCTTCTTGGCAAGGCCGAGCTCGTTCTCGGACCGCCGAGGCTTTGCTTCAATGCATCAACCTCCATGATCGGTCTGCGGTAGAGGTCAGCAGTAGCCTGCATTCCCATATTGACATACTTATGTTAGACTCCTGCGTATATCTTTTTAGATCCTTAGTCCGGCTTTTCTTTCCAACACCGAACTAAGCATCGAGCTACTGTCTATGCGGTAATATTTTTACATATTCTAAACTTACCTCAAAGCTTTGTTAGAAGGCTGGTACAGGCTTGGTCAGCCCGCTTTTAGCGGATCGAATCGTCCGGATCACCGCACTCATAACAGTGCGGTGCTCCTCCTTGATGGAGGCGCTGTTAAGCGCCTCCAGTAAGTTATCCGGTGCCTCCGGTTGGATGGAGGACACCGGCGTCTTACCCTTCTTACGAAGGGGCCGCTTGCCGGACTTCGGAGCCGCTGAAGGTTCCGTTATGGAGTCCGGACAAGGGTCGGGCTTAGAGCCCCTGGGGGTCTCGCCCCCCACGCGCCTGGAGTCCGGGAGGTCGCCTTGCGGCGCCTCCTGCGCCACCTCCTCTTGACCAGGCCCCCCTTGGGGCCCCACCTCGGCGTCGTCCGCAGCGTGAGGCGAGGAGGCGGCCGGAAGTGAAGTACTCTCCATTTCCGACGAACCCAGGG
Organism: Aegilops longissima; assembly: GCA_021605205.1. Classification (NCBI taxonomy): domain Eukaryota; kingdom Viridiplantae; phylum Streptophyta; class Magnoliopsida; order Poales; family Poaceae; genus Aegilops; species Aegilops longissima. Next base: position 444,151,501 of record CM038681.1, read on the forward strand.
ACCCGCTCGACGAAGCGGCAAACTCGCCCTTGGGCGGGCTGCATAATTGTTCGGCATTAGAGAACACTATGCAATGATAAAAAGCCATGGGTATCCAGACACTTACGATCTCGCCAGGGGCTTGGCCCTCGTTGGCCACTCCTCCTCCTCCTCGTCGACGTTGGTAGAGAAGTCCGGAGGAAGGGTTCTTCCTTCTTAGACCCTCCGGCCTCCCGGTTGGGCGGCCTTCCTTTCTCTCCTCCCCACCGGGAGAGGCTTCTCTTTCCTCCTCCTCGTTCTCGGGAGAAGACTCGCTTGAGACCGACAGCACCAGCGCCGGAGCTCCTTCATTGGGGAACGTAGTAATTTCAAAAAATTCCTACGCACACGCAAGATCATGGTGATGGCATAGCAACGAGAGGGAGAGTGTATGTCCACGCACTCGTAAACCGTAAGCGGAGCGTTGTGACAATGCGGTTGATGTAGTCGACGTCTTCACGATCCGACCGATCCAAGTACCGAACGTCGGCACCTCCGAGTTCAGCACACGTTCAGCTCGATGACGATCCCGGACTCGATCCAGCAAACTGTCGGGATGAGTTCCACAAGACGACGGCGTGGTGACGATGATGATGCTCTACGCACAGGGGCTTCGCCTAAGCTCATGACGATCGACCGAGGTGGAATATGGTGGAGGGGGGCACCGCACACGGCTAAGGAACGATCCGTAGATCAACTTGTGTTGTTGTGCCTAGAGGTGCCCCCTGCCCCCGTATATAAAGGAGCAAGGGGGGAGGGGGCGGCCGGCCTAGGAGGGGCGCGCCAAGGGGAGTCCTACTCCCACCGGGAGTAGGACTCCCTCCTTCCTTGTTGGAGTAGGAGAAGGGGGAAAGAGGGGAGAGGGAGAAGGAAGGGGCTGCGCCTTGTCCACCCGGACCAGAGGGGGGCAGGCCTCCTTCCTTTGGCCTCTCTCCTCTATTCCCGTATGGCCCAATAAGGCCCATATACTCCTGGCGAATTCTCGTAACTCTCCCAGTACTCCAAAAATACCTGAATCACTGGAACCTTTCCGAACTCCGAATATAGTCGTCCAATATATCGATCTTTACGTCTCGACCATTTCGAGACTCCTCGTCATGTCCCCGATCTCATCCGGGACTCGAACTCCTTCGGTACATCAAAACTCATAAACTCATAATATAAGCATCATCGAAACCTTAAGCGTGCGGACCCTACGGGTTCGAGAACTATGTAGACATGACCTAGAACTATTCTTGGTCAATAACCAATAGCGGAACCTGGATGCCCATATTGGCTCCTACATATTCTACAAAGATCTTTATTGGTTAAACCGCATAACAACATACTTTGTTCCCTTTGTCATCGGTATGTTACTTGCCCGAGATTCGATCGTCGGTATCCAATACCTAGTTCAATCTCGTTACCGGCAAGTCTCTTTACTCGTTACGTAATGCATCATTCCGTAACTAACTCATTAGCTACATTGCTTGCAAGGCTTATAGTGATGTGCATTACCGAGAGGGCCCAGAGATACCTCTCCGACAATCGGAGTGACAAAACCTAATCTCGAAATCGCCAACCCAACATGTACCTTTGGAGACACCTGTAGTACTCCTTTATAATCACCCGATTACGTTGTGACGTTTGGTAGCACCAAAGTGTTCCTCCGTAAACGGAGTTGCATAATCTCATAGTTACAGAACATGTATAAGTCATGAAGAAAGCAATAGCAACATACTAAGCGATCAAGTGCTAGGCTAACGGAATGGGTCATGTCAATCACATCATTCTCCTAATGATGTGATCCCATTAATCAAATGACAACACATGTCTATGGTTAGGAAACATAACCATCTTTGATTAATGAGCTAGTCAAGTAGAGGCATACTAGTGACTATATGTTTGTCTATGTATTCACACATGTATCATGTTTCCGGTTAATACAATTCTAGCATGAATAATAAACATTTATCATGAAATAAGGAAATAAATAATAACTTTATTATTGCCTCTAGGGCATATTTCCTTCACCTTCGAGTTCCCGTTGCCTCCTTCTTGGCCTTCTTCTCCGGCACCACATGAGGTACCGGAGCCAGCAGCCCCGCCAATCGGGCGTCTGCTGGGTCTTCTGGCAAAGGAGCCGGACAGTTAACCTGTCCGGACGTCTTCAGCCAGTCCTGTTAAAGGTTAGGGAGTTTTAGATCCCACATAGAGTCAAACTATGAAAAAAGAATCCCATAGAGGGTAAAATAACTCACCTCGCTGGCTTGACGCTGCGAGCTGAATCCGCGATCTTCGATGGCGGATGTTGGAGCCTCGGCGCCCTTGAACAAGACCTTCCGGGCATCTTCGCACGTAGTGTCAAGTGCCTTTTTAGAGTTGAGTGTTGTGCCGGATCGAACTCCCACAATTTGAAGGCCCGTTGTTGGCATGGGAGAATCCGGCGGATGAGCATCACCTGGATTACGTTGACAAGCCTGAGATTCTTGTCCACCAGGTTTCGGACGCATGTTTGGAGTCCGGATAGCTCGTCTGAATTCCCCCATGTCAGGCCCGTCTCTTTTCATGACGAGAGCCGTGTGGGGAAGCCAGATCTAAATTCGGGGGCCGCCGCCCATTTGGGGTTGCATGGCTCGGTGATATAGAACCACCCCGATTGCCACCCCTTTATTGTCTCCACAAAGGAGCCCTCGAGCCATAGGAATTTGGCCATCTTGCCAACCATGGCGCCTCCGCACTCCGCTTGACGGTCGCCCACTACCTTCGGTCGGACATTGAAGATCTTCAGCCATAAGCCAAAGTGAGGCTGGATGCAGAGGAAGGCCTCGCGCACGACGATGAACGCCGAGATGTTGAAGATGAAATTTGGGGCCAGATCGTGGAAGTCCAGGCCGTAGTAGAACATGAGCCCCCGGACAAATGGGTGAAGTGGAAAACCTAGTCCATGGAGGAAGTGGGGAGAAACACCACCCTTTCATGGGGCACAGGGTTGGAATGAGCTGCCCGCGTCGGGCAGCCGGTGCGCTGATGTCGCCGGACAAGTATCCGCCTCCGCAGTCTTGTGATGTGCCCTCCGTAACGGAGGAGGCCATCCACCGCCTCCGCTCCGGACATAGTTGGAGAAGGTTGAGGTGGGGTGTGCGGACTTGGGCGCCGGAGCTCGAAAAGCGAAAATGGATGAGCAAAGGAGGAAGAAGGCGTGGGTGAAAAGGTGGATCCTTATCCCTTATATGGACGGACGGCTATGTGTCCCCACCAGCCTGGTAAAACTCGCTTATCTCCCAAGCGCCGTAATCAATGGCGCGGATGGGTTGCCCACGTCCGTATTGATGGGAATCCCGGAATAAGGGGCACGATCTATGCTTTGATAAGACGTGTCGAAAAACCGCCCGCTAAACGCTACCGAGGTGGAACAAGAAAATGATTCATATAAAGGCCCGGCCGTGGTGTGATGTCACGCCGCGGAATACGTCAGCAGATCTGTGCAAAAGTTATTCTCTCTACGGTGGTATGTGGAACTTGTTTTGCAGAGCCGGACACTGTCCTTGTGTTCAAAACCTTCTATGAAGTATTCGGAGGAGGAACCCGCCTCGCAATGTCGAAGACAATCAACGCGCCAGACTCGTCGTCATTGAAGCCTGGTTCAGGGGCTACTGAGGGAGTCCTGGACTAGGGGGTGTCCGGATAGCCGAACTATCATCGCGGCCGGACTCCAAGACTATGAAGATACAAGGTTGAAGACTTCGTCCCGTGTCCGGATGGGACTTTCCTTGGCGTAGAAGGCAAGCTTGGCGATACGGGATATGTAGATCTCCTACCATTGTAACCGACTCTGTGTAACCCTAACCTATCCGATGTCTATATAAACCGGAGGATTTTAGTCCGTAGGACGAACAACAATCATACCATAGGCTAGCTTCTAGGGTTTAGCCTCCTTGATCTCGTGGTAGATCTACTCTTGTACTACCCATATCATCAATATTAATCAAGCAGGAGTAGGGTATTACCTCCATCGAGAGGGCCCGAACATGGGTAAAAACATCATGTCTCTTGTCTCATGTTACCATCCGCCTAGACGCACAGTTCGGGACCCCTTACCCGAGATCCGCTGGTTTTGACACCGACAGTGTGCCCGTCAGCTGCAGCCATGGGTGGCACTATTCGTCCCTCATCTTTACTCAGAAATGCCCGTTCTAGATGGCCAGGGGAGGAAAATTTCGAGGGAAAGAAAAGCTAAATATAAGGCACTAAACATTTTTGAGATCTTCTAGCTGTGCTAAGTACTCCCTCCGTCCCATAATGTAAGACGTTTTTTTGACACTACACTAGAGTCAAAAAATATCTTACATTATAAGACGGAGGGAGTAGCTTTTAAGGAACGGCTAGAGATGCCTTTAATTTGTTGTCATGTTTGCACAAGCTAGTATATATAAAGTTATAAACTCATAGTTAGTCAATGTTCAGTACACTGATTTGATACATGTACATGTGGTAAGTTCAATTATTACCTACTACTATTACTAGTTGGTTCTGTTAAAACTTGGCACACACACTGCAATTAGCTGGAAAAGTGATGGCTCATCAGCCTCTCATGGCCGAAAAGGCGACCGAGCTGGCATTCGCAACCAATCAATACAAGGACAGCCCCCCACGCAAAGTCATTTTTATAGGTGCCGGGAGCTGCCGGTGGCCTTGCCACCAACGATGCACTTGGCATATGTAAAGTTGTGGGACCATATGCATGTATATATGAAAGTATTTGATGGAAAATTCTTCTTGTATTTCTGATTTTAGTCAAATCAATGTTAGAATAATGTCTGAAATAACAAGTAATATGGAACGGAGGGAGTACCTTTTTACAGAGGTAGTACGTATGCATGCATGCAACATCTCTCTCCAACATATCCATACATTTTCACTTTGTTTAAAATTTTAGATGCCCAATATCTTCAACAGTAATGATCTATCATTGAAACTTTTTATATATTCAAATTCCTGAACACATGATCTTTAGAACAAGACCAATCTTGAATATATTTAAACTATTGCAGGAAGAGACCTCCTCTTGCTTCACTTGTTTCTAAGAAGAGGACAGAGTCGATCACATCCTAGTATAATGCCCATATGCTAGAGAGGTGTGGCACCTGATCCTTGACCACTTTAGGTTGAACATAGCTGCCCCGGCCACAGATTTCACCCCAATCCAATGGTGGGAGCATGCTAGAAGCGCCGTTCAGAGGCACGAGAGGAAGGGTTTCGACTCCCTATTCATGGTGACGACTTGCGCAATTTGGAAACAGCGGAACACGAGCGTCTTCGGAAGAGTACATCAGCAGCTGCAGCCCGTGCAATTGAAGGCGCAAATTATCGATGAAACTAAGGATTGGCGGGCTGCCGGAGCAGGAGGTCTAAATCAATTAGCGAGAGAGTAGCCTTAGTGTTGTCCTAGGTGTTGGTGAAGGTGTGCGATCGTGCCCTGTTCGCAGCGTACTCGATCTTTTTGTAAATTGTTTTGCTCCCTTCTATAAATATATGGTACGTCTTTGACGTACTCTCGAGAAAATAATATTTAAACTAGTATAATTTTTGCTATTTCATTCATATCAAATATTCAATGTCAGTCATTTCAAATTCACATATTCGAAATAATTGTAATCAGTACTGAAATGATTAAAACCGTTTTCTGAAGAAAAACAATCATGCATATGAAACATATTTCAATGTGAACTTGTTATTTCAGAGATGCGACACTACTGGAATATAATTTTTGAAATGAGTGAAATCAAGTTTCTGAAATAAGTGAAATACATTTTTTCTAATTCAGTGAAACCAATGTTTTGAAATAAGTGAAATTCTATTTTTATAAATGAGCGAAATCTGTTTTATGAAGTGAGTGAAATTGTTTTTTCAATTGATAACTTTTTGAATTGTATGAAATAGGTGTTTTGAAATAATTGAAATCAGTTCTTTGCATCGAGTGAAATCAATTTCGGAATATGTCTTCTCAACTGAGTGAAATATGTTTTCACAACTGGCTAAAATTATTTTCTTCATATGAGTGAAATATGTTTCTACAGATGAGTGAAATTAGTTTTTTGAACATAAAGAAATGAGTTTTTTAATGATTGAAATTAGCTTTCTGAAATAAGTGAAATACATTTTTTTAATTCAGTGAAACCAATGTTTTGAAATAAGTGAGATTGTGTTTAATCTGTTTTATGAAGCGAGTGAAATTGTTTTTTCAATTGATAACTTTTTGAATTGTGTGAAATAGGTTTTTTGAAATAATTGAAATCAATTCTTTGCATCGAGTATCAAATGAGCGAAATTAGCTTTTGAAAATTATTAAAACATGTTTTTCTTTCAATTGAAATGACTGAAATTAGTTGTATCAAATGAGTGAAATCGGTTGTTGATGAAATGAGTGAAATCAGTTTTTAAAATGTGTGAAATAAATTTTGAATGAGCCTAAATCCATCTTTTGAAAATGTGTGAAACAAATTTTGAATGAGCCTAAATCCATCTTGTAAAATGTGTGAAATAAATATCATTTCACAGCAAAACAATTTTGTGTTTTATGAAAGTCATTTCAAAGATAACTGAAATATATAAAATAAAAAGTAGTTTAAATATATCCAAGATTGATCTTGTTCTGGAGATCTTGTCATCACGATTTCAAATATATAATTTTTTTCAAAAATGGATATTTTGTTTGACAGATATCAATCATTCAAATATAAAGATGAAATTAAATACATGTCAATTGTATGGAGAGAGATGCATGCAGCGCCGTGTGTGTGGTGAGAGAATCTCCACACCCCGTCCTTCTCTCCTATGTAAAAACTGACAATGTCTAACGCAAATGCAAGTATAGCTCTGTTTAATCTGTTGTATTTGCATATGAAAAAAAGTGTATAAAACTTGTATGAATCATGACGAGAGTAACGGACGATGGATTGCACACCAGTACGGCACCGGTAAAGAAACTTTTTCGCAGGCACCATGCACTCTTGCCTATGAAGTTGCACTCTACAACATTTGTCCCGATCGACCCATCCATACGTGTACGAACTACAGTACGAAGTAGATACACTTCCTGGCTTACTCCGCCATGCCACCGTGATGGTGGGCTGCGCGGCCAGTGAGCTGGAGATTAGCTAGCTCGCTGTGATCACTCACTGAGATCCACCCTCGCTGACCACGCTATATAACCATCACTCCTCCGCTCTCGCTTCCTCCCACTGCTCCAGAGCGCCGACCAAGAACAAGAAGCACCAGATCAAAATGGCGCTCCTCCCGCTGGTCCTAGCGGTCCTCGTCGTCTCCTGCGCCGCGCAGCAGCCACCGGTGCAGCCGCCGCCAACGCCCAACGCGCCGCCTGCCGGTAACCCGCCTCCTGCTCCCAACGCGCCTCCGGCCGGCAACCCGCCTCCAGCTCCCACCGCGCCCCCGGCCGGCAACCCGCCTCCTGCTCCCACCGCGCCCCCGGCACCCACCACGCCTCCTCAGGCGCCACAGGCCCCGGCCACGCCCCCTCCGGCGCCGCAGGCCCCTGCCACCCCTCCTCCGGCTCCCACCACCCCGCCGGCCACCCCTCCACCTGCTCCCACCACCCCGCCCCCGGCTCCCCCGACGCAGCCTCCGCCTGCACCCACCACCCCGCCGCCGTCGCCCCCGGCCACCCCGCCTCCAGCGCCCGCCACCCCGCCGCCATCACCGCCCATGTCGCCACCACCCGCCACACCTCCTCCGATGGCGGCTCCGCCGTCGATGGCGCCCACGGCCTCCCCGACCGTCGCCCCGACGACATCGCCCACCGCGACGCCGTCGATGTCTCCGACCAGCCCCAAGACGACCTCCCCGACAAGCTCACCGACTTCGTCTCCCACGCTCGCGCCAGCGGGCACGCCGGTGACGGACAGCAGCGCCTCGAGCGCGCGCGCGGCCGGCGTCGCGGCGCTGGTGGCCTTGGCGAGCGCGGGCCTCGCCGTCTTCCTCTGAGCAGTCGGCCGGTGCATCTGTGTCCTCCTTCGCGCGCGTCGCTGCTGCATTTTTCTTCTTTCGTGTCGTTATTTAATTTTTACCGGTGGTACTACTACGATGGATCGATTATTGATGATGTACTACGATGATGCATTGGTTGTCCGTCCCGTCCCGTCCCGTTTTTCCTTTTGATGATCGGCGGGTGGTGGTTGGTTAAGTTTAGTGCATGTTCCGCTCTGTACTGTACGTGAGTTACCGCTCCATTTTGGTTATTATAGAGAGGATTTTGTGTATATTTTCAGTGTACTCCATTATCATTTCCGCCCATTCAATAAATTCTCCACGCAGCTTATTCACCGCGCCCCATGTTCGCTCTCTGCTCAAGTGCCGCTCATCATCCGATCGATCGGTGTGTACTGTACTGTGTCGCTCATTAATAAACGAGCGGTGAAATGCCGTGGCTCGGAGGTCGGCACGCGTTTGAAATTGACGACCGGTACGTGTAATCGTCTACTACTAGCCACGTGCAGCAGTAAAAAGCACGGGCGCTTTAGATCGCGCGTGGGATCTTGGCATGCACCTGGCCGGAGACGGTGCGTACGAAAAAGCGAGGGAAAGGCAATTCGGTGCACAGGCACACAAAAGCTGACAGAAAGGAGAGTTTTATTTGAGGTGATGGGAACGCTTTCTGAAAAAGAGAGGAGACAATGCCTCGTTGGTTGGGCCTTTCTCTTTTCTCCGTTTAAGCAGGCAGAAGCAGACCCACCCGCTGCCGAAAGTTTTACTACTACTCTACACTAGATCGGTGAACGAAAACGGTGTTGCATCGCGGCACATGAGAAACAGATCGGGTAGGTAAAAGTTTCGAGATCGACTCTTGATGCATCCAAGGCGATGTCCGTGATGCATACGCCTACATTTATATTGCATTGAAGGCCATATTGCTGGATCTGGTACGTACTACGAGTTTCAGTAGCAGAAAGAAAAAGAGAAGGAAAAGATGGATGACTTGTCGACGCCGATGGAGCATGGACGTGATCTGCTCGCACCAACCCCAATCAAAGAACTCGTACCGATAGCAGCGACATGCATGGCATGTACCGGACGCCAAGGCTGGGAGGCAACGGTAGGTAGGTGCCGGGCGCGGGGTCAGGAGGGGGTTATCATCGCCAATGATTTGTGATCGAGTCGAGAGTGCGGCTGAAAACGAAATGAAAATGAAAATGGAGGAAAGGGTGGCGGATCGGTGAATGATCGTCCGTTGATGGACCCCGTTGCACCAGCAAAAGCGATATGGACGCACACGTATTTGTTGTACTGCCACGCCATGGATCTCGCTGTCTCTCTATTGAGTAGCGTCGCTTAGGAGACACGCCATGCGTGAGATGGCAGAGCTCAGACTGGCGATCGAGTAGGCATCACGCAAGGCGTGCACCGGGACTGCTCAGTTATCACTTATCACCTGCCTGGCGCCATTAGTCCATCGGTACCACCTCATTTCTTACCGTCGGTGGTAGTTCTCCGGGTTCGATGGAACAAAAGGTGAACTCCCCGTCTGATTAACATGGTTATTTTCTTCTTAGAACGAGCAACGGAAAGCAACCGAAAGTGACGCCAGCTAATTTGCGGTAATACATCATTTTCATCGTCGTGGAAAGGCGTTGTGTTTTTTTCTTTGAGGGGTAAAGCCAAACTTTATTAATCAAAAACCACAGATTGTGGGATACGAGTCGGGGGATGAGGCTGGCCAAGCCATACATGACGCCCCGGAGCTAGGGAGAGAGCAAATTTTGCTAACCTATGTGCACCCCTGTTGATTGCACGACCCTCGAAAGAAAAGGTACAATCTAAAACAGAAGATCTAGACTTGATTTCACTAATGATGGGACCATATATTCCCTGAAATCCTCCATGAATGTCTCCAATGACTTGCTTCGAGTCCGAGGTGATCATTGCTCGATGTTCATTTAAGTCTAGAGCCAGAGCAATTGCTTCTCTGCAGGCGATCGCCTCCAAAGTAGCTGAATCAGTTACACCAACAATCACCAATGCTGAGCTGCCCAGATAAACCCCGTTTCTGTCTCTACACACTGCTGCTGCCGATCCTCCCCATGATGCCCTGACTCCCGCATCCACTTGAATTTTTACAAAGTTCTCTGGTGGAGCTTTAGGTCTTCGTGGAGCATTTGCAATCTGGACCGGTCCGTTTCTTTTAGGCTCTTTCTCCTTGATAGCTACCAGTTCCCCAATGAATTGTTTTACAAACGTGTGTATTGCATGTGGAGTTTGGAATATCCCCTCGTGGATTGCCTTGCGTCTGGATGTCCATATTGCCCAAAGTGTCACTGCAACTGTGACAACTGATCGTGCGACAGAGAGTCAATAAGTGTAAATAACCAATTTTTTGCATTTGTCTCAGTACTGGCCGCCAAAGAATCACTTAAGTCCTCGTCTTCTAGTGCCCATGTACACCTGGATACTGTACAGTCCAGCAGAGAATGACGCCATGAATCATTGGCACCACAAAATCCACAAGAACTAGACGTGGCCATGTGACGGTGTTGTCTGACATCCTCTGTGGGAAGTGACTGTCGAGCGAGTCGCCATAAAAACATCCTTAGTTTGCCCGGTACCTCTGTTTTCCACAATGATTTCCAGGATCCCTCCTCAATAATTGATCTTGATGCTGCTGCCGATCCTTCCAACCAAGCCTCTCTTCGCTGCCGAGTTGCAACTAGCATATTATAGGCTGACCTCACAGAAAAGGTACCTTTCTTCTCAAACATCCAACTCCACGAATCTGATGTGTTCATTGTGCATAGCGGGATACTCATAATAATTCGAACATCAAAAGGAAAGAACACCTCATCCAACAAGTGCTTGTTCCACGTGGCTGATGTTAAATCGATGAGCTCTGAAACATGTGTTGGTGGGTTATGCACCCGGCACCCATATGGCCTCATCATTTCCTGTCTCGGTAGCCAATTGTCCTCCCAAATCAGAGTGTCCGACCCATTGCCGATGCGCTTGATGATGCCTTGCTTTAGGACATCCTTACCTTCCATGATGGCTCTCCAAATCTGGCTAGGGTGGCTACCCAACGAAGCCTGCAGAATTGTGGTGTTGGGGTAGTAGATACTTTTTAACAAGCGCGCACTCAAGGATTCAGGGCACTGAAGCAGACGCCAGACTTGTCTTGATAGCATCGCTAAGTTAAAAAGCTCAAAATCTTTAAAACCCAAGCCTCCCATACTTTTTGGTTGGGTCATCGCCTTCCAGGACACCCAATGAGGCTTTCTCTGGCCCTCCTTACTGCCCCACCAAAACTTCCTTATTAACAAATTCAAGTGTTCACACAGACCCCTTGGTAGTTTGAAGCACGACATGGAATAAACTGGTATCGCTTGAGCTACAGATTTTACCAAAACTTCCTTTCCTGCTGTGGAGAGAGTCCTCTCAATCCAACCTTGAATTTTACTCCACAAACGATCCTTTAGAAATTTGAAAGAGCCATTTTTTGAGCTCCCAATATCTGAGGGCATGCCTAGATATTTTTCATTGAGTGTTTCATTTGGGACGTTCAGAAGGTCTTTTATTTCTTGACGCGCACTGTCTGGAACACCTTTGCTGAAGAAAATGGATGATTTGGAATGATTGATACGTTGGCCCGTTGCTTGACAATAGGTTTCCAACAACTGGTTTACCTCGGTAGCTCCCATACCATTTGCCTTGAAGAACAGCAGGCTGTCATCAGCGAAAAGTAGATGGTTAACTTGTGGTGCCGTTGGCGCCACTTGTATCCCACTAAGGTTGGATGACTCACTTTTTGATTTGAGGAGGCACGAAAGGCCCTCTGCTGCCAACAAGAACAAGTACGGAGATATCGGGTCTCCCTGTCGGATTCCCCTTGATGGTTGAAACTCTTCAAGCCTTCTTCCATTGAACATGACAGAAAACTTCACAGATGTCACTAGGCTCATTACAATATCCACCCACCTTGTTGTAAAGCCTAATTTAATCATAATTGCCCTAAGATAGTCCCATTCAACCCTGTCATATGCTTTCATCATGTCTAGCTTCAGGGCACAAGACTGATGTTTCCTTGCTTTGTTCCGTTTCATGAAATGCAAACATTCGTAAGCTGTGATGATGTTATCCGTGATCAATCTACCAGGGACAAAAGCTGACTGTTCTTCTGAGATGATGTCGGGTAACACCACCTTCAGTTTATTGGATATAACTTTTGAGGCGATCTTATATAAGACGTTGCATAGACTTATGGGTCGGAACTGCGAGAGGAGGGTTGGATTCTTTACCTTTGGGATTAGTACCAGAATGGTGTTGTTTATGCAAGCTGCTGATTCTTCTCCCTCCACAATTTTAATTACTGTGTTTGTGACTTCCGCCCCACAAACGTCCCAATGACGTTGGAAGAAATGCGCTGGGAAGCCGTCAGGCCCAGGCGCCTTAATCGGGAACATTTGGAACAGTGCTTGCTTTACTTCCTTTTGATCATATGGAGCGTTGAGTGTCTCATTCATGGCTTCTGTAACCCGGCGAGGCACTGTGTCTATCACCTGTTCCATATTGTTTACTCCTTCGGATGTGTACAAGTCCTTATAGAATGCAATAGCATGTGCCTCCATTTCCTCTCTATTTTCTGTAATTCGGCCATCCGGCATTTGCAAAGATTTTATTTGATTTTTCCGCCGTCTTCTACTCGCCCTCAGGTGGAAAAAGAATGTATTTTTGTCCCCATGTTGCAGCCAATCCAATCTAGCCCTCTAGCGCCAGAGAATTTCTTCTCGATGGAAGAGTTCAATGAGCCTGTCGCATGTTTTAATCTCCTCATGATTGGGGCCCAATCTCCCTGGGACCGCGCGCATCCTCTCCAGATCCTTTTTCAATTTTTTTATCTCTTCTCTGACACTGCCAAACTCGCTTCGATCCCACGCGGATAGGTCGCTCGCCACTTCTCCTAGCTTTCTGTGCATGTCGACCACCGTAGCCGCAGGCCTGCTGTTCCAGCCAGTGCCGACAGCCTCGAATAGTGATTGCTCCCTCTCCCACATCAATTCATATTTAAATGGCTTGGGGCCCAGCCTGCATGCATGCAATTCACGTATCCTTAGGAGAATCGGTATATGATCAGAAGTGGCTGCTGTTTTATGCTCTAAAACTGATGATGGGAATTTTAGAGCCCACTCTGGGTTGACCAAACATCTATCCAGTCTTACTCTGGTATATGAACCTCCCGCAACCTTCTTTTCAAACGTCCAACTTGTTCCCACATAGCCTATATCAGTTAACGCACAGTGTCCACAGCATCTCTAAAACCATCCATCTGAGCTTGGCTGCGTGGCCCTACTCCATCATGTTCATGGCCATGCAAAACCTCGTTGAAATCCCCCATCACAGCCCACGGTAATTGGTTAGATCCAACGATGCCTTTGAGCAGGTTCCACGTTTTGTATATCTCGGGCACTTGGGCCTCACCGTACACAAATGTCACTCTGATTCGGGACTCCATTAGTCCATCAATCAAAACATCAATATGATACTCAGAGTAGCCAACAACCTCAACATTTATTTCATCATTCCAAAATATTCCAAGACCTCCACTCCTACCAGAACTGTTTACAGCAAAACTCTGATTAAACCCTATATTATTAGCCATACTCTCGACTCTACTTCCCTCTATTTGTGTTTCTAAGATGCAAAGAACAGAGGGGGCAAATTGCCTCGTGAGATCACGAAGCTCTTGAACTGTCGCGGGTTTGCCAGCCCCACGACAGTTCCATGCAAGAAGACTCATTGCGCTAGGCGCGACCCCCCTAGGAGGCCCGCCAAACGCGCATCGGATTGTTTTGGTGCAGTCGCTATCTTTGCATTGTTCTTCTCAATCGTCACAGATGTTTTGTTCCGCTTCGGCTCTTGCTTTGGTGGTGGGCTTTGAGGGAGCTCTGTTGAGCTAGATGTTGATGGCAACAGCATTAGTTGGTTTGGTATTTTTGCGCTGGACTCTGTTGTTTCCACCAAAGATGGATTTGCCTCCACTGACCCCCTTTTTCTGTTTTTGTCACCCTCAAGCATCGTGATGTCCTGGCTTGCATCTCCCCAAGCACCTTCATCTTCTTCATGCTATTCATCCGCTGAAACCACGTCCCGGCCTCGTCGAGACCGGCCTCTGCCCCGTCCACCTCTTGCACCGCCGGCATCTCCAGATCCTCGCCCTTCGCCCGGGCCCCTGCCTGGTCCTCTGAACCAGCTTGCCTTAAGATCTTTAAAGACCAAGGCTTTTGGTGCATGAACTCCGTCGCCACATTCTTTAAACAGATGGCCAAGGTATCCATAGACCGCACACCAGTCAAGGAGGCGCTCGTATTTAACCCTGAAAATCACTCGTTCAAGCCCCTCTTTCTTCCTGATCACCAGAGACACTGCGTTCTTAAGAGGCTTCGTGACATCGATCTTTAGACGGACTCGGACAAAATTTCCTTCAAAGTCATGAGATTTTGGTTCAACATAGATGAACTCCCCCACTGTAGAAGCTAGGGCTTTGATCTTTGGGAAGAAACCATCCGGAAAGTCATGGATCTGCATCCATATATCAATTGTTTTCAGCTCAATTGTCGAAGGTTTTGTGAATCCGTCATAGGGTGCCAGAACTACAGCTTTTCCTTTAAACTGCCATGGACCCTCATCCATAACGCGCTCCCAATCGCCAAGGCAACCGAATTGCATTGTATAGAGGTTGTCCTCCAAGGGGCGGATCTTTACCTCCTTCGCCAAGTCCCATGCGACCTTCATATTTCTGAAGAACCAATATTGTCTATATGGTTTCTCAGTATGAACCCTAGCGATAGCCAT